>CM076572.1:856008612-856675815 GCA_034641835.2 Pinus albicaulis
TTTGAGCAATTAGATAGTTGTTGATTTTTGTCTACGAAGAAAAATAAAAAACAACAAAAAAAAAAGAAAAAGAAAAAAGAAAGAAAAGAGGGCAGATTGTAAAAACAATAAAGGTACAGCCCCATACCAAAAAAGAGAAACAAGTTCTGAAAATGTGCAAACTTAAATTCCACTCCTAAGAAACACACTTCTAATTAGTCAAATAGCCTAATATTGATTAATTAGTTTTAAATTGACTACTGATAGGTTAGTGAATTTGATTGCCAAACAGTTTAATCTTGGCTTATCAGTTAGGTAGATTAGGCTACAAATTAGAGGTTCAAACAATCTAAAATTCCGAACCTTAGCTTTCAAAAGAGAAATGACTCAAATCTGTTTTAATATCTGAGTCAAAACATAAGTAAAACTGGTTCTAATCAGCTCAAAATATGAACCAGAGAACAAGGAAAAAACAACTCAAACAGAAGTAGAAACAGAGCGAAAAAAAGAGAAGGCCGTGCTGAGAAACTTTCAGATCTTAAGCCTTCCATTTTGATTTAATTTTCTGTAAAATAATACCTATGTGCAGCTTGTTTTTTATGCCATAGATCAACATCAAGTTAGACTGTTCAAACCTGACTTGTATGCTTTTAAATTTCTGTCTTAGAAATTAGAGAATACAAATTTATTAGACTGTTTAATCCTAACAGATTAGTAGATCAGGTAGAGAAGCATATGAACTCAACTGTTTAATCTGAGTTCATGGAGAAATAAGAAGTAGGAATAGATTAAAATTTTTCTTTCAAAAGAATAAAATGTTTGAAAAGAGTCTACCAATCCAAGTGCACTCTAAAGAAGAAAAAATGTTAGATTAGTAGGATTGGGTAGGTAGAAATATTGTTGAGGAAGATCCACTGTTTTTCATGGCTTCTAACATGTTTTAGAGCAAAAGAAGATCATCCAAGTAAAGAAAGGCAGCCCAATGGATAAGGCACTGATCAACCTCGCAGAGGATGCAAGTCTGAAGTTCTTGATGCCTTCAAGAAGGCACCATCCCCAAGTGGAACCACTGTTAGCCACCTATAAAATTTGTTATATCAAAAGGTGGCTAAAACACTTTGGAGCCTTCAAGGAAAAAGTTTTATTGAAAAAAATGTTATCTCTTGAAGACTCTTGAAGAGATCTTGCCCTTTGTTTAACTCTTCACTGATGTTTTCATTTCAAACTCTGAAATTATGATATATTCATAGAGAAAAGACTGCTGCAAAGCTCCATTTTTCCCTTCCTTTCACTTCAAACTAACCTTCATTTTTACCCTTTCATTCCCCATGGAATTCCTCTATTTTTCCATTTTTCTCCTTTCCCCTTCAAAAGATCCTCTTTACAAAGTTTAAAACTCACTTTTAAACTTTGCCGAAACCCCCAAATCCATCAGAAAACCCTGAAAAAATCATAAAAATGCATTTTTCTGTATTATGGGCTTAAGCCCCTTTGGGCTAAGTCCTAACCACTTCCCCACATATTCCTTGGTGTTGGAACCAAGTTCTAATGGTCCCAAGCGCTTATCACATCGGAACAAAACATAGTGCGCCAGTCTTTTTGCTTTATTGAGACCTCCGATGCGATTGGCCCCTTATTACATAGCCCTGATCCAATCACCGCTTCATATAACCCTTGGGCCCACATCCAGCGCTTAAACCTTGTAATAAACCATCCCCGATGCATTTTTCCCTTTGTAAAATATTAAACCCACTTTTTCCTAAGTTTTGGTCTAAACCCACCAGAGCAATGTTTTTTAATAATAAAAATGGGTAGATTGAAAAGCCCCGCATCATTT
Organism: Pinus albicaulis; assembly: GCA_034641835.2. Classification (NCBI taxonomy): domain Eukaryota; kingdom Viridiplantae; phylum Streptophyta; class Pinopsida; order Pinales; family Pinaceae; genus Pinus; species Pinus albicaulis. Next base: position 856,010,429 of record CM076572.1, read on the forward strand.
TTTCCGATGCGATTGAGTCCCATTGTATAAACCCCCGCCCTCTGCTTTACTCCATATAAAACTATGCCCGGGACCAAGAGTCAAAATCCCAAAGCACTAATCACATTGGAGAAATTTAAAATGGGTAGATTGAAAAGCCCGAAGGCCCGATCCCGATTGGCCATTTCTATGTATAAGCCCCGGGCCTATGGCTCTTCATATAAACCAATGGCCCCGCATCCAGCGCTGAGCCATTTCATATATATTAACCCACCCTGAGCCACCAAAACCTTTGTATTTATTAATTTTTGGGTTTTCATATGTATTAAAAGGTTTCCGCCGGTGCATAACTTGAAACAATATCCACCGTTGATCCCAGACCAATCAATGGACCGCGCAAAATCGCATCGAGATTTTTCACTGGGCACGTTAATATAATGCCACCCTCGATTGGTCAACCCCCGATGAGTTCTCCGCCATCGATCTGATCTGCAGATCGACGGCCCACAGTTAATTGCACCAGCGCCATTCAAGTTTTTCCCCCGTGGATCACATGCTCCGATTGCATCTGGGCCATCCACGTGTCCAGATCGGATGGTCTAGATTGCATCTCCTGACTTTGGTTAAATTCATGTGCTCGCTTCATAATGTTGTTTTGACCAATCTCAGCCGTTGATCTCTGTAGATCAATGGCCCATATTAACCCATTCTTCGCCTTTGAATTATTTCGTGTATAACCTAGATCAAATCTCCACCGTTGATCTGTTTCATCCAACGGCTCATATCAACTCCGACAAGCTCGACCCCTGTGGGTCCTGCCTCCCTCCAGATCTAATCTCCACCGTCAATCTCTTGATCAGAAGGTCCATAATAAAACCACCCCACCCGCTATAACCCGCGCATCATATCCATATCGTGCTCACTCCCCACCGTTAGATTTGAGGCCCCAGATCTAACAGCCGACATTCCATATCGCGTAAATTTAAGCACGACGGTTAATCTCAAAAAATTACGTGATATAGGCTATTTTCAAAAGACACGTGTCGCCTCCTAATGCATATCACGTTCAAAAAGAGAAAACCACCTTTTCCTCTTTTAACGACGTGAAACCCGTGGTTTTCCTTCCCGAAACCACCTATCCCCTTTTGCACCATATCATATTGCGTTCCTCCTTGACCGTTGATCTCTGCAGATCAACGGTCCTAGATCATTTTCACTTTATATTATCGCCCTCCGCCTCTACCAAAGGTTTTCAACGTGAAATCTCTGCTGTTGATCTCGTGGGCCGATCTCATCTGATGGTCCACAATCATCCCAAAACCCCAATTTCAATTCTTATGCATTTTACCTCCGCCGAAGGAAATTTCATCTATTTCCTTTGTTTCTCTTCCAAATTTCCATAATGTGACCATTTACATTATGTTCCTCCCGATTAATCCTGACCGTCGATCTCTGCAGATCGACGGATCTAACTTAATTCTTCCCCCCGCTTTCCTCTTTAATCTCCCGTGAACAAATCTCCACCGTTGGATGCTGCCATCCAACGGCCACGCTCCTCACCCACAACCTCTGAATTAGTTTTACCAAATAACGTAGGATTTCATAACAGTTGTGTGTTTTTTGCAGGTTCAAATGAATTTCAAGTATTTTGAAAGAAATGATAAAGCCGAGGATGACGATCCTCTAGGCTTTGTTTATTTGAGAAATATTCATTCACAGGGTTCACCTCCTCATTTCGTCGATGCTTCATGGGCATTGATGCCATATGGACCCTTTGCAGAACCTGCACATCAACAAGACACAGTACATTAAATCAAAACAAAAGAGTATCAGTGTTGAAGACTTAGACACAGCAGAACAGAGGATTGAAGATTGTTTTCAGAGTTTTGGGGATTATGGCTAAGATTTAAAATCAAAATCCTAATCCTTCGAATTTAAACGCAATTAAAGATAAATCAAAAGGATTTATCGGACAGAGAGCCTCCACTGCCACATAAGAGGCAAATTGATTCCTCTCAGCTACCAGATTTCCACTTGTGGCTTCAAAGCATTCAACAGAGGCCGAGTTATGATAAAAAAAGAATATATTTGCCTCAACGCAGCCGAATAGTTAATTCTGCCAAAAGAAATCAATTGAAAATATCAGCAGAGTTACTTCAACATGAAATAGAGCCTTAAAGTCAACAAAAGCTCCCACCGAGCTTAATTATTAAATGTAAAACAATTAATACAGACGAACATCTGTAAACTTCTCCATCGAGCCCCTAAAAGGCTGAGAAGTATCAATTCTATATCAATTGACTCAGGAGATCTTTTATCAGATCCCACCTTCTCATTTCTTCTATAAATACTTCTGAAGAAGATGGGAAAATGTTGGTTGCAGAAATTTGAAATATACTTGAGCTTGAAATTTCTACTTGTAAATAGCGTTCATGGGCTCTTGAAGCTCTGCTTGTGATTAAATAAGTTAGTCTGAGAAGTGAAGATGATTGCTGAACTGAAACATTGGACTTAAAGCTGTAACTGGTTTGAAGCTTTAACACAAGCTGATTTGTGGGATCCTGGTCTATGTCGACGATGATGTTATTTCTTATTGTAAATTGTTATTTTATTTCTGTTTTCACTTTTTCCATCTACTCTGATAAAGAACAATAAGCATAGAGTTAGGATTTACTGTATATCAGTATCCTTCTCTGACTGATAAGCTTTATCTATATGCTTTCTTTCAAATTGTGTTGTTTAGGAATGATTTAATTTAGTTTAAGAAGTTAGGAATGCTAGCGTTCCCTCGTCCTACCGTCTAGGCTAAATATTGTTCTTCAATGTTATTTTCAGTTTATGTTAAGTAGAGATGAACTAAGGAAGTTTATGGTGAGCCCTGTCCTTCAGTTTTATCCCAAAAAACTAGCTGAAAGTTTCCCTAAGAGTGTGTTAAAAGCAGGTTAGGTTAAAAGTCCTTACCTGATCTTAGACCCTTCTTTGTTATCTTATGTGTCTGTCTTGAAAGTTTACTAATTAAAGTAGAGCTAGGGAAGTTTATGGTGAGCCCTATCCTCTAGTTTCTTCTCCAACAGTTGCTTTTAAAGTTTCCCTTTGTGTTTAAAATGTTTTTCTATTGAAAGTGCATCAAAAGCTGGCTAGTTTAGAAGTACTTACTAGATCTTAGATTACTTTTATGTCTTTCTTAAGTGTATGCCAAAAGAAGGATAGTTTAAAAGTACTTACCTAATCTTAGGCTGCTCTTTGTTCTTCATTTGTTCATTTCCCCTTCTTTTTGTATCATTTCATTCCATAAATCAACTCTAAAGAGATCCTTAGACATAGGTGACTTGCCCCATGGACCACTCTTGGACCTTTTTGTTTCAATTAAACCCTATTATGACTCCATAGCCCAATGGACTAAAAACCAGCGTTATATCTATCTTTTTAGCCAAAGCTTGTTCTGATTTCTTGCAACTTCACACCTTTGAAACTCTTTCCATTTAGGACTTTCCACCCAAGTAATATTCATGCTCAACCATCAAAAAAAAAAAAAAACCCTCGGTCTTCATAACTAGCCTAATATCATTAAACCAAAAAGATTTAAAAGATAAATCAATCTTTTCACTTTATTGGAGAGATCCCTCTCCGGATTCAGGAGGGCTAGATCCTAGAATCCCAAAGTGGTTGAAATAAGTGTTCTCCCTGCAGTTGGAATTTTTCCAATGTTGCTAATTACAGGGAGCTAACAAATTGCACGAAAATTTTGCGTTGTCCTATGAGGAAATGTCCAGAATTGACCCCAAAATTGTATTTCATGAAATTAATACATACTTGGATGCTAAACTTGTCAGACAGATATTACATCCAGTTCATCCACGGAAAGTTGCTGCTATCAAAGTTGAAGTTGAAAAATTTCTTAGAGCAGGTTTCATTTACCCTATTCCCTTGACTAATTGGGTATCCAATATTGTTCGAGTAAACAAAAATCAAGGGACTATAAGAGTATATGTCGACTATAGGGATATAAATAAATATTTTCCAAAGGACAATTATCCTACTCCTTATATCGACAACATTGTTGATGATTGTGCCAAACACGATATTTTCTCTTTCATGGACAGATTTTCTGGATACAATCGAATAACAATACTCCCTACCGATCAGCCCAATAATGCATTCATTTATCCATGGGGGACATTTTCCTATCAAAAAATCCCGTTTGGATTGAAGAATGCTGGTGCAAATTTTCAAAGGGAAATTTCTTACACATTTCATGATATCAAAATATTGTGCAACCCTACGTAGATGACTTGCCAACTCATTTGCTGAGATGACAAGATCATCCAATGCATTTGAAAGAAATTTTCATTCGATGTAGGAACTAAAATATTTGTCTGAATCCTCACAAGTGCATATTTTGTGTAAAATATGGTCGATTGTTAGGATTTGTAATGTCAAAGGAAGGCGTTCATGTCGATCCACTCAAGGTAGAGGCTATTGTCAATTTTCCTCCTCCTTATAATCTTTGACAACTCCAAAATTTGCAAGGGAAAGAAAACATTTTACGTACATTCATACCTAAATATGTTGAGCTAACTAAATATTTTACTCGACTATTGAAAAATGGCATTCCATTTATTTAGGACGAGCTTGTTGAAAGTTCTTTTGATGCATTGAAAAATGTGTTGAACCATGCACCGTTACTGCATCCGCTTGATTAACATCGAGATTAATATTTGTACTTAGCTACATATGATGCCACCATTGGCATGGTGCTAGTTCAGGAAGATGAATATGATTTTGAACATGTGATCTACTATTTGAGTAGGAATCTCACAAAAATAGAAATCAAATATGCACATGTGGAGAAATTGGCCTTGACAACGATTCAAGATGTCCAACATTTTTGTCACTATATACTTTTACACAAAACAACCATGATCTATGGTTGCAACGCTATGATGTACATTCTTACCAAAAATTTGCTAGGGGTAAAATACTCTAAATGGATTGTCATCTTGCAAGAGTTTGATTTCAAATTCAAAATATCTAAATCTAAGAAGTCATTGGTATTTGTTGAATTATTGTGTGACTTTCCCTATATGGAAACCGAAACCGTGGTAGAGGATCATCTTCCAGATGAATCCAAGTTTCTTATCAGTACTTTAGATCCTTGGTATGGATATATCATTATATATCTTTAGACTTATAATTTTAGGCTCGAGCTGTCTGAAATTGATCGTCGTTGAATCTAGTACCAATCCCAACAATATATTATTGTTGGCGATACACTTGATCGTTCTGGTATTGATTTTGTCTTTTGACGTTGTTTAACACACGGGGAAGCCAAGAAGGAATTGAATGACTGCCATTCTGGAGCTTGTGGTGGTAATATGTCAGGGTTTTCCACTGCCCAAAAGATATTATATGCTGGATATTTCTGGCCATTAATGTTTAAAGGTTGCATAACTGCAGTTAAAAAGTGCCATTATTTCCAAGTTTATGATCGCAAGGTGCGTGCTCCTCCAAATCCTCTTCACCCAATCATAGGTATCGATCCATTTGCTAAATGAGGCACTGATTTTGTTACATGTAACCCTCACTTGGCCAAGGGGCATGGGTATATTATTCTCGCGGTAGATTATTTTACGAAATGGGCTGAGGAGATACCTACATATAAGGATGACAATGAAACCTCAAATATTTTCATATTAAATCATTTAATTTCTAGGTTCAGTGAACCACAAGCCATCGTTACAAACCATGTTATCCACTTTCAAAATTTTATGATGATCGAGCTTTCTGCACAGCTCGGCTTGCACCATGACAACTCTACTTATTATCCACAAGTGAATGGCCAAGTTGAAGTTGTTAACAAGGTTTTTACTAGTATGATTAAATGGATTGTTGAAATTCATAAACGAAACTGGCATACTATGTTTTTTTCAGCCTTATGGGCATACCATGCCTCTGCGAAAACATCAACTGGCTTTACTCCCTTCCAACTTGTTACAATTTGGAGATAGTTTTGTCGATTGAGTTTGAAATTCCGTCATTAAATCTAGCCATTGAGTTGTTACCATCTATCTCTGCAGAGGAAGAAGGTTTTTTGTACTTAGCACAACTAGATGAAACTCGCCGTAATGCTGCATTAGCTAGTGAGGCTCATAAGAAATGTGTTAAGGCTCAATTTGATCGAAACCTGAATCCTCATATATATTTAGAATGTGACCTTGTATTGGTCTATAATAAAGCACATGATAAGCTAGGCATTCCTAAATTTGAACCTATGTGGAATGGTCCTTACATCGTAAAATTTGTACTAGCCAAAAAGGGCATATGAACTAGTTGACTATGACGATGTTTCTTTACGAGAGCCCAGAAATGATCTCTACCTTGAGAGATTTTATGCATGATTTATCTTGTGAATATTTTTGTACATTACTTGTATCATATTTTTATGAGTGCATGCTTTAGGTTTGCATTTTTTATGATTTCCTGCTACTTTTCTTGCTTATCTTGGATTACACTTTATTTGCAGTTGTCCACGTTGCCTTAGCCTTACATTGGCTTTGCTGATGGCACTAGTCGTAGTACTCATAATTTGTCTTATGCAGCTTGGGTCATCTATTCACCCACTGATGAGTTAGTTTCCATGCATGGGACATGCCTTGGTCGAACAATGAACAACATAGTAGAATATAGTGCAGTCATTGAACTATTATCTGACACCATCGCATTTGACATTCGACGTTTGATCGTTAGGTTAGATTCAGAACTCATAGAATTACATTTAAATGGTGTCTATAGAATAATGAGTTCATCAAATGAAATTTGATTACATTGAATATCAACACATTTCAAGAAACTTAAACACATTAGCTGATGCACTGGCCAAACATGTGTTAGATAGACATTTGCAACATTTATAAATAAAAACAATATTCATCCATGTATTGAACAAAATAAACTTAGAATAAAAGTAGTAGTTCTCATTAGTTAACATAGTTTGAAAGAAGTGTATTAAAATTTTTTTGTCCAAAGACATGAGGTCCCATGGCCTTTATTATCTGAATATGTTGATACAAAAATAAAAATGTATACCTAAAATACTAGCAACTATCCATGATGATGATCATGATAGAAGATTATAGCATGATCCACTCGACACAACAGTCGTCTAATCGGTCCTAGAACAACGACCACATGTATTTGGTACCAGAGAGGTAAATCATCAGTCCCATTCTCTGGGATATCTATAGTCAACCTCTCTAGGTTATGCTCAAGGTAAGCAGATCATTACCAAAAGGGTCGGTAACAGTTGGTTTTATGGTTCGTGCAACCACATTCGAGCCTGAGTCTAGGCCCTATCAAGCCAATAAATGGTTCCATTGTCGGGACCAGGATCTGACTGAGGGATAGCTAGATGTGGCATCCATCTAAGAAAGAGATAGAATATTGGGTAGGTATAAAATGATGTGATTTTTTTGTTCAAGAAAATAAAAATTTGTGCATCTCTACTGAACATTGGTTACAAAAGTATTGTTAGCTCCCTGTAATTTTCAAGATTGGAAAAGTCAAATTGTAGGGAGAACAATATTTCAACCACTTTGGGATTCTAGGATCTAGCCCTCCTGAATTCATAGAGGGATCTCTCCAATAAGGTGCAAAGATTGATTTATCTTTAATAGCTTTTGGGTAGTGATATTAGGATATTTATGAAGACCGAGGGTTTTGTTTTGGTTTTGGATGGTTGAGCATGATTATTAGTTGAGTGGAAAGTTATAAATGGAAAGAGTTTCAAAGGTGTGAAGTTGCAAGCAATCATAACAAGCTTTGGCTAAAAATATAGGTATAACGCTGGTTTTTAGTCCATTGGGCTATGGAGTCATAAAAGGGCTTTTAATTGTGCAACAATTCAAGAGTGATCCAAGGGGCAAGTCATCTATATCACAAGATCTTTGAGATAAAATGATGGAATGGAAACAATAAAAGTGTTGGAGGGGTGGAAACTGATAATAATTTCAACAAGGATTTGTAGTCAGTCCAAACAAGAAAAAGCCTTCAAGCAACTGTTTAAAATCAACCAAAGGGCAGGGCTCACCATAAACCTCTTTGGACAAGCTCGTATTAAAGTAAAATTAATAGAAAAAACAATCCAGTAATCCACATAATTACTTTAAGAAAGGATGAAGAACACATAAGAGAAACAAAATGCAACTTATGATTAGATAAGGTACTTTTAAACCTAGTCTGCTTTCAACAAACACTTAGGGAAACTTTCAGAATTTCCTTTGGAGAATAGAAGCTAGAAAACAGGGCTCACCATCACCTTTCTAATATAAATTTAATAAGAAAATAATGAAAATAACATTCAAGAATAATGTTTAAAGAAAACAATAGGACGAGGGAACACCAACATTCCTAATTGCTTAAACTGTATTGAATCATTCTTAAATAAACAAATTAGAGGAAAACATTGAGATAAATGTTATCAGTCAGAGAAGGGTACTGTAAACAGTAAGTCCTAACTCTATGCTTGATGTTCTTTATCAGAGAATAATGGACAGTATGACATACATTTAAGGAAAAAAAATAACAAAAAAAGGGGCACTTCACCAGTGATATAGACCAGGATCCCAAGAAACAGCTTGTATATTGAAGTCAAACCAGTTACATCTTCAAGTCCAATGTTTCAGTTCAGAAATCATCTTCACTATCCAGCCTAACTTATTAGATCACAAACAGAGCTTCAAGAGCCTTTGAACACTATTTACAAGTAGAAGTTTCGAGCATAAGTATATTTCAAAGTTCTGCAACCAACGTTTACAATGAACTCCTCAATAAGATTTTATAGAAGGATGAGGAGGTCGAAAGAGAAAAGATCTAAGGGTTCAATTAATACAGTTTTAGAACTTCTCGGCCTTTGAGGGGCTCAATGGATAATTTTACAAATATCTTCCTGTATTAATTGGTTTACATTAAGTATCTAAGCTTGGTGGGATGATTTTGTTGACTTTAAGGATCTGTGTCATTTTGTAATAACTCTGCTGATATTTTTTGCAATAAATCCTTTGGCTTGAATTAACTGTTCAACTATTGTGAGGCAAATATCCTCTATTCTGGTCATTACTCGACCTCCGTTGAATGCTGTGAGGTCACAGGTGGCAATCTGGCAGCTGAGAGGAATTAATTTGCCTATGATGTGGCAATGGAGGCGTCCTCTGTCTAAGAAATAATTTGATTTTCTTTAACTATGTTTAATTCGGTGGATTAGGCTTTTGATTTTTCGATCTTAGCCGTAATCCACCCAATCTGTGTAATTAAATTTTAATTCTCCAGTTCTGGTTCGTTTGGGTCTTCAACACTAATACTCTTTGTTTTCTTCATGTTTCACTGTGTCTTGTTGATGTGTAGGTATGACAGGGGCTTGTATGGCATCAGTGCTCATGATTCACTGACGAAATGTGACTTTGAACCCTTTAGATGGCTTTTCCTTTGATAAATGAAAGTTTGGAGGATCGTCATCCTCGGCTTTCATTTCCTTTATAATCCTTTGAAAAACCTTTAAAGTCCTGCATAAAACAATAAAAATTAGAAAATACTGCGTATTTTTGGGTAAGACTGCTTAGGAGGCTGCAGTTAAGTCGCGACCGTTGGATGAAAGTATCCAATGGTGGAGATTTTCTTGCGGGGGTCTGAAGGAGGAGATTTGGAAGAATGGAGCATAGGATTAAATCCGGGCCATAGATATGATTTGATCGACGGTCGAGACAAATCGGGGTAATAATAATGTGAAGGGGTCACATATATTATGTTATGGTGGAAAATGTGAGAAATACAAAGGAAAAGGGGAAAAATCCCTTCGACAGAAGAAAAGATTTGAAATGGAATTTGGGGTTTCGCGGAGGATTTTGGGCCGTTGGATCAGATTGGACCCAGAGATCAATGGCTGTGATTGCTCGTTGAAAGCCCTTGTTGTATGGCGGAGGGCGATAGAACAATGCGAAATCAAATTGAGACCGTTGATCTGCAGAGATCAACGAGGAATGTTGTGCGCGATAAAACATAGTATAAATGAGGGAAGGTGGTTTTGGGAGGAGAAACCACGGGTTTCACGTAGAAAAATGGGAGAAAGGCGGTTTCACCTTTTTGAACACGATATGCGTTAGAGGTCGCCACATGTATTTTCAAAACAACTTATATCACATAAATTTTGGGGATTAACCTTCATGCTTAAAGTTACACGATATGGAATGTCGGCCGTTAGATCTGGGGCCTCAGATCTAATGGTGGGGAGTGAGCGCGATATTGGATAGATGCGCGGGCAGAAGCGGGAAGGGCGATTTCAATTTGAGTTGTTAGATTTAAGATTTGGATGGCGGAGATCAGATCTTGAGGAAGGAAGGACCCACAGGGGTCGGGCCTGTTGGGGTTAATATGAGCCGTTGGATGTGCAGGATCAATGACGGAGATTGCATCTGGGGGTTAAATGAAAAAAATACAAAGGAGGAGAAAGGTTAAATAAGGAACGTTGATCTGTAGAGATCAACGGCTGTGATTAGCTGAAAAACATTATGAAGCGGGCACATGAATTTAACCAAAGTCGGGATATGCAATCTAGACCGTCTGATCTGGACACATGGACGGCCCAGATGCAATCGGATCTTTCGCAATCGACGAGGCAATGGACAGGGAGGGTGCCGAAGCGATTAATTGTGGGCCGTCGATCTGCAGATTAGATCGACGACGGGGAACCCATCGAGGAGTGAACAATCAGGGGTGGCATAAAATTTAAAATGTGCCAATGGAAATTTCCGATGCGATACAGTGCTAGCCATCGGATTGGTCTAATGATCAACGGTGGAGAAAGGCTCTGACCAATGAACGAGCGGGACCCCTTATAATATATGAAAACCAAAAAATTAACGAAATACAAAAGTTTTATGGCTTGGGGCGGGTTACATATATGTGGCTTGGTGCCCGATTGCGGGGCCTGTGGTTTATATGGAAAAAAAAAGGCCCGTGGCTTATACATAGAAAGGGCCAATCGAGATCGGGACTTCGGAGCGAGCTTTTCAATCTACCCATTTAAAATCTCCGATGCAAGATTATAAGGATCGTTTATTAGGGAAACAAAATCAACAGTATTTTTTCGTTAAATAACATTGCACCGGCGGGTTTAATGCAAAAAAGAGGGAAAAGGCGTTTTTACGTTTTACAAAGGAAAAATATGATTGGGAGGGTTTATACAATATGCTAAGCACCTGATTGCGGGCCCAAGGGTTATATGAAGCGACACTGTGATCGGGATTTATAAACAAAGGGGCTCATCGGATCGGAAGACTTAATACAACAAAAAAGACTTGTGTGCTCCGATATTTCCGATGCGATGAGCGCTTTGGCCTTTAACTCTTGGTTTTTCAAAGAAAACAAAGGATCTGGAGTTTACATATTAAGAAGGCTAATCACATCGGAAGTCTTATAAATGCCAAAAGACTTGCGTTCTTCGTTTGTTTCCGATGCGATAAGCGCCGAAAGGGTTTAGCGCTTGGTTCTAGCACTAGGGCATATGGTGGGGAAGTGGTTAGGATTTAGCCCAAAGGGGCTTAAGCCTATAGTCAAAATACTTATTTTTTTTGAAAATTTTCAAAGTTTTTAATGGATTTGGGGGTTTCGGTAAAGTTTAAAAATGAGTTTTAAACTTTGTAAAAGGATTTTCATGAAGGGAAGAAGGGAAATCATGAAAAATAGAGGAATTTCATGGGGGAGAAAGGGGTAAAAATGGAGGTTAGTTTTGAGTGAAGGAGGAGAAGAATGGGATTTTGCAGCAGTGTTTTCTTTATGGAAGACAACAAAATTTCTGAATTTGAAAGGGAAACAGTAGTGAAGATTAAACAAAAGGCATGATGTCTTTAGGAGTCTTCAAGAGATAACATTTTTAGCAATAAAATTGGTTTCTTGAAGGCTCAAAAAATGATTTAGGCACCTTTTGATATAATAAATTTTATAGGTGGCTAACAGTGGGTCCACTTGAGGATGGTGCCTTCTTGAAGGCATCAAGAACTTCAGACTTGCATTCTCTGGGAGGCTGATCAGTGCCTTATCCATTGGGCTACCTTTCTTTACTTGGATGATATTCTTTTGCTCTGAAACATGTTAGCAGCCATGAAAAACAATGGATCTTCATCAGCAAGATTTCTACCTACCCCAATCCTACTGATCTAACATTTTTTATTTTTTAGAGTGCACTTGGATTGGCAAACTCTCTTACAAAATTTTATTCTTTTGAAAGAAAAAAATCTAATCTATTTCTACTTCTTATTTCTCCATGAACTCAGATTAAATAGTTGAGTTCATATGCTTCTCTACCTAATCTATTAATCTGTTAGGATTAAACAGTCTAACCGATTTTTATTCACTAATTTATAAAACAGAAATTTAAAAGCATACAAGTCAGGTTTGAACAGTCTAACTTGTAGCTGATCTATGGCATGAAAAATAAGCTGCACATAGATGTTATTTTACAGAAAATTAAATCAAAATGGAAGGCTTAAGATCTGAACGTTCAAAGCACGACCTTCTCTTTTCTACAACCCTATTTTTACTTCTGTTTGAGCTGTTCTCTCTTTGTTATCTGGTTCAGATGTAAGCTGATTAGAACCAATTTTCCTCTGTTTTTGACTCATGATTTAAAACAGATTTGAGTCATTCTTTATTCGAAAACTTAGGTTCAGATTTTGAGCTTGTTTGAACCTTTAATTTTCTATCCTAATCTACCTACTGATAAGCCAAGATTAAACTGTTTTGGAAAATCAAATTCACTAACCTATCAACAGTCAATTTAAAACTAATTAGTCAAGATTAGGCTGTATGACTAATCGGAAGTGTGTTCTTTAGGAGTGGCATTTAAGCTTGCACACTTTCAGACTTTGTTTCTCTTTTTTGGTATGGGGCTGTACCTTTATTGTTTTTACAATCTGCCCTCTTTTATTTCTTCTATTGTTTTTGTATTTTTGTTTTTTCTAACTTTGAATGCAATGGTGGATGAAATATTTATAATGGAAAAAGATAGAAAGGCTTCAAAACATGACACAGATCAAGAGAATTAATGTTTGGGCATCCTTCCATTTACATGACCCCCAAATAGTTCAACTCCATCCAACTCCTGCAAGAAAAAGGCATTGTTACCAGCAGTAGAATGAATGCGATAAGGGCCAAGCCATAAGTTGTCAAATTTTCCATGCTTGCCCTTATCTTCTCTCCTTGAATCCCACTTTAAAACTTTGTCCCCAATATTGAAATTGCTGGCCTTTGTTCTTCTATCAAAAAACTTTTTGATGCTGTCCTAATTTTATAATGCTTTGTTATAAACCTCCTCTCTTGTTTGCTGAAGGTGAATGGTCTGATTTATTCTTCTGATCATGTCATTATCTTCAGTTTGCAAATCTTGAATCAACTTCATAACTGGTACACCAAGGCTAGTTGGAAAAATTGCATCAGTACCATACACAAGCTGGAAGGGTGACATTCCAATAGATTTCTTCAATGTTAATCTGTCAGCCCAGAGTGCATGTACTAGCTTTGTGTGCCAAGATTTCTTGTTGTCCTCCAACAACTTCTTGATTATGTTCACCAGAATCTTGTTTGAGAATTCTGCTAGTCCAATACCTTGAGGGTAATAGGCTGTGGAATGACCCAATGTTATCTGATATTTGTGACAGAATTCAACCATCTTCTTGGATCCAAATGTTGCTGCATTATCAGTGATGATATTTCTAGGACAGCCAAATCTAGAAAGGATATGAGTATCTATAAATTTTATGACAACTGTGTCATTGGCTTGCCTAGAAGGGATGGCTTCTATCCATTTGGTGAAGTAGTCTGTGGCAGTGAGAATCCCTCTATGTTGGGCATATGAGGGTGGATGGATTTCTCCTATGAAGTCAAGTCCCCATTGTTGAAACAGAGCTTCAATAGTGATTGGATGCAAAGGTAAGGGCAACAACTTTCTTTTTCCTTCAAACAGTTGGCATTTATGACAGGCAATGATAATCTTGTGTACATCAAGAAAGAGAGTGGGCCAATAGTAACCAACCCTTAGGATTTTGTTGGCTGTTTTCTTCCAGTAGAGGTGGCCTCCACATTCTCCTTCATGGAATTCGTGCTTAACCTTCTCTGCATCAAACTCAGGAAAACATTTAAGCAATATTCCACTTGCATTTTTCCAATAAAGACATTTATCTATAATGCAGTAGTTTACAGATTTTAACTTCAAAAACTTGGCCTTTGTTTTTGATAAACTGGGAGGTGTATTCAAATTAAGTAAAAAAAATAAAATATCAGCATACGAAGAGGAATTCATAAAATGATCTTCAACAATGGGAGTTGAGAGTTCCTCTTGTTCATCTAAAGCATCAATCATATTAATATCAAGAATTTCAAAATTGGATTCAGCCATTAATCTAGCTAGACCTTGGCCTTTGATGAGTTTAGTGGGCTTTATCTCTAAATCATATTCAAGAATAATAACTATCCACTTACCTCTCTTACCATCTGGGTCCTGTGTTAGAATGTCTTTCACAACTGAATTTGGGACAAAGGCAATGATGTGTGAGTGAAGGATGTATACTCTGAAGTCTTTTAAAGATTTAACCAAAGCAAAAGCTTGCTTTTCCATAATGTTATACTTAAAAGGAGCATCCCTAAATGCCTTGCTAAAGAATGCAATAGGCTGCTCTTGTCCTTGTGGATTTTTCTGTAAAAGGACATCAACTATTGTATGTTCTGATGCAAATGAAAAAATATAAAAATCTTTTGAAAAATCAGGACTTATCAGGACTGGTGTTTTGGTTAACGCTTGTTTCACCAGTTCAAAGGACTTCTTTGATTCCAAGGTCCATTTCACCCCTTGCTCCTTCTTTAGCATGTTTGTTATATTCCCGAGGAGCTCAGCCAAGTTGGGTATGAACCTTCTCAAGAAATTAATCTTTCCAATGAAAGATTGGAATTCCTTGATGTTTCGAGGATGAGAGATTTGTAATATGGCCTCAATCCTCTTTGGGTCTATCTTTATACCCTCTTCAGAAATAATTTGTCCAAGAACTTTACCTTCTTGGAGACTGAACAATGTTTTCTTAGGGTTTAAAGATATCCCAAACTTTCTGCATTTCTCGAAAACTTTTCTCAAATGTTCTAAGTGCTCTTCATCTGTCTTTGAAAACAAAGTAACATCATCAAGGTAAATAATGATGAAGTAGCCTAATTCTTCCGAGAATGATATGTCCATGGATCTTTGAAAGGTTGCTCCAGCATTCATTAGACCAAAGGGCATTTTAACATACATGAAAGTGCCCCAAGGTGTAGTAAACGCTGTATTTAGTTGATCATCAGGGTGGACTAAAATCTGATTGTACCCTGAATAGACATCTAGCAAATAAATTCTTTTGGAACCAACTACCATTTGTAAAATATGGTCCATCTTAGGTAAAGGGTAGTTGTCGTTGAGTGAAGCTTTGTTTAAGTCTCTAAAGTCTATACAAAGCCTAATCTCTCCTGTTTTCTTCCTAACTGACACCAGATTAGACACCCACTCAGAATATCTAATAGGGACAATAATACTAGCTTCATACATTTTCTTGATCTCCTTCTCAACCAAAGGAAACTGAACATGGCTGATTCTGCGCAGCTTCTGTTTGAATGGATTTTGGTTTTTCTTGAGGGGGATTTTGTGCTGAATTATTTCAGTGTTATAGGATTTCAGATCTTTGTAACTCCATGCAAAAACATCAGAAAATTCTTTAAACAACTCTATGTATTTGAGTTTAATGTGAGCTGGTAAATTCTTAGACAGTTTAATCATCTTAGGTTTAAGTTCAATGCCTATATTAAACTCTTCAAATTTAGTCTCTACAGGCTCCAGTTTTGGCTTCTTGGCCACATCGTTGAAATCGAACAACTCTTCTAAAGGAGACAAACCCTTTGGAAAACTTTCATCATTAGACTGCAGAGTTTCTAAGTCCTCTGTTTCCATCCCTGCAATTATTTTTGTTTTGTTTTCAGGTTTTCTTGACAACATATTTATATCAGTAAGCTCAAAAGATGGTTCTTCTTCACCAAGAAAATTTTCTTCACTAGGGCAGTCTGTTTCATAGTTTGAATCTGAGCTAGGTAGTTCAAATTCATTTTTGAACTGCATGAAGTCTTATATTTGTTTGTCTCCGTCAAACACTTGCTAATATTTATCGTTATCTGGGATGGCTGTTCTGAATTTAATCTAAGTTATACATTCTTTGGTTTCATATGGCGTCAAACATGTTCTAGCTGCGAACGCTAAGCTGTGGGCCATGATATTTTTTCTTCTCGGGACAAAAATCAAATGGGATTCCTCAAAAGTTTTAAGTAAATCCACGACATCGTTTCGATAGGCTCTGTGTCTAGGGTGATTAGCATTGTATTCCCCGTTGACCTGCCTAATTATTAGTTCTAAATCCCCATGCACTCTAATTCTTTTGGCTCCTAATTTTTTCAAAAAATGTAAGCCTAAGAGAAGGGATTCATACTCCGCTATGTTATTCGAACATTGAAAGTTTAATCTACAGGAAAGGCTTTCTGTGTGGTTTTTTTTAGTGTTTCGTATCCAGACACCTGCACCAACGTTGCTCCTAGTGCAGGACCCATCAAAGTACATACTCCATAGAGGACTAGTTTCAGGCTCTTTCATTTGATTACTGCCGTCTTCAACAAGTGTGATTTTAGCTCTTTCTTGAATATCAACACTCTGTTGAATTTGTTTTAATTCTTCCAATTTTTCAAAATGTTGAGGAACGTTTTCTTGACTCCCAAGGTTAAAAAACGATGGATGCACGATTTGTAGTTCAAGACCTGTGTTTGGTTTGCTAAAGTTTTCAAATGCAGCAAACTGTTCAGACACTTGTGTGTGTATTTCCTCCTCCTCTCTATCGGCCATTAACTCTGTTAAAGTGACTTGTTCACTAAACGATTCATCATTAAACAGAATAAAAGAATTAAGGCCTGTATTTAAAAAATAAAGAGGAGAGTTCTATGGTCTGTCTTGACTAGTCACCATGTATTGCATATGGGACTCCCTGTAAAGTCTTCTTGTATGATTGAAAACAAGGATGGTCGTGTAGGTCATGTCCATCTGCATAGTCCCTTGTAACTTAGGCCCCCAAGACCTAGATAACAACATTCCATACTTTGGGGGCACATCAGCCACAACTATATCCATGACCAAACATTTGGCTGGAATCTGGGCTAAGTTAACGCAGAGGTCTTTAATTAAACCCAAACATTTTACTCTGCTTGAGTCAAAGGAGTATAGGTCTTTATAAGGTCGGGTGATTTCTAGACCCAGGCTCTCCATTACAGCTTTGGGCATTAAATTGTGAGAGGCCCCTGAGTCGTGCACAACGTTATGTAAAGTCTTGTCATGGACGTTTAAACTTACATAAAAGGGAGGAACAGGTCCCTCTTGATATCTACCTTCAATCTTTGGACCAAAAATAAGCTCAGGCTGGTCATCGTTAAGATTGACTGTGTCATTATTATCCTCAATTTTTAAATCCTTCAAAATTTGGGTCCTATATACATTTTTGGCAGCTAGTTCAGAGAGAGGAACATAGATTTTAATTTTGGAAATTTCCTGCTCCAGGCTTAAAGGAATTTGAATCTTTGAAGTGCTTGTCTCAGCCTTATTAACTGCCATTCTTTCAGCAAAATATGTTTGCTGATTTGTTCTATTTAAATTTGACAAAATTGTTTTCACAGGAGTACCAACTTAGGTGTTAGTACTACTAAGGTCTGCACTCTGTTTTGCATTGTTTTGAGTGCCTTTCTCTTTACCTTTATCAGAATTTCTAGCCACTGATTTTTCCTTTTGCTTTACAATTTTTGGCTTGTTCACAGTGCTGTTTTGTAAAGATTTGTCAGAGGTTTTGTTGGGAGTTTGTTGATTGCTTTTACTCCTAAGGTCATATTCCCTTTGAGACTCTATGATAACATTTTCCATGTCTTGATAATAACTTTCATCATTATCTCTTTTGTCATCATAAGGTGTGTATAGACCTTGTTTTCTATCATAATGAACTTCAAATTCATCATTATCTACTCCCAACATATTGATATCATCATCCTCTGTTTGCTCATCTGTTTCTTCAACCTCACTCACATAGTTTTGATGAAATGGAGGAGTGATCTGTTGATAATCTTCCCTTGGTCTATTTTGAGGCTGATTTCTTCTAAAATTCTGATTTTGGTTTTGATTTATGTTTTGAGGAGTAGTTTGGTTTTGATTTTCTTGTGCTCTCTCAAGAATTCTCATTTTCTTCATCATCTCCTCCATCATTCTTTCCATCTTTGAGCTGGAAGTGGAAGGTGTGGATTCTTCTCTGAAGGACACTCTCTTCTCACTCTTCATTCTTGCTCTTTTCTCTATTAAGTTAACTTCCATATCAAGAGCCCCTTTTTGCATATATTCAAGGGTTAAAGGGTCTCTTTCCCTCAACTGATAGGCCATTTCAGGGTCAAACCCTTCAGGAAACTTGTTTAACACTGAGCCTTGTGGAGGTTTTAAATCTGGGGGAAGGGCATTATACACACTGTTAAATCTAGTGCAGTAAGCTTGTACACTTTCCCCAGTGTTTCGGTGGAGGTTCTTGTAATCAGAAAGTATTTGAAGAGGGTTTTTTCTGACTTCCCATTTATTTAAGAATGTCTGATGGAAGGCTTGGAGATCATTGATACTGTGGGGGGTTAAGCCTTTAAACCATTTTCTTGCTTCTCCCCCTAAACTCTAAGCAAATAGTCTAAGTTTGATAGAATCATCATCGATTTCATTTCTGTCAAAGTAGTCATTCATTTTATCCACATGTTGTGATGCAGTTGTAGCATTACTGGCATCATACAATGGTATTTTGGACTGATAGTCCTGTGGAAGATTGACCAAGGGTACATGAAGGACTAAGGGAGCATACCATGCTGCCATGATATGTGGTGGGGGTGGATTTACAAGAGGTGGATTAACAAGAGGGAAAGTGGGTTGAAGTGGAGTGGTTTGGACAGTGGATGTTTGGTGAACAGATGTGGATGGAACAATAGTAGATTACTGAGCTGATCTTGGATGAGAGACACCTAAATTGTGAAGGAAGTGAAAATCAGGTGGTGTTGTTTCTCTACTACCAGGATGTTCACTTGTTTCCGGGGATGAAAGTGAAGACTCAGAATCTAGCTGAATTATATCATCAAGTGACCTAGTTCTAAATGGATTTCTTAAGTCAACTTGTGATTGGTGTAGAGCTGTAGCATTTTCAGGAACTGAATTAGCTCTCAAGGGTGATCTGAAAACAGTTGAAAATTTTATCTTAGGAGACTTCCTAAGGATACTTTCCGAGTTATCAACTATCTCAGGTGGGTTTGGGTTAGGGCAGGCTCTAGTATGAATCTTCCTAGGAGCCACTATGATGTGTTTTTCAGACCCAACTTAAACAAGAACAGTTTTAACCAGATATGACAATCTTTAAAAGGTTAACTGATCTTTAAACAATAAAATTTTAATCCTAAAAACCTCTAACTGAGTTTAAATGATTTTATGATGATTATGGGTCTTCCCAATGGAGTCTTAAGGTCTGTTTAGGATTGTGGAGTTGCCAAGTGTAAATTTTTAGCTCTTTTTGAGGTAAAAGGTTTTAAACACTGTTACCGATGAAATAGGTAACCGCACTGTTACCTACTTTTTTTGGTAGCATAAAAAGCACCTGATTTTGAAAAGTGGTGATGCAGAATCACCTTTTTTTTTAGCACATTTTTGACAATCTAATATTTTTATTTATGAAGTATGAATATTTGTTTTAAAATGTTAGTGATTTTCATGCTAATTTTGAAACGTATTGATGCAGCATCAACTTTTTTTTTTTAGAGCGGTGATTTTCATGCTAATTTTGAAACGTATTGATGCAACATCAACCTTTTTTTTTTAGAGTGGTGATTTCATGTTGGTAATAAAACACAAAACTTAGATAAAAAAATATATATAAAAACAATTAAAAAAACCAATAAAAATGTAAAAAAAAACAAAATTAACTTGTA
The DNA here is from genome assembly GCA_034641835.2 of Pinus albicaulis. Classification (NCBI taxonomy): domain Eukaryota; kingdom Viridiplantae; phylum Streptophyta; class Pinopsida; order Pinales; family Pinaceae; genus Pinus; species Pinus albicaulis. The sequence goes on from CM076572.1 coordinate 856,030,496, forward strand.
AAAATAAAAAATTTAAATTAAAAAAAAACAAAAATATTCGAAAATTATATCAAAGGAAATGACAAAATTTGAAAAAAAAACACATAATTTAAATAAAAAAAACAAAAATTAACAAAAAAAAAAAAAAAAAAAACATCAAAAACATTTTTTCCTAAGTTATTAAAAAAAACCATATAATTAAAAAAAAATCTAAAATAGAAAATTTAAAAATAATTTAAATTACAAAATTAAAATTTAGATAAAAAAAAAAAAAATACAAAAAAGAAAAAAATAAATTAAAAAAATAATAATAATAAGAAAAAAAATACAAATTTTAAAATTAACAAAAAAAAAAAAAAAAATTAAAATTGAAAAAATAAAATAAAATAAAAAAAACTATCATTAAAAAAACAAAAAAAATGAACTACAGTTGGTAGTACGAAACGCGTCGGTTCCAAAATTTCTCATGTGATTTCTCGGAAGATTTAGAATTTAAAATGTTATGGATCACAAAAGCTTGCACTCTCAAATGAAAAACTAAATAAACTAAAAGATTAAAAAAAAATTTAATTAAATTAAAATTTAATAAATTTAATAAATAAATTTAAAATTTTAAAAAATAATTAATCTAAAATATTAAATTTAAAAACAAAATTTAAAAAAAGGAAAAAATTAAAACAAATTAAATTTAAAATAAAAAATTTCAATTAAAAAAAAATAATTTTAAATTTTTTGAATTTAAAAAAAAAATAAAAAAAATCAAATTAAAAAAAAAAATATTAAAATTAAAAAAAAAGAATTTTTTGATCGTGGTGGCACCGCCAATCGGCCTCTCGCCCAGGTGGCGGCGGAGGCCGGCTGCTAGGCGGGCGAGCGATTCCGAGAATCGGCCTCCTGCGGCGGGAGGCTGATTCCGAGAATCGCCCTCCCGCGGTGGGAGGCCGATTCCGGGAATCGCCCTGAGGCCGATTCTGGGAATCGCCCTCCTGCAGTGGGGAGGCCGATTCTAGGAATCGCCCTGAGGCTGATTTCGGGAATTTTCCTCTTGCGGCAGGAGGTCGATTCCGGGAATCGCCCTCTCGCGGCGGAAGGCCGATTCCGGGAATCGTCCTCCCGTCACGGGAGGCCGATTCCGGGAATCGCCCTATCGTAGCGAGAGGCCGATTCCCTGCTGGACGGCGATTCCCGGAATCGGCCTCCCGCCGCGGGAGGGCGATTCCCGGAATCGACCTCCCGCTGCGGGAGGGCGATTCCCGGAATCGGCCTCCCGCAGTAGGAGGGCGATTCCCGGAATTGGCCTCAGGGCGATTCCCAAAATTGGCCTCCCGTCGCGGGAGGGCGATTCCCAGAATCGACCTCCCGCCCAGCGGTCGGCCTTCGCCACCACTTGGGCGGGATGCTGATTGGCGGCGCCACCACGATCAAAAAATTCTTCTTTTTTTTTAAATTTTTTTTAATTTGATTTTTTTTTTAAATTCTTAATTTTTTTTTAAATTCAAAAAATTTAAATTTTTTTTTTTTAAATTTAATTTTTATATTTGAAATTTAATTTGTTTTGTTTTTTTAAAGTTTTTTTTTTTAAATTTTATTCATTTTTTTGTTTTATTCATTTTTTTTTTTTTTCTAAATTTTGTTAATAATTTTTATTAAATTTTGTATTTATTATTATCATTATTATTATTATTAAATTTTATGTTGAGTTTTTTCATTTAATTTTTTAAAATTTAGTAAATTTTGTATATATATATTTTTAATTTATTTGAATTTAATACATTTTTTTATTATTATTTTTTTAATTACATAAAATTTTTATATTTTTTTTTATTTCAATTAAAATTGTGTAATTAAAATTAGATTTTTTTTTTCTTTTTTTCTTTTAAATTAAACTTAATATTTTCAGATTAATTTGTTTTTTATTTTATTTTTTATTTAATTTACTTTTTTCAATTTTTCAATTTTAATTGATTTTTAAAGTTTTTTAACTTTATTTTAACCATGTTTTTTTTTTTCTTTATATTTAAAATTTATTATATATATATATATATATATATATATATATATATATATATATATATATATATATATATATATATATATATATATATATATATTTTTTTTTTTAATTTAATTTGTTATTTTAATATTAACATTTTTTAAAAAATTTAATAAAATCTAATATATATATTTTTAATTTAAGTTCATATATATATTTTGTTTTTTATAATTTAAATTTAATTTATTTTTTAAAATCTATTTGTTTTTTTAATATATATATTTTTTAAATTTAATATTTTTATTGTATTTTATTTTCATTTCTTTAGTTTTAATTAATTTTTCATTTTTTTACTTTTAATTTCAATAATGTTTTATTTTTTATTTTTTATTTTTTTAAAAATTTTTATTTTAAAGTTTTAAATCTATTAAACTTTAATATATTTATTTAAATTTAATTTTTTATTGTAAAATTTATTTATTTATTTTTTTAATTAAATAAACATTTTCTTTTTCTTTTTTAAATTTAATTTCTATATTTTATTTTTTATAATTTCTTTCTTTTTTTTAACTTGTTTTTATTTTTATTTTTATTTTTTTAAATTTTGTTTTTATTTTTTTATTTCTATATATTGTGAAATTTTAATCTTTAAATTTTATTTATTATTTATTATTTATTATTTTTTTTCTTAAATTTTAGGTTTTTTTTTTAATGTTTGAATTAAAATTTTTATTTTGTTTTTATTTTTATTTTTTTATTCCTATATATTTTTAAATTTTAAGCTTTAAAATGTTTTTATTTTTTAAATTTATTTTTTTTCCTTAAATTTTAGGTTTTTTTTAATGTTTTAATTTTAAAAATTGAAAAATGTTATTTCTATTTTTAAAAATGTCAAAAATATGACACAATTTTTTTTTTTTTGTTATTCCAGCATCAACTGGTTTTGTTTTGAGGGTGTTTTTTCAATCCTTTTTTCAAAAAACAATTTTGTTTTTAGCATAATTTTATAAAATGTTGAAATTTGACCTTAAAAAAAACCAAGTGCGTTCTGGAATACATTTTTTTTTTGGGGTGTTTTTTCATGTTTTTTGAGTCTTTTTGGGCTAGAGTTCCAGTTTTGAGGTCAGGTTACCTATTTCATCGGTAACAGTGTTTTTATGGTCCACCACCATGTTTATTAAATACCAATCTGAAATATTTTTGGGTTTTTCTGAGTTATTTTTCAGTCCTATTGGTTCTTAAGAGTGTCTTGAATCTATTTCAAAACTTAGCTACGGTTATGAGAGAAATACAGTCCGCTCTTATGGCTAAGCTAGCTGATCTTTCAAGGTTAGATAAGCTCTTATGAGAATCCTAGGGTTTACCTAGTTTGTCACTGATTCAAACAAGTTTTACCATGATTACCGTTTACTTGGTAGTGCTTGAAGAGGGCTACTTTTACTCACTAAACAATGTTTGTTTGGCCAGAGATGTTATGCCTAATGGCTCAACTAGCTAACAGAACAAATGTCATTGAAACAAAGGGATTTCTGATATCTTATGATTATTTGAGATGAAAATCACTCAGTTCCCCAGCGGAGTTGCCAGAAGATGTTAGTTCCCTGTAATTTGCAAGATTGGCAAAGTCAAACTGCAGGGAGAACATTATTTCAACCACTTTGGGATTCTAGGATCTAGCCCTCCTGAATCCGGAGAGGGATCTCTCCAATAAGGTGCAAAGATTGATTTATCTTTAATAGCTTTTGGGTAGTGATATTAGGCTAGTTATGAAAACCGAGGGTTTTGTTTTGTTTTTGGATGGTTGAGCATGATTATTTTTTTTTTCTATAGTCATGCTATAGTACAAAACTGCACCAACGTCAGCTATGGAAGCCTGACCGTTGGGCTTGATAGTCAAGCAAAACATGCAAATTTTGGACTGCCCGAGACGGGAAACCAGTCCTTTCAACCATAGCTTCTGAACCGCCCAACAATGGGAAACCGGTTTTAAGTTTGTAGTAATCAGAAAAACACTAAGTCTGAAAAACATACAATGCCTGTAAAGCAAAGCAACATAGCTGTAAAACAGAAGATTTCCACTAGAACAGAACAGAGGAACCTGATAAACCAAGCAGATGCTATTCATGAGTGGGTGAGGGCGATTCTTCAATAATTATGCAGGTGAACATCTCGCCTCTGTCCACCGGCTCCTCCCTGAGAGCGCGTCCACCTTCTTCACGTTCATTCGCCATGCTGGTCTCGTGCCGAGGAGCTGAGGAGGCAAGGTCAACAGGAGGCGGGTTAGGCCTGTTCAACGAACTGGGCGGGCCAAAATTCGGAACTTCTTCCCGGAGTGTGACCATAATAGCAGCAGTGAGGATAGCGTTGCAGGAGGTGCAGTCGAACCTTAACTCAGCACGCTGAGAGGTTTGACGGATGGAAGGCCTAAGAGAGCGTTGAGCAGCATCAGTAGTAAACCCAGTATCCATCTCAGACTCCGGAGCAGGAACAGGAGGCGGGCGCTGTTGGTTGAGCCGCCCACGACCAGAACTCCGTCGGCTTCTCATGCGCTCGCGGAGGCGTGGCATGATTGTCGAATTGGAGCCAAATTGAGCAGTGCTCGTCCGACAGAGAGAGTTCAGGGTTGCTCTGGAAGGAGAAAGAGAGCCAGAAGCAGAATGATAAGGAGCTCTGGGCGTATCGACAGAATAGGAGGCGATAATGCCGGACTGCACAGGAGAAGCAGAATTGAAAACGGACTGATTGCACCAAGGACTATGGGAAAAATGCAAATTGGGGGCCAGCTCGATACAGGCTCCTAACGAGCTTCGTTTCCCTGTATGCGTCTTGAGGTTGGCTTCAGAAATAGCAGAAGAACAGATCGTGTGCAGTGGGATAGGCGAGACTGGATTATCCATCCCACCATTCAACCCTGCACAAATGCTATGCGCGCCCAGAATGACCGCCATATCTACCATAACGGAGAGCCGAATGATCCGATCGAGGAGAGGAGCCTTCACCCGGTGCGAGGAGTAAATGCAGTGTTTAATGGTGGTACCGGGAGCCATATGGGCTGCACCGGCCATTTGCATTGGGAAGTGGCCTATGTGCCACGTTCCCATGTATCTATTGAACACCCGCAGCCGGGGGGTTGAGCATGATTATTAGTTGAGTGGAAAGTTCTAAATGGAAAGAGTTTCAAAGGTGTGAAGTTGTAAGCAATCAAAACAAGCTTTGGCTAAAAAGATAGGTATAACACTGGTTTTTAGTCCATTGGGCTATGGAGTCATAATAGGGCTTTTAATTGTGCAACAATTCAAGAGTGATCCAAGGGGAAAGTCATCTATATCACAAGACCTTTGAGATAAAATGATGGAATGGAAACAATAAAAGTGTTGGATGGGTGGAAAATGATAATAATTTCAACAAGTATTTATAGTCAGTCCAAACAAGAAAAAACCTTCAAGCAACTGTTTAAAACCAACCAAAGAGCAGGGCTCACCATAAACCTCTTTGGACAGGCTCGTATTAAAGAAAACTTAATAGACAAAACAATCCAGTAATCCACATAATTACTTTCAGAAAGGATGAAGAACACATAAGAGAAACAAAATGCAACTTAATATCAAATAAGGTACTTTTAAACCTAGTCTGCTTTCAGCAAACACTTAGGGAAACTTTCAGAATTGCCTTTGAAGAATAGAAGCTAGAAAACAAGGCTCACCATCATCTTTCTAGTCTAACTTTAATAAGAAAATAATGAAAATAACATTCAAGAATAATGTTGAAAGCAAACAGTAGGACGAGGGAACGCCAGCATTCCTAACTACTTAAACTGTATTGAATCATTCTTAAATAAACAAATTAGAGGAAAACACTGAGATAAAGCTTATCAGTCAGAGAAGGGTACTGTAAACAGTAAGCCCTAACTCTATGCTTGCTGTTCTTTATCAGAGAATAATGGACAATATGACATACATTGAAGGAAAAACAATAACAAAGAAAGGGGCACTTCACCAGTGATATAGACCAGGATCCAAAGAAACAACTTGTATATTGAAGTCAAACCAGTTACATCTTCAAGTCCAATGTTTCAGTTCAGCAATCATCTTCACTATCCAGCCTAACTTATTAGATCACAAATAGAGCTTCAAGAGCCTTTGAACACTATTTACAAGTAGAAGTTTCGAGCATAAGTATATTTCAAAGTTCTGCAACCAAAGTTTACAATGAACTCCTCAATAAGATTTTATAGAAGGATGAGGAGGTTGAAAGAGAAAAGATCTAAGGGTTCAATTAATACAATTTTAGTTCTTCTCGGCCTTTGATGGGCTCAATGGATAATTTTACAGATATTTTCCTGTATTAATTGGTTTACATTAAGTATCTAAGCTTGGTGGGATGATTTTGTTGACTTTAAGGCTCTATTTCATTTTGTAATAACTCTGCTGATATTTTTTGCAGTAAATCCTTTGGCTTGAATTAACTGTTCGGCTGTTGTGAGGCAAATATCCTCTGTTCTAGTCATTACTCGGCCTCTGTTGAATGTTGTGAGGCCACAGGTGGAAATCTGGCAGCTGAGAGGAATTAATTTTCCTCTGATGTGGCAGTGGAGGCTTCCTCTGTCTGAGAAATAATTTGATTTTCTTTAACTATGTTTAATTCAGTGCATTAGGCTTTTGATTTTTCGATCTTAGCCGTAATCCACCCAATCTGTGTAATTAATTTTTAATTCTCCAGTTCTGGTTCATTTGGGTCTTCAACACTGATACTCTTTGTTTTCTTCATGTTTCACTGTGTCTTGTTGATGTGCAGGCATGATAGGGGCTCGTATGGCATCAGTGCTCATGATGCACTGATGAAATGTGACTTTGAACCCTTTAGATGGCTTTTCCTTTGATAAACGAAAGTTTGGAGGATCTTCATCCTTGGCTTTCATTTCCTTTACAATCCTTTGAAAAACCTTTAAAGTCCTGCATAAAACAATACAAATTAGAAAATCTTGCGTATTTTTGGGTAAGACTGCTTAGGAGGCTGTGGTTAAGTCGCGACCGTTGAATGAAAGTATCCAATGGTGGAAATTTTCTTGCGGGGGTCATAAGGAGGAGATTTGGAAGAATGGAGCATAGGATTAAATCCGAGCCATATATCTGAGCTGATCGACGATCGAGACAAATCGGGGTAATAATAATGTGAAGGGGTCACATATATTATGTTATGGCGGAAAATGTGAGAAATACAAAGGAAAAGGGGAAAAATCCTTTCGGCGGAAGAAAAGCTTTGAAATGGAATTTGGGGTTTCGCGGAGGATTTTGGGCCGTTGGATCAGATTGGACCCAGAGATCAACGACTGTGATTGCTCGTTGAAAGCCCTTGGTGTATGGCGGAGATCGATAGAACAACACAAAATCCAATTGAGACCATTGATCTGCAGAGATCAACGACAGAGGTTGCGCGCGATAAAACATAGTATAAATGAGGGAAGGCGGGTTCGGGAGGAGAAACCACAAGTTTTGCATAGTAAAATGGGAGAAAGGCGATTTCTCCTTTTTGAACGCGATATTCATTATAGGTTGTCACGTGTCTTTTCAAAACAGCTTATATCGTGTAAATTTTGGGGATTAACCTTCGTGCTTAAAGTTACGTGATATTGAACGTCGGCCGTTAGATCTGGGGCCTCAGATCTAACGGTGGGGAGCGAGCGCGATATTGGATAGATGTGCAGGCAGAAGCGGAAAGGGTGGTTTCAATCTAAGCCGTTAGATCTAAGATTTGGACGGCGGAGATCAGATCTTGAGGAAGGCAGGACCCATAGGGGTTGGGCCTGTCAGGGTTAATATGAGCCGTTGGATGTGCAGGATCAACTGCAGAGATTTCACCTGGGGGTTAAATGAAAAAAATACAAAGGCGGAGAAAGGTTAAATAAGGATCGTTGATCTGTAGAGATCAATGGCTGTGATTAGCCGAAAAACATTATGAAGCGGACACATGAATTTGACCAAAGTCGGGATATGCAATCTGGGCCGTCTGATCTGGACATGTGGACGACCCAGATGCAATCAGATCTTCGGCAATCGGCGGGGCAATGGACAGGGAGGGCACCGAAGTGATTAATTGTGGGCCGTCGATCTGCAGATCAGATCGACGGCAGGGAACCCATCGGGGAGTGACCAATTGGGGGTGGCATAAAATTTACAATGCGTCAATGGAAATTTTCGATGCGATACAACGCTGGCCATCGGATTGGTCCAATGATCAATGACGGAGAAAGGCTCCGACCAATGAACGGGCGGGACCCCTTATAATATATGAAAACAAAAAAATTAACGAAATACAAAAGTTTTATGGCTTGGGGCGGGTTACATATATGTGGCTTGGCGCCCAGTTGCGGGGCCTGTGGTTTATATGGAAAACAAAAGGCCCGGGGCTTATACATAGAAAGGGCCAATCAGGATCGAGACTTAGGAGCGGGCTTTTCAATCTACCCATTTAAAATCTTCGATGTGAGATTATAAGGATCGTTGATCGGGGAAACAAAATCAACAGTGTTTTTTCGTTAAATAACAGTGCACCGGCGGGTTTAATGCAAAACATAGGGAAAAGGGGTTTTTATGTTTTACAAAGGAAAAATATGATCGGGAGGGTTTATACAATATGCTAAGCGCCCGATTGCGATCCCAAGGGTTATATGAAGTGGCAATGGGATCGGGATTTATAAAAAAAGGGGCTCATCGGATCGGAAGACTTAATACAACAAAAAATACTTGTGTGCTCCGATATTTCCAATGCGATGAGCGCTTTGGCCTTTAAATCTTGGTTTTTCAAAGAAAACAAAGGATCTGGAGTTTACATATTAGGAGGGCTAATCGTATCGGAAGTCTTATAAAGGCCATAATACTTGCGTTCTTTGTTTGTTTCCGATGCGATAAGCGCCGAAAGGGTTTAGCGCTTGGTTCTAGTGCCAGGGCATATGGTGGGGAAGTGGTTAGGACTTAGCCCAAAGGGGCTTAAGCCTATAGTCAAAATACTTGTTTTTTATGAAAATTTTCAAAGTTTTTTATGGATTTGGGGGTTTCGGTAAAGTTTAAAAATGAGTTTTAAAATTTGTAAAAGGATTTTTATGAAGGGAAGAAGGGGAATCATGAAAAATAGAGGAATTTCATGGGGGAAAAAGGGGTAAAAATGGAGGTTATTTTTGAGTGAAGGAGGAGAAGAATGGGATTTTGCAGCAATATTTTCTTTGTGGAAAACAATAGAATTTTTGAATTTGAAAGGGAAACAACAGTGAAGATTAAACAAAAGGCATGATGTCTTCATGAGTCTTCAAGAGATAACATTTTTAGCAATAAAAATTGTTTCTTGAAGGCTCAAAAAATTATTTAGCCACCTTTTGATATAACAAATTTTATAGGTGGCTAACAAGTATATTTATATAGATTAGTACGAGATATTTTTCTCATATTTTTCTAGCGATATGTACGAGTGGATATCAAGACTAACTACATAGATGAGCCATTTCAATAATAAGCCTACTGTGTGGAATCCAATTCAAATTAAGTAGCTAAAGAAAACTGATAATGAGATTGTGAGAGTTTTTTATTATTGGATCGATAATATCCTTTGAGGGTTTATTACGGGGTTCACGATTGATACCTCAATATATTATAGCGAAGCAGAGAGAAACTTCACAAATTTTTCAAAGTTCTGTGAGGTAAGTACCTAAATTCAATAAAGTTATGGACTATAATGCTATTGTGTGAAAAGGGTGTACTACGACTGTACTCAGAGTGATGTTCAGAGAAAGAGAATGTGGTGATATGCGAAGCGGTAAAATATTAAAAATAAATTGGGGTACTTACGTTGAAACTAAATATAGTCCGTTGTTTGGATCTGAAAAAGGGGAAAGCAATCCAACTACCTCGAGAAGTGTGTCCCTGATATCTAAAAGTCTGCAAAGCATTGCAGAGATTCCCCAACCTTCCACCCTCATCACCACCCATTGCCTCACTATTCCCCCATCTCCACCTCCACCTCCACCTCCACCTTCGCCTCCACCTCCCCCATTCACCATGGCCAAACCACCAAATATTCCTACGTTCAAGGGATCAGATGATCTTGAATAGTTCTGGTGTTTAGTAGAAGCGATATGGAGTTCGAAAAATATTACAGATGAAAATATGAAGAAATCACAGTTGGTTACCATGCTGCAAGATAGAGCGTTGTCCTGATACATGAAATATAATATGACAAGTGTAAGTGATACATTGAACGAGACAATTACTGCACTAAACAATGAATTCAAGAAACCAAAGTCACAGTCCTAGTGTATCATAGAGATCAAAGAGATTAAGAAGCTAGTTACTGAGATTGTGTGGGAGGTAGACCAAAGATTTAAGATATTCCTAAGCCAAGTTAGCTTAAAGATCCCAGATGAACAACATAAAGAATGGTTCATTGCTGCGTTTTTGCCTCACCTTAGATTTCCATTGTCATAATAGAAGGTGTAACCTAGGCTGAAGTGTTGGAGATAGCAATGAAGCTTGAATCTTCACCAATAGCCAATACAAGAATAGGAGTTCAATAGATTAAAACCTAGTTGGCGAGCTTGCAATTGGAGCTCCAATATATAAAGAAGGGAAAGGACGTTAGGCCTGATATAAGGTCGCAAGTTTGGTGTATCAAGTGTAAAGAAAAGGGTCACTATAAGGAGAAGTGCCCTGTTTACAGGGATTATTTGGGCACTGGGATGCCGAGCCCATTGAAACCTAAACCGATTGTTGGGACAAGTGTAGGGCCTAATGTCTGGTGTAGCATATGTGAAGTTGCAGGCCATAATTCTATTGATTATTGTCATTTTCTGCAAGAATATGTGAGATCACGGAAGAAAATATTATGTAACTACTGAATTTCGGTGGGACATGATGAAAACACTGTCGAAGCTATGATCTCATGATGCAGTAAAGTCCTGGCGCATATAGAATGCAAGTAGAAGCTCAAGAAGCTCTGGGTTTGATAATAGCGCGAGTAGTTTTCCAAGGCTGAGGGCATGGCTGAGGAGGAAGCGCTAGTCATGGATGAGGGCAAGTCATATGTTACAACCATAGAAAACCTGCACATTTTTCCAGGGATTGTCAGAATCCTACTGCGTCTCCTTGTAAGTATTGTCAAGAATTTGGTCATGAAATCGAATATTGTCCCATTTTATTAGCTAAAATGAAGGAGAAGTGCAACCAAAAGACAACTCAAAACATACAAATGATGAAGGTTGAACCACGTCAGGAAGATCCAAGCGCTAAAATAGTAACATGCAACGGTATGCATACTAGAGAAGGCCACACAAAGGGAAAGAAGCCTGTGACAGAAACATGGGTACGGAAGGCCGAAGAAAAGAATGTTGGGTTTAATGTACAACGCGAGAAGCAAACAGTAATGGAAGATAAGAAGACATTTATGAATACTAAATATTCGAAGTCAACCACACAGAGACAATTTTTCCCGCTAATGAATAAGCCTAAGGAGAACACTAAAGCGAAGGAAACTAGTCGGCCTATCTTAGCGTCTGTTAGCACTGGAATCATCACTTGGATTGTGACAAGCGCCTGACCAGACACATCTTAAGTTCAAGGGATTTTATTATAATTTGATTTGATTTTTTTGGAAAGTGGTTGAAACTCATACACACTGAAATGGGTTTTGAGCATATAAGAATCTCTCATGCATATGAGGGCACTGGTGCATGATGTGGTCGCAAGATTGAATTTGTAGCCTGATGGTTAGAAGAATGGAAGAAAAACAATGGATATGTAAAACAAAAGCCCACTACTAAGAGGAAAGGGTAGAAAAAATTCTAGATCTAAAATGTATAGTGAAAGAATGCTTTTAAAAAACTTACAAGAATCTCACTTTACATTTTAAGAATCCCTTTACAAGGAATGCTTATGACTAAAATGACCTCATGAATCAGGAATGTTTGATGAATCAATACTGACAAAAACATATTAACATGCATGCTAAATAAAAAGACATAAAAACATGAAACATGATTTAATTCCACCTCAAGGAATTCTTATGAACAATATTCAACTCATGCTGAATCCACAAAGCTTGGAACAAGACTTACAAAAACAGATTCATATGTCTTGGAGGTTCACAAAACTAATAAAAACATAAGATAGAACTTTTATGATAAATCTAGAACACATATAAAGTATGTAAAAACAGAAGGGAAAACAATACACACACCACATAGTTTGTGAGTACTCAAGAGTTCTTATAGAGATATTATATACTCAATATACCACACAGTATGCCATGAAATAGACAACCCAAGAACCCTTTTCTCCTTGCATTACACAATATATACAAAAAAAGGAGTTATGTAAAAAGCTTCCATTAAAAGTGCAAATTTGTTTACTAGAATTTATTACAACCATCCACATATAGTAGAGCTTATCCAAAACATAAAAAGAAAATTGAAATAGAAATGAAGACAGATCATGGCATCATGGAGCTCGAGGTGGCTGAGTGTTCGTCGTTGCTTGGAAAAGCTGCCTCCACAAAAAGTGCAATCTACCAACTAAAAAGAACACCTGTACCCTTATCTGCAAATGTATAGGAGCGACCAACGGAAAGGAGTAACCAACTTGAAGATAACCACCTTTCAGGTGACCAACACCTCTTGTTTTAACCGGTATTTAATATTCGAATAACAATAAATACCCTAACCAAGATAAGAGATCTGTCTTCAAGCTTTGAGGATGTGTTGTTATTTTTGCTGACAGATATCAAAATATTTTAAAACAAGTGCTGCTAGAAATTCTTGAAAAACCTGTAAGTGCCTCTGAAATCCTGCCTATGCTTTCGAAAGCATGTTAATACTGGCCACGTTTCAGGATGAGATTGGAGGGGAGTGAAGTGAAGCGCGGGAATGGAAAGTAAGCGAAAGGCGTGGGAATGGAACAATAAGAGGGATGAGTAAGTGCATTAAAATATATCACAATCATAATCACAGAGTGGAGTGGTGTGAATAAATTATTGGGGCGGAATTGTAATGTGATATATCGTAATTTCAAGATGGAGGGGTTATCACAAATTGAGGATTGAAGGTTATCGCATATCAGGGATCAGAGGATTATCACATTTTGCAATCAAAGGATTATCACATTTCGCAATTGGAGGGGACAACATGGATAGTTAGCAATAGGATTTGCGATATGCGATAAGCGAAGTGACATGGAGGTTAGGTGGATCCTACCAATCGCATCGGGGGTTTTTAGAAGCGGGCAACATAAAGCGATAACAAAGTGGCGGAATTGCAATGCGATATATCACATCGAGGTATCACAATCATAGGACAGAGTAGGCAACATGGATGGTTAGAAATAGGATTTTCGATATGCGATAAGCGAAGTGACGTGGTAGGGAAATGGTCCTAGTGTTATCACAATTGGGGTTTTTTTGGAAGCGACAACAAATGATAATAAATGGATTGCGAAATGGCGATTGTGAAATAAGGTAATGTGGGTCCACAAAGAAATACGATAGTGCGGTATGATGTGGCGGTAGGCATGTCCAAATGTTATTGCAATTGGGGATTTAAGGAGGCATGAGTAAGTGAATGCACCGAGAATTTGTGATTTGTGATGAAGTAGGTCCTATTAATGGTTTTAAAGTGGAAAAGAGATAAATAAATAAAGTAGCCCAAAGCGTAACAAAGGATTTTTGAAGTGTTTAAACGCTACAGGAGCGTAACAAAGGAACCCAACGGTGAGATAAAAAAGCACAACATAATTGAATTTGGAGGGTTTAAAATGAATTTAAATGGAATTTGAGTGTTGGACTTTGGATTTTGGTTTAAAAATGATAAAAAAATAGTACATTTTAACCCTCCAGGACCTTGAATGATAGGTTAAGAGACAAGAGAGGATTAAAGACACAACTACAATAATGACCAGACTCTGAAAAATTGCAGTGCTAATAGTGGCTCCTATTGGGGATGAAGTCCTCCCTATGAGGCTTCAAGGACCGTAGTTCTAGTGCCTTGTCTAGCCCTTATTTATCCAACCAACAATTCTGCTCATTAACTCAAAAAGATGAACATGCCTAGCCATTAGGTAATGGAGTCATAAGCTAGATTTCAATCTTCTGTAACTTATTTCAACACGACTGAAATACGAAAATCAAAATGCAATTTAAAACTGAAAATAAATGCTCGAGTGGTGAGCTTATTCATCCTCCTACTTCTAATCAGATTAAAACTTGCCTAATCAGGTATAACTTGATTTCCAATGCAACCATAAAATCATTTGACCAATAGAGACAAACTCTTGCATGCAACTGTTTGAAAAGACCCACAAGGGATATAATATATGCAGTAAGAAACAAACTAGAAACATGAACTTACTTCTATAAACCATGTGTGTCATTTCAACTGATGCTATATTGGAGACCCCAACTGAAAATGAATCCATCCAATCAACAACCGGATCATGAAACATATGAGGAATGCCTAGCTGATCCAAAAGACCGAGTTGTTGCTGTTTAAAATATGTTATGTCAATAAAACTGGGCCGCTCTTGTCTTCCTTACAACAACTCATTAACTGCATATCTTTTATTACATTTAAGGGAAACAATACCTTCTTTAAGCTGTTGATTACTTTCTTGGACAACAAACTCGTTAGAGGCACTTAAACTAGTAGAACTAAATGGAAAAATATATCAGGGTCCAAAGGAAGAACATCATTCTCATTAGATTCTTCATCCTGAGTACTAGAAAGAATTGGATCCTTATGAATCTGATCTAGATCCATACCTTTTTCAAACTCTTCATAAAATTTTTCCATAACATTGCTGGAAGAATCTACTTTATCATTCTGAACATAACACTCAAATTCTTTGCAGCAGTTATCAAGCAAAAACTCAGATGAATATAGTCTTTTACAATAATGATGAAACATTTCATGAAATTCCCTTAAAGAAGAAATGGTACCAGTAGGTAAGGATCATAACCATTTGCGCACATCTCCATCAAGGGAAAACACAAATATTTTCATGAGGACATTTTCATGAAACACATCCAGCAAGTGCACAAGTTCATGAAATGAAATCAAGTACTTAGCGGGATGTTCATCTTCATCTCCTCAGAACGTTAAAAGGCGATGTTTCCATTCATCTGTAGAAGGCACAAGATTGGGAAAACCATGAATTGCTGAAAAATTTAAAGGAGAAAACCTTTGAGCTAAGATGGTAGCAAAGGCTTTCGACATTCTGAAACTATGGAGCTGCCACTCGATTATTTGTCATGGAGTAGCCAGGTGAAAGATCACAATCTTATTCAAGTTTCCAATTCTTGTTCACCATCAAGAATTGATCATCAGCAATAAAACAAAAGACTCGGGAGAATACTTCGTTTTCAGGCCTTCGTCTCCCGACAGATGCACCAAAAGATGTTAGTGCTGGAATCAACACTTGGATTGTGACAGACGCCTGACCAGATACATCTTAAGCTCAAGGCATTTTCTTATAATTTTATTTGAGTTTTTTGGAAAGTGGTTGAAACTCATACACACTGAAATGGGTTTTGAGCAGATAAGAATATCTCATGCATATGAGGGCACTGGTGCATGATGTGGTACAAAGTTTGAGTTTGTAGCCTGATGGTTATAAGAATGGAAGACAAATAGTGGATATGTAAAATAGAAGCCGACTTCTAAGAGGAAAGGGTAACACAAATTCTAGATATAAAATGTATAATGAAAGAATTATTTTAAAAAAATTACAAGAATCTCACTTTACATTTTAAGAATCCCATTACAATAACATGACCTCATGAATCAGGAATGCTTTATGAATCAAGATTGAAAAAAATAGATTAAAAGGCATGCTAGATCAAAATACCTATAAAAACATGAAACATGATTTAATTCCACATCAAGGAATGCTTATAAAATGTCTTCAATTCATGTTGAATCAGGAAATCTTGGAACAAGACTTACAAAAACATATCCATATGTCTTGGAGGTTCACAAGACTAATAAAAACATAATATAGAACTTTTATGATAAATATGGAAAGACAGATAAGGTATGTAAAAACAGAAGGGAAAAAATACACACACCACACATTTTGTGAGTCCTCATGAGTGCATCTGGATATATTATATACTCAATATACCACATAGTATGCCATGAAATAGAAAACCCATGAACCCTTTTCTCCTTGCATTACACAATATATATACCAAAAAGGAGTTTTGTAAAAAGCCTCCATAAAAGTGCAAATATGTTTATGAGACTTTATTACAACCCTCTACATATAGTAGAGCTTATCCAAAACATAAAAAGAAAATTGAAATAGAAATGAAGACAGATCATGGCAGCATGGAGCTCGAGGTGGCTGAGTGCTCCTCGTTGCTTGGAAAAAACTACATCCACAAAAAGTGCAATCTAACAACTAAAAAGAACATCTGTACCCTTATCTACAAAAGTGTAGGAGCAACTAACTAAAAGGAGTAATCGACTGGAAGATAACCACCTTTAATGTGAGAAACACCTCTTGTTTTAACAGGTCTTCAATATTCAAATAAAAATAAATACCCTGACCAAGATAAGAGATTTGTCTTCGAGCTTTCAGGAGGTGCTGTTATATTTGCTGATAGATATCGAAATATTTTAAAACAAGTGCTACCAGAAATTCCTAAAAGCCATGTAATTTCCTTTGAAATCCTGCCTATGATTTCAAAAGTGTGTTGATACTAGCCACGTGTCAGGATGAGAGTGGAGAGGAGTGAAGTTAAGTGTGGGAATGGAAAGTAAGCGAAAGGCATGGGAATGGAAAAATCAGTGGGAGGAGTAGGTGCATTAAAATATATCACAATCGCATCATAGAGTGGAGCGTAGTGAATACATTATCAGGGAAATTTTTTATTGCAATATATCGCAATCACAAGACGGAGGGGTTATCAAAAATCGAGGATTGGAGCTTATCGTATATCGGGGATCAGAGGATTATCACATTTCACAATCAAAGGATTATTGAATTTTGCAATCGAAAGGGGCAACATGGATAGTTAGCAATAGGATTTTCTATACGCGATCAGCAAAGTGACGTGGTGGTAAGGTGGGTCCTACTAATCACATCAAGGGTTTTTAGGAGCGGGCAACATAAAGCAGTAACAAAGTGGTATAATTTCAATATGACATATCGCATCGTGGTATCACAATCACAGGACGAAGTAGGCAACATGGATGGTTAGCAATAGGATTTGTGATATGCGATAAGCGAAGTGACGTGGCAGGGAAATGGGTCCTAGTGTTATCACAATCGGGGGTTTTTTTGTAAGTGGAAGCAGATGATAACAAAGGGATTGTGAAATAAGGTAAGGTGGGTCCACAAAGCAATACGATAGTGCGGTATGACGTGGCTGTAGGCGGGTCCCACTGTTATCGCAATCGGGGATTTAAGGACGCAGGAGTAAGTGAATTCACCGAGAATTTACGATTTGCGATGGAGTAGGTCCTATTAATGGTTTTAAAGCAGAAAAACGATAAATAAATAAAGTGTCCCAAAGCGTAACAAATGAGTTTTGAAGTGTTTAAACGCTACAGGAGCGTAACAAAGGAACCCGACGATGAGGTAACAAAGCATAACATAATTGAATTTTGAGGGTTTAAAGTGGATTTATATTGAATTTGAGCGTTGTTCTTTGGATTTTGGTTTAAAATTGATAACAAATAATACCTTTTAACCCTCTAGGACCTTCAATCATAGGTTAAGAGACAAGAGAGGATCAAAGACACAACTACAATAGTGACCAGACTTTGAAAAATTGTAGTGCTAACAACATATTTTTGCATACGTGCATGGAATTGTTAAGGGATCAGAATGTAGTAGAAGGGTTACAGGAGTTGATAGATAACTGCATTGGAAATAAAGAGCCATGATTGGAACATTGCGCAGTAAATAAAATTTACCAAAATAAGAAGAGAACCAGCTGGGAGATGCAGTTGACTACGCAAATCGAGGATTATGAGATGGATCAATTCATTCTGGATCTAGGATCCGATGCCAACATTCTACTGAAATAAACATGGGAGTGGATGGGAAGGCGAAAGCAACAATGGTCACCAATTCAGTTGAGGATGGAAAATCAGCAGAAGATCATTCATATGAGGCAATTGTAGGGAATCAACGTAGATATTGCTGGAGCAAGCATGTTAGTTTACTTTGAAGTTATTGAGATTCATCGGTGATAGCAATACTTATTCTACATTTCTTGGATTCGGTTTGGATTACGACATGGATTTTATAATCAACCTGAAGAATAGGCAGATGAAATTTGAAAAGAATGGTACCCAAGTTGTCGTGCCAATAGATGCTTCTAAAGGTGCGCGCTATACAAAGCCTATCCAACATGGGTATGGGGATTCTGAGATTGACCATATCTATAAGCTTACTGCACATGATGAATATTGGATTAATCCCACCACGAATGACATAATATGTTGGGAGCATGATAGTTCATGTGTTTCAAATTCCGATGAAGAGGTGGAGCATGGCAGAATCACTTGCATGAAATAACTACTAAGAAATGTAACATAGTTATCAAATATTTGTGTTGTGTCAGTTTGGAAGTGGTTGACTTGCATTTTTATGATGGAACGGGGAAAGTTATCTTGTTTCTAGAATAATTTGAGAGAAAGGTGCCTGAGGATCACAGATACGAAGCTTTGGAATTTTCATTGAGGTCCACTCCAGCTCGATGTTGGGGTCCACATAGAAATATTCTAGGAGGATGGAAGAAATTCTGCAAATTGATAAGGCTGAGGTTTGGTCATGTAGACACGAAGATCACGAAGAAGTATGATTTTCAAAAAGATCCTCATGAGAATTTATCTCGCTGGACCACAACTTGAGGTCCATAACCTCAACCATAGTGGGTGCACATGTTATTTTGGATACGATACCTTAGTAGTTGTATCTTGAAACAGAGCTATGCCATGGCACTACAGATTGGGATGAGATTATGGAAGGATTCTTGTTAACTTATAGCTTTGCTGATGGCTGGGAGTGTATTAATGAAGGTCTTCAAGAATTCAAAGCAGTAGTGTTTTGCATTGCCAAGGAGCCAAGGATGTTGGTATAACTTAATTGGGATGCATAGTTTGAACAAACCCAAGAATGTTACAAACCATCTGCTTGGAAAGACCTGTTCAACAAGTTTGTGTTGGGGGAGGAGATCTGCAGGTGCCTATGTGAACAAGCACATAAGAATATTAATGGTTCTTCTGAAGGATGGCTGCATCAAAATAAAATTACTGTGTAATAGAATGAAATCAGGTGCAACTGGAGAGTATTGCACCAAGGGAGGAAGGACATTGCTGAAGGGGCGATTCAAGTGAGAGGGATTCAGGAGAGTATTTCCCAAGCGAGCGCGGTCCAAGAATTTGGAATGAAAGAAGTGCACCAAATAAGTTCCACCATTGAAGGATACCTTGAGTGGAATCAGAGCAAAGATCGATGGCGCACCAACATTGTGACTCGGGATGAGTCACAGTTTTGTGTTGGGGGTCTGTTGGACATGGGGCCCCTCAATGAAAGAAGTTAGAGAAAAGAATTTGCAAATCAAGGAGCGAATCGTGCAACACGAAGTCATTGTTGATGGGATTATTTTTTGAACGTTGAAATCCTCCCATGTTTTTTGGACCATGGTATTGTAAATGAAAACTTTATATAATAAGTCTAGATATAAGTCATAGAGGGAAATGAAATGATAGAATTGATGAAATTAATTTTGGATGTAAGACTATTTTGAGTCAGAGTCTATGGTTTTTGGTTAGAGGAAAGGCTCCTACAGCTGAGTGCAGGGAGACCTTAGGAAGTCTGCAGTTGAGTGTGCACACCCCTGCAGCTGAGTGTGCGGGGTGGTAGTGGATGTATGAGAAATATATGAGCATTAATAAAAGACCCGTTGAGATAGATCTTTGTTTCTGTTGATGTGTTTTACTTTACCTTTTTTTTATGAATATTTGTGCTAAGTGAGGGTTTTGACCTGTAATTGCATAACATATTTATGTTTATGGTTGTTTACTCTGCTTTATGCATGATTAAGAAAGATCACGCAGCCTACTAGTAAGTTCAACAATTGTGTTGAAAAATTCTTGTATAATTAATAGATTTGTTCTACAAAGATCCACCAAGGAAGAAAAGCTCTAAAGCTAAAGTCCATTGTCCCTTTGGATGCAAAAACCTGGTTCTAGAATCCCCATATATTTCCTCAGGTGAGACTTCGGTTTGCAAAAAACATATCGTTGCCGAAAGGGCCAGTAATAGTGGGTTTTGTTGGTTCACGCAACCAAATTTGAAACTGGGTCTAGGCATCATCAAGACAATAGGTTTTTTTAGGTTTCTGACCTTTGTCTGTAATCCACTCTTTGGCATGATAAAGTGCTTCAGTATTTTAATGAATTTTTAGACTTCGCACTTTAGGGGGAATCTATTACACGCAATTTTTCCACCATGACACTTGATAGTTAAAATGGATCTCTCGCCATCCACAAATATGTTTCAAAGCACTTCCTTGCAAGTCAAACATCTAAAGCCCTTGAAGAAATTATGAATTTTTGGTAACAAGGCCTTTTAACCTATTTAGTATCACCTGCGGATTTTTTCTAGTTAGTTTCCACGCATTCGCAGTTTCTTCCATTGAAACCTATGCAGAACTGCACTGTGTCTTCCACCGTAGACTGCATACATGACTCAAAGAAATGTAAAAATAAAAAGTAAGTTCTAGAATCCTTTGTATGTGAATATATCCCAACTGAAATATTCTTGGTCATATCTGTTCAAGCCTTACCCCTCACAACATGGAGCTAGTTCCCTTTCATCAAAGAACCCTAATCCCACTATTAATGGATCTCATCCTTCTCTCATGGATTTCAAACCTCTTCTATTTGGCCTATAAATTGACTACATGCTAGAGCGTTATGGGAGTTCACAAAAGGTAATATTTTTCTAGAAAATTTAGATTGGGAAGCTTATCATCCAAGGAGAGGGTTGGAGGAATTTGGGATGAACCTCATGACGTCAAGGCAAAGCTTGTAAGGATCTTATTTATGAATCATTTTTTCCATTGTATTGTCATAATGAAATGATGAATAATTTATGTTCCTTTTATGTATTCATTAAGATGATCTCAATTTATAATCTACTTGATCATTATATTAAGCTTGTTTGAATCATTATATTGCATATGACTTTGATCTCTTTTATGTTTATGATTGCAGATCTTATCAAGCATTGAGGAGTTGGATTGGGATGGAGCAGGGATCTCCATCAATAATTTCACAAATAGGTAAGGGCACCATGATTCAAATAAAGTAGGCTTAGGGAAAGAGTTATTCAATTATTTGTTTGCTTCTAGTTTTCCCCTAGGAATCTAGGGAGATCGCTCTTGTTCCCAAGATGGATTTGTCCGTGTAACAACATGGCCAAAAAACTCTTGGAGTTCCATCTCTTGGGGTTAGGGTTTTGGTTATTTAGGGTTTTCCCTTATTGTTCAATAATAAAAAGGCTTTGGAGCCTCATTGTAACACAGTTTAGAGGCATGCAGCCACCGCCTCTCTTCTTAGAGATAAGCTACCATAGCTCGAGCTAGTTTATCTCCATTATGTATGTAAGCATATTTTAGTTCTTTGATATTAATGAAATTAAGTTTTATTTCTGCTACATCTTTGTTTTTATTTTTATATATGTTTTCTATTGTGTTCGTGCATAAGTCCAGATTAGTGGGATCATATCGGCCTACTATTTCTTGATTTTTATTTTCCTGTCCCCAACAAGGTCAGGGTATAAGGAGTTAGAGATTGATCTGGTTGAACCTTTGCAAGATAAACATCACAAATCCCAATGACATCCCATATACAAGGGAGCAGGAGATCCTTTTAAAATATTTCTTGAGGAGGCCCTTGAGAAACAGAGGAACACGATGATGGATAAATTTACCCAAATACATTGACAACTACCCATAGGAAACACATCTTTATCTGGCAGCCAGTCTGGAGGTACCACTTCTTTTGAGGTACAAGTTCATTTTTACATTCCCATATTTGAAGGCCAGATAGATGCAGACGTCATAGATAGATCAAGATGGTTAAATCTGTTGGAAGGATAATTTTTAGTTCATGTATTTTCCAATCAGGAAAATATTACTTTTTCACTCCTGAAATCCACCCACCACGTCAAGGACTGGTGGGAAACCTAATGTGAACAAAGCGAAAAGGGGGAATCCTCAGTGTTTTTAGCCACACCTACTTGGAATTATTTTTAAGACACCATCAAGGAACAATATTACCCCGTCAGTAGCTCTGAAGGTAAATACATAAAGTGGACCATGCTACGATAGGGAAGGGACCAAGATGTGCCAGAGTTCACAAATGGTTTTCATGCCCTTTGCATGAAGATGGGTATCAAGGATTCCAAGTAACATTTTAGTACTCAAGTACCGCATCTTTTTGCATAAGTACATACATGATGATATGGAGTTCTTGGATATCTCCTCGATTTGTGCCACTTACCGATATGCTTTCAATATTGAGCAAAATTTCAAACAGAATAAGTGAGACTTTGTATCTACAAATACGAAGCAAGGGAAAGGCGCTCCCAAACTGTAGAGAAAAGGGAAAATCCAAGGCAGGGTGATCCAGGACAACCTATGAAAGCCGTAAGAAAAGAACAACACCAAGAAGACAAAGAAGGGCATGAGAAAGTGGTGTGATTTCCATAAGAGTCGCACTCACAACATGAATGAGAGTTGAGCCAATCAGTCACTACTGGCCGAGCTGAAGGCTTCCGAATCAGATGCATGTTCTGACTCTGCGTCAGAACCCGACAAGGGGAATGACAACGGAAGTAGATTATTAATGTGGATCCTAGTTCCACCATTGCCAGCACCAAGATCACTAAGGATGAGCCCGAATATCCAGAGGAGAGGGAGCGCCTCTTCCACTCACAAATGTGTGTGAAGGGTTCTCCGTTGTAGTTCATTATCAAAAGCAGGAGCCAAAATAAATTCATTTATGCAGAGCTCGTGAAGCGTCTAGGCCTACCAACCATAGCACACCCGCAACTGTACACCATTGGGTGGCTTCACCGAGGATGATATCTTTGCATCAACCAATAATGATGCCTCCCCTACAACATCAAGCCCTTCACAGATAAGGTGCTATGTGATGTTTCTCCTATTGAAGTTTATGATGTATTATTAGTCCAACCATATTTGTGGAAGCGACATGTTGTGTGTGAATCTAGACCTCACACTATTATTAATTTGGGAAATAAGTTGTATAGGATACTGGAGGTACCACCGCCTACCGCCATATCTCTAATCCTTGAGAAGAAATGCAGTAAGATCATTTCTCAGATAGGGAAATTTATTTTTCTTATGATTCACTCTCAGGGTCAGAAGAATATTGTGGCCATGACCTCCAAACAAGGCTCCTTTGCATGAAAAAAATAGAAGGGAAAGGCCATGGAGGAGTATAGGGACATCTTCACCTCACCCGCAGGGGTACCTCTACACTTTCAGGTCAAGTTCTCCATTGATATGACCCTAAGTGCACCGCTACCCAATGGAATAATTTATTGATGCTATGTTATGGAGAACAATGAAATAAAGAGGAATATTCAGGAGCTACTGTAGAAAGGGCACATCAGGCCAAGTTCATCGCCCTATGGGAGCCTGATCATGTTGGTGTAGAAGAAGGATGAGACCTAGAGACTCTCTATTGACTACCGAGTGATGAACAATATCACTGTCTAGAATAGGTATCTGATTCCACAAATTGTTGACCTTCTGGACCAACTTAAGGGGGAAAAATCTTTCAGCAATATTGACTTGAAGTCTAGCTATCACCAGGTACCAATAAAACCCTATGATGTGTGCAAGAATTTCTTCAAATCCAAGGAGGGCCTTTTCAAATGGTTGGTTGTAATATTCCTAAATTAGCATGTAGCTAATTGGAATATTCATTTTTTCTTTTGTCATTTAGATAGATAAATAAGTGGGTAGGGAGACCCATAAATCTCTTTAGTAGGAAAAAAATCCCTCTTAATATGAAAAGGGATCATCTTAATAGCTGGATAAAGAACCCTCATGTGTGAACAGGGGCTAAAGCATGTGGAAAAGGTCAATGTTGACCAAATCAACTTCACTGGTATGGAGAGAGTGGATCATTAATGGGAGACAACGCAATGTTAATGCGAGAAAGTCTCCATGAGAGCAGTGGCTTTAATGAGTGGGAACCAAGGTGAGAAGGCTCACAATGCATATAAGGAAGGGAAAGGTAGCAATAGAGGGTATGTTAGATTAATTATTGATTTTGATCTTTTTATATCTGTATTTTTCAGGTGACATATCTATGCATGCTTTTGATGCTTAGTAGAGTTTGTTGTACTATTTAGTACAAGGGTGTTCCCGAGAGGGAATCCCACACTCATACTTGGGGGAATTTGAGTGCCTACTCAGAAGATTTTTTATCGAGCTGCATATCCACATTCCAACATTAGGCCAAGCTTTAGTCTTTAGCTACAACGAAGTTTCTGTTCAGAGTTGTGTTGTGTTGTGTTGTAGGGCGTTACAGTGGAGGGTTTGACAGGGCCATTTTATGAGCTAGTTTTCAGTGGAGGAAGCATTATTTCCATTGGGAGGCTAGCAAGGAAGGTCTTCGGGCTTCATTTAATATTTTTAGCACCAGGAAAACCTATTTCCATCTCCTACAGTGGAGATCCCCTCATAGACTGCATTATTTCAGTGATCATTTGCAATGGAAGATTTAGTGCTTGATTTGAAGGGTGAGATCTTCAAGGAAGGGATCAGCCTTTCACTTGGAGGATCTATTGGAGGAGCTCCATACATTTCTATACTAGTCTCAACCACCTCCTTTCTATTATACAGTTTCATCTGCAATTCAGCTTTAGGGCTGCATTCTGACATTTTTATGTTTTGGGTATTTCCAGAAACCCTTTTTGGGTTGTCTTGGAAATGTGCTTGGGAGCTTAGATCTCTATCCCTAGCACCTTTTGAGCTATATAACAGAAAATCCATATAATTTTACACATTTTGTAGCATTTTACTCACTAAAACTGCATTGTCTTGGCTCATGGAATTTGTATAGCAATTATATTTCATGTATTGTCATATTTGCTTAGTGGAGGCTTGTATTGTATTTCTTGAGTGACTTGATCCTCAAGATTTTATTTCCATTATTGATGATATGTTTAATAAGATGGCTGTACATTTTTATCATTTATTGGTTTATTGATATTCACTGCTACTTTTCCATTTTTGTGTTCAATATTACTGCTCTCCCAATTTTGGGATATT
Organism: Pinus albicaulis; assembly: GCA_034641835.2. Lineage (NCBI taxonomy): Eukaryota > Viridiplantae > Streptophyta > Pinopsida > Pinales > Pinaceae > Pinus > Pinus albicaulis. The sequence goes on from CM076572.1 coordinate 856,055,829, forward strand.
AGAGTGGTATCAGAGCATAATATTGGCTCAGCCTATGAGTTTCAAACAATATGCTATAAGAAGAAGAAGCAGAAAAATAAGAGATCTAAAATGATGGAAGGAATGAGCTTTGCCTCATATCTTTTTAGATCTATGAAGAACCTCTCCAAGGAGGTCAAACAGATGATGGAGGAGATATGCAATGAGACCTCAAGAGGGTTTCAAGATGAGGAAGATCCATGCATGTCCTATCAATAGCTAAAGAAACTGGTATTGCATAGAGCTCCAAAGAAATCCACTATGCCCTTTTTCTTTGAAGAAGAAAATGAAAGGCATGGAGATGGAGGAAACTTAGATAATGCGATTCTGAGTGATTATCTTACAGAGTAAAAGTCTCAATCAAGGGCTTTCAAGGAGAATCTAACTCTCCAACAGTTTATTTAGATCAAAGAAGAGAGGAGACCTTGCAGTAATAGAAGGAGAAGACACAATAAATTTCATTGTCTACATTTGACGGGTCATCCACATGCACAACAAGGGCTTGGAGGAGGAAGTTATATGCATTCTTCCTGCTAAATCCAGTAGTAGAAAGAGAAGATGTTGAGATTGCAACATTGCACCTTTAGGTTGAAGCAAACATTTGGTGGTTCAGCCATTTGAGACATGCAAGAGTGACTGCATATTCATATTTTACTCAAAGGTTGATCAAGAAGTTTGATAAGAAGAAACTGGAGAAGCCAAGGGAAGATGTCCATATTATTATTCTGGAGGAAGAGCAACTTCCACCATCACTTGCTGCAGGAGTACTTACATCAGGAGAAGGAACACTTGCATCATTGCAAAGTGGTCTTGATCTCTTGACATTTAGAGTCCCATGCATTATTCAGGAGATGCATGAGGAGGAGGAGACTTATACCAGTGCTGGTGCACCAGTAGAGGAGAAGCCATCACCATCAACATCGGTTGGAGGAGTCATTACATTGGTGGGAGTAACCCTTGTAGTGGTACAAGATGTTCCCAAGGTTCATCTTAACCAAGGTATGCAAAAATTTCCACTTCCTATTATTTAAGCACATCATATGAAGATTTGTGGGAAAATGCCGTCAAGGAAATTGCATGACCTAGGGTCAAAGCACACTGTTGATTTGGAGCAACAGACTATCACTGCGTAGAGGACTCTTGAATGGTTCAAGGAGGATATGTATAGTCATCCTGGTTTCTCTTTGTTGAGCTGCACACAACACTTTGGGTTGGAGTGTAGTGTTTTGGAGGATAGGATGAGCATAATCCTAGTCAATCCAATGTAGAACTGTGTGTTCAACATTGTGCATGATCATGAGACAACAAATGCACCATCATGGAGATCAACAGTGCTGTCATTGAGCAGCAGTGATGAGTTGGGGACCCAACTATTATTGGGACATTCTGATGATCATTATACTTGTGTCACATTGGATAGGCAAATGGTTGATGGAAGACATCTTATGATGGATAACATCTCCCATTATTATGATGGATCCTTCTTTATGAGCACAACACTACTCAAAGAGAAGCTTTTTCCTACAACATATTTGGATAATTATCAGTTCAACTTGGCCATTTATGAGTGGTCTTCATTTGGAGATCTCCAGGAGGTTTCACTTCAACATCCCATGAAGTGCAAAGGTAGTGATCTAATTTGGGAGGATGGTATTCTTCATTGGAGGGATACCAAATTGGAGCATGGTAGGAGACACCCACATTTGGATGAATGGGCGTGGATGGTGAGCAAGGGATTGGTGAGTCACTTCCAGATCTATGACACAGGGCATCAGGAGGCATGGCTGTGCTGGATACTCTTGAAATATTTTGACCATCATGTGACATATCATATCTCAAAGGGCATGTTATGGTTTGAGGCATTGCATGGCACCCATATGTTATGTCAGCAAAATATTTCATTGTATGGGTAATTTTACAAGTCAATCATCATAATGATACTCCATGACTTGTATAATGATGAGATGATGAGGCAGCAAGAGTTGTTGTTGCTTTGGATACTCTTGGGAGAGTATGGGCTGATTTTCTCTCATGCCTTGCATGATGTTGCAAGAGTAGATGGTGGCACACTCATGGTGCAAAGGGAATACTCCTTATTTTTGGAGGATCAGGAGGTACTTCCACATAGGAAGGAGTCTCCTATATGTAGCATCATTATGGAATGTGGCTTTGGAATTTGGCATGTAAAAGGATGGAGTTGTGATATGACAAGAGCCTTATCACAAGGGCCAACATCGCTGTCACTTGGGAGTATGTATCTATTGATGGAGTGTTCCAAGGGGAGTATGTATCACTTCACATTTAAAAACACTATGAGGAGATTCTCATGGGAGGGCTCATCCATGGACCTCATTTTCATCCTACTCACAGTGTATGGTAAGAGTTGTGTTTTTTCACTTATTGATCACCTAAAAAAATATTTGAATTCTCTTGCCATCTATATAAAGTGCATTTCTCCACAAGAGGTGAAGTTTATAAACGGGCTTCATGGTCTTTCTAAGACCAACATCTATGATGGAGATAGCCATTTCTTGTATGGATTTGGGCAATTATTGTACTATTCTTTGTATGCTAATTTGATACACAAGGCCATTTACTATTTTCTAGTAGATGAGATAACATGCACAACTAGCAAATTGTTGGGAGAAAACTTGCCACATAATGTTCCCAAACAACAGTTAGCAAAACTTGGTTGTAACCACTTGGGAAAATATTGGTACCATTTAGCATTACACATAGCCTTCAGTATATTTCTCATTTGGATCCCATATTATGATGATGTTCTGTTGATTTTGTAACAGATGGTTTGGGCAAAAACTAAAGAGGGGGTATTTGAAGATCCAGTTGCCTTTTTGCCTCTTGAAGGCAACATCATTTCAGCCCAAGATCAGTAGAAACTCTACACTTATAATAAGTGGAGAGAGAGAGAACATGGGGTAGAAAATTTGGTCTATCATGTTCAACTATGCAGCCCACCTACATTGCAAGAGCCAAAGGTGGAGGAGTTTTTCCATGAGTTACCATTTTGGAGGGTGACTCACTTTGTTTGGATGATAGCTTGGGGATTGGAGCTTCACATGGGAATGATGGCTCCCAACATTTTCCAGATTCCATTACTCAAGAAGGCCTCTAGAAAACATATAGTTTCCTCCATGGATATCCCACTACTTCATGATGAGAGCCATTTGGATTTGTCACCAAAGGCTAGCTTATACACTTGGGAGGAGAAACTTGGAGACATTTTGACGAGAAAACATCTTTTTCATTGGAGAAGCTTATCATATGAGGATGATACAAGAGGAGGAGAGGAGTCTCTTCAGTTATATCCTTGCATTTTCTTGAGGACAAGCAACATCTAGGAGGGGAGGACTGTAATATTCCTAAATTAGCATGTAGCTAATTGAAATATTCATTTTTTCTTTTTTCATTTAGATAGATGAATAAGTGGGTAGGGAGACCCATAAATATCTTCAGTAGGAACAAAATCCCTCTTAATGTGAAAAAGAATAATCTTAATAGCTGGATAAAGCACCCTCATGTGTGAACAAGAACTGAAGCATGTGGACAAGGTCAATGTTGACAAAACCAACAACGCAGGTATGGAGAGAGTGGTCATTAATGGGAGACAACGCAGTGTTAATGGGAGAAAGTCTCCATGAGAGTAGTGGCTTTAATGAGTGGGACCCAAGGTGAGAAGGCTCACAATGCATATAAGGAAGGGTATGTCAGCCATAGAGGGTATGTTAGATAGATTATTGATTTTGATCTTTTTAGATCTGGATTTGTCAGGTGACATATCTAGTACAAGGGTATTCCCGAGCGGGAATCCCACACTCATCCTCGGGGGAATTTGTGTGCCTACTCAGGAGAGTTATTATTGATATGCATATCCACATTCCAACAGTAGGCCAAGCTTCAGTCTTCAGCTATAGTGCAATTTCTGTTCAAATTTGTGTTATGTTACAGGGTGTTGCAATGGAGGGTTTGACAGGGCCATTTTCTGAGCTAGTTTTCAGTGGAGGAAGAATTATTTCCATTGGGAGGCCAGAAAGGAAGGTATTCAGGCTTAATTTCATATTTTGGAACCAAGACAACCTATTTCCATCTCCTACAGCTTAGATCCCCTACTTGACTACGTTATTCCAGTGAGCATTTGCAGTGGAGGATTCAATGCTTGATTTGGAGGGTGAGATCTTCAAGGAAGGGATCAACCTTTCACTTGGAGGATATATTGGAGGAGATCCATACATTTATATATAATTTTCAGCCACCTCCTTTCAAGTATACAGTTGCAGCTGCAATTCATCCCTAGGGCTGCATGCCGACATTTTTTGTTTTTGGTATTTCTGGAAACCCTTTCTGGGTTGTCTTGGAAATGTGATTGGGAGCTTAGATCTCTATGCCTATCACCTTTGAGATATATAATAGCATATCCATATCATTGTACACATTTTTTAATAGTTTACTCACTAAAACTGTGCTGTCTTGGCTCATGGAATTTGTATAGCAACTATAGTTCATGTATTGTCATATTTGCTTAGTGGAGGCTTGTATTGTATTGCTTGAGTGACTTGATCCTCAAGATTTTATGTCCATTATTGCTGATATGTTTAATAAGATAGATTTACATTTGTCTCATTTATTGGTGTATTGATATTCACTAATAATTTTCCATGTTTGTGTTCAATATTGTTGCTCTCCCAATTTTTGGAAATTACATTGGTCATGCCTTTCGGGTTGACGAGTGCCCCCACAACCTTAATGATGCTGATTGAAGACATCTGCGACCCTTCACAAACTCATTCATGGTGCAATAAATCCTTATATTTAGCCAGCGTTGGGAAGAGCACCTCCACCACATTCGACATGTCCTCCAAACACTGCGGAAACACAATTTATGTGCCAATTTGGAGAAATGAACTTTTGGCATGACCCATGTTCAATATCTAGAGTATATCATTGATGAGAAGGGTGTGCATGTGGACCCAACCAAGATATAGGTCATTCAGGATTGGCCATCCCCAACCACTCTAAGATAGCTTCATATATTTCTGGGTCTTGCCAACTTCTACCGCAGGTTTGTGTCAGGGTTCTCTCATATCACTTGGTCTTTGAGTGAAGTCACCAAGGGAGGAGTGAAAGAAAATTTATTTTGGTCTGAATCTGAATAGAAGGAATTTTCCAAGTTGAAGCATCGAATCTACTTTGCACTAGTGCTCGCATTACCAGATCTGCACCAACCATTTGAGATTGAGACATATGCCTCCAACTATGCTATTAGTGAAGTTATTACTCAGGAGGGGCATCTGGTGTCATATCACAGTGAGACATTTTCAGAAATAGTTCAAAAGTGTCCCACCTATGATAAAGAGATGTATTCCATTATGCAGGCTTGCCGAAAATGGAAGCATTACATTATGGAGAAGGAAATATTCATCCACATAGACTACCGACCCTTTCAGTTCACATAGACACAAGGGAATTTGCAAAACGATCACCATCAGAAATGGTCTAGATACCTGCAACAATTCCGTTTGAACATTAAGTACAAGATGGGTATCACCAATAATGTTGCATATTTCCTCAACCGACCGTTGATTATGGCACTGACCACTTTGGGATGGCCACATATTTACAAAAGAGATCTAGAATATGATAACACATATCAGATGCTCTTGGAAGGAAAACAATTTCCAAATTTTTACCTCCACGATGCACTATTATGCCACCTGGGAAACCTATATATTCCTTCAAGAGAACGTTTCAAGATTATTTGGGAAGCACACTACAGTTGGGTCTCTAGACATTTGAAGGTGGATCAAACAATGGTAATATTGCAGAAGTATTCCTATTATCCAAACCTTCAACAGGATGTTGGGAAGTAATCAGATCTTGCATTGGCTGCATCATTTCCAAACTGACCATCAATAATCAAGACCTATACACTTCGCTTCCTACCCCTATTCAACTGTGGGAATCCATCTCCATGGATTACATGTCGGACCTTCCTTCTACCAAGCATGGAAACAACTGTGTTTTTGTGGTCATCGATAGATTCTCCAAGATGGCCATTCTGGTGGCCTGTAAGAAGAGTATCACAACAAAAACCACTGCTAAAATCTTCTTTAAAAAAGTGTGGGTGCACTTTGGGTTCCCATATTCCATTATCTCATATCAGGACAAAAAATTCTTAAGTAAATTTTGGTCAATTCTCTGGTCAATGCTGGATACCAAGCTCACTAAGTCCACAGATTTCCAACCCAAACTGATGACCAAATAGAGGTTGTCAATAGGATGATCATACACATTTTGAGGATGTACAACTTGAATCATCCACGCACATGGGATGAAATCCTCCCCTATGTCCAACACAACTACAACTGAGCTCTCCATAGCTCTACTAGCCACAAGCCCTTTCAAGTGGTGTTGGGATACCAGCCACTATGTCCCACATATGTCACCATACCATTTGCATCAACTCAGGAAGAGTTGGTTGATGTCCAGTCTAAATATGATAGGGAAAAAAACTTCATTGAGGACATTCATCATGTCTGCCAACAGGTCCATGGCATATTATATAGAGCCAATGCTAAGTACAAGTCAACATCTGGTGCCACACAATTTCAAGGTGGGTGGAAAAGTTTGGCAACATTTTCAGAAGGAGCACCTTGCTGGACCCCAATGAAATATTTTCTCACTCCAATATGGGTCTTACACCATCACCAAGGATGTAGGGGGTAATGCCTTCGAGCTCAACATTCCACCATTCCCTGGTCTGCACCCAATGTTCAATGTGGAACGCCTTCGGCCATACTTTCCACCCTTACTAGACACATTTGACAATGTAGAACAACTCACACCAATGAAGTTAAACTAGACTGCTTGGAACATGCAAAAATTGATCAGATCATGGACACATAGATCAAGAGCATGTGCTAACAGAGGATCCAGCTATATCAAGTTGTAAAAATGGGCTAACTCCTTCACTAGGGCAAGTGGTTCACCAGGGACCAGGTTCAACAAAATTTTCCTCACCTGATGGAGGCTTTGCATGAAATGGGGACCATTTATTCCTAAGTAGGGAGGATTGATCCAAGTGGATATTGGTGGCCACCCTTCTATTCCACCTAGACCTCCAGTCAGTTTCACTCGGTTTCATCAGTTTCATTGTTTATAACAACATTTACTATTTTTAGCTGTTTTTCGGGTCTTGAACTTCCGGAGCAATTTTGACCCCCTAAACAACATTTTTTTGAGGTACATTGTAGGCCCATAGCCAAAGGAATGGGCCCGTGAAAAATCCTATATTAATTAGAAATATATTTCCAACAAGGTATCGTATGTTACAAACAAAGATAATATGACAAAGTTACGACCTCAGGAAGTTGGTTGCCTAACTAACCCCAACAGGGCCCACAAACTCTTGGTGTTCTAGTTCTTGGGGTTAGGGTTTTGGTTGTTTAAGTTTTACCCGTGTTATTTAATAATAAAAAGTCTCCAGAGCCTCATTGTAACGCATTTCAGAGGCATGTAGCCACCACATATCTTCTCAAAGATAAGGTACCATCACCCAAGCTAGTTTATTTCCATTCTATATGTAAGCATATTTCATTTCTTTGATATTAATGAAATTACATTTTATTTCAGCTGCATCTCTGTGTTTATGTTTATATCTAGTTTCTATTATGTTCCTGCATAAGTCCAGATCAAGAGGCCTCATCAATAAAAATACCTCATAGCATCAATTCGTAACCTTTTGTCATTTCATTTTTAGAATTAGTCTTAAAGAGGAGAATAACACCAAGAGGAGAAAGAGATCAAGAAATAAAAGGAAGGAAAAACAAGGAAATAAAGGAGAAGGAAAGTAAATGAAAGCAAAGGTTAAACAAGGAAAGGTTGGAACAAGCAAGCTTCAACAAGAATACTTGTAGGTAACAAATTGCATGTATGATTTCCTAGTTTATTTTGACATGCATGGTATGTGCATCCTGGTATTTGGTTCTTTTACTGTTGGTGGCATGATTTTGATAGTGGTTTTCAGCCTTGCCTTGCCATTTCCAGATAACCATGGTGTGATGATATTGTTCTCGGTTTTGAGCCTTGGAATTGCTAGAAGGTTTTAGAATCCGAGGCAGAGGTGGTCTCAGGAACATTCCCAAAGGCCTAGGAATCCCTTGAATGGTAATGACAAGACACATGGTAAAGTCTAAGGGTGGAGTCTCAGTTAGGGCCTAGTGATACAGTGTGGATTGCGGTAAAGCCTATAGGCTTGGAGACAAAAAATTCCTCAAGGATAGTGAAGTAATACAGAGGCATTCCAAGCTCGGTTTGGTTTTGTGATCTCAGGGACAATTTAGGTGAGATCACGGTACGGTGAGGGTGGAGGTGGTCTAACCTCTGGATTCCCTTGTTTGTTTTGGATTGGTTTATTGCATAAGATACAAAATTCATGCTTAGAGTATGTAATGGGGGTTACTAGCTCAAAGAAAGATTTGGTTTAGCAATGTCTATGGTCGGGTTGTACGTGGAAGTCTTGAACTGGGTTTGCTCTTGCCTATTTTTAATGAAAGCTAAGTTCTCTTGCTTTTGATTGGTAAATGTACTTGTTATTATGTGATTTTAATTACTGTTATCTTATGCTTATTTATACGTTTATATGCTGGTTAAAAGCATGGATATATGACTAGTTTTAGTCATGGCTCTTCTCATGCTTTTACTTGTAACTGAAAGAATAATGGATGCAAGACCTAATTTATGTTAAGAAAAATAATGGGAGAGGGTGGTGATCCTTCTTGTTGAGTCTCATATGAGTTTTCAGTTTTTTATGCTCAAACTTACATTCATGACCTATAGGTTTCTTGTCTACCAAGTGTTTGATGAAATGTCATTCCTGGTTGGGGATGGTCAAGTCTAGTCCTAGTTTCATTTTTTGGTTTATAATCATTGTATTCATGCATTCTATTAATTGTGAAAGTTATATGGATTTCTGGGAAGAGGCTCAGCCCCAACCCTAAAAATAAACCTTAAATTTTGTAGTCGCTGACACAACATTGGGAATAAAATACCACAGTCACACTAATGTAGGTCTATGAGAGAGAATGAGGGTTTCTAGTTGCATGGAGGACTTGGCAAGGGAGTGAATGGGGCTCTAGCTCAGGGAAAAGTAAGTTGGCTTAAGGGATGGTGTTGTGAAACTAGCTCAAAAAATAGAATAAAAGAGATATCAACACCTTAGAAATAAGCCACTTCGAGGGGGAAACCTCCAATACATTACATTAATGAATAATTATTAGATGATACAAATGACCAAAACCTCCTTTTATATATAGGAGTCCATGGGGCCACAATGTAATCCTAGTGGGGCCACAATGTAATCCTAGCCGACTTAAAAATAATAATGTAAGGGCACAATGATAACAATATGGGGGTTACAAGGGTACAACAATAAAAATAAGGGGGGATACACTAACATAATAAGGGATGACACTATTAATATAGGGACTTAACATGCCCCTCTCCTTCAAACAAGTGTTGTACTCAACGCTTGATTATTTCTTGATGCTTCTACATAAAATTCTCATCCTCCCATGTGGAATATTCTACAGGAAAGTTATTCCACTTGCTGAGATACTTTGAAATTGATCGTACTTGTCGAGTTCTTGTTTCTGTGACTGCTTCAGAACTTCTTTCGATGTGATGTTGATCTTCCTGTTGTTTCATTAGATTCTGCACCAAAGTTTGGTTATCCTTTGAGATCCGGAGAACTTATTGTTAATGCTCGATGTGATCTTCCACTAATTCATCATCCATATTAGCTATTATTTGATCCTTTAGACCATCCAAATTAGCCTCCATTTCTTCTTTTAAACCATCTATGTCATCTTCGGTTGCTCTTCGTAAGATCAAAATTTGTTGCACTTGGTACTGTAATTTTGATATCTCATACTGCAATTCTTCCTCTTCATGCGCCATAGTATAGCTTTTTGAGGGCTTAATGGGTATGGAATTATTTTTTGGAGGAATTATAGAATCCAATACTGATAAAAATTCTAAAATATGCCCTTGGAATCACTTCAAACTGCTTTTTCAAACAAACGTTATGCAATTTTAAAATCCAAATACACACCTTTTTCTTGCTTTTGAGAAGATCTATATTGAAATTGAATTATCTATGTGATTTCGTATCCTCAATAATTGAAATTTGGCCCTGAAGTAGCCCTCTGAATCTTCTTTCGAATTCCACATGCCTAACCTGATTTGGGTTCTTGAAGACAAATTTATGCCCAATATCCTACGAAGACCTAATTATGGACTAGTTCAGTAGAGAAAACTTGTATGAATTGCCACGTGTCACTGTTTCCTCCTTTGGCTCTGAAATTGATACAGAAGAAACTACAGTCCATGTACTTGTGGCCCTTTTTATAGAATCATAATCTGACGCTCAGAAAGAGAGTTATGACGTTTTTCCCACGGTCACCTCTTTGAGATGAAATTCAGGAGCTTGAAAAAATCCCAACTTACACATATCATATCTCCAAAAATATTGCAAACCAAGATCTTAAAGTTTTACAGTAGGTTCTTCAGGATTTCAGATTTTCTTTGTGAAAATTTGAGCTTCTTAGCCCTCGTAGAAAAAACGTTATAGCGAAAATTCTGCGATGACCTGTTTAGGTTAAATTCAGGAGCCTGCAAAAAGACCTAACTTCCACAGATCATATCTCTGTAAATATTGTGAAACAAGCTCTAAAATTTTGTGACGATGTTCCTTAGGATTTTGGCTTTGCACTCTAAATATTTCAGCTTCTAAACTTTCGTAGAAAAAAATTTATAGCAAAAATTCCACAATGACTTGTTTGGAGCAGTGAAACCCTAGAATCCAAAGCTCTGATACCAAATGTTGTGAAACCAACTCCAAAAATAGAATAAAAGAGATATCAACGCCTTATAAATAAGCCACTTAGAGGGGAAAACCTCCAATACATTACATGAATGAATAATTCTTGGATGATACAAATGACCAAAACCTCCTTCTATATATAGGAGTCCATGGGGCCACAATGTAATCCTAGTGGGGCCACAATGTAATCCTAGCCGACCTAACAATAATAATGTAAGGGAAAAATAATAACAATATGGGGGTTACAGGGGTACAACAATAACAATAAGGGGGACTGCACTAACATAATAAGGGATGACACTATTAATATAAGGACTTAACAAATGGACACTTGGAGGGGTAGGGTTACTCTTGAAGGGTCTTGAGGCACTTGAGGGAAATCAGTAAGGTATATTTTGCTTACTCCATTTCCTTAAGGTCACCTAAGAGGTTGGGTATTATCATAACAACCCCTCACCTCATGTTTACCTTGGGTAAGCATGTGCAAGTGGGTAGATGTGAGGGGAGAGGTTCGCTACAATTGCACATTATAGGATACCTCTCACACTACAAACATGCTTATCCTATTGGATCAAATCTTAGTCACAATATTTCTCCTTGCCATTTTTCATTATTTGGTCCATATGGAGATGCCATAATTCTCTTATCTTTGACCATAAATTTTATGTTGTTACAAACATTGTTATCAATTCTATGGCCTTCTCCTCGGAATTCGAGATGTATGTAAACAAGAAATCACATAGAAAGATCAAATATCGAGACATTGGACAGGTATTTATTGTGGAGTATTTCAATGGGGCTTTCCAGAACAAGAAATGTGGGTGTGGAGTAGTCATTTTCATGGAACAGGAAAATATTTCCATTTATGGTGGGAGGCGGGTTAAGGGACGGATAGTAAGGCTGAAATCATTTCTCTTTGGGGCATTCTCACAAGTGAAAAATAGTTGGGACTTGAGGATATTATGATATATTGGGATGTGAAGGGCATCATCGAATGGTTTAAGGACTACACACTTTTTAATCCTCGCATATTAGCTAACTGGATGAGGAGAATCCGTCTACTGATAAGCTCCTTTGATCACATTTCTTTTGGTCATATATACAAAGGGTTGACTTAGATCGCCAAACTCCTCTCAAATAGAGGAATCACAAAGGATCCCGGTAAGATTCAATTCACTACCTATGAACAAGGTGTATTGAATGATGTTGGATTCTTCTACCATTCTTAGGGGATTTTGGAAGAAAATGGGCTATTGATCTTATGGGAAAACTCTGTCTTAGTTTATTTTTGCTGCATGTCAATTTTTTTTGTATAAATACAATTTCTATGTTTCTTGGTAGATGTTTTGTAAGGATATAATGAAAATTTATATGAAAGTGATAAAAATATGATTATAGGGATAACTAAAACATATATTTAACAGATAGGAGATATATGAGAAATCATAGAAGTATAAAAAGAATCCCATGAATTATGTACTCCGTTTTTGCTTTTACTAATGAAAGGATAGCATTTTTTTCTTCTGAAAAAAAATGTAATTTATCTCATGTCTTAATGAATGTAAAATTATTTGGTTTAAGATTGTTCCTGTGTTAAATTTATTTTGCATTGAAAGTTCCATATGAATGTAATTTTGGTAAGGTAAGACTATAGAGTGCGATCTGATCTCTCTCCAGCCATTGAGAAATGATGAGTTTTGAATGAAACCAATCAATCCAGTTTAATTTATGTTAAGGAGAGATACAAAGTCGATCATGGAGTGAAGAGTCTTCACGGAGGAGGAAATCAAAATAACTGTGTAATTCATGGCTCTATTTTATGTGGTTAGCATTGTGGGTTTGTGATAATTCCTACGACATAATCTCATTAATCCTGACCTGACCTCCATGAGATCTTATAGTGAAGTAGGGCATGACCCAATTCAAAAACGACACAAGGTTTGTGGGGACCCAACCCAATCTCTTTAGAAACTATACAACATGCATGTATATCATGGATTCACCTGATATAACAATGTACTAAAGTTAAATATTGAATCTCTTCTACAAATCTTTTGTGGAATTAAAAACACAATCGCCAATCACATGAAGCAAAGAAGAATCAAATCAAACCACAACACAAATAATTTCCCGGGGAAAGCTTACTGCTCAAAACCCCACTATCTTTTATTGTTTATTCAGCATGGATCATGAAACAATTACATACAAAACTCTTCTCACAAGAGCCCTCCAGTACTCGACTAATTGTCTCACAATGTCATGCAAAAACTAACCAATACTTATCTAGTTTATTGCCTCCAGACAACCTGATTTCCTTGCACAATCCCTGATGAATGAAATCCATAAAAGATAGGAATTTTGGCCTTCCTTGACTACGCAAGTATCATGGGCACTCCAATGGGTTTTTGGTTGCATGGGTGCAACCCAATAATCATACAAATGATAGTCAACTTCCCTTTCACCTAGATCTCAATTGGGTCTCCAATGGATCTAACATGCATACAACTAATAATAGAAAATACTCAGTTGCATGTGAGATCACTGATTGTGAGTTAATTAATATTTAATTCACTTGATCTCTCACTAGTGTATCAAGTAGTTACAAGTAGCACAACTGAGTTTAACTCACTTAACTGAGTTAAAATGATTACAACCTACATTAACTAATGCACCACTACACTTCGAACTCTGTTACAACTAGAATTACTCTACATGCCTCACCAAATACCTCTAACTCGAAATCCACTAGCTAACTAATTTTATCACACTCATTTAACTATTAAAAGTTATTTTTGAGACTAGATTACATTTTATTGTCCATCTTAATTAAGGGCTAACAAAAATAGGCACACACCAAAAATAGCACTCTGGGCCCCACCCTAGTGTAGGTACTTAATGCACTAGGCGTGGGTGCTAAAATTTTCTTGTTGAATCTCAACACTCCCTCTCAACAAGAAAGGGATTATCCTTCACCCCGATGCCATATATATGGTATTTGAATTTTCTCCTGGTGAGCGCCTTCATCAGAATATATGCATCCTGATCTTCCGTGGGAATGTACTAAAGAAACATTACTCTTCTCTGCACAAAATCTCTAAGATGATGGTACCAGATATCTATATGCTTGGACCTATCATGAAACACAAGATTAATCGAGAGTTTAATGCAACTTTGATTATCACAATGAATCATTGTTGGATCCATCTGAGAACCAAACAAAGCAACCAAGATCTTTCTCATCCAGTTAGCCTCACATGCATCTTGACTTGCTGCCATGTATTCTACTTCCGCTGAATTGAGTGCCACAGATCATTGTTTCCCGCTGTACCAGGACATTGTTGTCGATCCTATGCTGAAGACCCCTCCTGTTGTGCTCTTTCTGTCTGATGGACTTCCCGCCCAATCTGCATTCGTGAAGCCTTGAAGCTTCACTCCCTCTATCCGTTTGTATCATAGCCCATACTTTGATGTGCCCCTAAAGTATCGCAAGACATGCTTCCCCGCCTTCCAAAAGAGCTTGGTAGGCTTAACCATAGCTTGACGTAGCTGATTAATTGCGTAGCAAATGTCTAGTCTGGTGTTCACTAGATACATCAGTGAACCAACTAATTTCCTGTAGATAGTAGCATCCACTACCTCTCCAGAAGTAGCATCCTCTTTCCACCAATTTTGTGGAAGAGAAGGATCCATGGGTTTGTAGCTCTCCAAGTGAAACTTACCGAGTACCTCTTTGGCATACTTGCCTTGAGAAACAAAAATTTCACCATCCCATCGCCATATTTCCAAGCCAAGGATATAATGAAGGAGTCCCATGTCCTTCATTTCTAACTCCTTTGCAAGATCCTCCTTGCATGAGTGTATCAACTTCTCATCACCAGGCAAAATTAGATCATCAACATAAAGAAAAATAATCAATAGCTTACCCTCAACCACAATCTGGTACAGGTTTTCATCAGCTTCGCTTTTGTTGAATCCCAGTCTGGTGAAATAGCTGTCTATCCGAGTGTATCAAGCACGAGGTTTTTTCTTCAGCCCATACAATGCTATCTTGAGTTGACACATATGCAACTCACTGTCGAAGATCTTGAAAAATTTTGGCTGCTCTATGTACACTTCTTCCTCAATGACTCCATTGAGAAACAAAATTTTCACATCCATTTGATGAATGCGCCAGCCATTTGCGCTCAGAGTGAAAGGATGGATCTAATGGAATATTACCTTGCAACAGGTGCAAAAGTCTCATCATAATCGATCCCCTCAATCTGTGAGAATCCCCAGGCCACAAATCTGGCATTGTATTTCTCCACACTCCCATCAGTAGCTTGCTTTACCTTGTAGATCCATCTAGATCCAACCACTGATTTGTCGAAAAGTCTTGGGACAATCTCAAATGCAATGTTCTTGACAATGGAGTCATACTCCTCCACCATTGCATCAACCCATGTTGGTTTCTGCACTGCCTCCTGAAAGGAAGATGGTTCAGTCACAATACATTTTCTCATAAGATCCATGTATCCAGTAAACCTGTCTAGAGACTGTCTCTGTCTGCGCTGTGAAGTAGGGGATCCTACATTCTCTACAGCATCAAGTCTCAATCTATTAGATTTTGTGGTGCGCCTTCTGCCATTTCTAATGGATGGCTCTGCATAAGTTTTTTCCTCCACTCCATGATCCTCCACATGTGGCTGATCCACATCTTGAGGCTCATCCTTGGGAACCAACAATTCCTCCTCTACATGCAAGTCTAGCTCCCTCTCAAGGGAAAAACGCATGGCTTTCTTCTCATCAAATTTTATATCCCGTCGCACAATATTCATTCTGTTGTTTGGAAAATACACTCGATAATTATGGTTCTTTTCAGTGTACCCCACAAAAATCCCGATCTCAGCTGTTGGTTCTAGCTTCTTCCTGGCGTCCTTGGTCACATGCACATAAACAGATGAGCCAAAAATCTTAAAGTGTGAAACATCAGGTTTCTTACCAGTGAAAGCCTCTTCAGGTGTACTCATGCCAAGTATCCTATGAGGACAACAGTTTTGCACAAATACCGCAGTGTTGCATGCTTCCTCCTATAGATGAATCGGTAGGCCTTGATCATGCAACATCACTCTTGTTGCACCCACAATCGTTCTATTATTTCTTTCCATGACCCCATTCTATTGTGGGTTATGAGGCACTATCAGTTCTCTTCGAATTCCTTCTTTGCTGTAGAATTTATTGAATTCGTTAGATATGTATTCTCCACCATTATCACTCCTAATAGCCTTCAATTGCTTCCTCGAATATTTCTCCACCAATGCCCTAAACTTGAGAAACTTAGAGAATGTCTGATCTTTCTCCTGCATGAATAATATCCAACACTTACGAGAAAATTCATCAACAAATACTACATAGTACTTATGTTTTGTTTTCGAAGCAACATAGAATGGTCCACACATGTCTGTGTGAACTCTCTCAAGGATCCCTAAAGCTCGGTTCTCCTTCCCATGAAAGGTGGCCTTTACATATTTTCCCATATGTATCTGACTGCGCAAGTGTACCCCTGGGAAGATGAGTAGAAATCTGCTACATGACTTTCAAGGCTCTATGGTGAAGATGGTCCAATATCCTGTGCCATAATTCACCCTCATCCAGGCTCACCACTTGATCTGTCTTGCCCATCATTGCTGCACATTCATCTACCTCCATATTGTAGATATTATTAACTTGAAACCCTATCCTCTTGGCTTGTCCTATTTTTTTGTGTCGCAGGAATGATTTTCCTTCACTAAAAACAACATCATAGCCTTTATCCTCCAACATTGCGATTGAGACTAAATTTTTCTTCAAACCTGGTACATGCATTACATATTTTAATTGAAAGGGTTTACTTGGCTACCTCTGGATGGTTATGGTACCAATCCCAGTATCACTATACTTCCCGTCATCGCCCATTTCAATATGCATCTAGATATACTTCTCCTCCAAGTCACTGAAAATTTCCTTGTCTCCCTTCATGTGAAAGGAAGCACCACTATCTAGATACCACACAGATCCCAATGCACTTGACACCATGCCTGCGATCAATGAGAATTCAAGCTCAAATTACGAGGCCAAAGCCTCACCAGCTGCAGATTCTCCAGCCTTCTTGTTCTTCTTCTTTTGTGGACAGTTAGTGGAAAAATGCCCATGCTCGTGACAATGAAAACACTTCACCTTGGACATGTCCTACTTCTTTCCATTCTTGGACACACATTTGGAATGGAATTTCTTCCCCTTCCCCTTCTTCACATTGGCAGCCAAAGAAAAATCTTCTTCATCTTCATTCTTAGATGAAGATCCATCTCTGGTATTTCATCTGAACTCCTCCTGCACTAAATCTGACCACAATCGTTCCCAATCTGGAAATTTTTGCCTTCCATTGACAGAGTCTTGATAACTGTGCCAACTCTTGGAAAGTCATACGAGAGCCAATCTCACCAAATCATCATCAGTGACAGTTATACCAACGCTCCCCAGTTCATCCTGACATTGGAAAAACTTTGTTAGATATTTTGGTATGGAGTCGCCCTTCTCCATCTTGATCTTCATGAGTTTATCTTTGAGCGCCAATTTCCTATGGTTGTTGCTGCTCTGGAATAGATCCGTCAAAGACTTCCACATTACATATGGTGTGAATTTCCCATGGAGGCTTGAGACAATGTGGTCTTGTACTCCCTCCAAAAGGATATTCCTCACCTTTTCCACTTTCTTTTGCCATGCATCAAGATTCGCATCATCTATCACAACGGGTTTTGGAACATCATTGTCAATGAATTCCTTTAAGCCATTTTCTTCGAGTACTGCCTCCATCCTGTCCTTCCAAGAAATATATTTTGAGCTTCCCTCGAGTTCTTACTCCAACCTCAAGCCATTGAAATCCATTTTTATCCTGAATCAACTGTAGCAACAAAAAAGTCTTTCTACAAATTCGAATTCTATCCAGTCACAAACTTAGCTCCTCCTTCACAATTGTGATTTCCTATGCTTTGATACCATGTAGAAATTATACAACATGCATGTATATCATGTATTCACCCGATCTAACAATGTACTAAAGTTAAATACTGAATCGATTCTACAAATATTTTTCCGATTTAAAAACACAATCACCAATCACATGAAGCAAAAAAGAATCAAATCAAACCACAAAAAAGATAATTTCTTGGGGAAAGCTTGCTGCTCAATACCCCACTATATTCTATTGTATATTCATCATGGATCATGAAACAATTACATAAAAAAATCTTCTCAAAAGAGACCTCCAGTAGTAAGCAAATTGTCTCACACTGTAATGCAAAAACTGACCAATACTTAGCCAATTTACCACCAATAGACATTATACCTTGCTTACGTAATCCTTGATGAATAAAATCCCTAAAAGATAGGAATTTTGGCCTTCCTTGATTGCGCAAGTATCATGGGAAATCCAATGGGTTTTTGGTTGCATGGGTGCAACCCAATAATCCTACAACTTATAGTCAACTTCCCTTTCACCAAGATCTAAACTAGGTCTCCACTAGATCTGACATGCATGCAACTAATAATAGTAAATCCTGAGTTGCATGTGAGATCACTGATTGTGAATTAATTAATATTTAATTCACTCGATCTCTCACTAGTGTATTAAGCAGTTACAACTAGCACAACTGAGTTTAATTCACTTAAATGAGTTAAATCGATTACAACTTGCATTAACTAATGCACCACTGCACTTCGAACTCTATTACAACTAGAATTAGTCTGCATGCCTCACAAACTACCTCTAAGTCAAAATCCACTAGCTAACTGATTTTATCAATCTCAGTTAAATATTACAAGTTATTTTTTGAGACTATATTACATTTTATTGTCCATCTTAATTAAGGGATAACTAAAATATACATGCACCAAAAATAGCATTGTGGTCCCCACCCTAGTGTAGGTGCTTAATGCACTAGGTGTGGGTGCTGAAATTTTCTTATTGAATCTCAATAGTCTCAAGGATATATATCTTGAAAATACTAAAAACTCAACCAAAATAAAAATTCGACATGGAATCGATTCATTCAGGTTTAACATACTCATTCCTAAGTAATACAAGTTTATTAGTTGAATCATGGCTGGATATGTCGTGACAAAATATGTAAATTGAATAGTAAAAATATTGTAAAATGATGTGCAATTATATATTCACTCTAATAATTGTTCACTTTTTAATTATAACCCACCCATTCTAACTTCATTTTTAATGCTTACTGGTAGCTTTCAAAAGCTATTGATTTATTGACTTTCTCACTTGTTTCAATTGTGAGATTGATTATGGGTGCAGATAATGTTGATGGAGGTATGTTTTTTGTGAAGGAGGGGGAAGGATTTTGTGGCAGAAACACATGCATAAAAATCCTATATATATGAAACTTAGAAAGAGTATAAGAGAATAATAAAGAGTATAAGAGGATAAGATGTGGAGAAATATGCAAGTCGAGGTATGTCTGAGGATGAAAGACTATGATGCTACTCTTTTATTAATGCAAGGAAATGCACTGAAAACTCGATGTTACTAAAGAAATTCATGGGAGTAGATTAATATATTTGTATGTGATTTTAGATGTTACCAAAGAAATTCATGATAGTATATTAATATATTTGTATGTGATTATCAAACAATACCGTAAAAAGTAATTAAATTTTGTTTTAATAAAAAATAAAAATATTATTAAAAAATAATTTCAATAAAAAATAAAAATAAGATAAAATATAATAAGTTTTAGGTGTCTTGTTCCCTCCTATATTAATAACACAAATACCATGATTTTCTAGTGGTATTGTTGAGGAAAAAAATATAAATTTTGGTATGATTTTGAGAAAATGCAGCTGAAATTTTGGATTATAGCTATCAAGATTCAATATTTTGGGTGCTTCAGATCTTGAGCCTAGGATAGGGCCAACCCTAATGTTGGATAGAAGAATGATCTACTCACTAGTGGGATGCTATCACCAAGATTGTGCGAAGCTCGATCGAGCTTAGATGCGTCTTGGGATAATTTTATTCCCTTAAAGATGATCCTAAACCCACCTACCTCACACATTATTGTCTCCCCTTGATGTGTGGCTTACATGCACACACTTACCTGACTCATGATGAAATTTTTTTGAATCTGTTTACTTGACTAGAGTTTTTGTAGCAAGAGGAAAGGTGTAGGCTCTAGAGGTAGATGTGGAGTTGACAAAAGCCCGAGTTTTTTTTTTCCATGGGAAACCCTTGGAGTGATGTATTATGAGGGAAGGAGCACCCATACTATAACATCATTTCTTCCTCAATACCTAGAGTAAGAGGTGGTCACTATGCATATCCAATATTCAAGGTGTCGTTATGAAAATAGGGTGTAAAATTTTGAATTTTATGACCTTCTCGAAACTCCTAACCACCATCACCATTGTGTTCGTCTTGGCAAGATGAATCCAGTGATATAAATTTTACTTCAATCTGACCTTTGAATTGCGAGATATCACCTCTCAAAGAATAGACCCCGCCACATCATCCATACGCCACATGTCAGTCTGCAACTGGCCTGCATGGAAGTTGGGGGGTCGACCTTCTCCAATTACCCACCCGATT
Organism: Pinus albicaulis; assembly: GCA_034641835.2. Taxonomy (NCBI): domain Eukaryota; kingdom Viridiplantae; phylum Streptophyta; class Pinopsida; order Pinales; family Pinaceae; genus Pinus; species Pinus albicaulis. The sequence goes on from CM076572.1 coordinate 856,076,363, forward strand.
TATTTCTTCTTACACTATTCTGTGCTCTCAGGATATCTGCAACATGATGACTTTTTAGGTGGAGCCTCCTTCCCACCAATGGGCTATCTCCTTCAGTTGGGCCTTGCCACACTCTCACCTTACATCATATCACCCTAACCTTCCTGAAAATTTTTGGATAACACACCCTACACTGCAAGGAAAAGACCCTCTAGCGGAGCTTATCAAGGAGGTTTTTAGTGTTATAAAATTGGCCAAAATTTTCAAAAAAACATATGCTACCACATCCGTTTCTGCTAACAGAGGTTTTGGTGGATCTTTTAATGGAAATTCAACACAACTAAACAAAAATGGGCGGTTGGAGGTTATTACGGATGTTTTTTCATTGGTGCTCTTATCAGGTTTTAACACATTGGTGCATATCGGTAGACAGCGCATGGGGGCGGTTGAAGGAGAATGCACCGAGTCGTCAAGGAAAATAACAGCACTAGACCTGGTGTTGGTGATACAACACACAGGGCCGTTCTAATTGGTCTTGGGATTTGAGCGGTGCCCATAGGTTGTATCAACGCGCCGGCGCATATGCCTATATAAATGCCCCAGTGCATCGTATCACATAAGTGCAGCGAGGTTTACAATTGGTATCAGTATTCATGCGGTGTAAATGTCATACAAATGCACCGGCGCTTATCGGCACATAAATGCCCCGGTGCGTACTATCACACAAATGCACCAAGATTTGTAATTGTGGTGCCTATTGGTCATCCAAATGCAACGGTGCGTATAGACAGAAAAAATGCCCCGGTGCATAGTATCACACAGACGCACCGCAATTTATAATCGATATCAATATTCGTGCGGTGCTCATAGGCGATGAAACAACACTTGTGCGTATAGATACATAAACACACCGGAGCACCATACAACACAAACGCCTCGATGTGTTTAACTGGTTTTGGTATTTGTGCGGTCCTGATAGGTAGTAAAAACGCACCAGTGCGCTTAATAATACAAGCGCATCGTTTTTCATTTTGTATTTTTTAGAAACATCGACCTGTGGCAGTGCAATTATTGTGATTGTTTTAAATTCATTATTCGTCAAAAGTCGACACATATTATAACAATATTCATTTTAATTAAATTTTTATTAATGGATTTGAATGTGATGTTTAGATTAATTTGTTATATCAGATCATAATTATTGTGGTTTTTTAAAATTCATTATTCATCAAAAGTCGACACATATATATGTTATAACAATATTCATATGAATTAAATTTTTATTACTGCATTTGAGAACGACAATGGAGAATGCAATAGCGACAATAGAGAACACAATAGAATAAATTATATATATATATATATATATATATATATATATATATATATATAAGACATTCTTTGTCATACAAAATGGGACAGTTATTGGTATCCCTTTATCTTTCAATTAGGACACTATGTCCATTACATTAAAGAAAATGTCTGATTTCATAGACATTTTTCCAAAAATAGTACAACGCCTTGCTTTTATATCCAAACATAGTGATCATCATTCTTCGCTTGAACTGCTATCACTGCTAGAGCTACTTCCATGACTTGGGTTATTTTCAAAAATGTTTTGTTCATGACGTTGATTGTTTTCTTCTTCTTCACCTTCTTCCATCTACAAACATAAAAATAAATTGTAATGAGTGTATATACATTGGTGAGAATAACGAAAATTGTAATATTAAATAATATACATCAATGTAAATCGAAAATAAATGACGTACCAATGCAACAATTGACTCATAAACTATACACATTCTTTCAAAACCATGTAGCATGCCATCTTTCAAGATTTGATCTGTTGGCGCAGTGCCATACTTTGTTTCCTGCAAGTTTTATACCCCATAAGAAATCATATATTTAATATAAAAGATTTATTTTTTCTATTAATTATAGACGGAGCTAAGTAAAACAAGATTGATAAATGCTTACAAATTCCACAATTAAGTTCTGATATGCCAACATATACGCACAACCCATATTTAAACCAATTTCAATCAATTCCTCTGATGGTTCTTCTTTGTATGTTAGCACTTTTTTGGAGACGTTCAATGATTATTTTTGTAAAACAACTTAAAAATACAAAAATGAAATGTAGTTATGTTGTTATAAGGAAGTAACAATTACTCACAAACTTAGATATCAATCATTTTCTTCCTTGTCATCCTATTTTATGTGCTGAATGGGTTCCATTTTCTTTTCTTTTCTACAAGAAAATATTTGAAAATTAATATTTAATGCTAAATTGTTTATTTATTGTACCTAATGATCAAAAAATTCAATTATTACATATTACATTTGAAGCACATTGTTGTTGAGATGGCTCCTCCCGCGATGCAATTTTGTCCATTTCTTTGACCATCTCCTTGTACACCTTTTTGGACATTCCTACCGGCATATTTCTGATATCGGCTCGTTCATCTTTTGAGATTTTCATAATCTTCCTGAAAATGTAATATGACAATAAACTATTTAAGTTTTATATTGATATATGAAAAGTAAGTATAACAAAAGTGATATTTATAAATAATTATAGGAAAACATCTAAAGGAATATTACTTTTTCATTCCTTCTTTTTTGTTGTTGTACGTTTTTGCTATTAAAAGTCTCACATGTCTCATTGACCAATTCTCTGGAAACTCTTCTTGTAGTTTACATAAAATCTGGTTCTTGGAATCATTGGATTGGTTTTTGTATTGTAAGTGGAAAGAACGTCTATACATTCGTTCCACTAGATCCCTCAAACATTTGTAAATTTTTTTCCCCCTTTCGTTAACCTCCAACACCACTCCAGATGAGCTAAGGAGCAATTCATTTTCATTTGCATGTTTTATTGTTTTTCTTTTCTAAGAACAAAATTCCTTTTCTGAGTTGTTGGTCCCTGTAGAACATTAAAAAAAGGTGAATTAATATATTTTTTCACACATGTTATCTAATAATTTTAATTATATTATTAATGAAAACTAAAAAAAGAAACTCATATTGGATCGATAGTATTTTTTCATTCACCTGATTCATCCTTTTGCAATTTTTCCATCAAGCTTATACGTTCTTCTGGTCCTAGATCAGAAATAATCTTATCGAGCTTCGTCATTTTGTGGCTTTTCATGATACACATTAAACAATACATATTATTTAAACTTACATATAGTTCAAAAATATTTTTTTTGTAAAAAAATTACAAAGAACTTGCCTTTTTTTCTTTTGATCTTGATGTTTTATCAGTATTTTTGTTACTTGATCTCTTTTCAATCATTTCTTTAACAATATCAAACCTGTATCATATCAGTCAATAATGTATTTTTAAATAAAATGTCAACTTCTGAATTAAAAAAAAAAAATCTAAAAAAATCGGTGCGCCATTCATGGTAAACGCACTGACGTCGGAGCGTGTTTGTCTTTACCACACACCACAAAAAAAATATAATACATCGTATGGTTCTCTATGTCAACAAGAAGCCCTGCTGCGTTACATGTCAATTACCACACCGATTAACCATCATAAAAATAATAAAAATGGTATAGTGTTATTTTTTTAGCATAAATCGGTGCTATATTTTACATAAGGCGCACCATTAAAAAAATATTATTTTTTCACATTACTTATCTGGTGCTCTTGTAAACTATTGGGGTTCCTATGTTTTGGCAGATTTGGCAATACCAAAAGATAAGACAACATCAAACCACTTTGGGGCCCTAGGATCTAGCCCTCCTGGACCCGGAGAGGGATCTCTCTAAATAGAGAAAAGAATGATGTATCTTTGGAAGCTCAAATGAGATGTTAGGCTAGGTATGAAGCACAAAAAATGGGGGTTTAAAATGATTTGGTTGGGGAGTTTCTGGGTTGGTCATGAGATCATAGACTGAGAAAGTAATGGGAGGAAAGGAACAAAGCAGCAGGATGTTTCAGCAAAGAGGATAGGTCAAAGAAAGTTCCATCCATTGGGCTATGGAGTCATGAAAGGCGATTACATGCAACAACTAGCCAAATCTTTCAAAGGGTAAGTCATCTAATACTAAAGGATCTTTTAGATTAGATGGTGGGATGGAACATTAAGGATTGAAAGTGAAAGAAGGAAAGCAAACTAATTTCTGTCTATAGATCAGGTCAGAGGTCATTTAACTCCAGGCCTGCTTGGACATACTCATAGGAAACTCTCAAAGGAGGGACAAAGGGGCAGCTTATAGATCGGACCAGAGGTCATTTAACTCCAGGTCAGCTTTAGCATGCTCCAAGGGAAAAACAGAGATAAGTTTAACAAGAGATCTTGTAAAGGCCAGATGGTTGCACAAGGATCCTAGCGGACAAGGCTAACTCTAATTCCCAGTGTTCCCAAATATTCCAGCTTAAACCCAACAAGAACATCTAAAGGTAGATTCATTTAATTCATACATCAGCTAGCAACATAAGGAACTACTACACTGGTTAAATTGACTGAAATCAACCCTCAGATAACACATTTAGCAGAAAACATTGAAGGCAAGGAGAGCAGAGACATAGGGTACCTAACAAGGGTAAATCCTATGCCATATTTCTGATGCAAGCTAGCAGAAAACGTAACAGTATAAAAATTTAATAACAGAGTTAGAGAAAACATCACCAATAGTAATCGACCAGGATCCTGTGAAATGTGATTTGATTAATTGATGCAAAACCAGTCACATACACTGAGCTCAATGGATGTTACAATCCAGACTTCTCCTCCCAGCCTACTACATACAACTACTCTGCTAATCCCTCCCAAAACTGTTCTAACAGTCAGAATGAATCCCTCTAACAGAAACGGTAGCAACCGAACAACAACCATTACAATATGTTCCTGGGGATTTTATAGGAGAAGAGAAATAACAGGAGTCGATACAAATTAAATGTGGTCATTAAGATAGAGTGGTGGAAGAGCCCGAGCCCACTCTGCTTAATAGCACCTGCATCGATGTAAGTACTCTATAGACCGGTTGGGGAGTCTCTGTCAGGTCGATTTTGACCTCAGGTGTTTCTTGAAGTTCCTTCTGGTGTCTGGAACTCTGTGCTGCCTTCTGAAGTTGGTGAGCTTGGTGCAAGGGTTTGCAGGCCGCTCCATACTCCATAACTGCGACCTGACAGTATTTTATGAAGCTCCTATCAACGTGCTTAATTTTCCTGGGCTCGAGGGAGCACGGAGGGCACTGTAGGAATGGTGTAATGGCTGGAGAAAATGTTCTGCTGACACTGCGCTTGGCTTTCCATTTGCCATTTCGAAGAAAACTGAATTTTGTTTATAAATTCCGTTGAAATAAAACTGAACAGAAATACGCCTACGTGAAGGGAAGAAGAGTGGATAGGAAAGAAGGGAGAGGAGGTGGGACCCAGATAAATCGCAATCGGAAGTCGGGCGGGAGTGGAGGGGTGCGATTGAAAACACTAGAAGAAAGTTCCGATGCGATGGAGAAGGGGCCTTTGTAAAAATACAACCAACGAATTTTTGACTTTTACAAAGGAAAACAGGGTTTTATAAGGAATGGGCGAAAAGACCATATGGTGGGACTGGGGTACGGATCACAATCGCAAATTGGGAGTGGAGCGGAATGGAATGACACATAGAAAACTTCCGATGCGATTGGGACCAACCCTTTGTAAAACTGAAAATCATACGAATTTCCAATTTACAAAGGAAAGTCCTTATATTATATGAATGGGCGGAATTATTAAGTGGTGGGGCCCAAAGGGTCAATCGCAATTGGAAATCGGAGGAGGGAGAAGAATCGCAACGCGGAGAAAAGAACTTGCGATGCGATCAATCGGAGGATCGGAGCAATCAGAGGTGATCGGAGAAATGGAACGATCGATGATCGGAGGATTGGAGCGATCGGGGATCAGAGGAATGGAGTGATCAGGGATCGGAGGAATGGGCCTGCAATTACGCGATCGGGCGGAAGGTGCGATCGGAGGGGGATGCGATCGGAGGATCGGAGGGATGGCGCAATAAAACGCAATCGCAGTGTATTGCGATGCGATTAATCGCGTCGCAAACACTTGCGATTGGAGTGATCGGAATGCTCACAATGAAACATGCGATTGGAGCAGTTTGCGATTGCGATTGCTAAGCGGCGGGGATAATTATTAAAATAAAAATTTATAATAAGGTTTCACGAGTCATGAAAGGGGAAGTGGTTAAGGGGTGGGACTTTATAATAAACGTTAACATTTGTTTATTACAAGGTTCTAAGGGGTATGGTCGGGGAAGTGGTTATATAGATCACATATTTTGTTTTAAAATGATTTACAATGCGATTTTATAATCAGAACGGGAGAAAAGGGGTTTTAAAAGGGAATATTAAAACTTTAAACATAAATTTAAAAGGGAAACATGGGAAATAAGGGATATATGGGGATATAGGGGCTTTTACTTCACTTAGGCATAGAATTCAATCCAGAAGTCAGTTTTGAGAGTGTAGCATACCGTTGGAAGGATCTTTTCATGCACTTTCTGATGGATCTGCTTGGAGGATGTTTTGACGCTGAACATGCTACAGAAAACTTCTCTGAAGGCAGGGACATCACTTTGCAGAGCTAACAGCTTCTGAATAGTGACTGTAGGTAATGACTAGACTGGCACTAACAGAAGGCACAAGGAGACTTCAAGGATGATGTGTTTTCAGAGGAAATGCATTCCTTGAAGGCTCAGAAACATTTTAGCCCCCTGTTTGCTTGTCAAAAATTTATGGGGGGGGCTAACAGTGGCTCCACATGGGGATGAATTCTTCTTGAAGGAGTCAAGAATTCAGAAAATAAATCTTTGGTGTAGGCCAGATGCCTGCTACTTAGCACATCCCTTTCTTTCTTGGATCAGCTGCCACAAATCCTGAAGACATTATATCAGCAATAAAATTCTCCCAAACAACTACCTACCCATACTATAGTCCTAACATTTTTTTTTTGGGTGCATTTGGACTTGTAGACCCTTTACATCATCAATTTTTCGAACAGGAAAACAAACCTATTCTACTTCTACCCTTATTACTCCATGAGACCAGATTAGACTGTTGGCCTCATAGTTTCTCTACCTGCACTACTATCTGCTAGGATTAAACTGTCTAGCAGATTTCTTCTCTATACTCTAAGACATAAATTGAAAAAAATTCAAACCAAGATGAGACTTTCTGGCTTGCTAGACTTTGCAGAAATCAAAACAACTAACTACATGCTCACAGGCTGAGCTTATTTCAGACTTCCTATCTACCCTACTCTAACCTAGAAATATCTGATGTTCTAGGTGATGCAATAATGCCAATGCAGCCAGTCAAGCAGTAAAAAAAAAGGATATGAGCACCGACTGCTTGTCAGAGATAACCACAGGGTGCTCTGCATGTGGTTCTTCAAAACCGAGGTCACCATCAGTAGTGACCATTCCTGATGAATTTGGCCCTGGCGGAGGATCAATGCTGGTGAATTTGATCTGATCAGGGCCTCCATGTATTCTGCCACAGGATCGAAGAACATATGATGTAGGCTCTCCTCTTTGAGACCTTCCATGACTGGTAGGCTGTCTACGTTCCGGGCAGCTTCGATTATTGCATCTTCCACTGCATCTTCCGTATGACTCTCGAGAACCGGATCATATTATTCTTGCATTCCAGAAAGCAGTGGAATTTCTTCATTTTTAAGGGGCGGGAGACTTTCCAAAAATGCTCTGGGGTCTCTGAACTGATATGATTTTTCTTGTGAGTTCAAGAGCAACTTCATATCTCTCAACCACCAAATCTAGAAACATTTTCTTAAGCACAGGTTGAGTATCGAGTTCCGAGCTGATAAGGACAGTCTTTGGAAGGTCCTCCCATTCAATTTATGCTAGTACACTTGCTACTTCATGTTGAAACTCTGCTATGAGGCTTGGATGTATCTTTGCAATTTGTTTAGAGTCTTCCATCAGTGAAATGACTGGATATTTAGCACGATTAATGTTGTTATGAAGGGTGGTCTCCCAGTGGAGTCTTGTGAACACACAGGTAATCAGTGGCCTGTTGATCACCGGTGGAGTCTGCTAATCATTCAGGAATTGTGGAGTCGCGAGGTGGATGATTTAAGATTTTACTGTCCACCACAGTGGTTTACCAAATCAAGGCTGACTGGTCTCGTCCCCAGTGGAGTCTCCATTATGTTGGGGTTCCTATGTTTTGGCAGATTTGGCAATACTAAAAGATAAGACAACATCAAACCACTTTTGGGCCCTAGGATCTAGCCCTCCTGGACCCAGAGAGGGATCTCTCTAAATAGAGCAAAGAATGATGTATCTTTGGAAGCTCAAATGATATGTTAGGCTAGGTATGAAGCACAAAAAAGGGGGTTTAAAATGATTTGGTTGGGGAGTTGCTGGGTTGGTCATGAGATCATAGACTGAGAAAGTAATGGGAGGAAAGGAACAAAGTAGCAGGATGTTTCAACAAAGAGGATAGGTAAAAGAAAGTGCCATCCATTGGGCTATGGAGTCATGAAAGGCGATTACATGCAACAACTAGCCAAAGCTTTAAGAGGGCAAGTCATCTAATACTAAAGGATCTTTTAGATTAGATGGTGGGATGGAACATTAAGGATTGAAAGTGAAAGAAGGAAAGCGACCTAATTTCTGTCTATAGATCAGGTTAGAGGTCATTTAACTCCAGGCCTGCTTGGACATACTCATAGGCAACTCTCAAAGGAGGGACAAAGGGGCAGCTTATAGATTGAACCAGAGGTCATTTAACTCTAGGTCAGCTTTAGCATGCTCCAAGGGAAAAATAGAGATAAGTTTAACAAGAGATCTTGTAAAGGCCAACTGGTTGCATAAGGATCCTAGCGGATAGGGCTAACTCTAATCCCCAGTGTTCCCAAATCTTCCAACTTAAACCCAACAAGAACATCTAAAGGCAGATTCATTTAATTCATACATCAGCTAGCAGCATAAGGAACTACTACACTGGTTAAATTGACTGAAATAAACCCTTAGATAACACATTTAGCGGAAAACATTGAAGGCAAGGAGAGCAGAGACATAGGGTACCTAACAAGGGTAAATCCTATGCCATATTTCTTATGCAAGCCAGCAGAAAACATAACAGTATGAAAATGTAATAACATAGTTAGAGAAAACATCACCAATAGTAATAGACCAGGATCCTGTGAAATGTGCTTTGATTAATTGATGCAAAACCAGTCACATACACTAAGCTCAATGACTGTTACAATCCAGACTTCTCCTCCCAGCCTACTACATACAACTACTCTGCTAATCCCTCCCAAAACTTTTCTAACAGTCAGAATGAATCCCTCTAACAGCAACGACAGCAGTCGAACAACAACCATTACAATATGTTACTGGGGATTTTATAGGAGAAGAGAAATAACAGGAGTCGATACAAATTAAATGTGGTCATTAAGATAGAGTGGTGGAAGAGCCCGAGCCCACTCTGCTTAATAGCACCTGCATTGATGTAAGTACTCTGTAGACCGGTTGGGGAGTCTCTGTCAGGTCGATTTTGACCTCAGGTGTTTCTTGAAGTCCCTTCTGGTGTCTGGAACTCTACGTTGCCTTCTGAAGTTGGTGAGCTGGGTGCAAGGGTCTGAAGGCTGCTCCATACTCCATAACTGCGACCTGACATTCTTTTATGAAGCTCCTGTCAGCGTGCTTAATTTTCCTGGGCTCGAGGGAGCATAGAGGGCACTGTAGGAATGGTGTACTGTCTGGAGAAAACGTTCTGCTGAAACTGCACTTGGCTTTCCATTTGCCGTTTTGAAGAAAACTAACTTTTGTTTATAAATGCCGTTGAAATAAAACTGAACTGAAATACGTCTGCGTGAAGGGAAGAATAGTGAATAGGAAAGAAGGGAGAGGAGGCGGGACCCAGATAAATAGCAATCGAAATTCGGACAGGAGCGGAGGGGTGCGATTGAAAACACTACACAAAAGTTCCGATGTGATGGAGAAGGGGCCTTCGTAAAAATACAACCAATGAATTTTTGAATTTTACAAAGGAAAACAGGGTTTTATAAGGAATGGGCAGAAAGACCGTATGGTGGGACCGGGGTACGGATCGCAATCGCAAATCGGGAGTGGAGCGGAATGGAATGACACATAGAAAAATTCCGATGCGATTGGGACCAACCCTTTGTAAAACTGAAAATCATACGAATTTCCAATTTACAAAGGAAAGGCCTTATATTATATGAATGGGCGGAAGTATTAAGTGGTGGGGCCTAAAGGGTTGATCGCAATCAGAAATTAGAGGAGGGAGCGGAATCGCAACGCGGAGAAAAGTACTTGTGATGCGATCAATCGGAGGATCGGAGCAATCGGAGGCAATCGGAGAAATGGAACGATTGGCGATCGGAGGATTGGAGCGATCGGGGATCGGAGGAATGGGCCTGCGATTACGCGATCAAGCAGAAGTTGCGATCGGAGGATCGGAGGGATGGCGCGATCAAACACAATTGCAGTGTATTTCGATGCGATTAATCGCGTCGCAAACACTTGCAATTGGAGTGATCGGAACGCTCACAATGAAACATGCGATTGGAACAGTTTGCGATTACGATTGCTAAGCGGCGGGGATAATTATTAAAATAAAACTTTATAATAAGGTTTCACAGGTCATGAAAGGGGAAGTGGTTAAGGGGTGGGACTTTATAATAAACGTTAACATTTGTTTATTACAAGGTTCTAAGGGGTATGGTCGGGGAAGTGGTTATATAAATCACATATTTTGTTTTAAAATGATTTACAACGTGATTTTATAATAGGAAGGGGAGAAAAGGGGTTTTAAAAGGGAATATTGAAACTTTAAACATAAAGTTAAAAGGGAAACATGGGAAATAAGGGATATATGGGGATATAGGGGCTTTTACTTCACTTAAGCATAGAATTCAATCAAGAAGTCAGTTTTGAGAGTGTAGCATACCGTTGGAAGGCTATTTTCAGGCACTTTATGATGGATCTGCTTGGAGGATGTTTTTACTTTGAACATGCTGCAGAAAACTTCTCTGAAGGCAGGGACATCACTTTTTGGAGCTAACAGCTTCTGAATAGTGACTGTAGGTAATGACTAGACTGGAACTAAAAGAAGGCACAAGGAGACTTCAAGGATGATGTGTTTTCAGAGGAAATGCATTCCCTGAAGGCTCAGAAAAATTTTAGCCCCCTGTTTGCTTGTCAAAAATTTATAGGGGGGCTAACATAAACAACAAAGCACCGGTGCGCTACCTTACATAGGGCGCACCGGTAAAAAATCTGTTTTTTTTTTTAAATCATTCCAAGGCCGACATGGATTAGGATATGGCTATGCTAATCTTCCCATCGGTTGCATGTATTAGGTCTATATTTAGAAATAAAAACCCTATAAATCTAAATTGAAAATTCCTAATTCTGAATCATAGAAAGAAGAAGAAGAAAGGGGAGAAACAAAAAGAAAGTAAGGTTTTTATTTTTTGAAAGTTTTTTTTTTTTTTTTTTTTCGAAACTGAACGTTCGCGGTGCGTCATAATGAAATAGTGCACTAGCTGCATATTTTTCTAATTTTTTATGACAGTACTTTCGCGGTGTGCTGTGATAACAGAGCGCCCCGGTGCACTCTTTCAGACAGGGAACACTGATTTTTATTTATTTATTTACGCAAGGGTTGACATGGATTGGGATCCGACTATGTAGGTCAACCCATTTGTTGGATGTCTTAGGTTTATATTTAGCAATATAAACCCTATAAATATAAATTGAAAAGCCCTAATTCTGAAATCACAGCAAGCGGGAGAAGACAGGGAAAAAACAAAAATAATGTAGGGTATGTTTGTAAAATGTTTTTTTTCAAAACAACACGTTGTATGGTGCGCCATAATGTAATAGTGCACTGGTGCCATATGTTACATATGGCATGCTGATAAAAACATAATTTGTTTTTTCAAATTTTTATCAATGTACTTGCGTGGTGCGCTAGTATAACCAAACGCACCGGTGTGCAACGTTACGTAGGGCGCACTGGCGAAAAAAATCTGTATTTTTTTTAAGATTGATGCAAGGGCCAACATGGATTGGGATCCGACTATGCAATTCATCTCGTGGGTTGGATTTATTATGAGTACAAAAGCCCTATAAATCTAAATTGAAAAGAAAGAGGGAGAAAAAATGGCAGAAACAAAAAGAATCTAGGGTTTTGTTCCTAAAAATTGATTTCTTTTTTTATTTTTGTTTTTGAAAACTGCAGAAAAGGTAAAAAACTGCAAAATTAAAAAGTTAAAAAAACAATAAGATTTGATTTTGTATTTTAATTCATAAAAGCTTAGAGAAAAAGTAAAATAAAACAATAGACTTTGATTTCTTATTTCATTGCATTAAAAAAATTGCAGAAAAAAGTACAAAAAAACAATAAACTTTACTCACGTCATTTAAAATTATATGGCACAGGGTTTGAACTACCAGAGGTTTGGAATTCAGATTGTCTGAAAACTTCTGTTCTAACTTATTTCCCTGCTCCAAAGTGCTCTCGTGCTCTGCTTTCTCCAGGTATGTATCTTGCAAATCTCTGGCTGAAATTTTTTGCAAAAATAGTGAAATAATGAAAAGTGTTTAGTATTTAAAGAAATGTTTTATGAAATTAGATTTTCGAAAATATTTTTCCGCCCCATTTTCAATTTACCGATTTTTTTTTTCACTTAAAGAAAATAGGGTTTCACTTTTTTTAATTACGGTTATTCATTTACCGGTGCATTTTTTAATTAGACCTCACCAGTGCTACTTGGTAAAAAAGCGCACTGGTGCACAAAATAAAGAACTTACCGGTGCAGTTATCTGAACAGTACGCACCGGAATTACATTTAGGTTTGTGCACCAAAGTTTATTGTTGTTTTTCTCAAATGCAGGGAGAAAATATCATATATTATATGAAATGGAAAATTCTTAAAAATCCAGCTCGTTCCATAATATTTCTTAAAGTCCATTGCAGAGTTCTCCCTATCCATGTGGAGACGTAATATTTACTTCAGATTTGTTTTATTTTTTCACTATCTAATTGAATTTATGTATGTTTTTTACCCATGTAGTCAATCATGCACAACTTAATTAAATTTATAATGTATACAAATTTGCAGGTTCGTGCAGATTCATCATTGAGTTTAGATGCACAAAGTTATATTCAAAGTATTGCTCCAAAACATCAAAATTTCTTATCAGGAGCTACATACCGCAAGACGCATTTGGTAGATGAAAATGGACAGCCGCTTCACCCTGCCAATTGTAACAATATTGCATCTTCTAGCCACAATCTCGGGACAATGATGGTAGTTATAATTATAATTGTTTGGTATATATATTGATTAATATGTACGTAATTATTTCAATGTCAAACTAATTTATAATCATGCAATATTGTCAACGTGGTTACAAATTAATATCATAATATTTTGTACTAATCATGTTCAATTTTTATTTTTTTAATTACTAGGATTCTAGTGATGATGAACGACCTACCTACCATCTTCCGTTGCACCCCATGAAAATTTCAAATTGAGAGAAGATTGAATTAAGAGAAAAAATCGAAGAGGAACGATACCAAGAATGGTTGAATCAACCACCGATTCAATTCCCGCTACGTCCAGATTCACCAATTAGGAATGACTACAACAATAGTAGTTCTTCACAAGCTGGCAATGGAGACAATCAAATAGATGTTGGTATGGATGATTACTTAAGGGATACGACTTCCATTGTGACAATGTTGTTAGATGCATTCCAAAATGATGATCAACTAGGGGATGATGCTCGTATCGTTGACGCCTTTTTCGAAAGCCTTAAATTTGCTTCCACCACCCCTCTCTTTGGACCCGACGGTCAGTCAAAGTCTACCCAGTTGGGGACAATGATGTTACCATACAACTTGAAAGCAAAGTTTGTCTTTTCAAATGCATGTTTCTCAGAACTTTTGAGGTAAGTTACCATAAAGTACTTCACTTATATATAAATTTGAAATATAATCAGTACACTGCAATGAAAATTAAAAATGTTAAATTTTATGAACGTTAATAATTATATCGACATTAATGTACATTTATTAATATAGTTTTCCATGACCACCAACTACAGGTTATTCAAAGATAGGGTTCTTCCGAGTGATAATGTCTTGCCCGGTAGCTGCGAAGAGGCAAAAAAATTGTTGAAAATGTTGGATGTTGAGTACATATCATATCATGCATGTCCAAATGATTATATTCTATATAAAGGAGAATATGCAGAAAAAGATATGTGTCTGAAATGTGGGCATGATAGGTATGATAAATCTAAAAAGAAGGGTAAATCACATACTGGTCCTCCTTTTAAGATATTGAGGCACATGCCTATAATCCCAAGGATTCAAAGGCTCTTTCGTTGCAAAGAATTAGCTATGTTGCAGGGATGGCATGCCTCACACATAAGTGAGTTGGGATTTATGCGAATACCAACTGATTCAATAGCCATGAAGCATATAGAGGATACATAGCCCGAAAAATTCAAGAATGAAGTACGAAGTCTATGACTCAGCATAGCCATGGATGGCGTCAACCCATATTCCCTCCAGAACACAAACTATTATATTTGGCCTGTAGTAGTGATCAATAACAATATCCCCCCATGGTTGTCCGTGAAGAATTAACATCTTATGTTGGTTCTCATAGTCCCTGGTAGAAGACAAGTGAATAATATGGATGTCTACTTACAACCATTGGTAGATGAATTGAAGGAATTATGGGATGGGATAAATGTATATGATGTATCAAGACCCATCGCAGCAGAGAGGAGGTTTACATTGTATGGCATATGTGCTTACACGGCACATGATTATCCAGGATTAGGAGTTTTCTATGGTAAATTACATGTTTAATTAATTTATTTGTTTATATATAATGTAACAATATTCTTTCACATATTAGTTATTTATTCCATTGTAATATTATTTGTTCTGATCTTCATGATATTCTTTAACGTGTCATGCATATTAATTAATGTATACAAATATAATCTTGCAGGTCTTGTAACAAAAGGGTATTTTGGATGTAAATGTTGTGGACCTTCTCTGAAAGCTAGATGGTCCAAGGACCTACGAAAGCCAGTGTATGATTGCTCTAGGATATTCTTACCAGAACAACACCCTTACAGAAGAGCAACATCCGCTTTCAATGGTAAATGAGAAAGAACCCAAAGGCCTCCAATAATGACACCATCTGAATGGCTTAGAGCATATGAGAGAGAGAAGGAGAAGGAGTTCACATAAATGTTCGATTCAAATGGGGAGCCTAAGTTCGATGATCTAGATTTCTTCAACACCTATGTTGAGAAATTTCACATTGGGATGAAAAGGAAATATATCCTTTATGACCTCCCATATTGGGAGCATCTTAAGATTGCCCACTTATTAGATCCCATGCGTATATTTAAAAATGTTTCATATTATTTATGGAGGCACATATCATCGAAACAAAGTGACACATTGGTGGTTAGGAAAGATATTATTACTTAAAAAACTAAAAATAAATATTGGCCAAGATGAAAGTATGGGATCAAAGGCAGGCACTGGTCCCTCTAATTCATGGTTTTTCAAAGAAGGTGATGTCCCATGGATTTAAAAAAAAGATGATATATCCTTGGCAAAGGAAGTTATAATGGATGTGAGGGTGCCAACTGTTGTGGTCCTAGTGATTCGGTCTACTGGCATACCAAATGACCAGGCAACATCAGAACCACTTTGGGATCTTAGGATCTAGCCCTCCTGGATCCAGAGAGGGATATCTCTGTGAAGGTGAAGAATAATGTATCTTTAGAGTTTAGTTTAAGGTATTAGGCTAGTTATAGAGCACTGGGGTTTTTTGATTTGTTTGTTTGGTTGGGAAACATTGAAAGAAGGGTTAGTGTAAGGTAAAGGAATGAATAGGGAAGGATTTTCGGCAATGGGAAGATAACTCAAAGAGAATGCAAGTTCATTGGGAAATGAGGTCATAAAAGGGTTTACTTGCAATCCGAATATCCAAGGCTTTCAAAGGGCTATTCATCTAAATCAGAGGATTTCTTAAGATGATTGCATGGGATGAAACAATAAGGAAATGAATGGAATAATAAAGAAAGCCTTTCAAGGTGACAACCTCGGATTTAGTCAAGGGACAGGGCACACCTTATACCTCTATGATCAATACTGCTGATGAGGTTAACTTCAAAGACAACAATCCAACAGTCCTCTTGACTACTTTCAGATAGTAGAAAACACTTAAGTTCAAACACAGAGTGAAGTCTTAAGATCAGAAAAGGAATTTTAACCTTCCCTTCTTTTGAAACTCAACTCAAGGGATCTTCAAAAGGCTAACTGTTGGAAAGGGGACTTAGGGGATAGGGCTAACACTATATCTCCCTATTTCCTGATTCTTTCAGCTGAACCAAACAAGAAAATCTAAGAAACAAACTTTAAATTCATACATCAGTAAGCATGGGAAAACCAACTCTTCAACTGGTTAAATTATATTGAATTTGTTCTTAGATACAAAAATAGTAGAAAACATAAAGACAAGAATGTGCAGGAAGCATTAGGGTACTTGCAGCAGTATATCCTAAGCTAAAATTACTGTTTCTTATCAGAGAAAATGAAACATAATTTAACATAGAGGGAAAAAAATAACAGAGAGGAGACACATCACCAATGACTTAGATCAGGATCCGATGAACATGCTTGTCATATTAGTCGAGGAAAACCAGTCACATACATTCTTGTTCCATAGCTTGATACAATCCAGAAATAATCTCCCAACCTATTTACAACAATTACTCAGAGAACTCTAACTCAATAAAAAACTTACAATCAGTTAATTTCCAACCACCAACAACGCATTTTCGATGAGTTATTATAGGTGAATGAGGGGTAGTAGTGGTATATAGGACTTAAATGATTCATTAAGACAGAGGGGAAGAAGTATTCGAATGCCCATTCTGCTTAATGGTTTATATTAACTGTGTGTACCCTTTAGATGAATTAGGAGTTTTTGTCAGGTTGAAATTAACTCCTAGGGTATGTTCTTTGAAATAATTTATAGCTGTAGTAATCTGTTTAATCTTCTGTGACAAGTAAGGTGGATAATTTGTCTTTTAGGTCTTCCATGCTGTGCAACCAATGTACTGACATTCTAGGAATTTATGTCAGAGTAATAACTGTTCTGGGGCTCGATGAAGAATGAACTAGGCTAAGGGAGTTTGCCCTGCCTTAGGAAAAGAACGCTCTACTGTTAGGTCTCCTTTGTTACTTTGATCACTGATAATCAGCATTTAATCTTCATATTGAGTGTCAATCTTCAGTATTATGCATTAAAATTTAGTCCTTTCTGATACTCTTTATTGTTTCTTCTGCACTGCTGACTGTACAGGTGGCTTTGGTGTCGGAGGGTTTGTTCGTTCGGCCAGTGATCATGATACAGGGCCAAGACATGTAATTCATCCCCCCCCTGTCCCCTTTGCATTGATTTCAGGCCACAGGATCGTCACCCTGGACCTTCTCTGTCACCTGTCTGTGATTGTGGGAAAATAACAACGATCACCATTAAACCTGCAAACATAAGATAAACCAATTTAATAAAACCTGTGTGCGGGGTATAACTACAACAGAGGCTCGAGATGGTGAAGGAGTAGTGCGGAGATGGTGAATGCAGTGGCCAAAGGGTTGAAACCATGGCAGGGGGCGAAAACCAGGTTCAAATTGGTGGAAGGCACGAAAAGAGAGAAAATGGTTTAGGAAAACCATTGGTGGTCATCGCATAGAAAAAATGCAGTAAGAATTTTTGCCCAAAGGCAATGCGATTCCATACATTGCTCGCCACGTGTCTTTCCAATACCACCTATTTCAAAAAAATTTGAAACGTTAAACCTCGGGCGCAAGAAATTTGCGATATGGAATACACGCCGTCGGATGAGGGAGAGGAGATCTGACGGTGCGGGTGGAATGCGATGAATAAGTTGCAAGATGGGAGTGATAATGGAATATAGGTGGCAGCACGTGATTGGATAGGCGCTTCATGTGGTGGAAGGTAGGCCCTGTTTGAAGTTGGGTTATCGGGTTTAATGCGGACTGTTAGATCATTTAGATCTAAGGCTGAGATTTCATTGGGAGATCGAGTATTGCGGAGGGAAAGGGAAGGGACCGATGGATTGAAATTTGCTGATGTGATGGGGTGGGACCAGAATAGGCGCTGAGGTGTGGTCTTGCGGGAGCAAGCGGGACCAGGGGTTTAGAGGAAGGTGTTTATCGCATCGGGGAAATAGGATGAAAGGAATTTCGGGAAAGAAGAAACTTGCGATTACGATGAGGATGCTTAGCACTTGGTCATAACGCAGTTCGTATGTGGAGGAGGGGCTAGGGGATTTTAAGCCCTTGGGGCTAATACCTCCATAGAGTAAAAAAGGCTGCTTTAGGCCCTAAAAAAGGGATTTTGAGGCTAAATTAAGGTTCCGACAAGTGAGAAAGGGGTTTTTAAACCTTATAAGAGAGAATTTATGAGGTTTACAGGGTATTTTGAAGGTTATGGAGGAGAATGAAGGGAAAAACATAGGGGAAGTGAGGGATATGGAGGCCTTTTGGAGGCATCTTTCTTCAGGGTGACAGGGTCTATAAATGGAAAAAACAGTGAAGATTTCTGAAAGATAAAAGACACTTGAGACTTCAAGAGTGATATATTTTCAAAGAAAAGATTCACTTGAAGGCTCGGACACCAATTTAGCCACCTTTTTGCTTTGTCAAATTATTATAGGTGGCTAACACCAACTTCATATGGGTATTCACTACGACGCTACTTCACTGTGGATGACCATTTGTCGGGGTTGAAATCACATGACCATTTGAATCTTCTAAGAGTACGTATGATTTCAAAATCATGATTTTATTATTTGTTATATTAATAAATTTTATCCCATGCAGTGATCATAAAACATAACTAATTTTGTATATTATTCTACGTTTTTATAACTTTGCAGTGTCATTATATTTTGTTTGTGCGTGGGTGTGTGAAACATGAATTCCCTTAAGACCTAGGATGCGCCATATCTAAATTATCTACATTTGTACGTTGGATCATGTCAAAGGAGATTCATGTGGCTAGCATTCCACGGTGGTGTCAAGAGATAGTTGAGATTGTTTGTATGTTTGAGAAGGAACTGCCGACGAGTTTCATGGACTTACAGGTTCATCTTCTAATCCACCTGGTAGATGAGGTTGAATTAGTTGGGGTTATTTCTTGTCTTTGGATGTTCTTCTTAGAGAGGTACATGAAGAAATTGAAAGGTTTTATTCGACAAAAGGAAAAACCCGAGGGGTCTATGGCAGAGGGGTCTATACATTATATCGGAATAATGTAAAGGAAGATCGCGATAGTAGGCTGATATGTATCAACTCTAGAAAGATGTGGGATGAAGCTAAGGAGCCCTATGTTTTCCCTAAACACTGCAACCAGGTGTTTTTCTACCTAGATGTGTTGGATAGGGATTGGTGGCTCGTATTGACACATGACCCTAGATCAAAACATATTTTTTAGAACAATAGTGTTATCATGCCATGCGAGCTAGAAGATAATGAGGGTGATCATGAGAACCAATAGTGATATGGTACAATATGTGTTATTTCATAAATATTTATACTTTTTAAGATGAGTTTTTTGAAATATTAATGTAATATGTATTTTGAATTAATTGGTAATTTGCATTGTGTTAATGTTAAAATCAATAATTCACTTGATAATTTGGTATTATGTACTTGATCTCAAAAACAATGGCATACTGTATAAATTAATTTTTTTTTTGTATCTAAGATCATAATAAAATAATGATAATTCTAATTAAGTACAGGAATTTATTTGCATTATTTTCTAAATTTCCTTATGTTACAATAAATCATATTATTCTATATTTATTATTTTACAATTATTTAAATTTACAAATTTAAAAATTTAAAAATTTTAATAAATTCATTTCACATTAATACAATTAAAATTTAACACATATTTTACATACAATTATAATTATAATTATAATTATAATTAGAATTATTAGAATTACAATTACAATTTTACAATTTCACGTACAATAACAATTTTAGAATTTTAAATACAATTAGAAATACAAATATTACAAATTTACAATATCATGATCATTTGGTATTTATAAATTAATTAATAAACATCACGTTCATGATAAGCATTGTACAAACATCATATTTGAATAAAAAACACATTCAAAATCGCTAACTGCATCATCGTGATCATGATCATCTAACAAAACACAATTAACATTATATATTAACATCATCAGTGCAACAAAAACATCAAATATACATCTCATGCTATCACATACACATCTATCTGCAAGCTGCACATTAAATGAACATATCTAACATGACCTAAAAACATACACATAATGATGATCACCAACATGTAAATTAAGTACAACTGCAAAATGAACATAAAATACATGGACCATATAATATATATATATATATATATATAACTGAATAGTGTTAAAAATATACAACTATAATATAAATGTCATGGATCAGCCGATGATCGAGCCTCATCTCCATGATGACTGCTGGTAGATGCTACTGGAGGCTCATGATAATCTGGCGTGGCGCGAGGTTGTGAACGATCATGAGATGTCGATGGTACACTGCACCTCGCAGACTGTCCATCATGTGCTGTGGCTCACTCGTAACGTGCGAAAGTCCTCGTCAGTGGTGTAAAATCTGTCGTAACTCCTATGACATGCCGCATCAGGCTGTACATGTCACGCGGCATGCCTCTCCACATCTGTAAGAGCCTATCATCGACCTCTATATCTATGAAATCAGTGGGGCGAATGCTCGCCTCAACAAACAATGCAATGAGTTGGTCAGCCAACTCCATCTTGTATCTAGCATCACTCAGACGTCGACCACAGGCCGACGCACCAGCAGGAACAGGTCTCTGATCTGAACTGGCCTCCTGCTGATCCTCACGGGCAATATCTGGCATCATGCCCTCTGCATCATCATCAAGATCGACAACTGGATCAAGTGGTGGTGGCGGCATTTGATCCTCGCCATCATAAGAGCCAATGTCTGCAAAATATATACAAGTACACAACAATAATTAGAAACTTTCATTACACAATTTAGTAAAAACAAGTTAAAGAAAATGTTAGAATAAATTTAAATAAAACAGTAATATTACCTCTACCATCTGGCGGCTCATCATCTGTAAAGAGGATGTTGGCACACCCTCACCAATCCAACCCCACATAAGGATAGGGGACCATAATGAAGGGATGCTCAAAAACACTGGCTAGCAACCCCAATGCATCATTTGATATCCTTGTTGGAAACAGAGTCTCCTCCCTCTTGGGCATCATCTGCCCCCACATATGCATACGTGCCTCAGTAATCGGCCTACGAGACTGTTAAAGAAAAGAAGGTCTTGTCTTTGGAAACCTCTCAAAAAATAAACAAAAAAGTTCTGAAGCAAAAGGGAAGTTGAACCTCCCTTGTGCACAAGCACGACATCTATCTAATGACGTACAGAACTGCCGTAAAAAAATGGCAGACCACCTGACAAGTCGTGGCTGCTGTAGTAAAGAATCAACATAATATAAAATCTGGCACCTAATGTGTTGCCCGTCACTGGTGTTGTGAGAAATGGTCGAAATGATAAGTGAGAGACACTGGACCTCCTTACGACCAAATGCACCAATACGTAACTGTCCTCTGGAGACCTGAAAATATGAAGGAGACAATATATCTGGAACCTCGGGGAATGAGGGAAAATCCACCCCTCTCCTGGAAAGCCCTGTAATAAAATATACATCCTCCTCAATGGGAATGTACCACTAGTCGATACCAACTCGGAAAGCCCGTCGCTGGGCATTCCACCTTCGGATAAGATGTCTCAAAAAACCACCATGGGACTTTAGGGAAGTAGCCTCCTCATAGAACTTGAGGAGGCCTACCTGCCTTAGGAGCCCCTGCGTCACTGCTATAATTGGGCGAGGGTACGCATCTCTCTCCCTCTCTCTTGCCTCCCATAGGCGAGCCATGTTATATTGTTCTGCCTGTTATTGTTGTTGTTGCTCCTCTTCTCTCCTTTCATGTCTCTAAATGATTGACATATTAAACACAATTTTTTAATTAAATGACACATGTATTTACAAATATACGTATACAAATATTTTTTGAAAATTAAATAAAACAATATTCGGTGCACCACAAACACAATCACGCACTGGTAACGGTGCGTCCCTCCACAGAGATGCACCAACGACGATGCACATAATGATATAAAAAGCATCAGGAGCGGTGCTCCAAAAAATATTTTTAGCGCACCGTTCACTAAGTGTGGTGTCAGGAGGCCAGTGCGCTGACTTCACTAGACACCGTAGGGCTTATAGCTAACTCAACACACCGCCCTCCTGCCACCATACATAGTCGTACGGTGCGGCCAACTATCCGAGCCCACCGCTCTTTGTCGTGAAATTTAAAATTACATGGTGCGCCTTTGGAATCCACCCCGGAACTAGTATGGATACACTTAGCACCGATTTACCAACCTGAACCGTTGACAATGTCGATTTGCGGTTCCGGTGCACCGAATAACTTACGTGCCCCAGGGCGGATAATTTGGTCAGCACACCGGGTGGCCGCGATTCAACATTGTCAACGGTGCGGCCTAGTAAATGACCACACCACGCTTTTAAATTTTTTTAAAATAATACTGTGCGCCTCGCGGTACTGCCTCGGAACCGGTGTGGTCTCCTTCAACACCGGGTGCGGTGCCGCTTGTAAATTTACAGGCAGCACCGCTACCGGTGCGAGCCGAACGACTCGAGCGCACCGTGCAACTTTTTTTTTTCTTTTTTCTTTTTAGTAGTTAATTTTAAGGTTTTTTCAAATTTTAATCCTCTAAAAGGTTTAATTATGGAAAAACAAGAAAAATACCTGTACATTTACCCGTCGAGGAGGCATATTGGCTGTACAATTTAAAAAAGAAAATTTGTCCACTGTTTTATAAAATTCAAGCTGGAGATTGGTGGCAATGTACAACAACAGTGCCTGCAATAAGTGGAATGGGAGCACGGATGTCAGTGTGGCTCAAGCGAGGATAACTTGCACTAGTGCTTGAGAGCTCTGTAGCACTAAAAAAAGTGAAAAATATGGTTTTTTGGCAATAATTTTTTTTTATTTAGCCCTGTTCCGGTGTGCGGGGTTTTTACTAGAGTACCGGTGCGTTGCCCTAATGCCACACCGGGCGCTTTATGTTTTCGCGCACTTTTAGGAGGCAACGGTGCGGAAAACTATAACGCACCGGTGCGCTACAGTAATTTGACGCACCGGTAACGGTGTTCGGTGAACCAAAGATTTTTGCGGTTTTTTGGGCGTAATTCTTTTATTTAACCTTATTCCGGTGCGCTTCCTGTATGCCCCGCTAGGCTATTTCTGTTTTCACGTGCTTTTAAGAGGCAGCAGGGTGGTGTAACGTTATCGCACTAGTGCTCTACAGTAACGTCACACACCGGTAACGGTGTCCGGTGAACCAATGATTTCTGCGGTTTTTTGGCCGTAATTTTTTTTATTTAACCCTATTCCGGTGCGTGGGGTTTTTAGACTACCGGTGCGTTTCCTATATGCTGCACCGGGCTCTTTCTATTTTCACGCGCTTTTAGGAAGCACCGGGGCAGCGTAGTTTTAAAGCACCGGTGCTCTACAGTATCATGACACCGGTGAACCAATGATTTCTGCGGTTTTTTGGCCGTAATTTTTTTTATTTAACCCTATTCCGGTGCGTGGGGTTTTTAGACTACCGGTGCGTTTCCTATATGCTGCACCGGGCTCTTTCTATTTTCACGCGCTTTTAGGAAGCACCGGGGCAGCATAGTTTTAAAGCACCGGTGCTCTACAGTATCATGACACAACGGTAACAGTGTCTGGTGAACCAATGATTTCTGTGGTTTTTTGGGTGTAATTTTTTTTATTTAAACCTATTCCGGTGCGCGGCATTTATGGGGCCCTGATGCATTTCCATGACGCACCAGAATTTTATGTTCTGCTCACTTTTATGACGCACCGGGGCTTTACAGTAATCTGACGCACCAGTAACGGTGCCCGGTGAACCAATGATTTCTGCGGTTTTTTGGCCATAATTTTGTTTGTTTGAAACCCTTTTCCGGTGCGCGGAATTTATGGGGATCTTGGTGCATTTCAGTCATTCTGCACTGGGAAATTTATGTTCCGCACGCTTTTTATGAGGCACCGAGGCTGAAAATATGACACGCACCAGCGCGGTTGCTGAATTAAAAGCACCGGGAAGGTGTGTACGGAGCGCACTGTTTCTGGTGTGCCAATATTTTATGTGGTTTTTTTGCCGTTATTTTTTTATTTAACCATCCAACGGTGTACGCTTTTTGTGGGCACCCCGGTGCGTTTCATTTATTCCACATCGGGCGGTATCTGTGCGGTCGACATGTAAAGCACCAGTGCTCTACATAAATAAAACGCACCGGGCGTGTGTGTACGGAGCGCACGGTGTCTGGTGTGCCAATTTTTGTAATGCACCGGTGCTTTGTCATGTTAAATGCACCGGTGCTCCACCATCGGGTGTCACCGCGGCCCATGTGTTGTCACTCTAATTGATTTATCTCGGTGTTCCTCCGACTGCTGCTCCAAGCTAGAACTTGTAGGCTAACCTGGTCGTGGGTCCTCCCTTCACCAATGGAAATACAACCGAGCTTGCGTGTCTTGTGACTGAAACTGGCTAACGTCACTCCGTTGGGTCCTTCCCATTATTTTCGCTTCCTCCACCCATAAATCCTCTAAGGTTATACTTCCAGGTGACACTAGATGATGTCATCCCGCACATACGTTCTCGACGCTTCCCTTGATGCATTTTTATTTTATTCTAGGCTAGAGCTTTTAGACCACCTGGTCAGTGGGTTTTTCTTCCAACCAATGGCAGGATTGTCGGGCTTGTGTGTCAACCAACTCATCCTAGTTGAAATCATACTAGTTGATCCCATCGACGTGCAAAAAAATCCTTCGAGTTTTCACCTTTGGGACACATCATTTTAACTTCATCCAATCACGATAGAGGGGAATCAGGTCATGCCAATGGGAGGTTTTCACAACTAGGGTTCTGCCTAGTTAATGAATAAGGTTTCCTAAATATATCCTATAAGTCTAGAGCTTGGTCCTCCCTACGGCGCATCACATCTTACACTCGATCCCTGCCATGGCCCGATTAGGAAAACCTTGTCAAGATTTGTGCGATGAAATCGACTGGGATTTTGACGAGTTCCATTAGAGATTGATTAAGATCCTGATTGATATCTCCTCACTAGTTATTCCAATTATGGTTCTACTATAGGGGTTCGGTAAACATCAAGAACTACATTGTCACTTAGTAACGACTATGGAGAAAGTGGCTTGCTAATGAACACCACGGTGCTACCCCTCCTAAGCTTGGGCAAAGGCCTCTCCAACGAGTTCCTAATCCTTCGACATTCCCCATATCAGAATAGGGAATTTACTTGCATGAAGGCATAGGCTCTCCTTCCTCCACACTCTGTCGCAGGGCTAAAGTGAACTCCCGAAAGGCTCCACTTCTCTTGCTACATGACGGGAGCTCCAAAATCCAAGGCATGCCTATAAGAAACTCCTCGGTGCTATGAAAAAAATTCCTGGGCCTAACCAAATATGCCCTGAGACTAGTGGAAGAAATCCAAGCTGCTCAAGATGTAAGGCTGTCCAAACCTTCATGTGAGTGTTTCAGGCTATCCTTTCATTAAAATGGGAGAATAATCATTTCAATGTTAACAAAAAACCTCCTGTAAATATTCATACACTTGTAGCTAGGTGAATAAATATTCATTTGCATGCTTAGACCCCACTAAGCAGGGAGTCTCTCATGCAATTATTTCAGATTAGTATAAAGGGTCTTTATACCCACTGTTTTCTGGCTTTTAATACAAATAATTATCGATCCTTCCACTACCTATAACATTTCATAATATGCTTGTATTATTTTCACATGTACAGTTAGCAACCCAAATAAACATTGTACACAAGTTTTTTTTCCAGTACAAAGACACAACTCAAGTCAGCTATCATGCAAAGAATTATTCAATATGTTGCATGCTATATGTTTTGAACAAAACCAACACGCATTTAACATAACATTCCATTCCAATCCAGAAGCACACTTCCTCAACTTTTTTTATCAACATCATTCATTTTTAAGATGCAACAAATATTTATATATTTGGTTATTCAATCATAAATATGAGTTCCATTTTCACACAAAGGTGTATCCACATGCTCATTACATTAATAACAATGTTATAGTCCAAAATACAAAGCCATTTCAAACCAGAATCCATCATAAGTTCATTAAAATTTAAATAATATAGAAGGATATTTATCTTTAAAATTACAAGGCAACTAAGTTTGAGACAAGGACTCTCCACCCAACCTTAGACAACTGTAGCCAAGCTCACTTGCAGTTGTCACCCATGAGCCAAATTCCAGAGACTGAGGGGGGTTTTATTAGAGGAATGTAACACCAATCTGACAGCTAGAACAAGGAATACAAAGGACCTCCCTCCTCAATCCCACCAACTTCTTGCTGCAGTAAGCAATGCAAAGGGAATCCAAAGGTTCACCACTCCACCTTCATGAATAATACCAAGTATTCACCTCCTTTCCAGGAAGTAAAATATCCACTTCAAACATTAATTCAAGACTGTTCTCTTACCAAGTTATTTAGGGATCCAGGGATGATTATCTCAACCCACAACCTTCAGGGGACCCAAGTTGTTACAGGGTTCCAAAGATTCCTATCCCAACCTACAACCTCCAAGGAACCTAGGTTGTTATAGGTCTTCAGAGATTCCTATCTCAACCAACAACCTCCAGGGAACCCAAGCTATTACAGGGCTCTAGAGATAAATATCTAAACCCATAACCTTTAGAGACCCAAATATGTTACATGGCTCCAGAGACTAGTGTCCCAACCCACAGCCTCCAGGGAACCAAAATACCAATCCCTTCACTTCTTTTCTCTTCTGCGAGTTGTTTCTCTACTCTCTCTCCTTGTCGATTGTTGCGTGAATCCTTTCTATCCTGCCTGAATGAACAAATGAGAGGATCGATTAATCCCCCCCACCCATTGGGTCCATGCTCTCTTTCCTATGATGTTTCTTTTCCTTGTTCTGTATGGGTGTTCCATCCTTTTCCTTTCTTCCTTATCTAGTCTCGTCCTCCGTAAATTTTCCCGTCCTCTTTTCCTTATGAATGTTCTCAAGTGCATGGGCCTGTGTACCTTATTTAAATCCCATTTAATTTAGGAACCAATCCATTAAAATCATGCACCAACTAGCCTTTAATGGCTATCCAACAATTCAAATTTTCTGCATAAGAAAACCTCAATATTCCAAGCAAGCAATCCTCCTCCTCAGTTCTGGAATCTGTGTCCCTTTGACTTAGCCATTTTTACATACATCATGTATTATATTTACAATGTATTTTTATGAGAGAACCGTGGGTGGGTATGTCACACATACATAGAGAAGAGATCTCTAAAAAGTCATCCAGGTTGGTCTTTCTCCATGAAGGAATAAACAAGATGAAGATAAGGTCCTGTCATCCCTATTAGAATGGAATAATTTTAAGTAAATCTAATTGTTAAGGAGAATTGAAGATTGAAATTTTGTTAAAATTTTTAAGGATGAATTTGAGAGATATTTCCATGAGTCATTGAAATTACGGTGATGCCATGAGTATTATGTGAGGGTCAGATTGTTTCACTATTTAAAAATCTGAATTAGATGCATTTTTTATTATAGGAATCATTCATTTGAGAACAAAATGAGGATAAAATCAATTGAAAATAAGAGTATCAAACAAAGAGGGGGCCATAGTAGGTTTTGGGACCTGTAATAAAGTGTCAATTTTACATATTATTTGGTGATATCTCTTTTTTTTCCATGTGGCACTATCTCTTTTTTATCCCAATAATTAATCTGTTTTCATTTGCGAGATTTTTCTTTTATTTGAATTTTTTTGTTAAAATGTCTCCTCCTTTACAAATCAAAAAATGAAGTTTTAAAAGTAAATTACTCATTATTGAACTTTTTCTTTTTTTCCAATCAAAATATAAAATTCTAAAACTAAACTACCAGGTATTGAACTTGAAAACACTTGCCTCACACATTACAGAGACCATATTTTGATTTGCACTTTTCTATTAAAAAATATATTATCTTTTAACATTTCAAAATTTAGCTCAAGTATGAAAATATTCTTCCCATAAATGAAATAGCCTTGAAAATTTGGTCAATTTTTTCTACCATATCAAATATAAATAGGGAAATATAGTGAGCTTTGAAAATTTGAATATTTATTTATAACTTTTTTTATATTATATTTTTCAAAAAAAAATTATAAATTATAAATTTTATATTAGAGTTAAGTGCATGGGGAATGGAAATCAAACTTGCATCTCGAATGGAAAGCAAGGAAACGTACATAAATGGTAGTAAACATTAAATAAACGTAAATAACAAATATATACATGTAAGCAACATAAAGTTTTTTTCCATAGAAATACATAATTAATGCTAGAATTAATAAATATTTTACAAGAAAGGGTTGATATTCATTTCATGGTCCTACAAAATAACAGGAGAAGGTAAGTGTTACGCAGGGGCTTCCTGATTGAAGCTTGCAACAAAAAGACAGGCTGACTGGTGATGCAGGGAAAACCCTGCAATACCCAGAATCTCTTTAAAAAATGCAATTCCAATTTCTTTCCAAGTAAAACCACTCACTGGAAATTTCAACTCATGCGGAAGCTTTATTTTCTCCTTCAAACTTATGGTTAATATTTAACATTCCTTTTCATAACAAGTTGAATTAATATTCAGACATAAAACTGTAACTATATTAAATTTCGACCTTCAATCTCATTCAATGCAAGTCTCGGCCTGTAATAATGTGTTACTGGCATCCATACAATTATTTCTTACAACCCTGAATTCAAAATAGGACCATGGCACCAGCGCCCAAATATGCCTTTAAATTTAATCACGTTTATCCAGTTCTTATTCAATCAAAACTCAACTGTCCAAACAAACAATTGAACCTTTCAACTCATGGTAATGACAATTCATATAAAACTTAGATCTGGCTAGAAATCGAATGCCAATATTGCATACCTGTCTATCCAACGATGCTCAAACTGTAGCGATCTGACAAACACGAATTTTGAACATATTAGAGCTGGGGTTTAATAACTTCTGATTCGATTCAAATAGAATTAAATCGCCCCTATCAAAGACATCAATCCTGATTCCAATTTTATAGATTGGCCTTCAAATTGAGCTTAGCGTGGAATTAGAATTGCACATATTAAACCAACACAAACCAGGAACGAATTCCAAATTGGAATGAGAATTGCAATTGACGCATTCTTTGAATCGGAATCAGAATCGCACTTGACGCATTTCTAAACAAAGTTTTCCACCAATTTAAGATAAGAAGCTGTAGTTAACCACGTTCGACTGAAAATTAGCTTCAGATTCATTCAATTCACACAAATGTCAATTTAGAGTTTGCATCCTTACCATTCCAACGCTGTAAATTTCCATTGGAACCTACATTCCCATTCTGTAGCGACTTTAATTCTGTAAGACAATTCAGGAATGGAAAAAAAAACGTTTTCACACAGATACTTAATGCAACTCCCTCAACGCTACAATTCAACAATTTTCCAGACTTATACTTCTGCAATTCTCCCGTGCTTACTATTCAACGACCTTGCCAGGCAATTTCAGATGTCAATTTACAAAAATTGAACATTTAAAATCTTGTCTCCTCTATCTGGTCGGCAGTGAATCGATTGTGCAGATATCGATTCATCAATTAGGTCAATGTAAATTCAAAAATTCAATGCCATCCTAGCGCACCCTCCATTGAAAAACCCAAATTCATTAACGCCTATTGAAAATTTGACACATGATAATAGCGCGTTCAATATTCAAACCCAACGATTCTGAATCGGTTTTGTAATAAAAATCGATATTAACAATTGAATCTCCTCCGCTCTCACACAACGATTCTAGACAGAGATTTATATTGATAGCAAAATGAAATCTAAAAGAAACAGTCTTATACAATATGTTCAACACAAAACCATAGATTCAAATGTATTGGAATAAAACCAATTACACAGAGATTAACGCCTTCTGTATTCAAGGATTATGTAATGCGGTTCTCACACAAAATCGATGTGGATTCAAGCATAAAATTTAGAAATAAAATTCTCTATACACATAATACTTACATAAGAATCTCCTTCCTTGGCCTGATTTCCAATCATTGGCCCTTTACAATTTCCCGTAGGCTTACAAACAAAAGCCTGCTTCTACTCTACTCATACTCTCTCTTATCTCAATGCCTTTGAGGCTTAATAATTTATACAATTTAGAAAAATCTAATATAAGTTCAATCCCTTAACAAAATCCTAAAATCACTCTTGAATCCCTAAGGATCCTCTCTCACCCATAATTAATGAAACTAATTTCTAAATTAATATTTACAAAATTCTCTCATCCCTTTACATCCTCAACTGACTAAATTCTCTCATATTCTCATTTATTTACAATATTTAATTAAAAATACACAAAACCCACTCAAATCATCCATAAAAACCTAACCCCTCTAGAAACTTAAAAATCCCTAAGTTTAAAATACAAAGTATTTTCCTCTTCGTCTAATGCTCCTACATCAACTGGCCTTGCTGAGTCTCTTCTTTGTCTATGCTTGTTCAGCCATACACGAACCCATACATGAACCTACTTAGGTATTTCATGCTCTGTCGACCTTTCACACAGCTTCCCTTGCCTTTAATGGTCTGGCGTCCCTTCTACCCTTTGGAAAACTTCTGGTGAACCTCTGGTATAAGCAATTAAGACAAATACTACCTCAACAGACTTTAAAATAAACTCAAAGTTTTTCAGTACTCAAAATATGCGGAAAAATTATCACTCTTTATTGATCAAAATATTTTAGATTACAGACTTCAGATACAGACTCTGTTTGTTCTTTCCTGAGATAGACTATGACGACATTTACCAGTGTTTGCTTCTTAATAAATAAGATAGCTTCCTGGAGGCTAACTGGCTGATTCATAGACTCAGCCTTTGAACATGAAACACACAAACAAATGGAATCCCTATTGATCTGGCGACTTTAGGTTCTTATCAGTGCCGAGCACACTGATACATAGGCTTCTCAGATCTCCTAAGACTTAGAGATTTCAATCTCCTTCATGGTGCAAGCAGATCAGACTGGACATCCGCAGTTGCAGAACAGGAAAGAAAGATATTTAGATCTCTTACCAAAAACACAACAAACACAAGACTCTATCACACACTCATTCCGACTCTGGCTCCCTCATGAATGAGCCTTACCCTCCTTATATAGAAAAGGCGAGGGGACAAACATTCCTGTAGGACTCGTGACTTGGAGATGTAATCATTGCCTTCGGGTAATGCCGAGGCGACATCCGCACAGAGATTCCAAATCCAGACAAAATTATGTGGGGACAAGAGACAGACAAATCATAGTGGATAATTTTTGTACAGAAAGCCCACCAGAAAACTATTTATTACAAGGAGGAAGCTTTTTACCGGAAAGCCCTTGAGAAAACCAGTCACAATTTACCCATGACTAGGTATCATGGACATTGCAGATACTTTTGGATGGAGTCCACGAGAACCATTTATGCCGGATTATCTTGAGGAGTAATGTTGGTAAATCGATATCTTTTATATAAAGGCTCATCCCATTATCTAGTATAAATCCTTCTAACTATCATGGGTTTGTTTAATACAATTTGGTGTTTAATCTTAGTCATGACCAACCATTCGTAATGTCTAGTCATATACTAGTGAAAAACTTGATTTTATGTTAGTCGAAGATCACCAACAGTTCTGCAAGGAGTATGGAAGCACTCAGGAATATTGTTCTCTAAACACCAGTCACAATGTAACTGAAAATATGATTCATAATAAACAGGATCAATGGTTGTATTGTTGATGCAGAAATCACTCCACCATTCTTGTAGCCAATCACACTGTTGATTCTGTTGCATAATCCAGGTTGAACCAAATTTCAGCTTTGTGTAGTGGGTTTTATTTTTCCCATCTACATTTAACAGATCGCACCAAAGCTTTTTATAACCTGCAAAATTATATATTGTGTCAGGAAAAATAACATTTGGATCTCCTCCTGGCCACTGGGTAAAATTAAGTCTATGTGTCCAAGCAAGATTTATGGTTATGTTAATACAAAAATATTTGTGATAGATTCTGTGTCTGTCACTTCCTTCAGACCATATCATGGTGATGTCATGGAAGTCTGATCTTAGTGTTTCTTCTGCTCGATGAGCTGTTGCCATGCTTCTGGAATACACCATTTCATGGATCCATCTGCTACCTTTGGGATACACCTTTCTCTCAGGAACTAGGTGTAGGATGTTTGTATGATTCTGTAGATTTGCATCCAAAACTTTAGTGTTTCTGAGCTGCCAAGTTGGCTTCCATTGATCACAATATTCTCGCCAACTCTTATCTTCAGAAATGGACCTAAGTATTTCCTTCTATTGATTAGGGTCCCATTCAGTTACAATCACCATTATATTTTCTTGTTGCTGGATATGCTCTCTGCTGAGAAAGTCTGGCAAACAATTTTCAGATCCTTTAATGTGTTCTACATCAAAGTCAAAATTGGAAAATAAGGCCTGCCATCTGGTGAATTTTTCTTCAACTAGATTTTTTATGTATTTTGTTAACACTTTCTTTAAAGCAGAAGCATCTGTTCTTAATAAAAAATTTCTATTGACCAAATGAATTTCAAATTTATCAATAGAATTCCATGCAGCTTTTACCTCCCTTTCAATGACAAAGTAATTTTTCTCTATCAGGCTCCATGTTTTGGAGGCAAACTGATTTACCTGTTCTTCATCATCCTTCTTTTGCTTTAGCACTGCTCCCCATCCTAAATCACTGGCATCTTATTCAAAAATTTTAGGAGAACTATCATCATCACAATATAGAATTGGAAGAGATTTTACCTTGGCCTTTATATTTTTTACAACATTTCTATGAGTACTAGTCGAAGGCGAAGGATTTTTTCTCAGTCTCTGATTCAAAATATTTCTATCTTTTGCACAATCTTGATAAAAATTACTGACATAGTTTAGACATCCCAGAAATCTCTGAAGCTGGGTTTTATCTATAATGATATCAGAAAATTTTTCTGCAAATTCAAGGGCATTCCTTTGGAGAGATATCTGGCCATTCTGGATTGTGTGACTGAGGAACTTGATAGAAGTTTGAAATAATTCAATCTTCTTCTTACTTAAAACAAGACCATTTCTTTTGACCACTTGGAGTAAAATATGTACATGTTTAAAGTGGTCATGAATATTCTTAGAGAAAATAAGAATATCATCTATGTACACCATTAACCAATCAAAATAAGGTTTAAAAATTGAATCCATTACTTTCTAAAACTTTGAAGGAGCGTGTTTCAGACCAAATGGCATGACATTACATTCATAGTGCCCTGGAGGAATGCTGAAGGCAGTGAATTTATCCTTTTCTGCAATAGCCACTTGCCAAAATCCTGACTTGAGATCAAACTTTGAAAATATCTTTGCTCCTGCAATTCTAGACATCAACTCACCCTTGTGAGGTATTAGATAGGTATTATCAGCTAAGACTGAATTTAGGGGTTTGTAGTTTATGACCAGTCTTGGGATACCCCTAATCTGTTCAGATCTTTTATTCACATAGAATCCATAACAGTTCCATGGACTGTCAAATTCTCTTATTAGCTTTCTATCCAATAACTACTTGATCTCTTTCTCATAGAGATCTCTGTATTCCTTGTTCATAGGAATAGCTCTATTCTTGCAAGGCCTTCCCTCATATCCTAGTTTATATGGAAGATCAATGTTGGGTGTGGAGCCTGATTATCTTGTTTAATTTGTATCACAAAATTGGACCCCTGTACCTTAAAAGGGGCGGCAACGCCGCCCATAATTAATCGCTGTCGTGGGGGGTCCACGGGGGGGTGGAAACGCTTTTCGAAGCCCCCCCCTAGCAAGGGTTTCGGGGGCAGCCCCCCTGAAGCTAAAAACAGATGTAAAATTTCCTTGTAAAAGTATAGTAATTTCTAGTCAATCTGGGCTGTTCATAGGCGGATGATCTGACAGTCGAAGTTATGTTTAGATTAGGGTTTTTTTCGCTAGAAGGAAACCCCTCGCTTTTATGAGGGTATTGTATTGTGGCTGTGTATTGTGTGTGTATTTTCGGAGCGAGAAATAGAGAGAGAGAATGTGAGAGAGAACATAGGATATTACAATGGATTTGCTGTAGGTTTTGTCTCTTCATTTTGCTGGATAATAGAAAGGAAGAATTGGCTGTTCGGGGTGGACGTAGCCCAAACTGGGTGAACCATGTATATCTGTGTCTCTCTGGTTTTATGTGTTTTGTGTGCTTGTATTTTCTGCATATTTTATGTGTTGCATTGCTCCATAATATATAATTTTCTAACAACTGGTATCAGAGTTGAAGGTATATTTGGCTGATAAACTTGTAGGAAAGAAGGGTTTCCTGGTTCGAGTGGGAGCAATGGCGGAAGATGGTAAGTTTAGGGTCAAGAAATTTAATGGCCAAAACTTCTCGATGTGGAAGATGCAGATGGAATATTATCTGTATCAGAAAGATCTATACCTACCATTGAGCGGAAAAACAAAGAATCTGGTGGCCATGACAGACGCAGAATGGAACATTCTCGATAGAAAGGCACTCAGAACAATACTAAGTTGTGCTCATGTGTCGTGGGGCTTGCCTTCACATTTAAGGAAACAACAACAGAGGGTTTGATGCAGACATTCGTGAAACTATATGAAAAACCCTCGGCCTCAAACAAGGTACTTCTTATGAAACAATTATTTAATATGAAGATGTCGGAAGGTGGATCTGTTGCAGACCATTTAAATGAATTTAATACAGTTACCAGTCAATTAAGTTCTGTAGGGGTAAACTTTGATGATGAAGTTAGAGCTCTGTTGTTCTTATGCTCATTACCAAAAATCTGGAATGGTTTGGTTATGGCCATTAGTAACTCTGTCTCCGGATCTAGTACTTTAAAGTTTGATGATGTTGTCGGTGCTATCCTTAGCGAGGAAATGCGACGGAAAAGCTCCGGTGAGACATCGGGTAATGCTTTGAGTGCAGAGTCTAGGGGAAGAAGAATGGAAAGAGGAAAGAGCTCGGGTTATCGCAGTAAATCAAGGAAAGGCAGATCCAAGTCCAGATCGGGGATAGTGTGCTGGAAATGCAGAAAGAGAGGACACCTAAAGAAATATTGTAGATCTTGGAAGGGAAAAGAAGGAGATGCACAACAAGAAAACAATCATGAAGCAAATGTGACAGGTGATGTGTTACAAGATGCTTTGATTCTTTCTTTCGAAAATGTTACTGATTCTTGGGTTGTAGATTCAGGGGCTTCATTCCATGCCACACCCGATAAGAAATATTTTCATGACTATGTTCAAGGAGATTTTGGACAAGTTCGTTTGGGTGATGATAAACCCTGTAAAATTGTTGGAATGGGTAAAGTTCTTATAAAACAACAGAATGGAAACCAATGGCTACTAAAGGAGGTAAGGCATGTTCCAGATCTGAAGAAAAATCTGATTTCAACAGGGCAATTAGGCAGTGAAGGTTGTGTGACAACTTTCACAGATAAAACTTGGAAGGTCACCAAAGGAGCTCTGGTAATAGCAAAAGGTGAAAAGGTTGGTACATTGTATTTATGCAATGGTATTTCTAACTCTGTTAATGCTTTAACTTCCAAAGGAGCAGATGCAGCATTATGGCATCATAGGCTCGGACACATGAGTGAGAAGGGAATGAAGATTTTTCACTCAAGAAATTTGTTGCCAGGTTTGAAGAATGTTGATTTGGATTTCTGTGAAAATTGCATTTATGGAAAACAAAAGAGAGTCAGATTTCTCAGAGTTGGGAAAGAAAAGAAGAGCGAAAAATTGGAGCTTGTGCATAAAGATGTATGGGGACCTGCTCAGGTATCATCTCTCGGTGGCTCTCGTTATTATGTTACTTTTATTGATGATGCAACTAGAAAAACATGGATTTATTGTATTCAGAATAAATCTGATGTATTTGATACTTTCAAGAAATGGAAAGCTTTGGTTGAGATTGAGACAGGAAAGAAGTTGAAGTGTCTCAGATCAGATAATGGAGGTGAATATTGCAGCAAAGAGTTTGATAGGTACTGTTCAGAGCATGGAATTCGTAGAGAGAAGACAGTTCCAAGAACACCACAAGAAAATGGTGTGTCAGAAAGGATAAACAGAAAAATCATGGAGCGTGCAAGGTGCATGAGATTGCATGCAGGATTGCCTTTACAATTTTGGGCAGATGCTGTAGATACTTCTATTTATCTAATAAACAGAGGGCCTTCAAGTTCCTTGGATGGTGGTATTCCGGAGGAAGCATGGACAGGTAAAAAGGTAAACTACTCTTTTTTAAAGCCTTTTGGTTGTGAGGCCTTTGTCCATATTAATAAAGAAAACAGAACAAAGCTTGAGGCAAAATCAAAGAAATGTACCTTTATTGGATATGGTGTTAATGATTTTGGTTATCGTTTATATGATTATGAAAATCACAAAATAATTAGGAGCAGAGATGTAATATTCAATGAAAAGGTCTTGTATAAGAATCAGTTGCAGGAAAAGAAACAGGAAAAAGAAAGCAAGGAATACACAGTTCTTGATGAGATAACTGAAAAAGTAAAGGTGCCTGAAAATAATAATAATCAACAATCACAGTAGAAACAACCACCACAACAACAACAGACACCTCAAACACCTGAAAGTGGTGTTAGAAGATCTACCAAGATAAGTAGACCCCCTGAATTATACTCTCCTTCATTATATTATTTATTGTTGACTGATTCTGGTGAACCCGAATGTTATTAAGAAGCAATGCAGGTTGAATGTAGGAAGAAGTGGGAGCTAGCCATGGAAGAAGAGATAGACTCCTTAATGTATAACCAGACTTGGGACTTAGTCAGGTTGCCTGCAGGTAAAACTGCATTGCAGAATAAATGGGTTTACAAGCTGAAGGAAGAAGATGGAGGAAAACAGAGGCACAAAGCTAGACTTGTGGTGAAGGGGTTTGCACAGAAGAAAGGTATTGATTTTGATGAAATATTTTCTCTTGTTGTTAAAATGACTTCAATCAGAACTATTTTAAGTCTTGTAGCAGCGGAAGATTTACATCTTGAACAGTTAGATGTAAAGACAACATTTCTCCATGGAGATTTGGAGGAAGAGATATACATGCAGCAACCAGAAGGATATGAGGTAAAAGGGAAAGAAAAATTGGTGTGCAGGTTAAAGAAGAGCTTGTATGGCTTAAAAAAGGCTCCAAGGCAGTGGTATCTAAAATTTGACAAGTTTATGTCTGAACAAGGTTATACTAGATGTCACTCTGATCATTGTGTTTATCTAAAAAGGAAAAATGATGGCAGCTATATTATATTGTTATTGTATGTAGATGACATGCTTGTTGCGGGGTCTAACATGCAGGAAATAAATGTGCTCAAAAGAAAATTGGCAAATTCATTTGCAATGAAGGATTTGGGAGCTGCAAAACAAATCCTTGGTATGAGGATAACTAGAGACAGGAAAAATCGCAAATTCACACTGTCTCATAATGAGTACATAGAAAAGGTGTTGAAAAGATTTAATATGCACAATGCAAAACCTGTTAGTACACCTTTTGCTAGCCATTTCAAACTTAGTAAAGAGATGTGCCCAAAGACCCAAGAAGACATGGATTATATGTCTAAAGTTCCATATGCATCAGCAGTTGGAAGCTTAATGTATGCAATGGTTTGCACAAGGCTTGATATTGCACATGCAGTGGGAGTTGTAAGTAGGTACATGAATAATCCAGGAAAAGAACATTGGATGGCAGTAAAATGGATTCTCAGATATTTGAGAGGTACCACAAATCAAGCATTATGCTTTGGTGGTTCAAACATTGCTCTACAGGGATATGTTGATGCAGATATGGAAGGTGACAGAGATAATAGGAGGAGCACTACAGGATATGCATTTACTGTAGGTGGAACAACTGTCAGTTGGGTTTCAAAAATCGAAAGTGTTGTTGCACTTTCAACAACAAAAGCCGAGTATGTTGCTGCTATAGAGGCTAGTGAAGAAATAATTTGGTTACAAAGGTTTATGGATGAATTGGGTAAGAAGCATGATATGGGCACGTTATACAGTGATAGCCAAAGTGCCATTCATCTTGCAAAGAACTCAACATTTCATTCCAGGACTAAACACATACATCTCAAGTACCATTTCATACAGTCAGTATTGGAAGATGGAGAGTTGAAGCCGGAAAAGATACACACTAGCCAGAATCCTGCAGATATGCTAACAAAAGTTGTAACCAGGGAGAAACTGAGAATGTGCTCAGTTTCAATTGGTCTTCAAGGATGACGATGAAGATAAGGAATAGCCAAGTCCAAAGAGGAGTCATCGTCCAGTAAATGAAGCAGTGGTGGAGTTGCTACAATCAGTCTCCAAGTGGGAGATTGTTGGGTGTGGAGCCTGATTATCTTGTTTACTTTGTATCACAACATTGGACCCTTGTACCTTAAAAGGGGCGGCAACGCTGCCCGTAATTAATCGTTGCCATGGGGGGTCCAGGGGGGCGACAATGCTTTTCGGAGCCCCCCCCCTAGCGGGGGTTTCGGGGGCAGTGCCCCCGAAGCTAAAAATAGATGTAAAATTTCCTTGTAAAAGTATAGTAATTTCTAGTCAATCTGGGTTGTTCATAGGCGGATGATCTGACGGTAGAAGTTATGTTTAGATTAGGGTTTTTTTCCCTAGAAAGAAACCCCTTGCTTTTATGAGGGTATTGTATTGCGGCTTTGTATTTTGTGTTTATTCTCAGAGTGAGAAATAGAGAGAGAGATTTTGAGAGAGAATAGAGGATATTACAGCGGATCTGCTGTAGGTTTTGTCTCTTCATTTTGCTGGATAATAGAAAGGAAGGATTGGCTGTTCGGGGTGGACGTAGCCCAAACTGGGTGAACCACGTATATCTGTGTCTCTCTAGTTTTATGTGTTTTGTGTGCTTATATTTTCCGCATATTTTATGTGTTGCATTGCTCCATAATATATAATTTTCTAACAATAAACACTATGTTGCTTTCTGTGCCAGAAAGAATTGGGCTCCTCTGAACAACATTCTTCTTCAATCTTTCTCTTTAATTTAGAGATTTTATTAATGACTACATGAGTTTTTAATTGTTCTCATATCTGGATAGTAGATTTTAAATCTTTCAATTCAGTGAGTTTGGTTTTAGCTTTATCTAGCTCTTTCATAGCCTGAACCATAGTAGAGACTCTATGATTGTAAATATATGGCATTTCAATTCTTTTCTGACTTCCCTCAGAAGTAGGGACACTAATGAAGTATCCTGCTCTATTTCATTTTAATCTAACTGAACCATGTGGTTCCACAGCTGCAAGAAAGACATTTCCTAATATACAATCAATAGGAATGTCTGCTACTGCAAATTTTAACTTAATACAATACTGATCAAAACATATGGAAGCTTTGGGAACTTCATATTTAAGGGTTTTATCTCCCAACCCTACTACTTTTCTAGTAGCATCAACCCAAAATTTGGCTGGGATTACTTTTGTATTGAAAATATTGATATCTGCACCTGCATCAATTAAAGCTGTTGGGGAAAACATTTCCCCTTTAATGAAAAAATTTATGAGGACATGATGTTGTTAATATTCTATTGCTAATATCCTCATTTCTCTGAAACCTACTGTGGGATCTCTTTTTCCCTTGATTATTTCTACTTGAGATTCAATAGATTTTGGTGCAGAATGAAGAGTGTGTGCAGTTGTGCATGCATAAATATTTTGTGCCAAAGGTCTCTTTCCTTTTTCCAATTGAGCTACTTGATGTTTAAGAGTAGATATTTCTATTTTAATATTGTGAATTTCTCTACTTACCTCCCCCAAAGTGAGTGCGCGAACCTTAGATTGCAGTTGATCATGCTAGAAGGCTTTAGTGTTTTGATCATAGGAGGCATCCAAAAATATAGGTTTTTTGGTGGATGCTTTGCTAGAGCTGTAGGAATGAATCTGATTCAGAAATGTTTCAAGAAGCTTGTCTTTCATTTCTCCTTCTTCCATGGCACAAATTTGTGACATAATTTTTAGTTCTTGTTCATTAGCAGTATGAGCCATCAATACTTTTTCTTTATGATGATTCTGTTCTTCAAAATAAATGTCACTTGAATAATCAGAATCAGAGGAATAACTGCAACGAAATTCATCTGAATCTGAACAGAAACATTGCTGCATATGAGTATTTAATTCTTCTATGGATGATTCAGAAGAAGAGGAAGTACAAGAATCATAGGATGATTCTTCAAGCTGTTGTTGTTGAATTTGTTCACGAATCACGACATTTGGACAATGATCAGTTTTGTGATTCCTAGACCCACATCTCATACATAATATTTGGGTTTCTATCTTAACAACTTTTCTTTGTTTATTCTGATGCTGAGATTTCTTGCCTCTGTTCTTTCTGGATTCTTCACCATCTGGGCATTTTTTTGAAGTATGGCCTGTTTTCCCACATAACCAGCAGGTTAGTTTGTTCCATATATCTTATTTGTGGGAATGGAGATGGATTTCAGATGGCTTGGAATAATGTGTGTTAAGGACATACTTGTAATATCCATTTCTTACTTTTCTGCGTCCAAAGGTGACCCTTCTTTTCCCGCTGGTTGGCTTATTCCTGAATTTCTTACTAGCTTTATTTTATTT
The DNA here is from genome assembly GCA_034641835.2 of Pinus albicaulis. Classification (NCBI taxonomy): domain Eukaryota; kingdom Viridiplantae; phylum Streptophyta; class Pinopsida; order Pinales; family Pinaceae; genus Pinus; species Pinus albicaulis. The sequence continues at coordinate 856,117,374 of CM076572.1, forward strand.
TCTTTTTTCTTTCCTTATTTTTACAAGAGGATCATCAGTGTTAAGGCCATATTTAGCGCAAATTGACTTAATGTCAAGCAGTCTAGAAATATTTTCCAAAGAATTATTAACTTTAGAAATTGTGCACAAACCAACCAGAGTTTTAGTAACAATGGAATATATTTCTCCCCAGGTAAAAGATTCAAAGGGCAACTGGAAAGCATCTTGTAGACGTAACAGGTCTACAAATATAGATGGAAGGGCTGCTAGATATACTTGTTTCCAGAGAATATTTTTAGGATATTTTACCTCATAGATGCATTGCATCCAATCTCTATGGAAATCTTCATACTGTGACAATTTATTGCACTTAAGATTCATCAAAATCATTTTGTGCTTGTCTGCTATTTCTGTTTCAGAACCACACTAGTGTTCTTGAATCATGGAGGTGAGAGCTCCAAAAATATTATTCTATGGTGTACCATCAGCATTGTACCACACTTCTGGATTTGATACCACTTTTATGCAGGGGCTTCCTGACTGAAGCTTGCAATAGCAACACAGGCTGACTGGCCTTGCTGAGTCTCTTCTTTGTCTATGCTTTTTCACCCATACATGAACCCATACATGAAACTACTTAGGTATTTCATGCTCTGTCGACCTTTCACACGGCTTCCCTCGCCTTTAACGGTCTGGCGTCCCTTCTACCCTTTGGCGAACTTCTGGCGAACCTCTGGTATAAGAAAGTAAGACAAATTCTACCTCAACATACTTTAAAATAAACTCAGATTTTTTCAATACTCAAAATATGCAGAAAAATTCTCACTCTTTATTGATCAAAATATTTCAGATTACAGACTTCAGATAAAGACTCTGTTTGTTCTTTTGAGATAGACTATGATGGAATTTACCAGTGTTTGCTTCATAATAAATAAGATAGCTGCATGGAGGCTATCTGGCCGATTCATAGACTCAGTATTTGAACATGAAACACACAAAAAAATGGACTCCCTATTGATATTTCCACTTTAGGTTCTTATCAGTGCCAAGCACACTGATACGTAGGCTTCTCAGATCTCCTAAGACTTAGATATTTAAATCTCCTTCGTGGTGCAAGAAGATCAGACTGGATGTCCGTAGTTGCAAAGCAGGAAGGAAAGATCTTCAGATCTCTTACCAAAAACACAACAAACACAAGACTCTATCACACACTCATTCCGACTCCGGATCCCTCATGACTGAGCCTTACCCTCTTTATATAACAAAGGCAAGGTGACAAACATTCCTATAGGACTCGTGACTTGGAGATGGAATCATTGCTTTCAAGTGATGCCAAGGCAACATCCACACAGAGATTCTAAATCCGAACAAAATTATGTGGGGAAAAGAGACAGACAAAGCATAGTGGATACTTTTTGTATAGAAAGCCCACGAGAAAACTATTTATTACAAGGAGGAAACTTTTTACCGGAAAGCCCTCGAGAAAACCAGTCACAATTTACCCGTGAAAAGGTATCATGGACACTGTGGATACTTTTGGATGGAGTCCACGAGAACCATTTATGCCGGATTATCTAGAGGAGTAATGCCGGGAAATCGATATCTTTTATAAAAAGGCTCATCCCATGCTTTAGTATAAATACTTCTAACTATCATGGGTTTGTTTAATACAATTTGGTGTTTAATCTTAGTCATGACCAACCATTCATAATGTTTGGTCATATACTGGTGGAAAACTTGATTTTCTGTTAATCGAAGATCACCAACAGTTCTGCAAGGAGTATGGAAGCACTCAGGAATATTGTTCTCTAAACACCAGTCACAATGTAACTGAAAAATATGATTCATAATAAACAGTATCAATGGCTGTATTGTTGATGCCGAAATCACTCCACCAGTCTTGTAGCCAATCACACTGTTGATTCTGTTGCATAATCCACGTTGAACCAAATTTCAGCTTTGTGTAGTGGGTTTCATTTTTCCCATCTACATTTAACAGATCCCACCAGAGTTTTTTATAACCTGTGAAATTATATATTGTGTCAGGAAAAATAGGATTTGGATCTCCTCCTGGCCACTGGAAAAAATTAAGTCTATGTGTCCAAGAAGGATTTATGGTTATGTTAATACAAAAATATTTGTGATAGATTCTGCGTCTATCACTTCCTTCAGACCATATCATGGTGATGTCATGGAAGTCTGATCTTAGTGTTTCTTCTGCTTGATGAGCTGCTGCCATGCTTCTGGAATACACCATATCATGGATCCATCTACTACCTTTGGGATACACCTTTCTCTCAGGAACTACGTGTAGGATGTGTGTATGATTCTGCAGATTTGCATCCAAAACTTTAGTGTTTCTAAGCTGCCAAGTTGGCTTCCATTGATCACAATATTCTCGCCAACTCTTATCTTCAGGAATGGACCTAAGTATTTCCTTCTATTGATTAGGGTCCCATTCAGTTACAATCACCATTATATTTTCTTATTGTTGGATATGCTCTCTGCTGAGAAAGTCTGGCAGACAATTTTCAGATCCTTTAATGTGTTCTACATCAAAGTCAAAATTGGAAAATAAGGCCTGCCATCTGGAGAATTTTTCTTCACTTGGATTTTCTATGTCTTTTGTTAACACTTTATTTAAAGCAGAAGCATCTGTTCTCAATAAAAAATTTCTATTGACCAAATTAATTTCAAATTTATCGATAGAATTCCATGCAGCTTTTACCTCCCTTTCAATGACAAAATAATTTTTCTCTGCCGAGATCCATGTTTCGAAGGTAAACTGAATTACCTGTTCTTCATCATCCTTCTTTTTCTTTAGCACTCCTCCCCATCCTAAATCGCTGGCATCTGATTCAAAATTTTTAGAAGAACTATCATTAGCAACATACAGAATTGGAAGAGGTTTTACCTTGGCCTTTATATTTTTTATAGCATCTGTATGAGTACTAGTCCAAGGCGAAGGATTTTTTCTCAGTATCTGATTCAAAATATTTCTATCTTTTGCACAATCCTGATAAAAATTACTGACATAGTTTAGACATCCCAGAAATCTCTGAAGCTGGGTTTTATCTATAATGATATCAGGAAATTTTTCTGCAAATTCAAGGGCATGCCTTTGGAGAGATATCTAGCCATTTTGGATTGTGTGACTGAAGAACTTGATAGAAGTTTGAAATAATTCAATCTTTTTCTTACTTAAAAAAAGACCATTTCTTTTAACCACTTGTAAGAAAATCTGTACATGTTTAAAGTGGTCATGGATATTCTTAGAGAAAATAAGAATATCATCTATGTACACCATTAACCAATCAAAATAAGGTTTAAAAATTGAATCCATTAATTTTTGAAACTTTTAAGGAGCGTGTTTTAGACCAAATGGCATGAAATTTCATTCATAGTGCCCTGGAGGAATGCTGAAGGCAGTGAATTTATCCTTTTCTGCAATAGCCACTTGCTAGAATCCTGACTTGAGATCAAACTTTGAAAATATCTTTGCTCCTGCAATTTTGGACATTAACTCACCCTTGTGAGGTATTGGATAGGTATTATCAGCTAAGACTGAATTTAGGGGTTTGTAGTTGATGACAAATCTTGGGATACCCCTAATCTGTTCAGATCTTTTATTCACATAGAATCCATAACAGTTCCATGGACTGTCAGGTTCTCTTATTAGCTTTCTATCCAATAACTGCTTGATCTCTTTCTCACAGAGATCCCTGTATTCCTTGTTCATAGGAATAGCTCTGCTCTTGCAAGGCCTTCCCTCATATCCTGGTTTATATGAAAGATCAACACTATGTTGCTTTATGTGCCAGAAAGCATTGGGCTCCTCTGAACAACATTATTCTTCAATCTTTCTCTTTAATTTAGAGATTTTATTAATGACTATAGGAGTTTTTAATTATTCTCCTATCTGGATAGTAGATTTTAAATCTTTCAATTCAGTCAGTTTCGTTTCAGCTTTATCTAGCTCTTTCATAGCCTGAACCATAGTAGAGACTCTAGGATTTGAAATATATGACATTTCAATTCTTTTCTGACTTCCCTCAGAAGTAGGGACAGTAATGAAGTATCCTGCTCTATTTCCTTTTAATCTGACTGAACCATGTGGTTCCATAGCTGCGAGAAAGACATTTCCTAATATACAATCAACAGGAATGTCTGCTACTGCAAATTTTAACTTAATACAATGCTGATCAAAACATATGGCATCTTTGGGAACTTCATATTTAAGGGTTTTATTTCCCAACCCTACTACTTTTCTAGTAGCAGCAACCCAAAATTTGGCTGGGATTACTTTTGTATTGAAAATATTGATATCTGCACCTGAATCAATTAAAGCTGTTAGGGAAAACATTTCCCCTTTAATGCAGACATTTAGGAGGACATGATGTTGTTGATATTCTATTGCTAATATCCTCATTTCTCTGAAACCTAATATGGGATCTCTTTTTCCCTCGATTATTTCTACTTGAGATTCAGTAGATTTTGGTGCATAATGCAAAGTGTATGCAGTTGTACATGCAGAAATATTTTGTGCCAAAGGCTGCTTGCCTTTTTCCAACTGAGCTACTTGATGTTTAAGAGTAGATATTTCGGTTTTAATATTGTCAATTTCTCTACTTATCTCCACTAAAGTGAGTGCGCGAACTTTAGATCGCAGTTGATCACGCTGGAAGGCTTTAGTGTTTCACTCATAGGAGGCATCCACAAAGATAGGATTTTTGGTGGATGCTTTGCTAGAGCTAGAGGAATGAATCTGATTTAGAAATGTTTGAAGAAGGTTGTATTGCATTTCTCCTTCTTCCATGGCACGAATTTGTGACAAAATTTTTAATTCTTCTTCATCAGCAGTCTGAGCCATCAATACTTTTTCTTTCTGATGGTTATGTTCTTCAAAATAAATGTCACTTGAATAATCAGAATCAAAGGAATAACTGCAATGAAATTCATCTGAATCTGAACAGAAACATTGTTGCATATGAGTATTTAATTCTTCTATGGATGATTCAGAAGAAGAGGAAGTACAAGAATCATAGGATGATTCTTCAAGATGTTGTTGTTGAATTTTTTCACGAATCACAACATTTGGAAATGATTAGTTTTGTGATTCCTAGACCCACATCTCATACATAATATTTGGGTTTCTATCTTAACAAATTTCCTTTGTTTATTCCGAGGCTGAGATTTCTTGCCTCTGTTCTTTCTAGATTCTTCACCATCTGGGCATTTGTTTGAAGTATGGCATGTTTTCCCACATAACCAACAGGTTAGTTTGTTTCATCTATCTTGTTTGTGGGAATGGAGATGGATGTCAAACGGCTTGTAATAATGTGTGTTAGGGACATACTTGTAATATCCCTTTCTTACTTTTCTACGTCCAGAGGTGACCCTTCTTTTCCCGCTGGTTGGCTTATTCCTGAATTGCTTACTAGCTTTATTTGCTTTTCTTTTTTCTTTCCTTCTTTTTACAAGAGGATCATCAATGTTAAGGCCATATTTACTGCAAATTGACTTACTGTCAGGCAGTCTAGAAAGATTTTCCAAAGACTTGTTAACTTTAGAACTTGTGCACAAACCAACCAGAGTTTTAGTAACAATGGAATATATTTCTCCCTAGGTAAAAGATTCAAAGGGCAACTGGAAAGCATCTTGTAGATGTAACAGGTCTAAAAATCTAGACGGAAGGGCTGCTAGATATACTTGTTTCTAGAGAATATTTTTAGGATGTTTTACCTCATAGATGCGTTGCATCCAGTCTCTATGGAAATCTTCATAGTGTGACAATTAATTGCACTTAAGATTCATCAGAATCATTTCGTTCTTTTCTGCTATTTCTGTTTCAGAACCACATTAGTGTTCTTGAATCATTGAGGTGAGAGCTCCAATCATATTATTCTTTGGTGTACCATCAGCATTTTGAATTATGTCCCCAACTTCATCTTTCAGAAGTTCACTTTCCATTTTTGTGATCAATGCTGGAGATGTTTCAGTTTCCCACTATCGTAGGAGAGTGCTAGTAAAACATTGGATGAGAGTTTTACAAGCTTCAATTTCATTTTTGCCTCTCAGGCACATAAGCTTGTACTTTTTAAACATCATATCAATCATTTGTTTTATCTGGCCCATAATAGAATTATCAATATTCCATTCTCGATGAGAGTCTGGATAGAAATTATGGGTTTCTGGAACCTTTCCTTTTCCACTAATATTAGGAGGAGAATATCTGGTAATCTGGCTCTCTAATGGCTCATAGATTGGGAATATCTGTGATTTTGACTCTGGTTCCTTAAACAAGGAAGCAATGGTAATATTTTCTGAAGATTCTTCCTGAGAAGGATGGGCAACTTCTCTAGGCAACAAATGGGGAAATCTGTCAACTGGCTTGACAGGATGTTGAATCTGTACATTTCTCTTATGCAAGAATGAAGCAGAAACAGGCTTGTCATATTTGGATATATTCATATTATCAAACTTTTCAGACAAGTCTGTTATGAGTCCTTTTGTAGAGCATATTTCTTGTATAACCTTGCCCTCTACTTCGTCCATTTTACTTAAGGACTCTATTGCATTACTTTTCAAAACAGAAGAAGAAAACTGAATATTATTCAAACAATGATTTACACTATTGGATGAAACCTGTAAACTGTCAAACTGTTCTTTCACAACAGAAGTTTTAGAAAAGTTCATTTCCAATCCCTTAATGGCAGTGATAGTCCAGTTTAATTGCTCATTGGCTTTTTGGATTCTACCATCAATGCCTAAAGCATTGTCATGCTTCAAAACTAGAGGAATATATTTTGCTAAGTTTTAGGCTTCTCCAAGGATGTTTCCTTTGTAAGGAGGAAATGTGGATGAGGTTTCAATATTGCTACCATCTAATGTAGACCAAGAGTGTTGAGAAGATGTAGAGGATGCAGTGTCATTCATTAAAACATTCTCAGATTGCTTCATACTTTTCCAAACATAAAAGGATATCCAAGAATGAGACTTGTCCATAAATTCTTTCCATTCTTGAGATAATCTGAGTTTTTCTTCACTGGTATGAGTGAGGCCAAAATATTTTGCCTCTGGATGGGTGTAAATATCCCAGTTTAACATCTCTTTCATCCAATGGGTATCTACTTTATGTTTCTTACAACCATCCATCAGAGTGAAATTTTTTTGCATCTCTGTGACTGACGGATTCTTGCAATCTTCTGGTAAGACACCAAATATGGATTCTGGAATTAAGTAATTCAGTTGTTCTAGATATCCTAGACCATATCTTAGCATATTTGGTGGTCTCATCTGGCTGAATATTTCTGTTAACCTTGGATATTATTTTTCTAAAGAGGGTAACAAATGCATCATCATAACGTGATCAGATTCATGTGGGAAGGAAATATCTGAACACTTCGGATTTGGACAAGGGCTTACAGATGTAGAAGCTAGGGCTTCACCTGTCCTAGGATGATGGTTAGCATGAATGACAAATTCTACAATACTGCTCAAATTTACAGGGACTTTTCACTCAGGGAAAATGACTTCAACAGAGGAAAAATTTACAATTTGGGAAAACTCAAATAAAGAAATATGTTTACAATAATTTGAGACAAAACTGGAACAAGCAGTATCAACTTCAATGGGATCTATATACAATGGGGAACTTCTGCAAGCTTGGTCAATCCTTTTTCTATCTATGGTAGATCTTCGGGGAAAAGATAGAACACGAGAGGACTGGTCTTCTTGGATATTTGCAGAAGTGATATTTCTCATACTTGGAGGTTTGGGATTTGATACAACCCAGTGCTCAGGGAAAGTAAGATCTTCCCATCTGATAGTCTGATGTTCTACTTTTTGATTTTTGGAATTGGTTAGAATAACAACGTTTGACTTTGAATCCTTACTGGGAGTGTGAAGAACTACAGGATAGAGGGTGTTGGTATGACGGAAACATCCTCTGGTCTGAATGGCTATATTATGTCTTTTTCTTGTCATATCAAATCCTGTGGTCTGGATTTGTAACTGAAGGATATTGTCGATTGTTTCATCAAAGACATATACATAAAAATTTGGATAACAATCAAAATAGACTGGGCCATTCGACAATGGGGCAACTATTCCTCCAATCAAGGAATTGGTATACTTGTTATGTGTAAGATCTCTAACAGTGGCTAGAACAAAGGTATTTAGCCCTTGATATGTCAGAGCATTAATGCCGATTCTGATACATCCCAAATGCAAGTACTGAGTTTTAAGCCTTTTGGATTCGGATTGTAGTTGCTTAGAATTAATAAGAGGAATGGACTGTACACATTCAAAGTTCTCTTGGATTTGACTAATGGATTCCTTAATGGAAATTCTAGTGGCGAATTTTAAATGGAAAACACTAAGATTTACTAATTTTGACTTTGATGTAGAACACATTAAAGGATCTGAAAATTGTCTGCCAGACTTTCTCAGCAGAGAGCATATCCAGCAACAAGAACATATAATGGTGATTGTAACTGAATGTGACCCTAATCAACAACAAGAAATACTTAGGTCCATTCCTAAAGATAAGTATTGGCGAGAATATTGTGATCAATGGAAGCCAACTTGGCAGCTCAAAAAAACTAAAGTTTTGGATGCAAATCTGCAGAATCATACAAACATCCTACACCTACTTCCTGAGAGAAAGGTGTATCCCAAAGGTAGTAGATGGATCCATGATATGGTGTATTCTAGAAGCATGGCAGAAGCTCATCAAGCAGAAGAAACACTAAGATCAGACTTCCATGAGATCACCATGATATGGTTTGAAGGAAGTGACAGACACAGAATCTATCACAAATATTTTTGTATTAACAGAACCAGAAATCCTGCTTAGACACATAGACTTAATTTTTCCCAGTGGTCATGAGGAGATCCAAATTTTATTTTTCCTGACACAATATATAATTTCGTAGGTTATAAAATGCTCTGGTGGGATCTGTTAAATGTAGATGGGAAAAATGAAACCCACTACAAAAAGCTGAAATTTGGTTCAACTTGGATTATGCAACAGAATCAACAGTGTGATTCGCTACAAGACTGGTGGAGTGATTTCGGCATCAACAATACATCCATTGATCCTGTTTATTATGAATCATATTTTCAGTTACATTGTGACTGGTGTTTAGAGAACAATATTCCTGAGTGCTTCCATACTCCTTGCATAACTGTTGGTGATCTTCGACTAACAAAAAATCAAGTTTTGCACCAGTATATGACCGGACATTACGAATGGTTGGTCATGACTAAGATTAAACACCAAATTGTATTAAACAAACCCATGATAGTTAGAAGGATTTATACTAAAGCATGGGATGAGCCTTTGTATAAAAGATATAGATTTCCTGGCATTACTCCTCTAGATAATCCAACATAAATGGTTCTCATGGACTCCATCCAAAAGTATCCACAGTGTCCATGATACCTAGTCACGGGTAAATTGTGACCGGTTTTCTCGAGGTCTTTCTTGTAAAAATCTTCCTCATTGTAATAAACATTTTTCGCTTGGGCTTTATATACAAAAAGTATCCACTATGCTTTGTCTGTCTCTTTTCCCCACATAATTTTGTCCGGATTTGGAAACACTGTATGGATGACGCCTCAATGTTACCCGAAAGTAATGATTCTATCTCTAATTCACGGATCCTACAGGAATGTTTGTCCCCTCACCTTTGCTATATAAGGAGGGTAAGGCTCATTCATGAGGGATCCAGAGTCGGAATGAGTGTGTGATAGAGTCTTGTGTTTTTTGTGTTTTTGGTAAGAGATTTGAAGATCTTTCCTTCCTGCTCTGCAACTGCGAATGTCCAGTCTGATCTTCTTGCACCACAAAGGAGATTGAAATATCTAAGTCTTAGGAGTTCTGAGAAGCCTGCGTATCAGTGTGCTCAGCACTGATAAGAACCTAAAGTTGATAGATCAATAGGGAGTCCATTTTTTTGTGTGTTTCATGTTCAAAGACTGAGTCTATGAATCGGCCAGGTAGCCTCCAGGAAGCTATCTTATTTATTAAGAAGCAAACACTGGTAAATTCCATCATAGTTTATCTCAGGAAAGAAGAAATAGAGTCTGTATCTGAAGTCTGTAATCTGAAATATTTTGATCAATAAAGAGTGAGAAATTTTCCACATATTTTGAGTACTGAAAAACTCTGAGTTTATTTTAAAGTCTGTTGAGGTAGTATTTTTCTTTGCTTATACCAGAGGTTCACCAGAAGTTCACCAAAGGGTAGAGGGGATGCTAGAACGTTAAAGGTGAGGGAAGCCATGTGAAAGGTCGATAGAGCGTGAAATACCTAAGTAGGTTCATGTATGGGTTCGTGTATGGGTGAACAAGCATAGGAAAAGAAGAGACTCAGCAAGGATAGTCAGACTGTGTTACTGTTTCAAGCTTCAGTGAGGAAGCCCCTTGCAAGCTTCAGTTAAGAAGCCCCTGTGTAAAAGTGGTAGCAAAGCCAAAATTGTTGTCTGGTTCGTGAAGGTTAGTACTCAAATACTAAGCTCTTTGTTGATAAATGGATCCAGCTAGAAGATATGTTTCTTTCCAAGAATTAGATGAGAAAGATAAAGCTGAAGAAAATCCCTTTAGGGATATTTTGCATCTGCTTCTAGTAGTGTGATTAATTCTGCTGAATTAGAATATGAAGAATCACAACCATCTTCTATATGGAAGCTCCCTAGTATTGATGCTTCTCAAGTATATTCAGATCTTAGTTTTTTCCATTTAAAAGCTGCCACTAGAATTTCCATTAAGGAATCCATTAGTCAAATCCAAGAGAACTCCGAATGTGTATAGGCCATTCCTCTTCTTAATTCTAAGCAACTACAAGATGAAGCCAAAAGGCTTAAAACTCAGTACTTGCATTTGGGATGTATCAGAATTGACATTAATTCTCTGACACATCAAGGGCTAAATACCTTTTTTCTAGCCACTGTCAGAGATCTTACACATAACAAGTATACCGATTCCTTGATTGGAGGAATAGTTGCCCCATTGTTGAATGGCCCAGTCTATTTTGATTGTTATCCAAATTTTTCTGTATATGTGTTTGATGAAACAATCAACAATATCCTTCAGTTACAAATCCAGACCATAGGATTCGATATGACAAGAAAAAGACATAATATAGCCATTCAGACCAGAGGATGTTTCCGTCATACCAACACCCTCTATCGTGCAGTTCTTCACACTCCCAGTAAGGATTCAAAGTCAAGCGTTTTTGTTCTAACCGATTCCAAAAATAAAAAAGTAGAAAATCAGACTATTAGATGGGAAGATCTTACTTTCCCTAAGCACTAGGTTGTATGAAATCCCAAACCTCCAAGTATGAGAAATATCACTTATGAAAATATCCAAGAAGACCAGTCCTCTGTTGTTCTATATTTTCCCCGAAGATCTACCATAAACAGAAAAAGGATTGAACAAGCTTGCAGAAGTTCCCCATTGTACAGAGATCCCCTTGAAGTTGATACTGCTTGTTCCAGTTTTGTCTCAAATTCTTGTAAACATATTTCTTTATTTGAGTTTTCCCAAATTGTAAATTTTTCCTCTGTTGAAGTCATTTTCCCTGAGTGCAAAGTCCCTGTAAATTTTAGTAGTCTTGTAGAATTTGTCATTCATGCTAACCATCATCCTAGGACAGGTGAAGCCCCAACTTCTACATCTATAAACCCTTGTCCAAATCCGAAGTGTTCAGATATTCCCTTCCCACATGAATTTGATGACGTTATGATGATGCATTTGTTACCCTCTTTAGAAAAAGAAGATCTGAGCTTAACAGAAATATTCAGCCAGATGAGACCACCAAATATGCTAAGATATGGTCTCGGCTGTCTAGAACAACTGAATGACTTAATTCCAGAATCCAGATTTGGTGTCTTACCAGAATATTGCAAGAAGCTGTCAGTCACAGAGATGCACAAATTTTTCACTCCGATGGATGGCTGTAAGAAACATAAAGTAGATACCCAGTGGATGAAAGAGATGTTAAACTGGGATATTTACACCGATCCATAGGCAAAATCTTTTGGCCTCACTCATACCAGTGAAGAAAAACTAATATTATCTCAAAAATGGAAAGAATTTATGGACAAGTCTCATTCTTGGATATCCTTTTATGTTTGGAAAAGTATGAAGCAATTTGAGAATGTTTTAATGACTGACACTGCATCCTCTACATCTGCTCAACACTCTTGGTCTGCATTAGATGGTAGCAAGATTGAAACCTCATCCACATTTCCTCCTTACAAAGGAATCATCCTTGGATAAGCCCAAAACTCAGCAAAAGCTATTCCTCTAGTTTTGAAGGATGAAAATGTTTTAGGCATTGATGGCAGAATCCAAAAAGCCAGTGAGAAATTAAAATGGACTAACACTGCCATTAAGGGATTGGAAATGAAATCTGCTAAAATTTCTGTTGTGAAAGAACAGTTTGACAGTTTACAGGTTTCAATCAATAGTGTAAATAATTGTTTGAATAATATTTAGTTTTCTTCTTCTGTTTTGAAAAGTTATGCAATAGATTCCTTAAGTAAAATGGATGAAGTAGAGGGCAAGGTTATACAAGAAATATGCTCTACAAAAGGACTCATAATAGAATTTTCTAAAAAGTTTTATAATATGAATATATCCAAATCTGACAAGCCTGTTCCTGCTTCATTCTTGCATAAGAGAATTGTACAGATTCAACATCCTATCAAGCCAGTAGATAGATTTCTCCATTTGTTTCCTAGAGAGGTCGCCTAGCCTTCTTAGGAAGAATCTTCAGAAAATATTACCATTGATTCCGTGTTTAAGGAACCAGAGTTAGAATCACAGATATTCCCAATCTATGAGCCATTAGAGAGCCAGTTTACCAGATATTCTCGTCCTGATCTTAGTGGAAAAGGAAACGTTCCAGAAACCCATACTTTCTATCCAGAATCTCATCGAGAATGGAATATTGATAATTTAAGTACGGACCAGATCAGAAAAATGATTGACATGATGTTTACAGAGTAGAAGCTTATGTGCCTGAGAGGAAAAAATGAAATTGAAGCTTGTAAAACTCTCATCCAATGTTTTACTGGCACTCTCCTACGATGGTGGGAAACTGAAACATCTCCAGCATTGATCATAAAAATGGAAAGTGAACTTCTAAAAGATGAAGTTGGGGACATAATTCACAATGTTGATGGTACACCACAGAATAATATGATTGGAGCTCTCACCTCCATGATTCAAGAACATTGGTGTGGTTCTGAAACAGAAATATCTGACAAGCACGAAATGATTCTGATGAATCTTAAGTGCAATAAATTGTCACAGTATGAATATTTCCATAGAGACATGATGCAATGCATCTATGAGGTAAAATATCCTAAAAATATTCTTGGGAAACAAGTATATCTAGCAGCCCTTCCATCTAGATTTGTAGACCTATTACGTCTACAAGATGCTTTCTAGTTTCCCTTTGAATCTTTTACCTAGGGAGAAATATACTCCATTGTTACTAAAACTCTGGTTGGTTTGTGCACAAGTTCTAAAGTTAACAAGTCTTTGGAAAATATTTCTAGACTGGTTGATAGTAAGTCAATTTGCAGTAAATATAGCCTTAGCATTGATGATCCTCTTGTAAAAATAAGGAAAGAAAAAAGAAAAGAAAAGAAAGCTAGTAAGCAATTCAGGAATAAGCCAACTAACGGGAAAAAAAGGGTCACCTCTGGACGCAGAAAAGTAGGAAAGGGATATTACAAGCATGTCCCTAACACACATTATTACAAGCCATCTGACATCCATCTCCATTCCCACAAGAAAGATAGATGGAACAAACTAACCTGTTGGTTATGTGGGAAAACGGGCCATACTTCAAACAAATGCCCAGATGATGAAGAATCTAGAAAGAATAGAGGCAAGAAATATCAGCCTCAAAATAAACAAAGGAAAGCTGTTAAGATAGAAACCCAAATATTATGTATGAGATGTGGGTCTCAGAATCACAAAACTGATCATTGTCCAAATGTTGTGATTCGTGAACAAATTCAACAACAACAACTTTAAGATTCATCCTATGATTCTTGTAGTTCCTCTTCTTTTGAATCATCCATAGAAGAATTAAATACTCATATGCAACAATGTTTCTGTACAGATTTAGATGACTGTCATTACAGTTATTCCTCTGATTCTGATTATTCAAGTGACATTTATTTTGAAGAACAGAATCATCAGAAAGAAAAAGTATTGATGACTCAGACTGCTGATGAAGAAGAACTAAAAATTCTGTCACAAATTCGTGCCATGGAAGAAGGAGAAATGAAAGAAAAGCTTCTTGAAACATTTATGAATCATATTTATTCCTCCAACTCCAGCAAAGCATCCGCCAAAAATCCTATCTTTGAGGATGCCTCCTATGAGTGAAACACTAAAGCCGTACAGCGTGATCAATTGCAATCTAAAGTTCGCGCACTCACTTTGGGGGAGGTAAGTAGAGAAATTCACAATATTAAAACATAAATCTCTACTCTTAAACATCAAGTAGCTCAGTTGGAAAAAGGCAAGCAGCCTTTGGCACAAAATATTTCTACATGCACAACTGCATACACTCTGCATTCTGCACCAAAATCTATTGAATCTCAAGTAGAAATAATCGAGGGAAAAAGAGATCCCACAATAGGTTTCAGATAAATGAGGATATTAGCAATAGAATATCAACAACATCATGTCCTCATAAATGTTTGCATTAAAGGGGAAATGTTTTCCCTAATAGCTTTAATTGATTCAAGTGCAGATATCAATATTTTCAATACAAAAGTAATCCCAGCCAAATTTTGGGTTGCTGCTACTAGAAAAGTAGTAGGGTTGGGAGATAAAACCCTTAAATATGAAGTTCCCAAAGCTACCATATGTTTTTATCAGCATTTTATTAAGTTAAAATTTGCAGTAGCAGACATTGATGTTGATTGCATATTAGGAAATGTCTTTCTTGCAGCTGTGGAACCACATGGTTCAGTCAGATTAAAAGGAAATAGAGCAGGATACTTCATTACTGTCCCTACTTCTAAGGGAAGTCAAAAAAGAATTGAAATGCCATATATTTCAAATCCTAGAGTCTCTATTATGGTTCAAGCTATGAAAGAGCTAGATAAAGCTGAAACCAAACTGACTGAATTGAAATATTTAAAATATACTATCCATATAGGAGAACAATTAAAAAATCCTATAGTGATTAATAAAATCTCTAAATTAAAGAGAAAGATTGAAGAAGAATGTTGTTCAGAGGAGCCCAATGCTTTCTGGCATAGAAAGCAACATAGTGTTGATCTTCCATATAAACCAAGATATGAGGGAAGGCCTCGCAAGAGCAGAGCTATTCCTATGAACAAGGAATACAGAGATCTCTTTGAGAAAGAGATCAAGCTATTATTGGATAGAAAGCTAATAAGAGAGTCTGACAGTCCATGGAACTGTTATGGATTCTATGTGAATAAAATATCTGAACAGATTAGGGGTATCTCAAGACTGGTCATAAACTACAAACCCCTAAATTCAGTCTTAGTTGATAATACCTATCCAATACCTCACAAGGGTGAGTTGATGTCCAAAATTGCAGGAGCAAAGATATTTTCAAAGTTTGATGTCAAGTCAAGATTCTGGCAAGTGGCTATTGTAGAAAAGGATAAATTCAAAATTGGCTTCAACATTCCTACAAGGCACTATGAATGGAATTTCATGCCATTTGGTCTGAAACACGCTCCTTCAAAGTTTTAGAAAGTAATGGATTCAATTTTTAAACCTTATTTTGATTGGTTAATTGTGTACATAGATGATATTCTTATTTTCTCTAAGAATATTCATGACCACTTTAAACATGTATAGATTTTCCTGCAAGTGGTCAAAAGAAATGGTCTTGTTTTAAGTAAGAATAAGATTGAATTATTTCAAACTTCTATCAAGTTCCTCGGTCACACAATCCAGAATGGCTAGATATCTCTCCAAAGGCATGCCCTTGAATTTGTAGAAAAATTTCCTGATATCATTATAGATAAAACCCAACTTCAAAGATTTTTGGGATGTCTAAACTATGTCAGTAATTTTTATCAGGATTGTGCAAAAGATAGAAATATTTTGAATCATAGACTAAGAAAAATTCCTTCGCCTTGGACTAGTACTCTTACAAATGCTGTAAAAAATATAAAGGCCAAGGTAAAATCTCTTCCAATTCTGTATGTTGCTGATGATAGTTCTTCTAAAATTGTTGAATCAGATGCCAGTGATTTAGGATGGGGAGGAGTGCTCAACAAAAATAAGGATGATGAAGAAAGGTAATTTAGTTTGCCTCCGGAACATGGAGCCTGGCAGAGAAAAATTATTTTATCATTGAAAGGGAGGTAAAAGCTACATGGAATTCTATTGATAAATTTGAAATTCATTTGGTCAATAGAAAATTTTTATCAAGAACAGATGCTTCTGCTTTAAATAAAGTGTTAACAAAAGACATAAAAAAGCTAGGTGAAGCAAAATTTTCCAGATGGCAGGCCTTATTTACCAATTTTGACTTTGATGTAGAACACATTAAAGGATCTGAAAATTGTCTGCCAAAATTTCTCAGTAGAGAGCATATCCAGCAACAAGAACATATAATGGTGATTGTAACTGAATTGGACCCTAATAAAAAGAAGGAAATACATAGGTCCATTCTTGAAGATAAGATTTGGCGAGAATATTGTGATCAATGGAAGCCAACTTGGTAGCTCAGAAACACTAATGTTTTGGATGCAAATCTACAGAATCGTACAGACATCCTACACCTACTTCCTGAGAGAAAGGTGTATCCCAAAGGTAGCAGATGGATCCATGATATGGTGTATTCCAGAAGCATGGCAGCAACTCATCAAGCAGAAGAAACACTAAGATCAGACTTCCATGACATCACCATGATATGGTCTGAAGGAAGTGACAGACGCATAATCTATCACAAATATTTTTGTATTTACAGAACTAGAAGTCTTGCTTGGACACATAGACTTAATTTTTCCCAGTGGCCAAGAGGAGATCCAATTCTTATTTTTCCTGACACAATATATAATTTCGTAGGTTATAAAAAGCTTTGGTGGGATCTGTTAAATGTAGATGGGAAAAATGAAACCCACTACACAAAGTTGAAATTTGGTTCAACTTGGATTATGCAACAGAATCAACAGTGTGATTGGCTACAAGATTGGTGGAGTGATTTCGGCATCAACAATACAAACATTGATCTTGTTTATTATGAATCATATTTTCAGTTACATTGTGACTGGTGTTTAGAGAACAATATTCCTGAGTGCTTCCATACTCCTTGCAGAACTGTTGGTGATCTTCGACTAACAAAATATCAAGTTTTGCACCAGTATATGACCAGACATTACGAATGGTTGGTCATGACTAAGATTAAACACCAAGTTGTATTAAACAAACCCATGATAGTTAGAAGGATTTATATTAAAGCATGGAATGAGATTTTGTATAAAAGATATAGATTTCTCGCCATTACTCCTCTAGATAATCTAGCATAAATGGTTCTCGTGGACTCCATCCAAAAGTATCCACAGTGTCCATGATACCTAGTCATGGGTATATTGTGACTAGTTTTCTCGAGGACTTTCTAGTAAAAAGCTTCCTCCTTGTAATAAACAGTTTTCTCATGGGCTTTCTGTACAAAAAGTATCCACTATGATTTGTCTGTCTCTTTTCACCACATAATTTTGTCCAGATTTGGAATCTCTGTGCGGATGTCGCCTTGGCGTTACCCGAAAGTAATTATTCCATCTCCAAGTCATGGGTCCTACAGGAATGTTTTTCCCCTCACCTTTGCTATATAAGGAGGGTAAGGTTCATTCATGAGGGATCCAGAGTCGGAATGAGTGTGTGATAGAGTCTTTTGTTTGTTTTTTTTTTTGTAAGAGATCTGAAGATCTTTCCTTCCTTCTCTACAACTGCGAACGTCTAGTATGATCTTCTTGCACCACGAAGGAGATTGAAATATCTAAGTCTTAAGAGATCTGAGAAGCTTGCGTATCAGTGTGCTCGGCACTGATAAGAACCTAAAGTGGCCAGATCAATAGGGAGTCCATTTGTTTGTGTGTTTCATGTTCAAATACTGAGTCTATGAATCAGCCAGGTAGTCTCCAGGAAGCTATCTTATTTATTAAGAAGAAGACACTGGTAAATGCCGTCATAGTCTATCTCAGGAAAGAACAAACAGAGTCTGTATCTGAAGTCTGTAATCTGAAATATTTTGATCAATAAAGAGTGAGAATTTTTCCGTATATTTTGAGTACTGAAAAACTCTGAGTTTATTTTAAAGTCTATTGAGGTATTATTTGTCTTACCTGCTTATACTAGAGGTTCGCCAGAAGTTCACCAAAGGGTAGAAGGGACGCCAGACCATTAAAGGCGAGGGAAGCCGTGTGAAAGGTCAACAGAGCGTGAAATACCTAAGTAGGTTCATGTATGGGTGAACAAGCATAGAAAAAGAAGAGACTTAGCAAGGCCAGTCAACCTGTGTTACTGTTGCAAGCTTCAGTCAGGAAGCCCCTTGCAAGCTTCATTCAAGAAGCCCCTACGTAAAAGTGGTATCAAAGCCAAAAGTGTCGTCTGGTTCGTGAAGGTTAGTACTCAAATACTAAGCTCTTTGTTGATAAATGGATTCATCTAGAAGATCTGTTTCTTTCCAAGAATTAGATGAGAAAGATAAAGATGAAGAAAATCCCCTTAGGGATATGTTTGTATCTGCTTCTATTCGTGTGATTAATTCTGTTGAATTAGTGTTGATCAACGGTTGTCATTGATGTCAACCCAAGCAGCACCAGGGGCTAACCCAATATTGCATGGGAATTTTGACCTACCAAATTAATATATTCTGGGTCAATAATGCTTTTGATGGTTTCTACTTGTCGAGATGTTTCTGTTGATATATGGCACGCCATGTAATTCTTCACGGTTTGAGAGATATTCATGTTTGAAGTTTGTAACCCTAGTTAGTGGGCTAAAACCCCATGGGGTTGGGGCATGGGTCATTGAAAATTCATAATTAATATTTTTTTAATCTCCTAAAATCCCTCCCAAATTCACTTGTTGAAGACCCTCTCAACTTAAGCATTCATATATATTGTGATCTTCATTTCCTCCTTAGGTAAGGGATTCGACCATCTGAAACAGGTCATCGTGGAATTTTCGCTCTAACTTTTTTTCTATGAAGGCTCAGAAGCTGAAATTTTTATGAGGTGAAGCATAAATCCTGAGGAAGCTGCAGTAAAATTTTTAGATCAGGTTGCGCAATAGTGTTGGAGATATGATCTGTGGAAGTAAGGGTTTTTGCAGGATCCTGAAATTCATCTCAAAGAAGTGAGCTTGGTAAATTCGTCATAAATCTCTCTCTGAGTATTGGATGGGAATGCCGTAAAAAGTGACAGATAGTGCACAGTCTGTAATTATCTCTCTAGGAATTTCAGGAGCAAATGAATAAACAATGACACGTGGAACGCCATACAAGTGCGCTCTACTGAAACATTCCATAATTAGGGCAGTGTGAGAAATTGGGTATAACTCTCTCTTGAAGAATGAAAATTGGGTCAGACCTGTGGCATTGGAAAGAAGACTCAGAGGAATACTATAGGACTGAAAATTAGATATTGTGGATATGAAATAACAGAGATACACCAGATTCAATATCGAGCTCCTAGAAGGCAAGAAAAAGCTAGATCATGTGTTGTCAAGGATTGCAAAGGACCAGAATTTCTACGGCATAAAAGAAAAACAAGGTGCAACAGAGGATAGCATGACAAGAGCAGCAACCAAGGTGCATAACAATAGCAAGAAGTTCATCATATGAAGTCTTCAAGTGGGCAGCACTGCATACAATCATTGTAAAGGTATCATTGTACTTAGTCATTGTAAATATATTATTGTACAAATTGTACTAGTGTCTATCTGCCAAGGGTTGAAGAGGTAGTGTTGGGAGGTCTAGGATCATCATTAGGTGGTTGTGTCAAAGTTGGGGTTATGGTCTAGTATATCTTCTTCTTCTACATCATTCTATATCATTGTAAAATGGACCATTTTCCCTGGTATGGAAGTCCATTCTTCTTTTATTCTTCTATAGGGTGGTAAGGTGGTGCTAGGGTGAGTTGTAGCTCATTGGGTGTTGGTGCATCCGTTTAGTGACTACAAAATAATCTCGGGCATTGGAGTGTCCATCCAGTGGGAGCTGGAGAAGAATGCTTTTCTAGATTCTAGGAAGTTGGAGCTTTATTTTCAATTGGAGTTGAAAAGAATTATTAGAAAAGAATTAGGTGGTTTTTGTCCCGGAGTGGGTTTCCACCTTAAAAAACTGTGTGCATTTGTGTTCCTCTTGTTTGCTGCTATCATTGTACAAACACTGATAATAATTGAAGATTAACTAATGCTCTAATTGAAAGAAATATTGATTCACCCCCCCTCTCAGTATTTCCAACAATTGGTATCAGAGCTTGGTTCCTTCAATAGCAGTTTAACAGCTGGAAGGAGGTCATGGAGCATACCAAGAATGGTGTACCTCTATTCAATGAAAATAATTATGCACTATGGAAAGGAAGAATGGAGGTATATCTCTTGGTGCAAGGTTACGAAGTATGGGACACTATTCAAAATGGATTTACATCAACTACGGATGAACAAGGTAAGAAGAATTTGGTAAATGATGCAAAAGCAAAGAATATTATTATCGGTGGACTTATTGAATTTGCTTATCATAAGGTGTTGGGTTGTAAAACTGCCAAAAATGTATGGGACAAGCTTGAGAATATATATGCAGGTGACTCAAATGTCAAAGAAGCAAAGCTTCAAATCTATAGAGAAAAATTTGAGCAACTCAGAATGAAAGAATATTGCAACATTGTTGCATACTTCCAATACGTTGATGAAATAACCAATACTCTGGAAGGATTGGGAGAGCCAGTTGACGAGAAGACTATTATACAGAAGATTCTTAGAACGTTACCAGGGAGATTCAACCCAAAGGTATCGGTCTTAGAATACAGTGCAAATCTGGACAAACTCAGCAAGGAAGAATTACATGGAGTTCTCATAGCATATGAAATGAGACTTGATGAAGAAAAGGGTACTAAAAATCTAGAAACTACGTTCGTTGCATCTAAGCAAACCAATAAGGACAAACAACCTTCGATTGAAATGACATGCACCTGCAAGTGTGAAGAAAAGGGAGATGATGGATAAGGTCTTTCAGATGAAGAATATGCTTACTTTACGAGAAAAATAAAACCTGGTAAGGGAAAATTCAAAGGAAAACTTCCATTGATATGTTTCGGTTGTGGTGAGGTTTGGCATTTCGTAGCAAAATGTCTGAACAAAAGTGATGGAAACTCAAAAGGAAAGAAAGGCTTTAAGAAATTCAACAAGCAAGGCAAAAATAAAGGATCCAAAATGAACTTTCTCTCTAAAGAAGATAGCTCCTCATCTGATGAAGAAAGTGACAGCAAAGAAGAAGCCAATGAGAAAGTATTGTTTATGGCCAAGCACAATAAACAAGAAATATCAAACAATGAAGAAGAAGGGTTGACCATAGAATAATTTTATGAGGAGGCAATCAAGCTTATAAAATAGCTCAATGCTGAGAAGATCCATTCCAACACTCTTGAAGAACAAGTTCAAGGTCTCAAAATTGAGGTTGAAGAACACAAATGTATTGAAGAGTCACTTCAAAAGAAGTTGGAAGAAAGCAAGCAAGAAAGGGAAGCATTAGAAGCCGAAGTAGTCTCGCTGTGTAAGGAAGTGAAGAAGGGAAAAACTATCCAAAACTATGCCAAAAGCTCAAGGGAATTGGAAGAACTCATCAACAATCAACGATCTTACAATGACAGAACTGGTCTCGGTTACAAAGAAGAAGAAGCAGGACCTTCTACAACAAAATACAATGAACATATGAGATCTGACATACATGAAGACTTCATTGGACAAGATTCGCAAGCACATCCTTGGAAGACGATTCCTCAACGAAGATTTTCATCCAGGTACCAACATATTTTTCATGGATATTGTTATTCATGTGGAAAATTTGGTCATAAAGCTGTAGAATGTCGCTGTACCCTATGAACCAACACAATTCCAAGAGATTCTTCAAATATGAACCTCCCAGGGCTCAACGAAACATCAATAGATTTGAAAATTTAAGAAATAATTTGGAATGTTACAAATGTCAGAACTTTGGACACATAGCCAGAGACTGCAGACTTGAAAATCCTCCAGAAGAATCTTCGAAGCCACAGAATGAACGAACATGGAAGAAGAAGAAGACTGATAACTGTGCTCTCTCTCTCAAGGCTCAAAAAGGAAAGATGTGTGGTATGTTGACAATGGTTGCTCAACACATATGACTGGAGATAGAAGGAAATTCGTATCTCTGAAAGAGAAGAAGGATGGAACCATATCCTTTGGAAATGATGGATCTTCAAATGTTATAGGATCAGGTACCGTCACTCTCGGAAGCAAAGATGTTATAGCCAAGAATGTTCTATTGGTCAAAAACATGAATCACAATCTGCTCAGTGTTGGACAAATGTGTGATCAAGGACACACAATGCTATTCAACTCCACACAATGTGAAATTAGGAAAGGCAGGTATGGTAAAATTGTGGCTACAGCAAGTCGAGCTCCAAACGACATATATGTTTTGGATGAAGCAACTAAAGCATGTCTACTAGCTAAAGAAGATGAAAGTTGGTTATGGCACAAACGAATGGGTCACATAAACTTTGACAATATTGTCAGGATAAGAAAAAAGGAAGCAGTACGAGAAATGCCGAAAATCTCAAAACCTTCCAACACACTATGTGAGGCATGTCGGCATGGCAAGCAGACAAAAGTCCAATTTAAAACAAAAGAACACTTTTCATCACATCCATTGGAATTGATACATATTGATTTATGTGGTCCTGTGAGAACAAAAGGCTTATATGGAGAATTATATTTCATGTTAATGATAGATGACTATACCAGGATGACAACCATCAGTTTCCTAAAGAAAAAATCTGAAGCATTTGAGTGCTTTAAGATCTACAAGGAGTTGGTTGAAAATGAAACTGATTTGAAAATAAAGTGTTTAAGATCAGATAATGGTGGAGAATTCACTTCTAAATTATTTCAGCAATACTGTGACGAAAATGGAATAAAAAGGCAATTTTCAACAGCACGAACACCTCAGCAAAATGGAGTTGCTGAAAGAAAGAATAGAACTGTACAGGAAATGGGTAGAATAATGTTGAAGGACTCAAAATTGGATGAAAAATTCTGGGAACAAACAATTGATACGACAATCTTCATTATCAACCGAAGTCTTCTCAGAAATAATTGCAACAAGACTTCATATGAATTATGGAAAGGAAAACTAGCTAATGTAAAATATTTCAGAATCTTCGGAAGCAAATGTTATATCAAAAGAGAAGATCAAAATTTGGGTAAGTTTGAATCACGTGTTGATGAAGGTATCTTTGTTGGTTACTCAAGCAAAAGAAAGGCCTATAAATGCTATAATCTAAGACGAAAATAGATAGTGGAGAGCATAAATGTTACATTTGACGAAGATGGTGTTCTAGCAAGTAATGATGAAGATCTAGAATCTTTGAAACTTGAGACAGAGGCTGAAAAAGACAGATAAATTTGTACAACAAGAAGCAACTATCAACGAGGAAGAATTAATCAATGACCATAAAGATATACCAGAACAAAAACAAGAAGATCCTCCAAGGAGAACAAAAGAGTGGATTCAAAAGAACCATCCATCAAATCAAATCATTGGTGACATAAATTAAGGTCGACAACTTCATTCATCACAACAAGCTCACGTTGCTTTTCTAGCAACCTTTAAGCCTAGTAGTTTTGAGGAAGCTAGCCAAAATGAACATTGGGTAGCAGCTGTGAATGAAGAATTGAATCAAATTGAGAAGAATAACACCTGGGAATTAGTTCCATGGCCAAAAGATAAAAATGTCATTGGGACTAAATGGGTGTTCAGGAACAAATTGAATGAAGATGGGCAGGTTACCAGAAACAAAGCAAGATTGGTTTGCAAAGGCTATGCACAAGTGGAAGGAATTTATTTCGACGAAACATTTGCACCAGTTGCCAGAATGGAAGCCATCCGAATGTTTCTCGCCTATGCTTGTTCAAGAAAAATCAAATTCTACCAAATGGATGTTAAGTCAGCATTTCTGAATGGAGAATTAGAAGAAGAAGTTTACATCGAACAACCTGAAGGTTTTCTACTATCACAAAAAGAAGACTATGTCTGCAGGTTAAAGAAGGCTCTATATGGTCTCAAGCAGGCTCCTAGATCATGGTATGCTCATCTTGATGGATATATACGTCAACAAGGGTTCAAGAAAGGTACTGTTGATAGCAATCTTTATGTACAAATAGATAAAGATAATTTAACAATTGTTGAGGTATATGTGGATGATATAATATTTGGTAGCAATGATGATCGACTAAGTAAGAAATTTTCTACAAAGATGCAAAGTGAGTTTGAGATGTCTTTACTTGGTGAGCTGACATACTTCTTAGGGCTTCAAATATCTTAGCAAAAGAAAGGAATATTTATATGTCAAGCCAAGTACATCAAGGAAATGTTCAAGAAATTCAAAATGGAGGATTGTAAACCTGTCCTTACTCCAATGGTAACATGTTGCAAATTGAGCATAGACGAATCATCTAAGGATGTGGATCAGAAGTTGTACAGATCTATGATTGGTAGTCTTCTATATGTAACAGCCTCTCGGCCAGATGTTATGCAAGCATTTGGACAAGTAGCAATATTCCAAGCAGCACCAAAAGAATCACATATTATTTCCGTCAAAAGAATTCTTTGATATCTAAAGGGCACAAAAGAATATGGCTTGTGGTATCCCAAGGGTAACAATCTCATTATTCAAGCCTTTACAGATGTAGATTGGGCAGGAAGCGTTGATGATCGTAAGAGTACTAGTGGAGCAGCATTCTATCTAGGTGGTTGTCTCGTATCATGGTTGAGCAAAAAGAAAACTTCAATCTCGTTATCTACAGCGGAAGCAGAATACATTGCAGCAGCATCATGTTGTACTCAAGTCCTTTGGATGAAACAAACTTTGCAAGATCTTCAAGTACAATTTAGTGAGCCTATTCCCATATTCTGTGACAACACTAGTGCCATCAGCATCTCCAAGAATCCTGTCATGCATTCAAAAACAAAACACATTCCAATCAAATATCATTTTGTTAGAGAACAAGTCGCTGAAAAGAATATCAAACTTGAGTATGTTTGTACAAAAGAACAAATTGCTAATATCTTCACTAAACCTTTACCTCGTGAAGCATTTGAATATCTTCGTCAAAAGCTTGGGATTCTCCCAAGTTCTCATTAGATTTTCCTTTTTCAAGAATATAAAGCGGGAGTGGAAGTGTGTACAGGTCTGTAGGACGATTGTGTGTCAGCGGGAGTGGAAGTGTGTACAGGTCTGCAGGATGGTTGTGTTTCAGGGGGAGTTACCCTTTGCCATTGATGTCAAAGGGGGAGAGAATGTTGTAGGAAGAGGTGTCATGATCGCAGGGGGAGTACTTGTGTTGCCATCAATGCCAAAGGGGGATATTGTTGATCAGCGGTTGTCATTGATGTCAACCCAAGCAGCACCAAGGGCTAACCCAATATTGCATGGGAATTTTGACCTACCAAATTAATATATTCTGGGTCAATAATTCTTTTGATGGTTTCTACTTGTCGAGATGTTTCCGTTGATATATGGCATGCCATGTAATTCTTCACGGTTTGAGAGATATTCATGTTTTAAGTTTGTACCCCCAGTTAGTGGGCTAAAACCCCATGGGGTTGGGGCATGGGTCATTGAAAAGTCATAATTAATATTTTTTAAGCTCCTAAGATCCCTCCCACGTTCACTTGTTGAAGCCCCTCTCAACTTAAGCATTCATATATATTGTGATCTTCATTTCCTCCTTAGGTAAGGGATTCGGCCATCTGAAACAGGTCATCGTGGAATTTTCGCTCTAATTTTTTTTATAAGAAGGCTCAGAAGCTGAAATTTTTATGAGGCGAATCCAAAAGCATGAGGAAGCTGCAGTAAAAATTTAAAATCAAGTTGCGCAATATTTTTGGAGATATGATCTGTGGAAGTAAGGGTTTTTGCAGGCTCTTGAAATTCATCTCAAAGAAGTGACCTTGGTAAATTCGTCATAAATCTCTCTCTGACTATCGGATTGGAGTTCCGTAAAAATTTATGGATATTTCATAGTCTATAATTTTTTCTCTATCAATTTCAGAAGCAAATAAATAAACAATGACACGTGGCATGCCATACAAGTGCGCTCTTCTAAAACAGTCCATAATTAGGGCAGTGTGAGAAATTGGGTATAACTCTCTCTTGAAGAATCCAAATTGGGTTAGACCTGTGGCATTTTAAAGAAGACTCAGAGGAATACTACAGGACCGAAAATCAGATATTGAGGATCTGAAATAACAGAGATACACCAGATTCAATATCGAGCTCCTAGAAGGCAAGAAAAAGCTAGATCATGTGTTGTCAAGGATTGCAAAGGACCAGACTTTCTATGGCATAAAAGAAAAAAAAGGTGCAGAAGAGGATAGCATGACAAGAGAAAAAACCAAGGTGCATAACAGCAGCAAGAAGTTCATCATATGAAGTCTTCAAGTGGGCAACATTGCATACAATCATTGTACTTAGTCATTTTAAATATATTATTGTAAAAAATGTACTAGTGTCTATCTGCCAAGGGTTGAAGAGGTAGTGTTGGGAGGTCTAGGATCATCATTAGGTGGTTGTGTCAAAGTTGGGGTTATGGTCTAGTATATCTTCTTCTTCTACATCATTCTATATCATTATAAAGTGGACCATTTTCCTTGGTACGGGAGTCCATTATTCTTTTATTCTTCTATAGGGTGGTAGGGTGGTGCTAGGGTGAGTTGTAGCTCATTGGGTGTTGGCGCATCCGTTCAGTGACTACTGAATAATCTCGGGCGTTGGAGCATCCATCCAGTGGGAGCTGGAGAAGAATTCTTTTCTAGATTCTAGGAAGTTGGAGCTTTATTTTCACTTGGAGTTGAAAAGAATTATTAGAAAAGCATTACGTGGTTTTTGTCCCGGAGTGCGTTTCCACCTTAAAAATTGTGTGCATTTGTGTTCCTCTTGTTTGCTGCTTGTTGGTCGCTTTAATTGTTTTCACAATTGAAGCTCCACATAAATTGTCAACCCGAGGAAGTATTTTTATTCCAAAGACAATCACGCACTGGATATGCTCAATTTCAAAAGCAAGAACAATGTTGTAGTAAAAAGCCACACACTTATCAATCACACAAATCTAATTATTCACACTCTGTTTAATCAAAGCTGAAGTCACTTAAGTTATAGCAGAAATAATTCCTATGTTGCAGTTAAAATCCAAATAAAGGAAAATCAATCTGCAAGAAAAGAAATCAATCAACCATAGCAGGAACAGGACCCTATTCCTTAATTAGGAACTTCAGCACCTGCTGCCTGGCACTAATCACATTGTAGAAAAGATAACTCAAGAGACCAAGACCCTATTCCTATGAACAGGAACCTTCAGCACTTGTTCTCCTGTTTCTAATCACATTGCAGGAAGAGGAAGGCAATTAGTGGGAGCAGGACCCTATTCCTTTGTACAGGAATCTTCAGCACCTGCTTCCCAGCATCATACATTCACACAATTAACAGAAATGGATTTCTCAACTTCTCAAGAATGAATGTATTAAACACATGCAGCGTTAAGGAAACAGAGTACTTGATGAACTACAGAACTGTGCAACTAGTGTTCAACAACAGAATTAAAGTAAAGTGCAAACATCGTAAAGAATTAAACAAATTACAGGAACAGAAGGGTGAATCTTGTGAGGAAGGCGGGCCCTTTCCCTCTCACAAGATTCCCCAGGGAAAGAATTAAATTGGAACGCTCAAAAGAAGATTTTATTCATCTGTCAAAAGAAATGATACATTACAGATGGAGTCTAGCTCCAGTTCTCACACAATGTTCTCCTGTAGCTTTCAAAAATGAACTCTCTACTAATGATGATGTCTCCTCTTTTTAAAGAGGAGACATATTTTACAATTACATGAGAGAAAATCTACGTTTATCCCAAATCTGTTCGCTTTCTTAAAACAGGACTATTCTGTTCTTCCAAAAAAAGATATTGTTACAACAGAGACAACAAGAATGCTATCTTCAGAATGGTCCATGTAACCCTGTCTTCATGCTGTTACTATTGTTCCACAAAAGGCTCTTCTAGAATCGCAAATTACGAGTGACGGAATTTGCGTGCTTGCTGGTTGTTTCAGCAACTAAGTCCACTGTTTCAGCAACGGCCGCTTGTTCCTAACAAAGCATATAACTTATCTGCGATCTTTTGGACTTATGTTAGCAACAATGCACTTTGATAAATGATAAAATATAAGAGTATTATGGAATTATATGTAAACAGATTAAACATATAATAAAGAAGAGGATTTTATATACCTTGGGATAAAGTAGATGAAAATGATAATGGAATCCTTTTTTAATCATGGTTATAAAGATAAGATGGTGTCAAAGTATATAGCAAAAATGATACATAGTGGAGTCCTAACATCCCCCCCAGCTGAAAATGTTGCATGTCCTCAGGCAACCCCTAGTCTGAGTCTGAGTCAGAGTACTGATACTGTGCATGCAAATTACTCAAGCAGTAGCTGGAGAAGGTGGCATCTGTAGGAGCTCGGAATCCTTTATTGTTCTGCAATTGCTGCCATGTTGAAGCTTCATCTCTGCCAGCCAATTGGTAGTGGCACTGATATTTCTCTGAAGGTAGCCATAAAATTGGAAAATGAAAATGATAACCGATCCAGTTTACTCCACAATGTCGAATGCATCCAATGTAATTAGGTACCCTGGAAAGTGCAGCTTGAAGATTGTCAGGGTTAAAAGGGTGATAATCTTGTCTTTCTTTACATGACTGCTGCCAAAACATAGTATTGGCCTTCAATGCAGCAGTCCCCTTTACTCTAATTTGCTGTTGACACTTAAAGAGTGTTGAAGCTTGTAATTGTTGTATATACCTATGCATTCCTGGCTTCTGTAAGAATTTATGATATTGTGCTATAAACATGGCTGGACTTAAAGGTTCTGGTCTAATCCAAAGGAGTCTATTCTCCTCATTATGACTGCTTGCAGTGAACGCAGTTTTCCAAGTGAGCTGGTTGGCCAAAAATGAAACAAATGCCCTTATTTGTATATCACCTGCAATTGGAATAAGATTAACTCTTCTATTGTAGGGAATGGCCTCATTATGAAGGTAAAGTTTGCACAGCAAATGCTGGTCACTTTCAGGGGCCTCAGTAAAAGTCTCAACAAATTGCTCTGAAGTAAGTAATTCATGCGGTCTGCCATCCTTTATTGCTTTTAATTGAAAATAAACTAATCGTTCAGAAAGAAAGAGAGAGTAGTTTACAGAGGGTTTGTGGGTAGCCATCAACTTCTGTACTAATGAAAACATCAAGGCCATCTTTTCCTTAGATTCCTTGACTTCCTTTTTGGAGTCCCTAAGCTGTTGCAACATTTGTTCCCAACTATTCCAGTTGGCATACATGTGATTCTGCCATGCTAACTTATGCTTTTGTAGTATTGTATCTTGTTCTTCAGCATATTGTTTCTTCCATTTGTTCATCAGTTCCAATTGATTCCATGGCAGGGTCTGTGTGCTAGCATTAGAAATACTGGGTTGGGACGTTGTTTGAATGGCTACACTGACTAACTTAGGGCGAGATATCTGCGGTGATGTTTCTGTCTGAGTGGCTGCACTAACTAGCACAGGGCGAGATATCTGGGGTTTAGTTTCTTTTTCTTCATTTATTGAGAGCCCTACTGGTTCTTGTGGAGCAGTAGGGCATCCCTCTTTTATTCCAGCTGATGTAGATGCCTCAGATACTTGAACTTTAACTAGTTTGTAGCCTGCCTGCTGGTAAATATTACCACACTCATGGCACATGTATTCCTTACATGGCTCCTTATTTTGCGTTGAGGCTGTGTGTGCTAACATATAGAGATTCAATTCTCTATCAAAAGCTTCTCGTGCCATGGTTAATTCATTCTTGTAGGCTTCCAGTTCAGACTTCAAGAATTCATTCTCCTCCAATAAAGATGTCATAGTATGTAAACCTTGTGTGCTGGTTGATTATGCTGGGGTATTCTGCTGATGCACAGTCGTAGCTGGTTCTTGTGGGGCAGCTACAGCTGGTCTCCCGGTATCATCATGCTTGGTGTATTTTTGTACCACAGTGGCTGGTTCTTGTGTTTCAGCCTCTGGGTAAGTGACTGGTTCTTGTGTGGAAGTCACTGTTTGAGCCATAAACAATGTCGTATTATCCCGGGGCACTGGTTCTTGTGTTGCAGTGCCACCGGACGAGACGGGTTGGGGGGTTTGAAATGGGGATGAAGATTGGAGTTTTAACAGAATAGTGGCAGGGTCAGGGGAAATGGGAGTAACTCTTGTTTCAACAGTCATCTTCATTTTCCTTTTTGGTAGGAAAGCAGAGAAGTCACTGTCTTTCCTTTTCTTTGCGGGGGAGGATTGTTCTCTGGGGGAAGGGCTTTCGGAAGAAGTGAAAATTTGGAATTTAGCCCTTGTCCGTCGTTTGGAGACTGAGACTGTTGGGGTTCTTTTCTTTTTATAAGTAGGTGGGTATGGGGGTGTTAGAGAGTCGTCACTAGGGACAGAAATAGTGGGGACGGTTGACTCTACTAAGTGAGACGAGCTTGGGGTTGGGTCAACTGGCTTTGGGGCTGAAGTTACTGGGGAGTGTGGAATATCGTCCCGTTTCCCTTCATAAGGAATTTCAGGAGTATCTTGGGAACTTTCGGGTTGTTGGGACATTTGGTCCTGCTGAGGAATTTCAGGCAGCTGGGGAACAGGGAGTGGGTCATTCAGAGGGGGGCTTTGCTGAGCAAAACCCCTCTGTATTAACAATTGGCATAAACGATGGTGGGTGAGGGATAACATTGGGAATTTAGACCGTCTACAATAATAAGACATGTTTCTAATACAACCAAGCAGATAATAGGGGATATTAACCATTCGACCATTTCTCAAATGATTCATCAAAACAAAGTCGTGATTGTACACTACCTGGTAACGCCCTTCACACGTCAAGTAGTGCTTGATGAATTCTGCCACTGATGGCCATGGTCGAGGAAGTGAGTGCAGACTGACACCGCGGCCTTTGAGTTCAACTGGCTCATCTGGACGAAGAAAATCTTGCTGTGCATTCAGAATCACCTGCTTTCTGCTGAACCAGCGAGTCCCAATAGCTGGCAACCCTGAAACTTGAACTATGTCCTCCTCTGTTACTGAAATGCGGACCCCTTGAACCACTGAGAAATCCCCTTGAAGGTTTTGTGCAAACTCTAAAACTTGTTCCTGGTCAAATTCACCCAACCTTTCAAAATATACTGTCCATCCCGCTTGTTGGAAAATTTGATAGGCTTCGGGGAACAATTGAAGAAGATTTATGGAACCAGGCTCGTGTCTGATGGCCGACCCTCCCATGGCTCTAGCTTTGAGTTACATGCAGAGGCACAGAAGACAGTAAACACAGACTTTGATCGCGCTAGTTGTTGCAACAGAGGCTGCAGAGTCTCAAATGACAGCGGAAATGGATATAAAAGAAGGACGGAAGATTGGTTAATGCGAAATGATTGTTCAGTTTTCGAAATTCCCCCCCCTACGTATGGTGTAATGATGATTGGGCGTGTAAATATTGTAATCATTATGAATGAAATCATCTCTTTAATATAATTTAACTGAATTACATTAAAACCTCATACCTTACATTTTTAGCTTTGGTTTAATAATTCAAAGTGTCGAGTGCTTCAAAATGGCTTAATATACATGGAAGAATCTGTAGATTTCTCTGAAATTTAGAACAAGAGTGTAACCGGATCTGCTCAGTGCTGAATAATTTTTCACCCAAAGGATCTGAAGTATAAACGTGGAGAACCAAAAAGCTTATATAACAGCGAAGAGAAATGATGTTTTAATGATGACAGGTTGCTGAAACTGATGTTTCAGCAACGGAAAAATGAACGATACGTTGCTGAAACTGGTGTTTCAGCAACGGGAAAAATCAGAAAAATGGGATAAATGACTTGGGTCTGTAAGAAGTGGGGGAAATATTTGATAGGGGATAATTTCAACAGTAAGGGATAGGAAATACTGGCTGAAGGAAGATATTTTAGGAATGGTAGAAGTGGGAAAAATGGAAAAAGGGCAATAATGTAGAAGTGAGGATGAAGGGATATTGCTAAGAAATGGGGTAAAATGAAGGGAACAAGCTTCTGTGATTGAAGCTTCAGATCTTCTCATGATGAATCTGTCCTCCTTAATGAGCTTTTCCAGAATCTGCAAAATTCAATTGTAATATGCCAATCCTTGACAGGGATTATTAGTACTAAATCTAATCTAATACTAAAAATATAGTGCAGAAAATTAAATGCTGTGAGGAGCAGAAGACTCCCCTAGAAAAAGATAATGAATATCAGTCATGCAAGCAGTCTTGAAATCCTCTTTAGAAACAGGGCGCTGATATAGACGGAGCCTATGACCATTGACTAGTAGAGGTGTTTTAGAATCATCAATTGTTAAAAGTCTTACCGTTCCGTTTGGAAAAACATCATCTACTTCATATGGTCCAAGCCAGCGTGTACGAAGCTTACCCTGAAAATTTTCAAACCGAGAGTCATACAACAGGGCCCAATTACCTTTTTGGAACTGCTTGTGTTTGATAATTTTGTCATGCCACTTCATCCTTTGTTGTTGTATCATGGTTGTTTGATGGATGGCATCTAATCTCTTTTCATCCAACTCCAGAAGCTGCTGCAACCTAGCTGTCTGCACATCAGTCAAATCAAGATTAACAGCTAAAGCAGTTCTTAAAGTTTTGATCTCGAATTCCACAGGAAAAACAGCATTTTTACCATAAACCAATTCATAGGGAGAAAAACTTGTAGTGTTTCTCCAAGTAGTTCTGTAAGCCCATAATGCCTCAGGGAGCCTTTGGGACCAATCCTTCCGGTTGTCCTTCACTGTTTTAGTTAGAATGGCTTCTAATACTTTATTTGTACTTTCCACCTGCCCATTGGCCTGGGGGTGGTATGGTGTAGTCATTCTATGTTGAATATGATATTTGTGAAGGGTAGACTTAAAACCATGAGAAGTGAATGGAGGTCCTCCATCTGTAACTAGCTCTCTAGGAATTCCAAATCTAGTGAAGATCTCTTCAAATAAGAAAGCTAGGACAGCCTCTTCATT
The DNA here is from genome assembly GCA_034641835.2 of Pinus albicaulis. Taxonomy (NCBI): domain Eukaryota; kingdom Viridiplantae; phylum Streptophyta; class Pinopsida; order Pinales; family Pinaceae; genus Pinus; species Pinus albicaulis. The sequence continues at coordinate 856,150,744 of CM076572.1, forward strand.
AGCTCTAATAAGTGCTTTGGCCTCCACCCATTTAGTCATATAGTCTGTACAGACTAATATATAAGTTCTTTGATTGGATGGAGGGTTAATGGGTCCTATGAAATTCAAGGCCCATCTTTCAAATGGTTCAGAAACTACCTGGGGGTTTAATGGCATTTGGTCTCTATGATTAGGTTGACCCATTCTCTGGCAGCTGTCACAAGCCCTTACATATTTCTTTGCATCCTTAAATAATGAGGGCCAATAGTAACCCATCCTCAGAATTTTGTGTGCTGTTCTCTTATCAGCAAAATGCCCTCCACAAGGGCCATCATGACAAGCTTTCAATATGTCATACACTTCATCTTCTCTAATGCATCTTTGGATTTCCTGATCAAGCCCAGTGTAGAAAAGACACCCACTTATCCAGCTATACCTGGCACTTTGTTGAACAATTCTTCTTTTTTCTCTATATGACAGGTGTGATGGTAATTTTCCTGCAACCAAATAATTAGCAATATCTGCATACCATGGAGAGTGAGCAGAAACTGCAAACAAATACTCATCAGGAAAAGAATCATCTACTGGAATATCATTATCAGTTTTTAACCGTGAAAGGAAATCGGCCACCACATTTTCTTTACCAGGCCGATCTACAATTGTGATATCAAATTCCTGCAGTAATAATAGCCATCTGGTAACTCTAGCATTTGTAACAGATTTTTTCATTAAATACTTAATAGCCGAGTGGTCAGTGTGCACAAAAGTAGAATAACCAGTGATATAATGTCGAAATTTATTAATGGCATAAATTACTGCAAGAAACTCCTTTTCGGTAACTGTATAATTAAGCTCAGCAGGGGTCATATTCTTACTGATAAAGTAGATAGCATAAGGAAGATGATTTTCCTCTTGTCCCAAGACGGCTCCAATTGCAGTGTCTGAAGCATCAGAAGATATATGAAAAGGGAGGGCCCAATCAGGCCCCCTCAAAATAGGAGCAGTAGACAACTGATGCTTGAGTTCTTCAAAAGCTTTCTGACAAGAATTAGTCCACTTAAATTCAGCATTTTTCATAAGCAACACAAATAATGGAGAAGCTATCTTAGAGAAATCTTTAATAAATCTTCTGTATTTTCCAGCATGTCCTAGAAAACTTCTCACATCAGTTTGAGTTTTAGGAACAGAAAGATTGTGAATGACCAATATTTTAGATGGATCTACCTGAATACCTTGAGATGAAATAAAATGTCCAAGCACTATTCCTTCACTCATCATCATATGGCATTTTTCAGTACTTAGGGAAAGGTGAGCTTGTATACATCGTTTAAGTACTTTCTCAAGGTTTTGTAATGCATCTTCAAAAGACACACCATAAGGAGTAAAATCATCCATAAATATTTCCATAGAATCATTCAGCATATCGGAAAAGATTCCTATAACAGCTCTTTGAAAAGTTGCTGGTGCATTACATAGCCCAAATGGAAGAACTCTATAAGAAAAAGTTCCCCAAGGGCTGGTGAAAGTGGTCTTGTCTTGGTCTTGGGGTGCAATTCTTATCTGATTATACCCACTGAATCCATCTAGAAAAGAAAAGAATTTCTTCCCTGCCAGGCTATCCAACACCTGATCAATGAAGGGTAAAGGAAAGTGATCCTTTTGAGTAGCTTTGTTTAAGGCTCTGTAGTCAACACATACTCTCCATTTCCCGTTTTTCTTAGGGACAATTACCAATGGGGAAACCCATTCACTGTCAGATATAGGGTATATAAATCTTGCATTAAGCAATTTTTGAAGTTCTTCCTTAACAATTTCTCGTAAATTAGGATTCATTCGTCTTTGGGGTTGACAAACAGGCCGGCATCCTTCTTTAATGTAAATTCGATGAGTACATAATTAAGAAGAAATACCTTTCATATCCGTGTAATCCCATGCAAATGCTTCCTTATATTCATGCAATAACTTCATTAACTGCTGTGTTTCATTAACTGTTAGATCAGGATTTATGTTTAATGTCTTGCCAGGTTCAATTTCAACTATTATGCTTCTAGATGAGATGGTGGTTAATGTCTGAGATGAGTCTTCAGATTCAATATTTTCTTGTGTATCAGTTTCAAAAATTGCAGTTAATTGATTATGTGTTTCAGCAATTACAGAAGAAGGTTCACAAATAAAATTATTAATTATCTCATCCTCTGTATTGTCTTTAAGAGTTAAAGCTTGTCCAATGGTTAAAATAGGCTGAACAGCATTATCATCATAATCCATCCACATAGAATCTTCATTATTAATTATTGGTGTAGCATGAGGATAAAGAGTAAGCTGTTTTGTTTCATAACCATTAGAGATTGTCATTGAACCAGATCTACAACTGATAAAAGCATCAGCTATGGCCAGCCATGGCCTTCCTAGAATTAAGTGATGTCCCCCCAACTTTGTTTTAGTCTGCAATACAACAAAATCAGCTGGGTATTTCCAGGATTCAACTGAAATAAGTAGATCCTCAACAACTCCTTCAGGTTTAATTATAGAACGATCAACCAACTCTAGAATGGTGGGTGTATCTCTGATTGTGTTATTCAGCTGTAACAATTGTGAAGTTTCAAGAGTCATTATGTTAATTGCAGCACCTAAATCTACCAGAACTTGGGGAATCATTGTTTTACCAATCTGAACTGTTACTGTAGGATGGCCGGGATCACCATATTTCACGGGAGGGGCTTTTCCGGACATTAATGTAGACAAGTCCGCCATCACATGCACTGTAAGGGGGTCCTTCGTTTTCCTACCAGGTTTCTTAACACAAATATCCCTTAATGTTCTGGCATAAATTGGTACATCTCTTAATGCTTGTAAAAGTGGAATTTTAACATACAAATTTTGCAATTCCCCTAGAATATTAAAAGCAGGTGTTTCAGCTGTTCTGGTTAAAACCAAACGCTCGGGGAATGGTGGTTCTGTTATTTCAACATTCTTGTTAGAAGGTGGTTGTGCTTTCTTATGTTTCTCAGTTTCCTCTTTATCCGAATCAGAAGAAGTTATGTCATCAATAATGGGCTCTACTATTTTCCCATATCTTAAATGAATATCATTACATTGCATAGTAGGAAATATAGATTGATTCTGAATATCAATGACTTGCACAACTTTATTATTGGGGTTAGGATTTGGTTGCACAGGTAGCTGGGGTCTCATTTGGTTATTTGGCAGAGCATTTGATGGCAGAGGAAGTGGTTGTTGATATTGAGGCAACTGATTTGGATACGGAAGTTGTTGGCTTCTCCAATTTGAATTCCAAGGGTTAAAAGAAGATGGCTGCTGTGGAGGCCAAGGAGTCCACATTGAAGGATCAACAAAGGGAGGGTTTGATTGCTGCATGGGTGGGAAATTCATTTGATTGAAGGGTGGGTATTGCATTTTCTTAAAGGGAGGGTAATTTGTTTGACCGAAAGCAGAATAATTGTTCCAACGATTAAATGGCATACTAGAGTTCATACCTTGTCCTTTTGGTTGCCATTGTCTTCTTTGAGTTAGCAGGTAAATTGCTTCAGCTTCTTCTTCCGTTGGCTGCAATGCTGCCTTTATTCCTGGTAGAGATGGACATTGTTTTGTTTCATGATCTTTCTCACAAAGGGTACAAATTGGTATTTTGTCCATTGGGCACTCCCTTAGTGGATGTTTGTCTCTGCACTTGAGGCAAAAGACAGCCAGAGTTGCTTCTGCTTCAGCCTGCTTCTTCTTAACCTGCAAAGTGTCAATTTGTGAAGCAAAAGAACTTAACATCTCAGTTTTAAATTCTTCAAGTAAATTACCTATTTCAGCTCTTGTTGCTCCCCCACTGACTGATTTCTGCACTCTTGAATAGGTGGGATCTCTATTACTTAATCTGTTCCTTGCAGCTCCCCTTGAACACCTCTTAGAAAGTTCAACAATCTCATCATATGATTCCTTAGATATATCTCCCTTGCCAAGCATGTTTAACATATCTAAACAATCATCCCTTAAACCTCTAAGTAATATTGTTTTGCAAATTTCCTTACTTATATTCGGATGATCGGATCTCTGTATATTGTACTGCAGCCTTTCTATATAGTCCTCCAGATTCTCGTCCGGCTTTTGTGCCATATTGAATAGTTCATCCTTATTTTCTCTCGTCCGGCAATAGTCTTGATATTTAAGCAGAAATTTCTGTTTCATCTGCTCCCATGTTGTGATCACCTGACTTCCAAGGCTCATGAACCATCTTAAAGCATTCCCTTTTAAGGTGGCTGGAAACAGTTTCAACTTTTGAGCATTAGTAACATACTCATAACTTCTGCATAATATATCAAATTCAAAAAGAAATTCATCCGGATCTTCAGAGGATAAACCATGAAAGTTAGGTAAAGCAGACAATGGAATTTTTTTCATAGGAGTTGTCCCTGCAGGGAGATCACTGATAGGAAATCCCAAGGTAGAGAGAGAGTTTTCATTCCTTCCTTCTCCTTCAGGATCTACACGTCCTCCACCAAAGAAATCATCATTGTTTCCTTCCATCGTTGGCTCTCCTACTGCACTTGCTCGATCGTCAAGATCTTCTACTGGCTCTTCAATGTTTTCCACTGGTCGTCCAACGCTCTCTATTATTTCCTCAATGTGCTCTGCTGATTCACTAACACTTTCTTCTGACTCTCCAGCACTGACTGCTGGTTCTTCAATCACTGATTTTTCTATATTTTCAGGACCCACAACTTCCTCTGTTTTGTAATCTGATTGAGGGGAGTGCTGAAGTTTTGATCTTCGAGAACTTAATCTCTGTGATGATTCAGCCTTTGATACAATCTCGTCAATAAAAATTTTTCTTCCTCCCCTTCCTTTGCCTTTGCCACCTGTGGGGTTAGTTTTCTTCTGGTTTCCGCGTCCTCTCATACAATCTGCACATTTAAAAAGAAAAGATTAATGCTTTTGAAATCTATAATTACCTTCCCCGGCAACGGCGCCAAAATGTTGGTCGCTTTAATTGTTTTCACAATTGAAGCTCCACATAAATTGTCAACCCGAGGAAGTCTTTTTATTCCAAAGACAATCACGCACTGGATATGCTCAATTTCAAAAGCAAGAACAATGTTGTAGTAAAAGCCACACAATTATCAATCATACAAATCTAATTATTCACACTACCATTTAATCAAAGCTAGTCACACAAGTTATAGCGAGGAAATAACTACTATGTTGCGTTAAAATCCAATTAAAAGGAAAATCAATCGCAAGAAAAGAAACAAAATCAACCATGGCATGAGCTTAGGACCTATTCCTTAATTGCCAGAACCAAAACTATTTGGCACTAATCACCAACAACACCAACATAGAAAAGATAACTCAGGGAAAGGAATGAGACCCTATTCCTACTAGCAGAGACCTTGGTAACCCATTCTCCTGTTTAATCTGCCTAGAAAGGAAGGCAATTAGTGGGAGACGGGGACTATTCCTTTGTACAGGGAATCTTGACTGCTTACAACATCATACGTACACCATATAATAAATGGATTTCTCAACTTCTCAAGAATGAATGTATTAAACACATGCAGCGTTAAGGAAACAGAGTACTTGATGAACTACAGAACTGTGCAACTAGTGTTCAACAGCAGAATTAAAGTAAAGTGCAAACAGCGTAAAGAATTAAACAAATTACAGGAACAGAAGGGTGAATCTTGTGAGGAAGGCGGGCCCTTTCCCTCTCACAAGATTCCCCAGGGAAAGAATTAAATTGGGGCGCTCAAAAGAAGATTTTATTCATCTGTCAAAAGAAATGATACATTACAGATGGAGTCTAGCTCCAGTTCTCACACAATATTCTCCTGTAGCTTTCAAAAATGAACTCTCCACTAATGATGATGTCTCCTCTTTTTAAAGAGGAGACATCTTTTACAATTACATGAGAGCAAATCTACGTTTATCCCAAATCTGTTCTCTTTCTCAAAACAGGACTATTCTGTTCTTCCAAAAAAATATATTGTTACAACAGAGACAACAAGAATGCTATCTTCAGAATGATCCATGTAACCATGTCTTCATGCTGTTACTATTATTCCACAAAAGGCTCTTCCAGAATCGCAAATTACGAGTGACGGAATTTGCGTGCTTGACGGCTGTTTCAGAAACTAAGTCAGCTGTTTCAGCAACGGCCGCTTGTTCCTAGCAAAGCATATAACTTATCTGCGATCTTTTGGACTTATGTTAGAAATGATGCACTTCGATTAATGATAAAATATAAGAGTATTATGGAATTATATGTAAACAGATTAAACATATAATAAAGAAGAGGATTTTATATACCTTGGGATAAAGTAGATGAAAATGATAATGGAATCCTTTTTTAATCATGGTTATAAAGATAAGATGGTGTCAAATTATATAGCAAAAATGATACATAGTGGAGTCCTAACACTGCTATCATTGTACAAACACTGATAATAATTTAAGATTAACTAATGCTCTAATTGAAAGAAATACTGATTCACCCCCCCTCTCAGTATTTCCAACAATTAAAATATGAAGAATCACAACCATCTTCTAGATGGAAGCTCCCTAGTTTTGATGCTTCTCAAGTATATTTAGATCTTAGTGTTTTCCATTTAAAAGAAGCCACTAGAATTTCCATTAAGGAATCCATTATTCAAACCCAAGAGAACTCTGAATGTGTACAGTCCATTCCTCTTCTTAATTCTAAGCAACTACAAGCCGAAGCCAAAAGGATTAAAACTCAGTACTTGCATTTGGGATGTATCAGAATCAACATTAATGCTCTGACACATCAAGGGCTAAATACCTTTGTTCTAGCCATTGTCAGAGATCTTACACATAACAAGTATACCGATTCCTTGATTGGAGGAATAGTTGCCCCATTGTCGAATGGCCCAGTCTATTTTGATTGTTATCCAAATTTTTCTGTATATGTCTTTGATGAAACAATCGACAATATCCTTCAGTTACAAATCCAGACCACTGGATTCGATATGACAAGAAAAGGACATAATATAGCCATTCAGACCAGAGGATGTTTCTGTCATACCAACACCCTCTATCCTATAGTTCTTCACACTCCCAATAAGGATTCAAAGTCGAGCGTTGTTGTTCTAACCAATTCCAAAAATCAAAAAGTAGAACATCAGACTATCAGATGGGAAGATCTTACTTTCCCTGAGCACTGGGTTGTATGAAATCCCAAACCTCCAAGTATGAGAAGTATCACTTATGAAAATATCTGAGAAGACCAGTCCTCTGCTGTTCTATCTTTTCCCCGAAGATCTACCATAGAAAGAAAAAGGATTGAACAATCTTGCAGAAGTTCCCCATTATACAGAGATCCCATTGAAGTTGATACTGCTTGCTCCATTTTTGTCTCAAATTCTTGTAAACATATTTCTTTATTTGAGTTTGCCCAAATTGTAAATTTTTCCTCTGTTGAAGTCATTTGCCCTGAGTGCAAAGTCCCTTTAAATTTGAGCAGTCTTGCAGAATTTGTCATTCATGCTAACCATCATCATAGGACAGGTGAAGCCCCGGCTTCTACATCTATAAACCCTTGTCCAAATCCGAAGTGTTTAGATATTCCCTTCCCACATGAATCTGATCACATTATGATGATGCATTTGTTACCCTCTTTAGAAAACGAAGATCTGAGGTTAACAGAAATATTCAGCCGCATGAGACCACCAAATATGCCAAGATATGGTCTAGGCTATCTAGAAGACCTGAATGACCTAATTCCAGAATCCAGATTTGGTGTCTTACTAGAATATTGCAAGAAGCCATCAGTCATAGAGATGCACAAATTTTTCACTCTGATGGATGGTTGTAAGAAACATAAAGTAGATACCCAGTGGAGGAAAGAGATGTTAAACTGGGATATTTACACCCATCCAGAGGAAAAATATTTTGGCCTCACTCATACCAGTGAAGAAAAACTCAGATTATCTCAAGAATGGAAAGAATTTATGGACAAGTCTCATTCTTGGATATCCTTTTATGTTTGGAAAAGTATGAAGCAATCTGAGAATGTTTTAATGACTGACATTGCATCCTCTACATCTTCTCAGCACTCTTGGTCTAAATTAGATGGTAGCAAGATTGAAACCTCATCCACATTTCCTCATTACAAAGGAATCATCCTTGGAGAAGCCCAAAACTCAGCAAAAGCTATTCCTCTAGTTTTGAAGGATGACAATGCTTTAGGCATTGATGGCAGAATCCAAAAAGCCAGTGAGAAATTAAACTGGACTAACAATGCCATTAAGGGATTGGAAATTAACTCTGCTAAAACTTCTGTTGTGAAAGAACAGTTTGACAGTTTACAGGTTTCAGTCAATAGTGTAAATAATTGTTTGAATAATATTCAGTTTTCTTCTTCTGTTTTGAAAATTTATGCAATAGAGTCCTTAAGTAAAATGGATGAAGTAGAGGGCAAGGTTATACAAGAAATATGCTCTACAAAAGGACTCATAACAGACTTTTCTGAAAAGTTTTACAATATGAATATATCCAAATCTGACAAGCTTGTTCCTGCTTCATTCTTGCATAAGAGAAATGTACAGATTCAGCATCCTGTCAAGCCAGTTGACATATTTTCCCATTTGTTGCCTAGAGAAGTTGCCCAGCCTTCTCAGGAAGAATCTTCAGAAAATATTACCATTGCTTGCTTGTTTAAGGAACCAAAGTCAGAATCACAGATATTCCCAATCTATGAGCCATAAGAGAGCCAATTTACCAGATATTCTCCTCCTGATCTTAGTGGGAAAGGAAACGTTCCATAAACCCATACTTTCTATCCAGACTCTCATCGAGAATGGAATATTGATAATTTAAGTACGGGCCAAATCAGAAAATGATTGATACGATGTTTACAGAGTACAATATTATGTGCTTGAGAGGCAAAAATGAAATTGAAGCTTGTAAAACTCTCATACAATGTTTTACTGACACTCTCCTATGATGGTGGGAAACTGAAACATCTCCAGCATTGATCATAAAAATGGAAAGTGAACTTCTGAAAGATGAAGTTGGGGACATAATTCACAAGGCTGATGGTACACCACAGAATAATATGGTTGGAGCTCTCACCTCCATGATTCAAGAACACTGGTGTGGTTCTGAAACAGAAATAGTAGACACGCATGAAATGATTATGATGAATCTTAAGTGAAATAAATTGTCACAGTATGAATATTTCCATAGAGACTGGATGCAACGCATCTATCAGGTAAGAGATCCTAAAAATATTCTCTGGAAACAAGTATATCTAGTAGCCCTTCTGTCTAGATTTTTAGACCTGTTACGTCTAAAATATGCTTTCCAGTTGCCCTTTGAATCTTTTACCTAGGGAGAAATATATTCCATTGTTACTAAAACTCGGGTTGGTTTGTGCACAAGTTCTAAAGTTAAAAAGTCTTTGGAAAAGCTTTCTAGATTGGCTGACAGTAAGTCAATTTGCAGTAAATATGGCCTTAACATTGATGATCCTCTTGTAAAAATAAGGAAAGCAAAAAGAAAAGCAAAGAAAGCTAGTAAGCAATTCAAGAATAAGCCAACCAGCGGGAAAAGAAGGGTCACCTCTAGACCAATAAAAGTAAGAAAGGGATATTAAAAGTATGTCCCTAACACACATTATTACAAGCCATCTTACATCCATCTCCATTCCCACAAACAAGATAGCTGGAACAAACTATACTGTTGGTTATGTGGGAAAACATGCCATACTTCAAACACATGCCCAGATGGTGAAGAATCCAGAAAGAACAGAGGCAAGAAATCTCAGCCTCAGAATAAACAAAGGAAAGTTGTTAAAATAGAAACCCAAATATTATGTATGAGATGTGGGTCTAGGAATCACAAAATTGATCATTGTCCAAATGTTGTGATTCGTGAACAAATTCAACAACAATAGCTTGAAGAATCATCCTATGATTCTTGTAGTTCCTCTTCTTCTGAATCATCCATAGAAGAATTAAATACTCATATGCAACAATGTTTCTGTTCAGATTCAAATGACTTTCATTGCAGTTATTCCTTTGATTTTGATTATTCAAGTGACATTTATTTTGAAGAAAAGAAACATCAGAAAGAAAAAAGTATTGATGGCTCATACTACTGATGAAGAAGAACTAAAAATTCTGTCACAAATTCGTGGCATGGAAGAAGGAGAAATGAAATACAAGCTTCTTGAAACATTTTTGAATCATATTCATTCCTCTAGCTCTAGCAAAGCATCTGCCAAAAATCCTATCTTTGTGGATGCCTCCTATGAGCGAAACACTAAAGCCTTCCAGTGTGATCAATTTCAATATAAAGTTCTCGCACTCACTTTGGGGGAGGTAAGTAGAGAAATTCACAATCTTAAAACAAAAATCTCTACTCTTGAAAATCAAGTAGCTCAGTTGGAAAAAGGCAAGCAACCTTTGGTACAAAATAGTTCTGCATGCACAACTGCATACACTCTGCATTCTGCACCAAAATCTACTGAATCTCAAGTAGAAATAATTGAGGGAAAAAGAGATCCCACAGTAGGTTTCAGATAAATTAGGATATTAGCAATAGAATATCAACAACATCATGTCCTCATAAATGTCTGCCTTAAAGGGGAAATTTTTTCCCTAATAACTTTAATTGATTCAGGTGCAGATATCAATATTTTCAATACAAAAGTAATCCCAGCCAAATTTTGGGTTGCTGCTACTAGAAAATTAGTAGGGTTGGGAGATAAAACCCTTAAATATGAAGTTCCCAAAGCTGCCATATTTTTTTATCAGCATTGTATTAAGTTAAAATTTGCAGTAGCAGACAGTCCTGTTGATTTTTTATTAGGAAATTTCTTTCTTGCAGCTGTGGAACCACATGGTTCAATTAGATTAAAAGGAAATAGAGCAGGATACTTCATTACTGACCCTACTTCTGAGGGAAGTCAGAAAATAATTGAAATGCCATATATTTAAAATCCTAGAGTCTCTACTATGGTTCAAGCTATGAAAGAGCTGGATAAAGCTGAAACCAAACTGACTGAATTGTGTTGTGTAACCAGCTCCAAAAATAGAAGAAAAGAGATATCAACGCCTTAGAAATGAGCCACTTCGAGGGGGAAACCTCCAATACGTTACATAAATGAAAAATTCGTGGATGATACAATTTACAAAACCTCCTTTCTATATATAGGAGTCCATGTGGCCATAATGTAATCCTAGTGGGCCACAATGTAATCCTAGCCGACCTAACAATAATAATTGAAGGGCACAATAATAACAAAATGGGGGTTACAAGGGTACAATAATAACAATAAAGGGGTTACACTAATAAAAATAAGGGACTATACTGGTAATATAGGGGCCTAACATGCCCCTCTCCTTCAAAAAAATGTTGTCCTCAACGCTTGAGTAGCTCTAGGTGCTTCCGTATAAACTTCTCATCCTCTTGTGTAGAATCTTCAGTGGGTAAGTTCTTCCACTTGATGAGATACTCTGAAATTGATCAATTCCGTAGCTGTCGAGTTCTTGTTTCCGTGACCGTTTCAGGTTCCAATATGAATTTTCCTTCCTCATCAAGTTCTGGCAATATTGTTTGAACTGGAAGATTTTCACCTATAACCTTTTTTAAGCATGAAACATGGAAAACTGGATGCACTCGCGAAGAAGCAGAAAGCTCCAATTTGTATGCCATAGTACCAATCTTTTGCAACACCTTGTAAGGACCATAGTACTTTGGCGATAATTTATTATCCTTCTTAGCTTGCTTGAGGGACATTTGTTCGTATGGTTGTAGCCGTAAAAATACCCAATCTCCTACATCAAAACTTCTCTCGCTGCGATGTTGATCTGCCTGTTGTTTCATTCGATTTTGTGCCAAATTCAGGTTATCCTTTAAGAGTTGGAGAACTTCTTGCTGATGCTCGATGTGATCTTCCACCGCTTGAACCTTCGAATTTTCCCTTAAAGATGATGTGATGGATGGTGGATGATATCCATAAAGTGCCATAAATGGGGTCATTTTTGCTGCAGTATGGAAGGAAGTGTTATACCACCATTCAGCGAGAGGTAACCACTTGACCGATTGTGTTTGTTTATCAGATACAAAACAACGAAGATATCCTTCCAAACATTTATTTACTATCTCAGTTTGACCATCAGATTGAGGATGATAAGATGAGCTATGAGCTAATTGAGTACCCAAACAAGAAAATAATTCCGTCCAAAAATTTCCAGTAAAAATGGGATCTCTGGCACTCACAATAACCCTTGGGCTTCCATGTAGATTTTGAATTCTTTCCATAAATGTAGTAGCAACTGTACTTGCTTTAAATGGATGAGATAATGCACAAAAGTGTGCATACTTGGTAATTCTATCAACTACCACCATGATGACACTCTTTCCTTCGGACTTAGGTAAACTCGTGATAAAATCCATTGAAATCTCCTCCCAACGTTGACTTGGAATGGATAAAGGTTGTAGAAGTCCCGGGGTCTTAATTGTCTCAACTTTATTCTGCTGGCAAACCAAACATTTCGCCACAAAATTTTGAATATCAGATTTAAGGCCATCCCAAAAAAATTCTTTCTTCACCCTGTGGTAAGTTTTTAAAAATCCTGAGTGTCCTCCTAAAGGAGAAGCGTGCAATTCCAGAAGAATCTTTTGTTTTAGTTGGGAATTCTTACAAAGATTTAAGAGATATTTGTACCATAACAAATCATTTTTCCAACTGGATGTACTAGGATCTTGCTGCAAATTTTGAATGAGTGCCCATACATCTTTGTCCTTCTTCCATTCATCTCTTGCTTCGGTTAGCCAATCTGGTTGGATAATGGAAATGGCACAAAGCAATGCTTCCACCTCTTCATTCTTTCTTGAGAGTGCATCTGCAACAACATTAAGCTTTCCTTTTTTGTAGATTATTTCAAAGTCATAACCCAACATCTTTGTGACCCATTTTTGCTGCTCTTCTGAAGATAGTCTTTTTTCCAAAAAGTGTTTAAGACTATCATGATCAATTTTTACCTTAAAGTGTCTTCCCATTAGGTAAGTTATCCATTTCTTTAGTGCATGCAATATTGCTAACATTTCCTTCTCATAAATAGGTTTCTGTAAATACTTTCCTTTGATTGGACGAATTTAAAATGCAATGGGTCTTCCTTCCTACATTAAAACAACACCAATTCCATTTCTTGAGGCATCACATTCCACAATAAAGGTTTTTGTGAAGTCTAGCGTAGCTAAGACCAGTGCTAGGCACATTGCCTCTTTAAGATGTTCAAAGGTCTTAGTTGCTTCAGGAGTCCATGAAAATGCATCTTTCTTCAATAATGTTGTTAGAGGCGCTGCTATTCTCCCATAATTCTTAACAAACTTACAATAATACCCTGTTACCCTGAGAAATCCTCGCAACTGCTTTATGGTTGTGGGGAATTTCCATTCCTTAATGGCTTTAATTTTTTTAGGGTCTACTTTAACACCCTCGTGAGATACAATATGACCCAGATATTCCACCTCTTGTACTCCAAAGAAACATTTGGATGTTTTTGCATATAATTGTTTCTCCTGCAATAGTTTGAGCACCTTGTCGACATGTTCAACATGATCCTTCCAAGACCTGCTGTAGATTAGTATATCATCAAAAAATACTAGCACAAATTTTCTAAGGAAGGGCTTGAAAATGGAATTCATCAACCCTTGAAATGTAGAAGGTGCATTGGTAAGGCCAAAAGGAATGACCAAAAATTCATAATGACCCTCATGAGTTTGAAATGTTGTTTTTGGAATATCTTCAGTCTTCATTCTAATTTGATGATATCCTGAACGAAGATCCAACTTGGTAAAATAAATTGCTCCATGTAATTCATCCAATAATTCATCAATCACAAAAATGGGAAATTTATCTTTAATGGTGAGCTTATTGAGCTCCCTATAATCCGGACACATTCGCCATGATCCATCCTTCTTGTGTACCAATACTACAGGAGCAGAGAAAGAACTTTGACTAGGTTGAATTATAACCGCCTCTAACATTTCTGCAATCATACGTTCAATTTCGCTCTTTTGGAAGTAAGGATATCTATAAGGCCTGATGTTTGGAGGAACACTTCCTTGAATCAAATGAATAGCATGATCATGATCACGAATAGGTGGGAGTCCTTTGGGAGTTTCAAACACCTTGGAATGATTGTCCAAGACTTGTTGGGGATCTGCAGAAATAGATGATTTTGATGTTGGAACTTCTAGTGAGCATAATTGTGCAATTACGCCTCGTTGTTCTTTCTTTAGAAGCTTTGTCATGACATTAGAGCTTATTATCCTTCCTGGCTTCCCCGCAATACCCCGTAATTCGACTTTCTTTCCTTCTGAAAAAAATTTCAAGAAAAGTTCTTGAAAATTAAAAGCTACCGTCCCCAAAGATTGTAACCATTGTACTCCTAGTACAACATCAGCACCTCCCATAGGAATGGAAAGCATTGGACTAGTCAATACATATTCCCCCATGGTTAGCTTGATATTATGGCATTTTCCAGAGAAATTTATAGTTCCTCTATTTGCCACCATCACTCGACATTCTAGTGCTGGGTATAGGAAACAATTTAATTCCTTGGCTACCTTACAATGAATAAAATTATGGGTGCTACCTGAATCAATCAACACTATTAACTTTTTCTTCTTGATATGTCCTTCTATCTTGAGAGTTTGAGGAGTGGTAATTCCTACCAGTGCATTACACAATATGGTCGGATTCATTTCTTCCTCTTCTAGGGCTGGTTCCTGGTGTATATCCTCTTCTTGTTCATTTTCTTCTTCCTCTTCACAATCTATGTAAAATAATTTCTTCTCAAGACACTTATGACCTTTAGTGTATTTTCTATCACAACTGTAGCAAAGCCCTTTTTCTCTTTTTTCTTCCAATTGTTGTGGTGTCAACCTTGTAGGTTGTGGAAATCTAGGCGTAGCAACACTCCCTTCTTTATAGAAGTGAGTGGTAGGCTTCCTTGTCGCCATAATTTTACATTCAATTTTTCTTGCCAACCTGAATGCCTTCTCCAATGAATTAGGTTCCAAAACACGAACTTCATGTTGGATGTTATCCTTTAAAGTACCTATGAAGAGATCAATCCTGTGTTCCTCTGGAATATCAGTTACCCTTATATTCTATTTTTGGAAGTCCTCAATGTGCTCCCCCACTAAACCCTTTTGTTTGAGATTTATCAATTGGCTAAAGAAGGTGTTGCTCTTTGTATCCTCATAATGTGCTATCATTTCCTCCATAAAAATTGACCAAGTGACAATTTTTTTATGGGAGCAAAGCCATCGATACCATACAAATGCATTTTGTTCTAAATGTAAAGTTGCAATGCGTAACTTTTGTGTGTTTTGCACATTATGGAGATCAAAATATTGCTCCATCTGTAGTATCCATGTTACAGGATCCTTTCCATCAAACTTCCTCATATCCATTTTTGGAATATGGTGGTTCTTCCTGCCAACATTAGAGTTTATGAAATCAAAATTAACATTTATTTTGTTCTCATCATGAGTTTCCTCTACTATTTTTTAACCATTAGGAAACATTTCTTGTATCAACTTTGTCAAACCTTCTATGTCTGCTTTTAGATCATTCTTTATGTTTTCCATTTTAGATTCCATGTCATATATCTTAGATTCCACATCTTTCTTCAAACCATCCATATTATTCATCACACCATCCATCTTTGCTTCCACGCCTTTCTTTAAAACTTCCATTTCATTTTTTGCTACTCTTTGCGAGAGTGAAATTTGGTGCACTTTCTCTTGTAATTTTGATAGATCATGTTGCAATTCTTCATCTTCATGAGTCATAGTAGAGCCTTCTGAAGGCTTAATGGGTGTTGAATTATTTTTACGGGGCATTTTTTAGAACCCAATAGTGATATATATTCTACAATATGCCCTTGGAATCAATTAAAATTGATTTTTCAAACAAGACTTATGTAATTCGGAAAACAAATACACACCTTTTTCTTGCTTTTGAGGAGCTCGATATTGAAATTTGATTATCTATGTGATTGCGGCTCTTCAATATCTGAAATTTAGCACTGAAGTAGCCCTATGAATTATCTTTTGAATTCCACAGGTCTGACCTGATTTGGATTCTCCAAGACAAAGTTATGTCCAATCTCCCACAATGACCTAATTATGGACTGGTTCAATAGAGTGAACTTGTAAGACTTGCCACGTGTCACTATTTCATCCTTCGCCTCTGAAATTGATAGCCAAGAAACTACAGTCCCTGTAATTGCGACCACTTTTTACGGCACTCCAATAAAATGCTCAGAGAGATATTTATTGAACTTTTCCCACGATCACCTATTTGAGATGAAATTTGAGAGCCTGAAAAATCACCACCTTCCACAGATCATATCTCCAAAAATATTTCGAATCAAGATCTGAAATTTTTCGATGCGTTTCCTCAGAATTTCAGCTTCGCGCCCTAAAAATATCAGATTTTGAACCTTCGTAAAAAACAATTTATAGCGAAAATTCCACGATGACCTATTTAGGAGCCTAAAAAAAGACCTAACTTCCACAGATCATATCTCCGAAAATATTGCGAATCAAGCTCTGAAAGTTTTATAAGGTCTTCCTCAGGATTTCGGCTTCGCCCCCTAAAACTTTCAGCTTCTGAAACGTCGTAGAAAAAAATTTATAGCGAAAATTCCACGATGACCTGTTTGGAGTAGCGAAACCCTAGAATCCAAAGCTCTGATACCAAATGTTGTGTAACCAGCTCCAAAAATAGAATAAAAGAGATATCAATGCCTTATAAATGAGCCACTTCGAGGGGGAAACCTCCAATATATTACATAAATGAACAATTCTTGGATGATACAATTTACAAAACCTCCTTTCTATATATAGGAGTCCATGTGGCCATAATGTAATCCTAGTGGGCCACAATGTAATCCTAGTCGACCTAACAATAATAATTTAAGGGCACAATAATAACAAAATGGGGGTTACAAGGGTACAATAATAACAATAAATGGGTTACACTAATAACAATAAGGGACTATACTGGTAATATAGGGACCTAACAAATTGAAAGATTTAAAATCTACTATCCAGATAGGAGAATAATTAAAAACTCCTATAGTCATTAATAAAATATCTAAATTAAAGAGAAAGATTGAATAAGAATGTTGTTCAGAGGAGCCCAATGCTTTTTGGCACAGAAAGAAACATAGTTTTTATCTTCCATATCAACTAGGATATGAGGGAAGGCCTTGCAAGAACAGAGCTATTCCTATGAACAAGGAACACAGAGATCTCTGTGAGGAAGAGATCAAGCAGTTATTGGATAGAAATCTAATAAGAGAATCTGACAGTCCATGGAACTGTTATGGATTCTATGTGAATAAAATATCTAAACAGATTAGGGGTATCCCAAGACTGGTCATAAACTACAAACCCCTAAATTCAATCTTAGCTGATAATACCTATCCAATACCTCACAAGGATGAGTTGATGTCCAGAATTGCAGGAGAAAAGATATTTTCAAAGTTTGATCTCAAGTCAGGATTCTGGCAAGTGGCTATTGTAGAAAAGGATAAATTCAAAACTTCCTCCAGCATTCCTATAGGGCACTATGAATGGAATGTCATGCCATTTGGTCTGAAACACGCTCCTTCAAAGTTTCAGAAAGTAATGGATTCAATTTTTAAACCTTATTTTGATTGGTTAATGGTGTACATAGATGATATTCTTATTTTCTCTAAGAATATTCATGACCACTTTAAACATGTACATATTTTCCTGTAAGTGGTCAAAAGAAATGGTCTTGTTTTAAGTAAGAAGAAGATTGAATTATTTCAAACTTCTATCAAGTTCCTCGGTCACACAATCCAGAATGGCCAGATATATCTCTAAAGGCATGCCCTTGAATTTGCAGAAAAATTTCCTGATATCATTATAGATAAAACCCAAATTCAGAGATTTCTGGGATTTCTAAACTATGTCAGTAATTTTTATCAGGATTTTGCAAAAGATAGAAATCTTTTGAATCAGAGACTGGGAAAAAATCCTTCGCCTTGGACTAGTACTCATACAAATGCTATAAAAAATATAAAGGCTAAGGTAAAATCTCTTCCAATTCTGTATGTTGCTGATGATATTTCTTTTAAAATTGTTGAATCAGATGCCAACGATTTAGGATGGGGAGGAGTGCTCAAGAAAAAGAAGGATGATGAAGAACAGGTAATTCAGTTTGCCTCGGGAACATGGAGCCCGACGGAGAAAAATTATTCTGTCATTGAAAGGGAGGTAGAAGCTGCATGGAATTCTATTGATAAATTTGAAATTCATTTGGTCAATAGAAAATTTTTATTAAGAACATATGCTTCTACTTTAAAGAAAGTGTTAACAAAAGACATAAAAATCCAGGTGAAGCAAAATTTTCCAGATGGCAGGCCTTATTTGCCAATTTTGACTATGATGTAGAACACATTAAAGGATCTGAAAATTGTCTGCCAGACTTTCTCAGCAGAGAACATATCCAACAACAAGAAAATATAATGGTGATTGTAACTGAATGGGACCCTAATCAACAGAAGGAAATACTTAGTTCCATTCCTGAAGATAAGAGTTGGCGAGAATATTGTGATCAATTTAAGCCAACTTGGCAGCTCGGAAACACTAAATTTTTGGATGCAAATCTGCAGAATCATACAGACATCCTACACCTAGTTCCTAGGAGAAAGGTGTATCCCAAAGGTAGCAAATGGATCCATGATATGGTGTATTCCAGAAGCATGGAAGCAGCTCATCAAGCAGAAGAAACACTAAGATCAGACTTCCATGACATCACCATGATATGGTTTGAAGGAAGTGACAGATGCAGAATCTATCACTAATATTTTTGTATTAATAGAACTAGAAATCCTACTTGGACACATAGAATTAATTTTAACCAGTGGCCAGGAGGAGATCCAAATATTATTTTTCCTGACACAATATATAATTTCACAGGTTATAAAAAGCTCTGATGGGATCTGTTAAATGTAGATGGAAAAAATGAAACCCACTACACAAAGATGAAATTTGGTTCAACTTGGATTATGCAACAAAATCAACAGTGTGATTGGCTACAAGACTGGTGGAGTGATTTTGGCATCAACAATACAACCATTGATCCTGTTTATTATGAATCATATTTTCAGTTACATTGTGACTGGTGTTTAGAGAAAAATATTCCTGAGTGCTTCCATACTCCTTGCAGAACTATTGGTGATCTTCGACTAACAGAAAATCAAGTTTTGCACCAGTATATGACCAGACATTATGAATGGTTGTTCATGACTAAGATTAAACACCAAATTGTATTAAACAAATCCATGATAGTTAGAAGGATTTATACTAAAGTTTTGGATGAGCCTTTGTATAAAAGATATCGATTTTCTAGCATTACTCTAGATAATCCGGCATAAATGGTTCTCGTGGACTCCATCCAAAAGTATCCACAGTGTCCATGATACCTAGTCACGGGTAAATTGTGACCGGTTTTCTTGAGGGCTTTCAGGTAAAAAGCTTCCTCCTTGTAATAAAAATTTTTCTCGTGGGCTTTCTGTAAAAAAAGTATCCACTATGCTTTGTCTGTCTCTTGTCCCCACATAATTTTGTCTGGATTTGGAATCTTTGTGCGGATGTTGCCTCGGCGTTACCTGAAAGCAATGATTCCATCTCCAAGTCACGGGTCCTACAAGAATGTTTGTCCCCTTGCCTTTTCTATATAAGGAGGGTAAGGCTCATTCATGAGGGATCCAGAGTCATAATGAGTGTGTGATAGAGTCTTGTATTTGTTTTGTTTTTGGTAAGAGATCTAAAGATCTTTCCTTCCTGCTCTGCAACTGCGGATGTCCAGTTTGATCTGCTTGCACCACGAAGGAGATTGAAATCTCTAAGTCTTAGGAGATCTGAGAAGCCTGCATATCAGTGTGCTCGGCACTGATAAGAACCAAAAGTGGCCAGATCAATAGGGAGTCCATTTGTTTGTGTGTTTCATGTTCAAATACTGAGTCTATGAATCGGCCAGGTAGCCTCTAGGAAGCTATCTTATTTATTAAGAAGCAAACACTGGTAAATTTCGTCATAGTCTATCTCAGGAAAGAACAAATAGAGTCTGTATATGAATTATGTAATCTGAAATATTTTGATCAATAAAGAGTGATAATTTTTTCGCATATTTTGAGTACTGAAAAACTCTGAGTTTATTTTAAAGTCTGTTGAGGTAGTATTTGTCTTACTTGCTTATACCAGAGGTTCGTCGGAAGTTCACCAAAGGGTATAAGGGACGCAAGACCGTTAAAGGTGAGGGAAGCCATTTGAAAGGTAGACAGAGCATGAAATACCTAAGTAGGTTCATGTATGGGTTCGTGTATGGGTGAACAAGCATAGATAAAGAAGAGACTCAGCAAGGCCAATCAGCCTATGTTGCTGTTACAAGATTCAGTCAGGAAGCCCCTTGCAAGCTTCAGTCAGGAAGCCCCTACGTAAAAGTTAGCCACTTGCTAGAATCCTAACTTGAGATCAAAATTTGAAAATATCTTTGCTCCTGCAATTCTGGAAATCAACTCATCCTTGTGAGGTATTGGATAGGTATTATCAGCTAAGACTGAATTTAGGGGTTTGTAGTTTATGACCAGTCTTGGGATACCCCTAATCTGTTTAGATATTTTATTCACATAGAATCCATAACAGTTCCATGGAATGTCAGATTATCTTATTATCTTTCTATCCAGTAACTACTTGATCTCTTTCTCACAGAGATCTCTGTATTCCTTGTTCATAGAAATGTCTCTGCTCTTGCAAGGCCTTCCCTCATATCCTGGTTTATATGGAAGATCAACACTATGTTACTTTATGTGCCAGAAAGCATTGGGCTCCTCTGAAGAACATTCTTCTTCAATATTTCTCTTTAATTTAGAGATTTTATTAATGACTATAGGAGTTTTTAATTGTTCTCCTATCTGGATAGTAGATTTTAAATATTTCAATTCAGTGAGTTTGGTTTCAGCTTTATCTAGCTCTGTGATAGCCTGAACCATAGTAGAGACTCTAGGATTTGAAATATATGGCATTTCAATTCTTTTCTGACTTCCCTCAGAAGTAGGGACAGTAATGAAGTATCCTGCTCTATTTCCTTTTAATCTGACTAAACCATGTGGTTCCACAGCTGCAAGAAAGACATTTCCTAATATACAATCAACAAGAATGTCTGCTACTGCAAATTTTAACTTAATACAACATTGATCAAAACATATGGCAGCTTTGGGAACTTCATATTTAAGGGTTTTATCTCCCGGCCCTACTACTTTTCTAGAAGCAGCAACCCAAAATTTGGCTGGGATTACTTTTGTATTGAAAATATTGATATATGCACCTGAATCAATTAAAGTTTTTAGGGAAAACATTTCCCCTTTAATGAAGAAATTTATGAGGACATGATGCTGTTGATATTCTATTGCTAATATCCCCATTTATCTAAAACCTACCGTGGGATCTCTTTTTCCCTCGATTATTTCTACTTGAGATTCAGTAGATTTTGGTGCAGAATGCAGAGTGTTTGCAGTTGTGCATGCAGAAATATTTTCTGCCAATGGCTGCTTGCCTTTTTCCAACTAAGTTACTTGATGTTTAAGAGTAGAGATTTATGTTTTAAGATTGTGAATTTCTCTACTTACCTCCTCCAAAGTGAGTGCACAAACTTTAGATTATAGTTGATCATGCTGGAAGGCTTTAGTGTTTCGCTCATAGGAGGCATCCACAAAGATAGGCCTTTTGGCGGATGCTTTGCTGGAGCTGGAGGAATGAATCTGATTCAAAAATGTTTCAAGAATCTTGTATTTCATTTCTCCTTCTTCCATGGCACGAATTTGTGACAAAAATTTTAGTTCTTCTTCATTAGCAGTCTGAGCCATCAATACTTTTTCTTTCTGATGATTCTGTTCTTCAAAAGAAATGTCACTTGAATAATCAGAATCAGAGGAATAACTGCAATGACATTCATCTGAATCTGAACAGAAAAATTACTGCATATGAGTATTTAATTCTTCTATGGATGATTCAGAAGAAGAGGAACTACAAGGATCATAGGATGATTCTTCAAGCTGTTGTTGTTGAATTTGTTCACGAATCACAACATTTGGACAATGATTATTTTTGT
Organism: Pinus albicaulis; assembly: GCA_034641835.2. NCBI lineage: Eukaryota > Viridiplantae > Streptophyta > Pinopsida > Pinales > Pinaceae > Pinus > Pinus albicaulis. The sequence continues at coordinate 856,172,921 of CM076572.1, forward strand.
GATTCCTAGACCCACATCTCATACATAATATTTGGGTTTCTATCTTAACAGCTTTCCTTTATTTATTCTGAGGATGAGATTTCTTTCCTCTGTTCTTTCTGGATTCTTCACCATCTGAGCATTTGTTTGAAGTATGGTTTGTTTTCCCACGTAACCAACAGGTTATTTTGTTCCATATATCTTGTTTGTGGGAATGGAGATGGATGTCAGATGGCTTGTAATAATGTGTGTTAGGGACATACTTGTAATATCCCTTTCTTACTTTTCTGGGTCCAAAGGTGACCCTTCTTTTCCCGCTGGTTGGCTTATTCCTGAATTTCTTACTAGCTTTCTTTGCTTTTCTTTTTTCTTTCCTTCTTTTTACAAGAGGATCATCAATGTTAAGGCCATATTTACTGCAAATTGACTTACTTTTAGGCAGTCTAGAAAGCTTTTCCAAAGACTTGTTAACTTTAGAACTTGCGCACAAACCAACCATAGTTTTAGTAACAATGGAATATATTTCTCCCCAGGTAGAAGATTCAAAGGGAAACTGGAAAGCATATTGTAGATGTAACAGGTCTACAAATCTAGACAGAAGGGCTGCTAGATATACTTGTTTCCAGAGAATATTTTTGGGATCTTTTACCTCATAGATGTGTTGCATCCAGTCTCTATGGAAATCTTGATACTGTGACAATTTATTGCACTTAAGATTCATCAGAATCATTTCGTGCTTGTCTGCTATTTATGTTTTAGAACCACACCAGTGTTCTTGAATCATGGAGGTGAGAGATCCAATCATATTATTCCGTGGTGTACCATCATCATTGTGAATTATGTCCCAAACTTCATCTTTCAGAAGTTCACTTTCCATTTTTGTGATCAATGCTGGAGATGTTTCAGTTTCCCACCATCGTAAGAGAGTGCTAGTAAAACATTGGATGAGAGTTTTACAAGCTTCAATTTCATTTTTTCCTCTCAAGCACATAAGATTTTACTCTATAAACATCATATCAATCATTTGTCTGATCTGGTCCGTACTTAAATTATCAATATTCCATTCTCGATGAGAGTCTGGATAGAAGGTATGGGTTTCTGGAACCTTTCCTTTTCCACTAAGGTCAGGAGGAGAATATATGGTAATCTGGCTCTCTAATGGCTCATAGATTGGGAATATCTGTGATTCTGACTCTGGTTCCTTAAAGAAGGAAGTAATGGTAATCTTTTCTGAAGATTCTTCCTGAGAAGGCTGGGCAACTTCTCTAGGCAACAATTGGGGAAATCTGTCAACTGGCTTGACAGGATGCTGAATCTGTACATTTCTCTTATGCAAGAATGAAGCAGGAACAAGCTTGTCAGATTTGGATATATTCATATTATCAAACTTTTCAGACAAGTCTGTTATGAGTCCTTTTGTAGAGCATATTTCTTGTATAACCTTTCCCTCTACTTCATCCATTTTACTAAAGGACTCTATTGCATAACTTTTCAAAAAAGAAGAAGAAAATTCAATATTATTCAAACAATTATTTACACTATTGACTGAAACCTGTAAACTGTTAAACTTCTCTTTCATATCAGAATTTTTAGCAGAGTTCATTTCCAATCCCTTAATGGCAGTGTTAGTCCATTTTAATTGCTCATTGGATTTTTGGATTCTGCCATCAATGCCTAAAGCATTGTCATCCTTAAAAACTAGAGGAACAACTTTTGCTGAGTTTTGGGCTTCTCCAAGGATGATTCCTTTGTAAGGAGGAAATGTGGATGAGGTTTCAATCTTGCTACCATCTAATGAAGACCAAGAGTGCTGAGCAGATGTAGAGGATGCAATGTCAGTCATTAAAACATTCTCAGATTGCTTCATACTTTTCCAAACATAAAAGGATATCCAAGAATGAGACTTGTCCATAAATTCTTTCCATTCTTGAGATAATCTGAGTTTTTATTCACTGGTATGAGTGAGGCCAAAATATTTTTCCTCTGGATGGGTGTAAATATCCCAGTTTAACATCTCTTTCATCCACTGGGTATCTACTTTATGTTTCTTACAACCATCCATTAGAGTGAAAAATTTGTGCATCTCTGTGACTGACGGCTTCTTGCAATATTCTGGTAAGACACCAAATTTGGATTCTGGGATTAAGTCATTCAGTTTTTCTAGATAGCCTAGACCATATCTAGGCATATTTGGTGGTCTCATCCGACTAAATATTTATGTTAACCTCAAATCTTCTTTTTCTAAAGAGGGTAACAAATGCATCATCATAACATGATGAGATTCATGTGGGAAGGGAATATCTGAACACTTCAGATTTGGACAAGGGTTTACAGATGTAGAAGTTGGGGCTTCACCTGTCCTAGGATGATGGTTAGCATGAGTGACAAATTTTGTAAGACTGCTCAAATTTACAGGTAATTTTCACTCAGGGAAAATGACTTCAATAGAGGAAAAATTTACAATTTGGGCAAACTCAAATAAAGAAATATGTTTACAATAATTTGAGACAAAAATGGAACAAGCAGTATCAACTTCAAGGGGATCTCTGTAAAAATCTACACAAAGCTGAAGAAGAAGAAGAATACTTCAATCTTCTTAAGCTGGTGGGAAACTGAAACATCTCCAGCATTGATCACAAAAATGGAAAGTGAACTTCTGAAAGATGAAGTTGGGGACATAATTCACAATGCTGATGGTACACCAAAGAATAATATAATTGGAGCTCTCACCTCCATGATTCAAGAAAACTGGTGTGGTTCTGAAACAAAAATAGCAGACAAGCACGAAATGATTCTGATGAATCTTAAGTGCAATAAATTGTCACACTATGAAGATTTCCATAGAGACTGGATGCAACACATCTATGAGGTAAAAGATCCTAAAAATATACTCTGGAAACAAGTATATCTAGCAACCCTTCTGTCTAGATTTGTAGACCTGTTATGTCTACAAGATGCTTTCCAGTTGCCCTTTGAATCTTTTACCTGGGGAGAAATATATTCCATTGTTACTAAAACTCTGGTTGGTTTGTGCACAAGTTCTAAAGTTAACAATTCTTTGGAAAAGCTTTCTATACTGGCTGACAGTAAGTCAATTTGCAGTAAATATGTCCTTAACATTGATGATTCTCTTGTAAAAAGAAGGAAAGCAAAAATAAAATCAAAGAAAGCTAGTAAGCAATTCATGAATAAGCCAACCAGCAGGAAAAGAAGGGTAACCTCTGGACCCAGAAAAGTAAGAAAGGGATATTACAAGTATGCCCCTAACACACATTATTACAAGCCATCTGACATCCATCTCCATTCCCACAAACAAGATAGATGGAACAAACTAACCTGTTGGTTATGTGGGAAAACAGGCCATACTTCACACAAATGCCCAGATGGTGAAGAATCCAGAAAGAACAGAGGCAAGAAATCTCAGCCTTAGAATAAATAAAGGAAATATGTTAAGATAGAAACCCAAATATTATGTATGAGATGTGGGTCTAGGAATCACAAAACTGATCATTGTCCAAATGTTGTGATTCGTGAACAAATTCAACAACAACAGCTTGAAGAATCATCCTATGATTCTTGTAGTTCCTCTTCTTTTGAATCATCCATAGAAGAATTAAATACTCATATGCAGTAATGTTTCTATTTAGATTTAGATGACTGTCATTGTAGTTATTCCTCTGATTCTGATTATTCAAGTGACATTTCTTTTGAAGAACAGAATCATAAGAAAGAAAAGGTATTGATGGCTCAGACTGATGATGAAGAAGAACTAAAATTATATCACAAATTCGTGGCATGGAAGAAGGAGAAATGAAATACAAGCTTCTTGAAACATTTTTGAATCATATTCATTCCTCTAGCTGTAGCAAAGCATCCGCCAAAAATCCTATCTTTGTGGATGCCTCCTATGAGCGAAACACTAAAGCCTTCTAGTGTGATCAATTGCAATATAAAGTTCACGCACTCACTTTGGGGGAGGTAAGTAGAGAAATTCAAAATCTTAAAACAAAAATCTCTACTCTTGAACATCAAGTAGCTCAGTTGGAAAAAGGCAAGCAACCTTTGGCACAAAATATTTCTGCATGCATAACTGCATACACTCTGCATTTTGCACCAAAATCTACTGAATCTCAAGTAGAAATAATCGAGGGAAAAAGAGATCCCACAGTAGGTTTCAGATAAATTAGGATATTAGCAATAGAATATCAACAACATCATGTCCTCATAAATGTCTGCATTAAAGGGGAAATTTTTTCCCTAACAACTTTAATTGATTCAGGTGCAGATATCAATATTTTCAATACAAAAGTAATCCTAGCCAAATTTTGGGTTACTGCTACTAGAAAAGTAGTAGGGTTGGGAGATCAAACCCTTAAATATGAAGTTCCCAAAGCTGCCATATGTTTTTATCAGCATTTCATTAAGTTAAACTTTGTAGTAGTAGACATTCCTGTTGATTGTTTATTAGGAAATGTCTTTCTTGCAGCTGTGGAACCACATGGTTTAGTTATATTAAAAGAAAATAGAGCAGGATACTTCATTACTGACCCTACTTCTTATGGAAGTCAGAAAATAATTGAAATGCCATATATTTAAAATCCTAGAGTCTCTACTATGGTTCAGGCTATGAAAGAGCTGGATAATGCTGAAACCAAAATGATTGAACTGAAATATTTAAATTCTACTATCCAGATAGGAGAACAATTAAAAACTCCTATAGTCATTAATAAAATCTCTGAATTAAAGAGAAAGATTGAAGAAGAATGTTGTTCAGAGGATCCCAATGCTTTCTAGAAAAGAAAGCAACATAGTGTTGATCTTCCATATAAACCAAGATATGAGGGAAGGCCTTGCAAGAGCAGAGCTATTCCTATGAACAAGGAATACATAGATCTTTATGAGAAAGAGATCAAGAAGTTATTGGATAGAAAGCTAATAAGAGAATCTGACAGTCCATGGAACTGTTATGGATTCTATGTGAATAAAAGATCTAAACAGATTAGGGGTATCCCAAGACTGGTCATAAACTACAAAACCCTAAATTTAGTCTTAGCTGATAATACCTATCCAATACCTCACAAGGGTGAGTTGATGTCCAGAATTGTAGGAGCAAAGATATTTTCAAAGTTTGATCTCAAGTCAAGATTCTGGCAGTATGTTGCATGTTTTGTATTACATTAATGTTTTTTCTATATTTGACTTCATTTTTAACTAGAATACCTATTTGTAGTCTATTCCTACAAATTTTAAGAGAACATTGGATTAAAAATTTTAAAATAATAGTTAATCAAGTATGGAATTTCATCTTTATTTTCTTAAGTTTCATGTTTTTGGTCTTGAGCAGGGTATGATTTATTTGTATGTAATTACAGGCAACAATTCATGGCTTATCCACTTTTAAATGTTGATTTTATTATACAATTCATGGCAATCGCTAGATAGAAAACATGAAGATGGAAGGGTAGATGAGGGAAATTTTTTCCTGTGAGGTGAGTTCTTATTTCCTTGTCACCTCTCCCTTTGGGTTTAGAGGTAGTGGCTTGCAAAGTCGTGGGTAGTAAAATAAGTCATGGTGCAAATCATCTACCAAATTGATTTGCATATATTGTATTCATTTGCAGTCTTTGTTGATGTTATTATCCATAATGTGAGAGAATTATTTGCAAGATGAATATGTTCGTGTGATGAGGTTGTGGCCATGCAAGCTAAGTGGTGTAATAGGGTGAAAATTTGGTGAATCATTGAACATCAAAGAGATAGTGAGTAGTGTGGTTTCTAGATTGCAGTATTTCCAAAACTCATTACCAGAACCATTATTTTATGTTAGAACCATAATAACATCAGTATTAGGGTTAGAACTAGCCTATTGAAAGGGTTATTCATAAAAAAAAGATTTTTCTTTTGTTTTTAAAATGATTTGTCAGTACCGACAATTAGGAAGAAATTGGCATATCTCAAGGCGATTAAGTCACATCACCCCATTATAGAAAAATGAAAATTTTGATTTAAAATATTTATAAATAAAAAAATAATAATTATTTTATTTAATAAATAGAAATAATATGTAATTTTTTCGAAAAATTTAGGTTGGGTGAAACTTTAGATATGAATTTAAAGCTTCGGTGAATTAATGAGGATTCAACTACCTTTGCTCACCAGGCGAGGACTAATAAAGGGGTGAATAATCAAAAGAATATTAATTCACATCTGTTATCATCCATAACCTTTCAGTTTGTTAAACATGTCAAGTTTGTAAGTAGATTGGTTAGGGGTCTAATAAAAATCATGAAATGAAATTTTTTATGATATGGTGCGAGTTTTTTGGTTACCTTAAGTTGTTAGGGGGTGTATTTAACTCATGTCAAAGGGAAAAATTCGAATTTCATACTCAAATCAATCAAACATGTCAAATATGGCTACCTTTTTTATTTTTCCTAAGTTCGTAGTGCATTTAGTGAAAATTTAATAGATTTCGCTACGAAATCACCTAATAAATCCACAATGAATCTGACACCTGTTAAACAGAACTCGCTACGGATTTTTGTTTTTCTGCAATGTCTCTATAAATTGATGAGTTGTCAAATTATGAGAGGTTTGACGTCATGTTGGTCAGGTTAGGGTCATCATTAAAGGATTTGATCACGTTTGTTCATAAATTACCGTCCTTTTACTAATTTCATCTCATTCTCTTTCCTTATTTAACTTTCATTCTCCACGCTTTCTTCTTCCATCCTTGTAAGATTCTATTCAAAAAACTCGTTGTCTGTTTTCTCCATTTAGAGTCTAGGTGTTATCATACCAGCCTCTTAATCCCCAAGCAACTTGTTTTCATCAAGTTTTTACTATGCAGGTGTGAGTTTATAAAAGAGGCCAGCACTACAAAAAAGGAATTTGGCTAAGTAGATGAAGACAAATAAAGGAGGCCTACCATTTAGATATGAGCCTATAAATCCAAAATTAATCATGGAAGATCCTAGTTTCATGGAGGCTTTCACAAAAGTAGGGTGCATGCAGTTTTTCCAAAGACTACATGGTCATCATACACAGGTTTCAAAAGATTTTGCACTAAATTTCAAAGGAACTTCTACAAAGGTGGGCATCCTCCATTTGCTAGTTTCACCTGATAGCATTTCCTAAGCAACAGGAATCCCCAGGACAGGGAAAGAGTGGTTTAAATCCACTAAGTTCAATTTACAAATTTGTGATGATTTTATGAGACCTAATCATGTAGGGATAAACATGACTGTAGGGATTCCTAGAAGATGTCTCAAAGAAAATTATTCTAAACTATTGATGATAACACATAAGTATTTTACCTACGAAGGTAGATTCCATATGATATACCTATATCACTTCAAGGTGCTGCTTCATTTCACAGGTAAAAAACTAATGGATATCTGTTTCTATATTTTTAGAATTCTTGGAAAAATGTCATATAAAGTGAAGGGTAGGCCTAAAGGGAGTGAAAATTCTATTTTCCACCATGGACTAATCAAATTGCTAGTGTTGGAAGAATTGAAAAAACTGAACAGAGATTGGGCAACCTTTTTGTTTATGAGTGGTTATGAATTAGATGCTCTAACTACAAATAAAACTCCTAAGTCCAAGTCTGTTACTCCTAGAAAAAATATGGATACCATTGCAGAGACAGAAGGTTATCATCAAGAATATTTATAGCCTTCAGTTGAACCCATGGAGATAGAGACTGAATTCATTCAAGAGGCATCACCTTAGCCAGCATCTAGAAAACATGTTATAGAATCTGCTACAATCAACAAGTCCAAACCTACTACAAAAAATGCCTAAGAGAAGCACAAAAGACTCCACTAGAGGTAAAGGTAGGCTTGAAGATATTTTACAAGCAATAGATATTGAAGAGACTCCTGTAGTGAAACCAATAGAGGTAAAAGGATCCAAAACTAAAATGAAGGGTATCACTGCCAAGAAATTAGATTTCTCTGCTGAAGATTTAGGTTTTCTATTTAAACCTAGAAAACCTCTCACTAGGTCACAAAGTTTTGTGATTGTTAAAGATGACAGCAAGCAGGAGAAGAAAGATGAAGGGAAAAAACCATTGGTGGAAGAAATCATAGATTTTTCTCCCACTGAGGTAGAAATTACTAAAGGCAAGAAAGATAAATCCAAAAGGAAGGTTTAGAAGAAGTCTGAGGTAGATTTACTGAAGGAACAACTCAAAGATGTGGAAGAAATTGTCAAACAAAGGAAAGGTAAAGAAAAATTCATGGAGAAAACCGAAGGGGAGCTTCTTAAAGAACAACTAAGGGAGGCTAGAGAAGAGCTGATTGAAATGAAGATGGAACTTGAGAAATACAAACAAGACATAAAATTGGTAGATGAGATGGAAAAGAGAGTAACTGATCAGGTTACCTTTTTTGAAGAAGCCCTTGCAAATGCCAAGAAATTGCTGAAAAGAACCCAACCTTTGCGCATCGTGATGAAACACAAAAGGAAAAATAACTTATGGTTGCAGGAAAAAAGGAAGAATCTTAAGAGGCAAGTCAAATAATTGAAGGAACAAATGGAAATGGTGAAAGTTGAATTAGAGAATAAGGGTTTGAAAATGAAGGTTGTAGAAGAACCTATTGAAGCTACTCATGAAGAACTTGCTGCTAAATGAAGAGGTAACAATGAACAACAAATATTTTTTGTATTATTTCATTATATCTCACCCTAAAATAGAGTCATGGACATTTTGTAGGCCTAAAATCCAAATTCTGTGAAGTTTGTGGACAATTAAGAAATTCTGTAGTGTGTCCCAGGCCTGAAGCCCAGATTTCGCTGCGGAATTGCTGAAGATGTTTTTATTAGTTCAAAACCACCAATTTTGACTTGGTTGAAGAGCACTAAATCCTGTATTTAAATTTTTTTTACCACTCAACACTATCCACTAGTAAGAGGTAGCAGTTTTATAGCACAAGCGGCCTAAATTGCTTCGCTACAAAATCTCATTGCAAAAGTGCCTAAAAAGCTATGATTTTGCAGTAAAGTAAGTTTTTGGAAATGTCTGAAGGATAAGGAAAATTTTCAAGGTTATTTTACATATGAAATGTCAAAGGGTATTAGAGGAGAGATTTTCTGAATGGAAACACTCATCACAAGGGTGGTTTGGAGACGCCAACTCATCATGCTGCCACATCATCAACATGACAACTCATTATCAGAATCATTGGAACAGTTCCTAAATTCTAGCCATAATGTTTTACTATTAAATCATGCTTTCTGCCATCTCATAAGGCCGCTCTTTCAATAAAGCCTTTCTATTTATGGAGTTTTAAAATTTATTTAAGGTAATAATGAGTGAAAGACTCCTATTAGGTTTCTAATTCTTGAAAACAGAATTGTCTCTACTTTTCCTCCTTGTAATCATTTGTTAGTTAGATTAGGTGTCCTTGACGGTATTCAGTGGTCTAGCCCAGCTAGCAGACATGATTTAAAGGTCTCTAATTCTATAAATAGTGAGAGGAAAAAGTTTGAGAGGGTTGGGAGATGGTTACTTGACACTACCACTATTTTAATATTTTGATGTCAGTAATTTATAGTTGCAGCAACTTATTTCAGACCTGAGATTCTTCTCTGTATTATTATGTATTTTTTTTCTATCAGTATTTTAATTCTTCTCTAGTATTCTAGTTGTATAATCACTTTTAATTGATGATTAAATGCTCCAACTTCTTGTACACTCCTAGTCTGTTGTAAATTTCAAGATTTATTAGTTTTATTATGTATAATCACTTGGAATTCATGGTGACATTCTCCAACTTCCTGTATGCATATAGCTTGTTGTTTTTTCCTTCATGTGTGGTTTTATAAGAATACAATTGCCTCAACTTCCATGAGATAAGTTGACTTGTGATTTAGTTTTCATATTGACTCCATAAGCCCAATGGTAGTTATTGGTTTACACCTTTCACCTACACAAAAACAACACATTCAATCCAATTCAGAGTTAGCCATCTGCTTTCAAGTTATTCAATGAATATCATTTATCCTTTTGAGAGAGCCCTCTCAGACTGGAAAGGCTAATTTCCAGTTACAAGTTGGTCTGAAATAGTTACTCAAAGTTGATCATTGAAACAACCCAAAATGACACAAATGGGTGATAAAATTTTGGCGTCGGTGCAGGGGAAACGAAGGTGTAAATTTTCCCTGGGAAGAATGACAAAGTTCCAGTTCTAAGGTCTGAGAGAAGCAGACACTTAGGCACATATTGGTTGTATTTCTGCTCTGGCAACTCCACACAAAAAATAATCAATTGGAAGGTGACTCCACTTCTTGAAGATCAGTATCTTGATGAAGTTCTAAGATGAGTTCCATTGCAAGAAAGAATGCCTGGTAGGCCCTTATGAATCGGTCTCACATCCCTAGTTTTCAAAATCCCATGCCAAAAGTCAATTGGTTAACTTATCTTCCCATATTTAAATATTAAAAGAAAGACAATGTTGCTCTTCACTTGGTTAGATTCCATATGCATGTACGCAGACTTAAGGTTCAGTTTCCTAAGGATTGTCTCATGAAAATTTTTATGGTCACTTTAGAGGGAAAAGCATGGTCTTGGTACGAAAGCCTGCCAAATGGTTCCTTACATTCTCTTGTTGATTTCCATGTTGAAATTTATGAGATGTATAAAGAATGTCATCCTTCCTTATTACTGGTCAAAGAATGTTGTAAACATTTTTGTGAGTTTTATTGAATGCTTTGAGAATTGTTATGAAGATGATGAATTCATGGATGAGGAAATTTTAGAGGCCCTTCATGACAATACATTTCATCACCAAGAAGAAAGTGTAGCCTCTCCCTTGGATGAAAATGAAACCCAGCAGGATTTTTATTATGACAATCATGTTACATCCTCTGAGTTTGATGAACAGTTTCAGACTTGTCAGTCTTTTGATAATCAAGATTATGAGAATCATTTCAAACAGCAGGAGGAAATACTGGAAGATAATTGCTATAATCCTTATGTCAAGGAAGAAATTTATTCTTCGTGTCATTCCTTGCATCAACTTACAACAAATGAAGAAATTCTTGTAAAGAAAATTTTAGACAATCAGATGAGTATGCCTGTTGAATCATATGAAGTATTACCTCTAGAAATTCCTGTGGTGCATGCTGAGGCAGTTCCTTTTGAAAGTGTCCAAGAATACTCCAAGTATTTCTTCCTCCCAAATGAAAATAATTATCAACAGATTTCTTCTTGTTTATAAGAGAATGGTCACAATATTTATAATGAAAAATATTAACAAGGAACACCATCAAAGGAACATATTTACTCACATTTTCTTATTGATCAACAAGAATTATTTGTGCATACTCTCAAATATCCTTTCGCAGCTCTGCTGGAATCTTCTATAGAAATGAATTCAATAATGATCATCAGTTATATAGAAAAATTTAGATGGTGGAACAATTTATCATATCTCAGGAATGAATTTGTGATCAGAGAAGTGGAATGCTCATTCCAAACCAGTACCCAAATTCTTGATTGGCTTCATTGAAGTGTGAGATCACTTGATCCAGATTTTATGCTGAGCAAGTATAGTAGGATCATTTGTATATAAATAAGCTTGAAGATCAAGCATGTCTACTTTCAGTTTCGTAGTAGACATCGGTTTTTCAATGCTGAGGTTACAGGTCAGAGCAGGTTGCAAGGATGGGAACAACCCAATAGAGGTGGCACTGGAACTACTAGTTCTTTTTTGCACCACAGGGGTACACCATCCCTATTGGAGCCACTGTTATCATCCATAACCTTTCAGTTTTTTAAACATGTCAAGTTTGTAAGTAGATTGGTTAGGGGTCTAATACAAATCATGAAATGAAAATTTTTATGATATGGTGTGAGTTTCTAGGTTACCTTAAGTTGTTAGGGGGTGTATTTAAGTCATGTCAAAGGGAAAAATTCAAATTTGATACTCAAATCAATCAAACTTGTCAAATCTGGCCACCTGTCGAAGTTTTCCCAAGTTCGTAATGCATTTAGTGCAAATTTAACAGAGTTCGCTACGAAATCACCTAATAAATCCACAACGAATCTGACACATATTAAACTGAACTCGCTATGGATTTTTTCTTTTCGGAAACAGTTTCTATAAATTGATGAGTTGTCCAATTATGAGTGGTTTGAGGTCATGCTGGTCAGGTTAGGGCCATCATTAAAGGATTTGAGCACATTTATTAATCAATTACTACCCTTTTACGAATTTCATCTCATTCTCTTTCCTTATTTATCTTTCATTCTCCACACTTTATTCTTCCATCCTTGTAATATGCTATTCAAACAACCCACTCTCTCTGTTCTCCATTTAGAGTCTATGTGTTTTCATACCAGCCTCTTAATCCCCAAGCAACTTGTTGTCATCAATTTTTATTGTGCAGGTGTGAGTTTCTAAAAGAGGCCAGCGCTGCAAACAAGGAAAATGACTACGCAGAGGAAGACAAATAAAGGAGGCCTACCATTCAGATATGAGCCTATAAATCCAAAATTAATCATGAAAGATCCTACTTTCATGGAGGATTTCACAAAAGTAAGGTGCATGCAGTTTTTCCAAAGACTACAAGGTCATCATACACAGGTTTCAAAAGATTTTGCACTGAATTTCAAGGGAACTTCTGCAAAGGTGGGCATCCTCCATTTGCCAGTTTCACCTGATAACATTTCCAAAGCAACAGGATCCCCAGGACATGAGAAGAGTGGTTTAAAGCCACTAAGTTCAATTTACAAGTTTGTGATAATTTTCTGAAACCTGAGCATGTAGGGATAAACATGATTGTAGGGATTCCTAGAAGTTGTCTCAAAGAAAATTATTATAAACTACTGATGGTGATGCAGAAGTATTTTACCTGCTAAGGTAGATTCCATATGATCTACCTATATCACTTCAAGTTACTACTTCATTTCACAGGTAAAAAACTAATGTATATCCCTTTCTATATTTTTAGAAGTCTTGGAAAAATGTCAGATAAAGTGCAGGGTAGGCCTGAAGGGAGTGAAACTTCTATTTTACACCACAGAATAATCAAATTTCTAGTGCTGGAAGAATTGAACAAACTAAATAGAGATTGGGAAACCTTTTTGTTCATGAGTGGTTATGAAGTAGATTCTCTAACTCTAAAGAAAACTCCTAACTCCAAGACTGCTACTCCTAGAAAAAATATGGATACCATTGCAGAGATAGAAGGTGATCATCAAGAAGATTTGCAACCTTAATTTTAACCCATAGAGATAGAGACTAAATTTGTTCGAGAGGCAACACCTCGGAGAGCATCTAGAAAACAGATTATAAAGTCTACTACAATAAGCAAGTCCAAACCTGCTGCAAAAAGGCCTAAGAGAAGAAAAAAAGACTCCACTGGAGGTAAAGGTGGGCTTGAATATATTTTACAAGAAACAGAGATTGAAGAGACTCATGTAGTGAAACCAGTAGAGGTAAAAGGATAAAAAACTAAAAAGAAGGGTCTCACTACCAAGAAATTATATTTCTATGCTTAAGATTCATGTTTTCTGTTTAAACCTAGAAAACATCTCACGAGGTCACAGAGTGTTGAGATTGTTAAAGATGACAGCAAGTAGCAAAAGAAAGATAAAGGAAATAAACCATTGGTGGAAGAAATCATAGATTTGTCTCCCATTGAGGTAGACATTACTAAAGGAATGAAAGATAAATCTAAAAGGAGGGTTCAAAAGAAGTCTAAGGTAGATTTACTGAAGGAACATCTGAAAGATGTAGAAGAAATTGTCAAACAGAGGAAAGGTAAAGAAAGATTCATGGAGAAAACCGAAGGGGAGATTCTTAAAGAACAACTAAGGGAGGCTAGAGAAGAGCTAATTGAAATGAATATGGAAATGGAGAAATACAAACAAGACAGAAAATTGGTAGATGAGATGGAAAAGAGAGTAATTGATCAGGTTACCTTTCTTGAAGAAGCCCTTGCAAATGCCAAGAAATTGCTGAAAAGAACCCAGTCTTTGCGCATCATGATGAAACACACAAGGAAAAAGAACTTATGGTTGCAGGCAGAAAGGAAGAATCTTAAGAGGCAAGTCAAAGAATTGAAGGAACAAATGGAAATGGTGAAAGTTGAATTAGAGAAGAAGGGTTTGAAAATGAAGGTTGTAGAAGAACCTATTGAAGCTACTCATGAAGAATCGGTTTCTAAATGAAGAGGTAACAATGAAAAACATATATTTTTTATCTTATTTCAACATATCTCACCCTCAAATTCACTCATGGACATTTTCTAGGCCTAAAATCCCAATTATGTGAAGTTTGTGGACAATTAGGAAATTTCGCAACGTGTCCTAGGCTTGAAGCCCATATTTCACTATGGAATTGCTGAAGATGTTTTTTTGGTTCAAAAACACCAATTTTTACTTGGTTGAGGAGCACTAAATCCTGTATTTAATTTTTTTTTACCACTCAACACCATCCACTGGTTAGAGGTAGCAGGTGTATAGCACAAGCGGCATAATTTCTTCGCTATGAAATCTCACTGTGAAAGTGCCTAAAAAGCTTTGTTTTTGCAATAACATAAGTTTTTGGAAATTTCCTAAGCATAAGGAAAATTTTCAAGGTTATTTTCCATATGAAATGTCAAAGAGTACCATATGAGAGATTTTTTGAATGGAAACACTCATCACAATGGTGGTTTGGAGATCCCAACTCATCATGCTGCCACATCATCAACATGACATCTCATAATCAGAATTTGTGGAACAACTCCTAAATTCTAGCCATAATTTTTTATTGTTAAATCATGATTTTTGCCACCTCATAAGGCTGCTCTTTCGATAAATTATTTCTATGTATGGATTTTTAATAGTTAGTTAAGATAATAATGAGTGAAAGACTCCTATTAGGTTTCTAATTCTTGAAAACAGAATTGTCTCTACTTTTCCTCCTTGTAATCAGTTGTTAGTTAGATTAGGCGTCCTTGAAGGTATTCGATGGTCTAGCCCAGTTGGCAGAGATGATGTAAAGGTCTCTAATTCTATAAATAGTGAGAGGAAAGAGTTTGAGATGGTTGGGAGATGGTTACTTGACACTACCACTGTTGTAATATTTTGATATCAGTAATATATAGTTGCAGCAGCTTATTTCAAGCCTGAGATTCTTCTCTGTGTTCTTATGTGTGTTTTTTATATCAGTATTTTACTTTGCCTCTAGTATTCTAGTTGTATAATCACTTGGAATTCATGACTACATGCTCCAAATTCCTGTATACTCCTAGTCTGTTGTAAATGTCAAGATTTATTAGTTTGCTTATGTATAATCATTTGGAACTCATGGTGACATGCTCCAACTTCCTGTATGCATATAACTTGTTGTTTTGTCCTTCATGTGTGGTTTTATAATAATACAATTGCCTCAGCTTCCACGAGATAAGTTGACTTGTGATTTAGTTTTCATATTGACTCCATAAGCCCAATGGTAGTTATTGGTTTACATCTTTCACCTACGAAAAAACAACACATTAAATCCAATTCAGAGTTAGCCATATGATTTCAAGTTATTCATTGAATATCCTTTATCCTTTTGAGGGAGCTCTCTCAAACTAGAAAGGATAACTTCCAGTTACAATTTGGTTTGAAATAGTTACTCAAAGTTGACCATTGAAACAGCGCAACATGACACAATTTGGTGATAACAACATCTACAATTCTAGGTAGAAGATGAGCCCTATTCATAGGGATTTTGTGTCTAACCATCTATGTAAATGGAGGGAGGTGTGGTATAGGTTTTCTAATATAAAATAATACTTTTGAAGCATCACATAAATTGAAATGTATTTCAGTAAAAGATTAGTGAATCTTCAAGGATGTTGAGTGTGTAATGAAAACTAAGGCATGAAAATACATGCACAACTAATGTTAAGACATTGACAAAGATATTATTTATATTTGTGTAGTATTGATGTTTTGAAAATTAAGATGAGACTATGAACATAGTACTCAGAAGATTTTTGGGTTAGAAAATAGGATTTTGATTAAAAAAATTGAAATTTCATACATTGCCTTTGGAAATTTGGATAGGATCCACCAAAAAGACTTTCATCAATGGAGAAATATCATTTCAGGAAAAAAAAGATAAGCATATTAAAAAGAGGATAAGTCTAATTTAAACCTTTGATTGGGAATTAGATAACATACATGACAAAATTAAAATAATATAACAATGATTTACACTTAATAGAAAATATTATCAATTAAATTAACATCAAACAAAAATAAGAAAAATCGTAATGTATATAAACATAAGAAAAATAAAATAATGATGATTTACACTGGAAGAGAATTATATTGTCAATTAAATTGAAACCAAACAAAAATATTTTATATAAACATAAACATCAAACTAAAGAAAAAGTTATGAAAAAACACGCAATTCAAAATGCATACATAAATCCCCTTGATCGAGGTACGACCTAGCAAGAATTACATATGCGGGTGATTGATGGGGGTATTTTCAAGGAGTTTATCCACCACCCTCCACATGCTTGAGGCATATGGAGTGATGCCTCTCTAGATGCAGGGATTTATTATCCTAATATAAGGTAGAAAAGGCTTTAGTGCTCAGACAATTTCCAAAAATTTCAGGTGTGAGTTTGGCAATTTTCTAGTTTGATGTTTCTCATGGTGTTTGGTCACTCAAGTCAGAGGTTTAGCACGGGATCAACACGCAAGGGTTCTCTAGACACTACTCTAGTCTTGACTTCTCCTTGCTTTGGTTAACTGGTATGGGGTTAGCTCGGTTAATATTGCCCCAGTGCATCAGTATTATTATCTAGTGGCCTGTAGTTTGTGGGGTTTCGATTCATCAAGATTGAAAAGGAGAATGGATTATGTGAAAATGTCTATTTTTTCATGGGATATAGAGCTAGTATTATTTCTTCCTGGTCTCTCTGTGTTTGTAATATTCATCATCTTACTATCCCGAATGGGGTTATTTTGCTAATGGATTTTTCTTTGGTTATGTATCTGTATTTCTACTCTTCCTCGCCTTCGAGGCCTTTTGTTGTGTCTGTGGGATTGTGGTATAGATAAAGTGGCCTCAAGGATAAGCCATGAGGTTGATTCTACCTATAATAAATCCTTTTTAATTCTTGAGAGGACGGGGTATACTGATGATTTAATGGGGTCACTGTATCTGTGTTTTTATGTATGTAACGAAAATATGGATAGGATGAGGCACTGGCAATTCTCTGGGTTTATTTACAACAATATTTAGCTCAAATTTTTCCTCTAGAAGGTTCTCATCTCGACAGCGTCCCCTGGAATCTGGGAACTTCTAGGTTTTTACTACTACCAGAGTCAGTTAAGGGTTTGTTGTTAGTTTCTCTAGGCAATTGCAGGAATTGGAGGATGGTGCGTTCAGCCTCAGGAAAAGGAAAATTTTTCCCAAGATCAAGGGGCTAAGGTAAACATTCCATGGAGTCTCCAGCAACCAACTAATCCATCTCCTTTGGGAGCCGAGCTTGGGGTCGCAAACCGGTCTCAAGAATCATAAATTATGCAACCACGATGTATCATGAGGGAACCTTAGAAGAGGTCCACAAGTTAATTGAAGAGTGGGAAGAGGATATGAATAAAAATTCAGGAATGATTGACGTAGATGTGGAATATTTCTTGATAAGCCTCAGTATTACAACAAGAATGTTGCAACTCCAAAGGCTACCAACTTTAATTATCAACCCAAGGTTCGTAAAAAATTAAGAGGTATCAGCACTATATGTGCAACATACAATGTGTCCTTATTTTTTTGATCTGATGTAATGGAGTGAATGTCATGAAATCAAATCATAAACTAATTTCATAAATGGAAGTGTTGCTTTGAAAAGAAAATAATCCTAGGCAAGAACACTAATTTGTAAAATAAATTCAAATAAATAGGCCTAATATAATTTGTAAAATGAATGCACTAAGTGGTGTTTATTCATGCTCAATCATGGATTTAGATCCTAGGGGAAATAATTCAAGCCTAAGAGACAAAAACCAAGCTTTGGAGAAAATTTGGTCAAGTTTACACATGCTACAAGAGTTCTACAGGAAGTTATATTTTTGCTACAGGAAGTTCTGTTTAGGAGATAACTCAACGAATGACTAAGTAAATCAAATTAAAATGGGATGGGAAAAATTGTGTTATTAACTATGACGTCTTAGGTCTCCATTCCAAGTGGAATCACTGTAAAATACCCATGTTCACACGTGCTAAAAAATAACAGAAAATTACTACTGTAAAAACTGGAAATTCAAGAACTCGTGAGACAGTTAACCTATCAAATGCCTAACATAATTAAGTGAAAATGAAATGGGGTAATTTTTTCTATTAAATTGAATTCTTTTATGACATAATACAAGTGGAATCAACTAAAATGATTCTCATTGATGCATTCGAAAAAATAGCAGAAAATTACTACTATTTCGCTACAAGGCATTTCCAGAAATATTATATTCGTGAAATAGTAACCAAATCCAAGTAGGTCAATCATGAAGATGAAATTACAAAGTTATTATAAGGATTATTAATGCTTTTGAATATTTAGATAATCTAAAAAAGAACTCACTTCAATCATTTCACTCAATCCTATAGCAAGAAAAATACAATAATAAATACAAAAATATGCAAAACAAAAATAAGAGATGCATGTGAATAAGAAGTGAAAAGAACATAAAGAAATTGTGCAAGAGGGATTTGAGGCTCCTAGGATGGCCAAGCCCAAGGAAATTCAGATTTCCATGGAATAAACTAAGCCTTAGAACCTAAAAATGGCACCAATATTCATTATTTGAATCAATCCAAGTACATCCCTGCAAGAAATGAAAATGAAGCTGCTAAACATCAAGTTTTCTCCACAAGAAGACTAAAAATTACATTCCCCTAGAGGAAAATTCGAATTGGAACTTATAAAAATTGATGAAGAAGCATTCTCCTTGAAAAGAGGAAGCTTTCCCCTCCAAAATCCCTCAAATAGTGGATCTAGTTCCCAACACTAGGAGTTTGCATTAAATGACAGGGACCACATTCCTAGATTTTCTCAACCAGTGGAGTTCTAGAATCTCTCAATAATTTCATGATATTTTGTTCATATATTCTCCAATATTTCTCATCATGTAGTAGGGAGCAAGCCCCTAAATTATCTCCTTCCCCAAATCTTCATAATATGCCCAATATTCTCACACTATTCTTAAAAAATATATAATATTAGGCACAAATATGCAATTATCTTTAAACCTTCCTAAGAGCATATTAAAGCTTAAAAAACATTATTAAGTGTATAAGGAGATATTTAATATAGTGTTTATGTGCCTAATAAAGGTCAGATGGGCCTTAATTTATGTCTAATTTAAAGGCCCATGATACCCCCCTACTGAAATTGTTGCTCATCCTCTGAGAAACCTATTCATCCTCTTTTCCCTGTGGTTCTTCATGCATGTTGGCCCATTTCATTTTATGATTGTTGTTCCATGTGTTTCTCCTCCTTATTCTCTTCTTGCTACTCTTCTATTTTCATTTATTCCCTATCTCAATTTCCCAAGGAATTCCTAGTGTAGATTCATGCTGCTTCTTTCTCTCCGGTGATTCTTCAACTGTAATGGGTTCTATATTTTTAGGGTAACACCTTGATTTTGGTTCATATTCTTGGCCACTTGGATCCTATAAATTGACTGCAACCTCAAGTGAAATATCATCATCATACCCTCTTACCCTTTCAAAGAATCCCATATCGTTACAATTTTAGAAAATGGTAAGCACTTGAGGATGTTGATAGATTCTCTCTATGCTGATGGGTTTTCTCTTGTTAAATCCTCCCCCCATATTTGCATACTATGAATTCTATGAATTTTATGTGCAAAGCTAGAGCCTTTCTTGTACCACTCAATTTTTAATTTATAGGATTTTATGTGTCCTTGATACTTCCCACAATACACATTTATTTTTTCCCTCGATGTCTTTGCCTTCCAGCCTTTGTAAAAATTATCTCAAGAAAAACACAAACAATCCGGTGGAAAAAAAGAGATGCTACAAGAAACATAGTTTCTTGTAGCAGCTCTGAATTTCCCTGTAGCAGCTCTAAAAAAGGAATAAGTTTGAAAATGATGGCCTCGATTTTCAATTGCAGGAGTGAATTTTGGATTCTTGGCCATGACACATCATACTATCCATCAAATATTTATTAACACCCTTGACTAGAAATATGAATTCTCTTTGCTCATTAAATGTTGAAATTGAAAACACTTAACACATATAAATCTCTTCTTATAGAGGGTGAAATTATGGTGAATAACCTAAAGAAAAATAAATGAATGATGTGAAACCAATCTACTAACTTGGATACCTTTCACCCTTGGATAATTTACCATTATGCAGCCCAAACTACCTATAGCAAATCCTTTACAACTCTATTGTGTTTCTTTGTACCTTTTAGCAATTAATTAATCATTGTACAATACCCTAGTATATTTTTTTTTCTCTTGCAGCCCTTTGTTAACTTCCTGCAGAAAATCTGTCCTTCCTGTAGAAAATTTGTTCTTCTTGTAGCAAATTTGTTTTTCCTATAGAAAATCTTGTGCCTGTAGTAGCTCTGTTTCACTTGTAGCAACTAATATTTGCATGCCAAGAGGTGGTGGGTCCACCTTTTATCTTTTATTTCTTTATTTTATTTTTCTCTTTTTTATTTTATTTTTCACTTTTTCTTAACTGAGTTTTCCCTTAGTTATCCCTTGGAACTCCTTGTCTTCCATCACAACTAACTACTTACCACCCACTTTCTCAATTTCTCTTCACTTTTGTCTTGTTCCTCTCCCACATGTGTGTGTTTCTTGGTGGAAAATTGAAGCTAACTACTTACCACCCACTTTCTCAATTTCTCTTCACTTTTGTCTTGTTCCTCTCCCACATGTGTGTGTTTCTTGGTGGAAAATTGAAGCTAACTACTAGATAAGGTCAGGGTTGCTCTGTTACTGATTTTGGCTATTAAAAACCTTTCCTTCTCACAATTTTAATGTTTTCTTAGGCAAGAATAGATTCGAAGGATGAGGTTAGAGAGTTTCATACCCAAGCCTCACCTCATGGTCGAATTGTTGCAGGATGATGCATGCTGGAGCTGGAGCTGGAGTTCGATTTGCATCACTGTGTTTGTATTGTTGCTTTATTATTTGCTATGTATTATTTATTTTTGAGGTGTTTTAACTTGCTCAACCTTCATGTGTATGTCTTCTGGTGGAGGATCCTCCTTATAGTTCCATTACTGTCTTCAGATTCATCTCACAAGTCTTATTGGTCTCCATGATTGGTCAAAACCATCTTTAGGGCTTTTCTGGTGCTTCCACAAGGCTTACTACATGAATTTAATTTTCTTGTAGCAACCTATTTCTCTGCTTATTTTAGGATTCTATCTCTAATTGAGTGATGAGGGAGAGTGTGAGGTGGTATTAGGGTTATGTTAGGATGATTATAGAATGATGAGGAAGTGGTGTGGCATTGGAAAAATGGAGTGAAGGAACTCTGTATTTTTTTTCAAAAGAATTATTTTACAGAGGTGATAGAAGGTAAAGTTAGAATGAAAAACCCTTGTTCTTGAGATGGAGGAGTGATGAGAAGGTGGTAGGAAATGATGGGAAGACTCTCCTCAATATTTTTACACCTCAAGGCCCTTTGTGAATTTTTTTTCCTCGATCCACCTGCATGTAGCTTATTGTACTTCTTGTAGCAGTTACAGGACTTCCTGTAGCATTTCCGGACAACCCCATTGTAACAGAATTGATTTATACATAACTCTCAAACAGTAGACTGGATTGACCTGAACTTTTTTTATCATGTTACCATCATCTATATACACCCCCGATAACAAATCTTGACCATTGGATGCAAGAATCTATAGAAAAATTAAAAATGGTTGTGGGTGTTGGAGGTCAATTTCTATTAAAGTGTGCACTAGAATTTGTTAAAATTTCTTGAGCATGTTACCATCATCTATATGCATCTCCCCATGAAAAAAATCGACAAATGGATGCAAGATTTTTGTATATAATAAAAATGATTTTCTACTAAAAGCCAAGACTTCCTGTAGAATTTTATCACTATGAGGAAAATCAATGAAAAAGGCTTGGAAATGATGGGTGTATGTTGGAAATGGATGAGGCTAATGGATTGGCATGACCTTGGCCCTTTTGGAGCATCTCGACAAAAGAGGAGAAAGTCTATGTTTGACTTCCTTTGACTCGATTTTTGACCAACCTTTTCTTTTGTTGCCAATTTGTTTTTGTTCCTTGCAAAGGTTGGAGAGCATATGAATTCATTAGAGGGAGATACATGGAGAAAATAATATTTTTCTTTTCATTTTTTCATTTTTTCAATTTTTTTATTTAGGCCTACTAGCTGCCTCAATGAGGTTTTCAACTAGTAGGTTTTCCTAGGCACCTCAAAGGAGGTTTTCACCTGGGATATTTTATTTTTCTCTTACTTCCACCCCATTTATTGCCTCATGGAGGTTTTCAATCAGTGAGTCGATCTCAGTCGCCTAAAAATAGGTTTTCACCTGAGATTTTATTCTTTTTTTTCTCTCTTTTTCTATTTTTTTTAATTTTTTTCTATCCTACTCAACTTGAAAAAAATAAATCTCTTTAAAGTACAATAATACTTCCAATGGAGCCATGCACACATAAAGATGACAAATAAACTCATTTGTAGGCTCAAAATGTATGCTTTGACATGTACCTAAATATGAGATATCAAATGCTTTGCCTGAGATGACATTAATAATTGTTGAAGAAGAGTGTGTTGCTACAACTTAATGATTGTCTAGAACCATATTTCAATATAGTTGTGATACCCCTAGTCCAATTTCTGATTTGGATAATCTTGGATGTAATCTTATACCATTACATTCAAACCTTCCTCTTTTTCTTGATTTTTCTCTTGAACACATGGACGATCTGATGGTAAACATGAGGGAATATTATTAGTCTTTGATTCTGATGTCTTATCTCCATAAAGTGCAGCCCGTGAATATTTGATATCCTCATTTGAATATTCTTTTTCTGGATGTTTTCCTTTAATGACATCAAGATAATTTATTTTTTGCAATACCTTTCTTAAACTAATATGAATAACATATATATCAAGAGGATATGTTTGGAAGTGTTGTACCTCAACATTGTAAGTGGATTGAGCTACTTCCTTCTGTGGGTTTGGAAATGGTGGCACCGGTAGTTGAGTGGGAATGGATCTTTGAGATAGATGTGGTTGTAGTGGAGGTGGATGGTAGGGACATCATGGAGTTGGGTATGGAGGATATCGAGGAAAATATTAAGGATATTGTGCATTTCTCTCATAAAGTTCTTGCCAACCTTGTTCACAAGATTGATTTTGGGTTTGTGATGGCTAAGGTTTCCAAGGAGGGAGTGTGTTCCAATTATTTTGAGAGGGATGTGCATAGGCTTGAAATTGTGAATTATATTCTTGAACCATACTAGGTTTACTAGGATGCCATGTTCTACTTGGAGCTACATAACATAACTGCTTTGGTGATTGACTTGCTCCATTGTCTTCTTGGTACAATTCCTTCAACCTTGGTAATGATGGAAAATATGTAGTAGAATGTGATTCTGCAGGATAACACAAATATCATCATCTTATTTTTGCTCATTTTTCATTCTTAACATATCTACTTGTTCACTTAGATTTCTAAGAATTTCTATTTTAAAGTCATCAAAACAATTTCCAAGTTCAGCTTGACTTGCCAATATTGATGTTGATTTACTTACTCTTTCCTTTCCTCTTGATATGTGGTTTCATTTTTCACAAATTTATTCAAATGATAATTGGTATGAATCTACTCTACTCATGATATCAAGGTGATTAATCCACTCATCCCTAGTTGTTCTAAGTAATAGGGTTTTTAGTGTGTCAAATCCTAAATGATTTAATTTTTCCCTCTTAACATTATACATGAATCTCTCCATTAGATCCTCAAGGCTCTCATCTTGTTTTTGATTAATTCTAAAGATTTCCTCTTTAAGATCATGATCTTTATATTTTTCTAGAAATATCTTGTGCATATCATTCCATGATCTTATTAAATTAGTCCCTAAACTCATGAACCATTTAAGAGCTTTATCCTTCAATGTTTCTAGAAACAATCTCAAATTTTTAGTGTTTAGTAAGTAACCATAAGATCTAAAAAGTATTTAAAATTCAAAGAGAAAGGTTTCTGGATCCTCTGACCTCATACCATGGAAGTTGGGAAGGAAATATGGAGGT
Organism: Pinus albicaulis; assembly: GCA_034641835.2. Lineage (NCBI taxonomy): Eukaryota > Viridiplantae > Streptophyta > Pinopsida > Pinales > Pinaceae > Pinus > Pinus albicaulis. The sequence continues at coordinate 856,197,181 of CM076572.1, forward strand.
ATTTTCTTCATATGCACACTGAAATCAGTATCTTGAATGGGAAATCCAAGAGGATCTTCATCATTGTCATCATCTCCATCAATTTATTCTACCTTATCTGATGATTATTCTTCTTCTACTTGCAAAATTGGATGGTGATGTGGTTCTTAATGCACCACGTGATCAAATGGGGAGGGTTGGTGTTGGAAAAAAAAAATTAACAATTTTTTTTGAATAAGAACACTAATGCAATGCAATTTTCTATTTTTGAAAATAAATATGCCTCATGCAAATATTTTTTGTTTTTGCAGAAAGTAAAAGAAATGAATCAAATAGGGAAGAAAATAATGCATACTTTAACACCTCCCTAACAATGGTGCAAAAAGTGATGAGCCTCAGTATTACAACAAGAATGATGCAACTCCCAAGGCTACCAAGTTTAATTATAAACCCGAGGTTCGTAAAAAACTAAGAGGTATTGGCACTATATGTGCAACATAAAAAGTGTCCTTTTATTGATCTGATGTAATGAAGTTAATTTCATGAAATCAAAGCCTAAACTAATTGCATAAATGGAAGTGTTGCTTTGAAAAGAAATTAATCCTAGGCAAGAACACCAATTTGTAAAATAAATTAAAATAAATAGGCCTAATATACTTTGTAAAATGCATGTCCTAAGTGGTGTTTATTCTTCCTAAATCATGGATTTAGATCCTAGGTGACATGATTCAAGCCTAAGAGACAAAAACTAAGCTTTGGAGCAAATCCAGTCGAGTTTACACATGCTACAAGATTGCTACAGGAAGTCATGTTTAGGAGATAACTCACCGAAAGACTAAGTAAATAAAATGAAAATGGGATGGGAAAATTTTTGTTATTAAGTATGATGTATTAGGTCTCCATTCCAAGTGGAATCACTCCAAAATACTCCTATTCACACGTGCTAAAAAATAATAGAAAATTACTACTCTAAAAACTGGAAATTCATGAACTAGTGAGCTAGTTAACCTATGAAATTCCTAACCTAATTAAGTGAAAATGAAATGGGGTAAATTTTTATATTAACATGAATGTTTTCACGGCCTAATACAAGTGGAATCAACTCAAATTATTCTTATTAACCCATTCTAAAAAAATAGCATAAAATTACTACTATTTCTCTACAAGGCATTTCCAGAAATTGTATATTCGTGAACTAGTAACCAAATCCAAGTAGGTCAATCATGAAGATGACCTTTCAAAGTTATTATAAGGATGAATAATTCTTTTTAATATATATATAACATGAAAAATAACTCACTTCAATCATTTAACTCAATCCTATAGGAAGAAAAGAAACAATATTAAATACAAAAATATGCAAAACAAAAATAAGAGATGCATGTGAATAAGAAGTGCAAAGAACATAAATAAATTGTGAAAGAGGGATCTGAGGCTCTTGGGATGGCCAAGACCAAGGAAAATCAGATTCCTATGGAAGAAACCAAGCCTTAGAAGGTAAAAATGGCACCAATCTTCATTATTTGAATCAATCCAAGTACATCCCTGCAAGAAATGAAAATGGAGCTGCTAAACAACAAGTTGTATCCGAAGAAGACTAAAAAATGCATTCCCCTAGAGGCCAATTATAATTTTCACTTATAAAAATTGATGAGGAAGCATTCTCCTTGAAATGAGGAAGTTTTCCCCTCCAAAATCCTTCAAATAGTGGATCTGGTTCCCAACGCTAGGAGTTTGCATTAAATGACACGGAACACATTCCTAGATTTTCTGAATCATTGGAGTTCTAGATTATCTTATTAATTTCATGATATTTTGTTAATTTATTCTCCAACCTTGATCCTCCTGTAGTAGGAAGCAAGCCCCAAAATTATCTCCTTCTCCAAATCTTCATAATCTGCCTAATATTCTCACAATATTCCTCAAAAATAAATAATATTAGACACAAATATGCAATTATCTCTAAACCTTCCTATGAACATATTAAATCTTAAAAATCATTATTAAGTGTAGAAGGAGAGATTTAATATAGCCCTTATGTGCCTATGAAAGGTTAGATGGGCCTTAATTTATGTCTATTTTAGAGGCCCATTATTGTCGTGTCTTGGTTCCCGATCTAGGGCATACATGAGGTCTAACCACACAATTTAAGAAAACCTTGTACCTGTATTTCTTGATCTATGTGGCTCTAGAGAATATTAGAGGTCAAATAGGGCTTATAATAGCTCAAAAATAAAAGTGGTCATATTTCTCTCAAACTAGAACCATATCGTAGTGCTCTTCGCCCTGATTCCAACGGTGTGAACGAAACTCAAATCCGAGCTCGTATGGTCGAGTTATTCACGGAAAACGTTTGGGTCAAACTTGGCCAAGTGGAACAGTTAATGCGGCAACAAAATGACCGAGACCCGGCACACGAAATCCGACCACTGGAACGAGTGAATTTGTTGGGTACTTAATTTTCCTAATAACCCTTATTTTCGTCAAAATTAAAAATGGCCATGTTTGTTATATAAAACAAATAAAAAATATAAATTATGGGGTGACAGGCCTCCACTCGCACTACCCCCGACACCAATATATTATATAAAATAAAAAAATGAAATGTGATTGGTCGACATGCAGTCAGTAATATATATATAGGCAACGGTTGGGTCAGGGCCGTGTGGTGCAGACCCTGCCCACCATACATACAATGTTTAATGGGTGAAGACCGAGGCGGGAGGGGCTCGAACCCGTCCAACCCATGTGGACCACCCCCACTGGGAGCCTCACCACTGTATAACCAATGGTGAAGTCACATGAACCAGCCACAAGCCAACAGGTAATGACAAGTGTGACCATCAAACCATGCGTCAAAATAAAAATATTTATTCAAACAAAATTACACTAAGGTGGGGGTTTGGTGGGGTTGGAACCCTCGGCCTCCTCGCCACTATTTATAATCTTTCACCAATGGACCAAGCCATTCACTTGGTAAACTCCACCACTTATACAATATAAAACCATACTCAAACATTTGACTGGGGAGGCCAATGAAGCCGTGAGCGAAGTGAAGGCAGAAAATGGAACAGTGGATGGGTGGTATGGAACTGCGAAGTGTGGAACTGTGACAGAGTAGAACCGTGACCAGACAGAGAGGGTGGAACCCTAAACCTGAGAATCTCAAGATTACGTAAAGATTATCCTAGAGGTCAATGTTTATAGTAACAAAATGTTATCAAGTTTATAGTCATTTTCACACAATTTCACACGGAACCCGATGGTGAAGTCAAATTCGTCATCCAAGCAGCGAAATTGCATATATCGCGCAACGAGAAATTTCTGAAGAATCTTGAGGAATCTAAACAATTCCCTTCGAGGCTGAATATTTCTAGTGTTGGAATGTGGCTGACTTTACACTCATTTAACACATAATTTCACAAGGATCGTGATGGCAAGATCATATTTTTCATCTGAATATCAGTTCTCCAATTAGCTAATGGAGAGGAATATTTGTGGAATCATGAGTAATCTAATAGATTCCTGAAGGCGCAGAATTTGACGGTCTCAAAATTGGACAAGTTGACAGTATATTTTACACCACTCATCACTAGGAATTTAGTGGTGTAGTCCATTTTAACAGCCAAGCTTTACATTTTTTGGCCATCTTCGAAAGTGGAGGTATATGATGCAGTTAAGTTATGCTTCCTTTTATTTTTCTGAGATGATGTCTTATTGTTGAGATCCCTATGTAACACTATGTGTAGGGATACTTGTTGCCACATGATGTGATATTTCATTATTTTGTCATGCTGAAGGAAAGCCCATTTGAGTGAAAGTTCCTATACGGAGAACGTCTCGTGGAGAGACAGGCCACTCTTGTTGAGGGTATTTTTCCTTGTTATGAAAAAAACATGCCATGGATATCATCATCATTTGAAGAAATTAATGAAGCAGCCTCCACTCTCTTGACACCAGGCCTAGAGATGTAGCCCACACTAGGTGAACTCCATTATCAATGGTTGTGTTCTTGATTTGTTGATCGTCATTATGTTTCTTCTTGTTTAAGAATGCACATGTGGTTGTTTTATACTCTTTTCAATGAAATTTTGCTAACATCACATAAGTAAAAGATGTTGGTTAATTCCGGTAGCTGAAGAAATCCAGATCAAGTTTGGTATCAGAGTGGTCTTCTCGCTGATGTGAATTGCAAGTGTGAATAATTGAACGTGAAAAAATGGAGGGTGAAAAATAAATGTATGAGGCCTTCCTCAAGATGTCAAAAATGGAGGACATAATGTATGAAGCTTATGAGAAGAAAATAAAGGAACATGAGAAAGAAAGAGAAAAGGACAATGCTTAATCTAGCCCCTCGAGTGAACATACATATTCTTCATCATCTTCTCATCATTCGAATGAGGAAATCAACCAGAGCCTTCAAGAAAATAATTTTGAATTGAAGAGGATTCTATGAGAAGAGAAAGAGGAGAACAAAAGAATAAAACTTCAACTATGAGTCATGGAAGAGGCCACAAAAGAGTTGAAGTGCGACGAAGGATTAAAGAAGCCATCATCACATGTTTTAGAATCATCAGCCGAGGTAAGAAATATTGATCGTTCTTCAATTTAATCTTCACATGATGTTATTTCTGTTGGAAATGTGGAGGTACCCATTACAGGAACTGGCATGAGACTCCTTGCCAAGATGGGGTATAAAGGAGGAGGACTTGGTATTAATGGCCAAAGCATGACTTAGCCATTGGAGGTAATTCAAAGACCTCGATTCGTAGGTTTGGGATACACCGAAGGAGAATTCTCAAAGGCATTAGAGGCTTCCAAGACATTGTTGAAACCATTGAGGAAACAGAATGGCGGGAACACATCTCCATCATCCCATGGCAATGCACATTGCAGAGGAAGAGCCGAGATGAGCTCTCATTGCCATAATTACTCAAGAGACAACCAGGAAAGGTATAACAAGTCTCAATATTATAAATTTCATTTTTATTACAAGAATGTTGCTAATAATGAATGAAAATAATGGCATTAAAAAAATGCAGTTTTTTTGGTTTACATAGCCATGTGGTTGCTGAGTGCTCGAAGAGAATAATAGCACAAAAGAGGATGAGGCGTGAAAGGCCTTATCCACATCAGGGGAGGAAGAGGATTAAGAAATTATAGACAAAAAATAATTATTGTAGTCTTTACGAAATAGGTGGTAATTAAAGAGCCACGTGTTATAGGCTCCATCTAGAGCAGTGTCTCAAGGACAAAGTGTCCGTGCATGAACCTATTGAAAAAGTGGTTTGAAAAGCGAATCTACCACATGAAGATGACCCATTCACTTTGATAAGTGAGAGATGGTTTTTCTATATTTGAAAGTGTGTCATGGCCTTATTTTTGTAAATAATATGTTGTGACTATTGGGCCTACAATTTGTAATGATTTTTCTAATAAAACCATCCATTTTTGCATCATTCCACTCACCCATTGTCGTCATTGTTAACCATATTTCTTCATAAATGCACCAAATTCTGGCATACATTTTTACATGGTTTATTATTATTATTTCCATTATTTTTAATGAATTAAGGAGAATTATGCATGGTTTTACTAATTATAGTTTTTCCAGTGCAAATTTCTACAGTTTAGCCAAGTTTCCGCAACTGTCTCCATGGTTGAGGTAGTAGAACCACTCTAGAAGGAAATATGACACATCAACATTGTTTCTAAAGGTTCCAATATGGATATTTATTGGTCAAAATCCACCTATATTGCACGTGTGGACCTCCAACATCAAATCAAGGGGAAAAAATAACTTTTACCAGTAAAATTAAAATGCGTTTTCTGAGCAAGTGAAAACAAATTTCGGGAAAAAAAAAACATGGGTTTTGTTCAGCACGAGACCAATTAGGTTGTTATTTGGCAGTTTTATGTAATTCATTGCCATTTAAGATATTTTTGAAGATCTTTGGAGACTTATTTTGCAGATTACGTGGATAGGAAATTTTTTTATTTTTCATTTAATGCACAATCAACAAAAGGGCCAGAACAAGATGTTCTTTGGAAAATTCATGGCATAGAGATAAGTTTGATCAGATATGGGCTGATCTTTGATCCAAAAATACATGAAAGTTTATTTGATTTGATCTATAAAGATCCCATTACCAGAAATGTAGCAATAAAATTCTAAATCGGTTGTTTCTTTAGAGATCTATAAATTTCAATCCCTTGATGAGAGGAGGGAGCAGATGATTGTTTGAAAAAACATGTTTTTGAAAATACAAATTCTGATTTTTGTTTCATTCCTTTTCTGTGTGCAGTATAGATGCATATTTAGTCTTGTAGAGGAGTTGTGTTATTGCCTACATATTGCAGGAGGGGCCCCTAGAGTTGTAAGGTTTTCATTAATTGTAGATAACATTTCAATTCTCTGTTTTGCTGTAGAATTTCATTAGTTTGTTTAAATGATTGATTTTTTATTTTCTAATTATTTTTGTTAAGGAAATATTGTCTAATTATTTTTCTGTAGGAAGAGTGAATGAAGTCGAGACCTCTTATGTACATAAAATTAGTTTGATAGAGTGTGGATTGATGTAGATTTTTAGTGTAGATTGAGTGAAGAAGATTTCAATTTCCAATTGGTGTGATTATAGAGTGAGTTTATTTATGAAGTGATTTAATTTTAATGTCATTTTCCACAAGAAAGTGTGATAATCTCCTTTCTGCAAGTGTGATATTTCTTTCAAGAAAATTGTGATCTCTCCTTTGAGTAAGTGTGATCTTTGTTTTAAGAAAGTGTGATTTTGTTCTTTTGAGCAAGTATAGTGATTTTGGTCTGCAACTAATTCCTTTCAAGAAAGTGTGATGATTTTAATTTTAAGAGTGACATAATAAGGACTTCTAGCACATGCAATGCTCATACACTTCATGAGTATACTAGCCGTGGTTGCCAATTTATGTAAGTAATTTAACATCAATTAAATTACCAAAAAAAGACATAAATGTAAAAGTGATGATGTGTTTTGAAGTAACAATTATGTTTTGGCCTTGTCTTGATAGCTGGAGTACTATTTCCATTTGGATGTAAAATTAACCATGGAAAGAATGTGATGATTGGCTCATAATTGGTCATGTAATTGACCATGTAATTCGCAAAAAAAGTACTACATGTTTGCATAGAATGCAAGTTTCATCTCATTGATTATGGATTCGAAGAACAAAGGTGAAGGAGAAGGAAGTGTGACCTGTTAGCACACTTGTGGCGCAAACCATGTACACAATAGTTGCATATTATGTTCATGATTTTGGTGGACCAAAAGCTCCTCATTGGTGAGGAATGATCCAAGTGGCTCCAAAGAAGCTGAGAGGTCAAAGATGGCTTATAATAACTCAAAAATAAAATTGGTCAGATTTCTCTCAAACTAGAACTAGATCGTAGTGCTTGTCACCTCGATCCCAACAGTGCAAATGACACTCAAATATGAGTTCGTATGGTCAAGTTACTCACGGTCAAAGTTCAGGTCAAACTTGACCAAGTGGTAGGGTTAACGAGGCAACAAATTGACTGAGACCCAACACACGGAATCCGACCACCGAAAGGGGTGAAATTTTTGGGTACTTAATTTTCCCAATGCCCCTTATTTTCATCAAAATTAAAAATGACCATGTTTTTTTATATAAAACAAATAAAAAATATAAATTATGGGTGTTGGAAATACTGAGAGGGGGGGGGGGAGTGAATCTGTATTCCTTTCAATTAGAGCATTAGTTAATCTTCAATTATTATCGGTGTTTGTACAATGATAACAACAACAAAAAAGGAACACAAATGCACACAGTTTTTAAGGTGGAAACCCACTCCGGGACAAAAACCACCTAATTATTTTCTAATAATTCTTTAATATTCAACTCCAATTGAAAATAAAGCTCCGACTTCCTAGAATCTAGAAAAACATTCTTCTCCAGCTCCCACTGGATGGATGCTCCAACGCCTGAGATTATTCAGTAGTCAACTGAATGGATGCCCCAACACCCAATGAGCTACAACTCACCCTAGCACCACCCTACCACCCTATAGAAGAATAAAAGAAGAATGGACTCCCGTACCAGGGAAAATGGTCCACTTTACAATGATTTAGAATGATGTAGAAGAAGAAGATAAACTAGACCATAACCCCAACTATGACACAACCACCTAATGATGATCCTAGACCTCCCGACACTGCCTCTTCAACTCTTGGCAGATAGATACTAGTACAATTTTTACAATAATGTATTTACAATGACTTAGTACAATGATACCTTTACAGTGACTGTATGCAGTGATGCCCACTTGAAGACTTTATGTGATGAAATTCTTACTGCTATTCTGCACCTTGGTTATTTCTCTTATCATGCTACCCTTTTCTGCACCTTGCTTTGCTTTGCTGCCCTATAAAGTCTAGTCCTTTGCGGTCCTTGACAACACATGATATAGCTTTTTCTTGCCTTCTAGGATCTCGATATTGAATCTGGTGTATCTTTGTTATTTCAGATCCCCAATATGTGATTTTCAATCCTTTATTAGTCCTCTGAGTCATCTTTCCAATTCCACAAGTCTGGCCCAATTTTGATTCTTCAAGAGAGATTTATGCCCAATATCTCACAATGCCCTAATTATGGACTGTTTCAGTAGAGCGAACTTGTGCGACATGCCATGTGTCATTGTTTATTCATTCAGATCTAAAATTGATAGAGAGAAAACTAAAATCCGTGCACTATCTTCCAATTTTTATGGAATTCCAATCCGATACTCAAAGAGAGAGTTATGACGATTTTCCCAAGGTCACTTCTTTGCGATGAATTTCAGGAGCCTGCAAAAACACTGACTTCCACAGATCATATCTCCAAAAATATTGTGCACTTTGATCTGAATTTTTCATAGGAGCTTCCTTAGGATTTCGGATTCACCTCATAAACATTCAGCTTCTGAACCTTCATAGAAAAAACGTTAGAGCGAAAATTCCACGAAGACCTGTTTCAGATAGCAAAATCCCTTGCATAAGGAGGATATGAGGATCAAAATTTAGATAAATGCTTAGGTTGAGAGGGACTTCAACAAGTGAACGTGGGAGGGATTTTAGGAGCTTAAAAAATATTAATTATGAATTTTCAATGACCCATGCCACAAACCCATGGGGTTTTAGCCCACTATCTAGCGTTACAAACTTCAAAAATGAATATCTCTCAAACCGTGAAGAATTACGTGGCGTGCCATATATCAACGGAAACATAAGAAGAAACCATCAAAAGAATTATTGACCCAGAATATAGTAATTTAGTAGGTCAAAATTCCCATGCAATATTGGGGTAGCCCCTGGTGTTGCTTGGGTTGACATCAATGACAACCGCTGATAAAAAATGGGGTGGCAGACTGCCACCCCCACCACCCCCGGCATTGATATATTATATAAAAAAACAAATGGAATGTAATTGGTTGGTGGGCGGTCAAACCTCGCTGACCCCAAAACCGCAATGGCATATTTATCTATCTATATATATATATATATATATATATATATATATATATATATATATATATATTGGAAATGGTTGGGTTAGAGCCGTGTGGTGCGGACCCCGCCTACCATACATACAATGTGTAACAGGTGAAGACCGAGGTTGATGGGGCTTGAACCTAACCAAATCACGTGGCATGCCCCCACTGAGAAACCTCACCAGTATACAACCAACGACGGAGTCACATGAACCAGCCACATGCCAATGGGTAGCGAGAGGTGCGACGGTCAAACTGCATGCCAAAGTTAAAATATTTGTTCAAAAAAATTGCACCGAGGTGGGGGATCAGTGGGGTTGGAATCCCAAAACTCCCTGCCACTATCTATAATCTTTCACCAACAAACCAAACCATTCACTTGGTAAACTCCACCATTTATAAAATATAAAACCATACTCATGCATTCGACCGGGGAGGCCAATCGAGCCGTGAGCAAAGAGGAGACAAAACATGGAGTAGTGGATGGGCGGTGTGGAACCACGAAGTGTGGACCTGTGACAGATTGGAACCCTGACCAGGAAGAGAGGGTGGAACCTTGAACCTGAGAATATCAAGATGCTGTAAAGATTCTCCTGGAGGTAAAATTTTACAGTAAAAAAATGTTATCAAGTTTATAGTCATTTTTCTCAGAATTTCACAGGGAGCGCGATACTGAAGTCCGATTCGCCATCTGAGCAGAAAAATTTTAGGTGCCCTACAGCGAGAAATCTCTGAAGAAATTGAGGAATCTAAAAGATTCCCTTGGAGGCTGAATTATTCTAGTGTCAGAATGTGGCCGACTTTATACTCATTTTTCACAGAATTTCGCAAGGATCGTGATGGCGAGATCATATTTTTCATCTAAGTAGAATATCTTCGATCACCCAGTGGAGAGGAATATTTGTGTACTCATGAGGAATCTAAAAGATTCTCGAAGGCCTAGAATTTGATGGTGTCAGAATTGGATAAGTTGATAGTCGATTTTACACCGCTCGTCACCAGGAATCCAGCGATGCAGTCCATTTTAACAATCGAGCTTTTCATTTTTTAGCCATCTTTGAAAGTGGAGGTATATGATGAAGTTATGTTATGCTTCCTTTTGTTTTGCTGAGATGGTGTCTTATTTTGGAGATCCCTGCGTAACACTATGTTGATGGATACTTATTGCCACATTAGGTGAGATTTCATTAGCTTGTCATGCTGAAGGAAAGCCCATTTGAGTGAGAGGTCATGTAGGGAGAATGTCGTGTGGAGAGACACACCACTCTTGTTGACGGTATTTTTCCTTGTTATGACAAAGAACATGCAATGTGCATCATCATCATTTGCAGAAATTAATGAAGCAACCTCCACTCTCTTGACACTAGGCATGAAGATGTAGCCCACACTGGGTGAACTCCGTTATCAATGTGTTGTGTTCTTGATTTGCTGATCGTCATTATGTCTCCTCTTGTTACAAGCATACACATTTGTTTGTTTTATAATCTTTTAAATGCAATTATGATAACATCACAGAAGTAAAATATCTTGGTGAATTACGGTAGATGAAGAAATCTGGATCACTGGTCGATGAAAACCATTTTGGCTAAAGACTTGGAGTAGATTTCGGCAGGTGTGGCTATAGAAACTCAGGGGTTTCTAGACTACATCAAGGAGTTTAGAAAAATCCAATTCCAATTACAAAAGCAGAATGGAAGGCTACGACATATTGAGGATCATATACCATGCATACCACATATCAAGCTTCTAGGTTCCAGTGCTAAGGACCCAACTTTGGTGGAGTCTAATGATGATGATGACTGGTTTGTTGGATGTTACCTTAACTTGTCCTTTTCTATATGCAGGAAAAATTTAAATTTTAGTATGTTTTTAGTTATGTTTTTAGGTATCTAGAGTGTGGATAGTTTAAATACCATCAGACATACTTGGCATGGCTAGATAGACTTATTATTTTTTTATTTCTGGATAGGCTTATCACACCGTTAGGTGGCAAACAAAATTTATTCCCCCCTGGGCAAGTTGAGGCCACCTAACTATTTGCATGTGGATATAACTTTCCTTTTTGAAAATTAATGAAAAAGAAAGGACCTACCAAGCTTACAAAAAAAAATTCACACATAAATCATCTCATTTAGAATGTGCTATTATGAGAATTGTTTGAAAGTACAATCACATTCACTGTTTTTTATTTAATAACAATGGTTAGTTATCTGAGGAGCTTCTATGTTTTACTTATTTTTTCAGCAAGACCTACTTGGGGGCTTCGTTCCTCAACCTTCTAAATCTCATAATTACCCTTCTGGTTTTTATTAAATACTTTTTATCATTTTTAAGATATAAATATAGTATCTTAATATTAAAAATATGAATTTATTTACCTATTATTTTATTCAAATATAATAAATTCCAACCTAACTAGAACAATTTGCTTAAAACATAACCAACGTAACAAAGAAACTTATCAACTTATAAAATAATTGATAATTTTGAATTGAATTATAATAATAATACTAGTATGATACAATGAAACATGGTGAGCCACTAAATTCAAGATATTAAATTTAAGATAGAAATAGAGACTTTAAATAAATATTCTTGATTTAACCATAATTAGATTTAGATTCAGATATCTTTACATTTTTATAATTATTTTAAATGATTGAAATTTTGTATTGAATTATAATAATGATATTATGATCATACAGTAAAATATGGTAAATTATTAAATTTATTTCTTGAATCTGCATTATCGAGTGAGAATCGATATGTTGGCTTACATGAACATGAAGTGTGTGGCTACTCATATTCTTCAGTTTTATCGAATGAGAATCAATCCTGAGCATTTTGTGAAGCCCAAATTTGTATTGAATCTCTTCATGGAGCATGGGTTCAAGATAACACCGCAAGTGAGGATGGACATGTCTCCCTAAAATCCTACAAGACCATATCATTAATCATATTTTTGGTTTAGACTCCCTCACATCCTTACTCCACATGCTCTCCATATTGTTGATTGCAGAATTAAATGTAAAACATTCTATCCATTCTTCACAAACATCCCATCATGTAGAACATGGTATCAAAATGTTTACTTGTAATTCACATGCACAACATGACAGAGCCTCAGAAATTCACACAAGACCATTTACAAATATTTTGACTAAATTCAAGTCATCCACAGTAAAACAAACCACATTGACACCACATGTCTTAATCCTATCATCCTTCAAAATATCAGATAATTTTAAGAATATATTTTCCAAAAGAGCCTTGAAACTGCATAACAACAATATCTTTGATTGCGAGAATGACGTTGAAACCCAAATCATTACTAAATATGTATAATACCATTTTTTCGTTACTGGAGGAATCGACAATTGGGTTGAGCTTGTACCCGCGTGACACGAGGTCAATTTTGATTTCTACCACTATACCTTCGGGGCCTACAAACTATCTTCCTCTCCATATATCGGGTCACTTCTAGGGGATTTTAATCTTAGTCTCTTAGTTTATTCAATATTTCATATCATAGAGATCGCAAACCAAGCCTCACCCTGGACAATATATCTAATACCCTTACCCAAATCCAGACGTAAAAATACTCATGTTCCTATTTCCCATTCATACGATGTATTGCTTAGATTCCATAAAAAATAAATAATTATCACATGGTAATTTGATCCATCGACGCAAGCGTCAAAATATTATAATTGGCCTACTCACATTGGCCATTTTTTAATTTTTCTAGCTCCCTTGTACAATCAAAGGGTTGAAAAATTAATTATTTATAAATGTCACACTTTCTTAGGACACTTATGTTTCTCCATGCTTTTCAAAGAAATTATTCTCATACTTTCAATGAATTTGTAGCTCTTCAAATCATCTAATATACTCTTCCATTTGTTTATTTGATGAAGGAAAGAGAAGCTATGGTGACATGCTATAGGATATGTCATGATAGAATCCAAGATAAATGATGTGCACTCAAATGCTTTTACCTATATTACTCATAAACTTGTTTTTACTTATCTTACTCACATATTCTTATGATCAAGTAATATTAATATTACAAGGTATTTGTTTAGTCAATTGTGTCGCACCCATTTTCATCCTATATTAAACAATGCCTCTAATCTTATTAGATATTTATAAAAACTTCTCATATTTAATTTGTTGAATCCCCCTTCCAACATATATTTTTAATAAAAATAATCATTATTTTTAATAGATATTACCTATTTTTACCTAATACCCCTTTTTATACTCACCATACCTATTAACCCTCCACCCTAACACCCCCAACTCCCCAACCCTCAATTCCACATCCTTGTACAACACCTACAATATATTGACTCTATTTTTCACAATTTTAAAACCCCCTTTATGAATAAACATGGTAAGATATCGGTCAAAATAGTGTAGCCCCTGTGTTTAGTAGGAGGGAGAGTAATTACAGAACGAAGGAATGAAATAGTTGCAAAACCAAAGCATCTATGTGTTCATGTCCATTACCCATATATTCAAATCTGTTTGAAGATGGAATTTGATTACGTTTGGTTAATTGATACTTTACCAAGTAACCAAGTAGAAGGAAACAACCCCTTAACTAAGAGTAAGAATATGAACACATACAAGAGAAAATATCCTTTCTAGCAAGCTTAGAGCTCCTCCTACCTGCCTAACTACCTACCTCTGTCCACCTAGTTTTAGTTAGTCGAAACCACACCTATACCTAGCTAATCCTCCATTCAAAAAACATCAATCAACCTTTCGTACACGAAAAATTTTAGGGGCTAATATTCACAGGGGGACTAATTTTCCATGCTTTTTCCAAAATAAATATTTGCCAATTTCAATTTTTTCTAAAAATGATTCGCCCGCATTTTATAGTTAAAATTATTTTACCTTAAAAATCGCCTAAATTTTATATAGACTAATATAAAATCATTATAAATATAAATAATTTTATAAAAATATTTTCAAACATTTAGAAATTAGCATAGTAGGGACTAGTAATATTCTCTAAGGTTTCTAAACTTTGAGATAAACTTCCATCCTTAAAATTTTCCATTCTTTTGTATTTTTCTCATTATATTCCTTCTTCTTCTAAAAGAAAGTTCCAGAAGTTGACTCAGTGGATTTTGTTGATTAAGCCACAATTAATTCGATTGGATCTTCAATAAAATTTGATTCAATTGTTTCAATTGAAGCACCATCTATATAAGCATATGAAAAATTTCCTATAAAATCACCCCCACTAGTTTCAGTTGAAGAAGAAACGGTTAATTTTGTATATGGAGAAGAAGTTGGTAAAGTGAAACCAACAACACTTGTTGAACCAAAAAAGTAGTAGTGATAACAATAATGGGACCAAGTGTAGTAGGAGGTGGGAGAAAATCAACAAGTTCATTCACTCATCTCCTTCATCCAAGTAAAGGTTGCTAATATGGATGAGAGCAATGAATTGATGCTAGAATTTTCCTTGGCCAAGCCGCAATAAGAGACAGTGAGAGGAGACAAGTTGCATAGGTATAAAAGGTCAAAATATACATAGAAAAACAACACTAATGACTACATTCAATATAAGAGAAGGAACAACTCATTGAGGTACAATCTACCATGCTCCCTCAAATTATTATATTTCAACAATAAATAACAAACATCATTAAATAGACCTCACCTTATCTTTTTTGAAAATTATTTTCTATTCCATTTCCAACTTGGATGTTTTTTTTGTATTACTTTGCTTTAGTCTCCTAGACATATCACAGTAATTTCTACTCAAAAATTCATTTGAGTATAAGTGGCAATAGAGACAAACATGGACCATTAATTGGTTTCAAAATGATACGGATGGATATCTAATCTCAATTGGATCGTTATATTATTTTTCATCCATCTTGATGATTTAGAGTGGAATAAGTAGAGGTATCAACTCAAAGGACCATTCTTACCAGCAGGACCCAGTTTGGAAAATTGGGATTTGAACCCCATTAGGGGAAGTTTGAGGTCTAAAATGGTCCTCCTAAATAAAATATTAAAATAATAGTTAAAATAATAAATAAGAGATGAATGTTTAAAGACAAAGAAAGGAAAATTCTTTTCTATTGTATTTTTGGCCTATCTCCTTGTAGGTTTACTCAAATGTCAAGTGTAGACACCCATTGGATGTGGAATTAAATTAAACATCCAATGATTACCCACTCTACATACTTATAAGTAGACCCACATAGAAAAAATGCATGAAAAAATCATGCTCAACACACTTTTTTCATGTAAATATTTTTTTTCGATGTGAGTCAAAAGTATTCATAGTGGATACTCGTTGGATGTGGAATTTAATTTTGCATCCAACGAGTGTCTACGCTTGACATTTGAGTAAACCTAAAAAGAGATAAGTTGAAAATAAAATTAAATAAAGTAGTTTTCTTCTTTTCCCTCCAAAATATTTTCCCCTAAGGATGATATCATCATCTTCAATCCTATTGGTTCTTTTAATGTTAATTTTGTTAGTATATTTTTTTGTTTTGAGGCCCATTTTTTACCTCAAAATTCTTCTAATGCATCCTATAGAAGTTTTAAGCATCAAACAACATTTTTTGGGGATACAAATTTTCAACTTAAGTGAAACACTTTTTTATGTTTTTTTACGCATAGAGACCTTTCCCACTGTGCAAGAATCACCTCAATCAGAGTCTCTATGCAAAATATATTCCAGTCAGAATTTGACCTACCTTTTTTACCACCATGATTCAATAGGATGCCAAACCACCCCCCATTATTCATCGAAATGGGGCTAGCCACGTGGTCATGATGAAAAATCTAGAATATTACATATCGTAACTCTAGTTAAGAGTTGAGGGAGTCAAACTTAACCACTAGTAGGCTATTGGATTGTGTTATAACCAGACCACTAGGAGGGAAAGGGGTGCATTATGTTCAAGTGTATTATGTTCCATAGATGAAAATAGTAGCTGAAGATTGGATAGGGAGAGATCAAGCAAAGATAATTAGTGCATTGTAGTATCCCATGGGCCACATGCATCACTTATTTGTATTTGCATCTATTTCCATTGAAATAAAGAGAGGAAAGAGACCTTTCCTCCCAGTTGGGTTTTCTTTTGAAATGGTTTCTGAGGTTATATATTGTGTTAATTTGTGTTAATTCTCTCACACATAATGGTTTCCCCCCTTGTGGGGCTTTTTCACAAACATTGCAAGGTGAAACAAATCTAGCACACCCTAGATTTCCTTATAGTAGAAACACGAGCATTGCAAGGTAAAACAACTCTAGTGTGAACTAGATTTCCTTATAGTAGAAACACGAGAATTGCAAGGTAAAACAAATCTAGTGTGAACTAGATTTGTTTCTAGCAAAAACATTTTATTTGGGTGTCCTATTTGGGCTCAAAATACAGTGTGGAAAAACAGAAAAGGACTCTGTGACACTGCAACATTTGGCTAACTCTCTGTCCTTCTTCCTTGTCTTCGTTACACCTTTTGGTCATTGATCCTCCAACGTAAAATATGATTCATGCATAAGGAAAGTCTTGTGTCGAACCATGATCCCCATATGTCTATTCTAGAAACCTCATGGATACACTAGGGTCTTTATGCATCGATGTTTTCAGGCTGATCCAATCAAGTAGAGAAGGACATGGGTAAAATATAATTGAGTGTTTATAACTTATTCTTACTCTTGTAATATTTTGTATATTTTCCTTTATTTTCAATATATATATATATATATATATAGAGAGAGAGAGAGAGAGAGAGAGAGAGAAAATAAAAATACAAAAAATAAACAAAAGAATGAAAATAAACAAATAGAAAGGGTTTTAAATATATATATATATATATATATATATATATATATATATATATATATCCCTAGTATTGCGTGCACATACAAATGGCACATCATTTTTATTTTAATATTTTTATAATCCTTTTTATTTTAAAAAGGATTGTTTATTTGTAAATAAATCAATGTGATTTATTTTTAGGATATTATTAAAGTGTGTTTAATTTTAGATGGACGAGATTGGACCTTCCTCAATCAACAACCCCTGATCATTTTTGGGACCCCCCACATTGTCGATGGTTAACGGAGGGGGGGGGGGGGGATGGGTGGTCGGAAAAGAGGTTTGCTCAATCCCACCTTTAGGTATGCGGTAGCCCCATATCCATTGCGGTACCCCCCTGTGTAATACCACAAACCATTCCTACCCCCGCTTCAAACCACCATTCCTTTGTTCACCCCTCTGTTATTCTTACCGACATTTCACCTATCACCAAACATCAATTGTATTTAACCACTATCACATTCTCGATAAACTTATCATATAGTCGTTATGCATTAAATCCTTTCCAATGTTTGAAACATTCAATTCTCCCGCGCCATTTACCGTTCCCCAATATATCCCATTATCATAATTTGATTAAAATCCCATCCATTTGCAAAATAAACTCTTTACTACATTCTGATCATATTCAAGACTTCCAGCATAGATCTGCAAGCAAACGCCGGTGATTTTCAACCTTCCGATCATCCTTTTTCTGGGTAGTTTTTCTTTTATCCTCATACATTTATAATTTTCCTAATATCTTCCCATAAAGGAAAATAAAATTTATCTGTAGATAATCCAATGCTACATTCTGTAATCAATTTAGATGAACTACCTTTAGTTGATACCCAATTCAAAATTGTAGAAACCAATTGCGACTTGTGAAGCTTGCTATCTTCCAAGTCAGAGAGCTATCATTTCTCAGAATAATGAGACCTTGTTTTATGTAACTCTTGAATCAATTTTCCAAGACTTACAATTGAATTCTCAAGAATCCCTAAACATGTTTTCTACTGATGCATTAATGGAGATTTACCAGAAACTCTCCTTTGTTGAAAGGGCTCATATTTTTGAATATTTCATGCCTGAGAATTCTAAATTACCCAATACCAATCCTCCATATGTTGCTGCAATCTTCCCTGAGATGTCTAGGCAGGTCATTTCCCTAGTTTATTGTCTATTAGGATATCCCAGCGACCAATGGGTTGATGAAGTAACTTTGGGATTTTTATCAGTATTTTCTTCTGGTAGAAAACCTCCATTCATGTTCAATTACATCCAGTTACTTTCAGACATTATTCATGATCATTTTTTTAAGTTCAATGTTGAAGGCTCTTTCAAACACCAATTAGTTTTGGTCTATATATTTTTATATCATCAATAAGAGAGGTTTAAGTTCCTTTGTGAAATTTGGATATTATAGGCAACCCATAGTGACTGGGCCTCACTAGTGAGAAATACTTCTGAAGGATTCTCGTTTAGTGATTTTTTCAATTTGTTATTTTATGTAGCAAATTGTTTATTAAACAATGATGTTGTTCCTAGGATTTCTACTCAGATTAAAATAATTTTACATCTTAGTGAATAGTCAAAGGTTGGAGACTGGTATTTATACTAGAATTTTACAGAAATTAGAATCTATGGATGTCAGGTTCAGCCATATAAGTTTCCAATCTTCCTCCCAATGATAATTTTTTATTTTGAATATATTAGACAATTGATGAATGTATATGATGTTCATTTTTTTTCTCCAAAAAAAAAATCTCGGTTTAAATTGAAAGCACGGGTTGGTCCATTTATAGCCAACACAAGAGATGCAGAGAAAGAAGTTAATGCCTTATTGAAACATATGAAGTTCAAGTTGAGTTTCAGTTGGTCTTATGACTCACTCAGAATTATATCATCAGTCAGAGTTGCACAAAAATCAACACCTTATGTTCATATATCTAAACCATAAATTGAGAAATTTACCAATAAAGAAGAATGCACTAGAAAATTTGGCGGAATTTCCGATGGCCAATTCGTCGCTATTCTGACACATAGTCGTCGCAAGAGCGATAGTTCAAGGGCAGTCAAAACGTGGTTTACCATACCGTCGCAGTTCCGACACACTTAAAAAGTGTCGCACTATCGACACTTTTTCCGTCGCTTCCAAACAAGCGTCACTTTTTCGACATTTCCCAATCCGTCGCACTTCTGAATTTTGTGAACTGTCGCACTTCCGACGAAATGTGGTCCGACGTTTTGAACGTCGCTCTTCCGATGTTTGTAAACCGTCACAATTACGACAAAATGTGGTCCGACGTTTTGAACGTCTCTCTTCCGACGTTTGTAAACTGTCGCAATTCCGACGCAATGTTGTCCGACATTTTGGACGTCGCTCTTCCGACGGTTGTAAACTGTCGCAATTCTGACGAAATGTGGTCCGACGTTTTGAACGTCGCTCTTCCGACGTTTGTAAACTGTCGCAATTCCGACGAAATGTGGTCCGACTTTTTGAACGTCGCTCGTCCGACGTTTTTATACTGTCACTCTTCCAACGTTTTTAAGCTGTCGCAATTCCGACGCTTACAAGGCGTCAGTATAGCGACAGAGGGTTCAATTTATAAAAAAAAATGAAAATTTAAAAGAGGAAAAACGTTGTTTTGAATATATTATATGAAGTAAAACAGTCCATGAAGTCATTACATTTTCACATCTAAAGATTGGAGCCCAAATATCCATCCAGAAAAGTGGAAGTCCCACCCCAGACAATGATAGAAAAATACCCCATGTCACATACAGGGACATGATATAAAACCCAGTAACGGTCCACATGGAGATTATCGACAATCTGAGAAAGCATCCAAATATGTCTGAGGCATCTATAAGAAAGTGAAATAGCAGTATGTAGAATAGTAAAGCAACAGATAGAGTACCGACGTCCATTGTTCCAAATACAAATTAAAGTACCCAAAATCCTTGAACAGAGAAAAACGCTAATCATGTGAGAAGTGTGATATGTCCAAAATATAAAAATACCATCAGACCATATCAATAAACCAGCAACATAGACCAACATCGCTAGTTTTGAAGGCAGAGTGATAAACATTAATCATTTTTTTTTCACAAGAGAAAAAATGATGTTTTGAATATATTATATGAAGTAAAACAGTCCATGAAGTCATTACATTTTCACATCTGAAGATTGGAACCAAATATCCATCCAGAAAAGTGGAAGTCCCACCCCAGACAATGATAGAAAAATACCCCATGTCACATACAGGGACTTGATATAAAACCCAGTAACGGTCCACATGGAGATTATCGACAAATATGAGAAAGCATCCAAATATGCCCGAGGCATCTATAAGAAAGTGAAATAGCAGTATGTAGAATAGTAAAACAACAGATATAGTACCGACGTCCATTGTTCCAAATACAAATTAAAGTACCCAAAATCCTTGAACAGAGAAAAACGCTAATCATGTGAGGAGTGTGATATGTCCAAAATATAAAAAGACCATCAGACCATATCAATAAACCAGCAACATAGACCAGCATCGCTAGTTTTGAAGGCAGAGTGATAAACATTAATCATTTTTTTTTTACAAGAGAAAAAACGTTGTTTTGAATATATTATATGAAGTAAAACAGTCCATGAAGTCATTACATTTTCACATCTGAAGATTGGAACCCAAATATCCATCGAGAAAAGTGGAAGTCCCACCCTAGACAATGATAGAAAAATACCCCATGTCACATACAGGGACTTGATATAAAACGCAGTAACGGTATGCCGAGGCATCTATAAGAAAGTGAAATAGAGTATGTAGAATAGTAAAACAACAGATAGAGTACCGACGTCCATTGTTCCAAATACAAATTAAAGTACCCAAAATCCTTGAACAGAGAAAAACACTAATCATGTGAGGAGTGTGATATGTCCAAAATATAAAAAGACCATCAGACCATATCAATAAACAAGCAACATAGACCAGCATCGCTAGTTTTGAAGGCAGAGTGATAAACATTAATCATTTTTTTTTCACAAGAGAAAAAACGTTGTTTTGAATATATTATATGAAGTAAAGCAGTCCATGAAGTCATTACATTTTCACATCTGAAGATTGGAACCCAAATATCCATCCAGAAAAGTGGAAGTCCCACCCCAGACAATGATATAAAAATACCCCATGTCACATACAGGGACTTGATATAAAACCCAGTAACGGTCCACATGGAGATTATCGACAAATCTGAGAAAGCATCCAAATATGCCCGAGGCATCTATAAGAAAGTGAAATAGCAGTATGTATAATAGTAAAGCAATAGATAGAGTACCGACGTCCATTGTTCCAAATACAAATTAAAGTACCTAAAATCCTTGAACAGAGAAAAACGCTAATCATGTGAGGAGTGTGATAACCATCTGCAGAAACCCAGGCTCGCTTGTAAGATCAGGCTCGCTTGATTCCAAAATTGGTAACCATCTGTTGCATCCGAGATGTAAGGTTCAGGCTCGCTTGTTTCCATTAGTATCCCGCTACAGCATCCACCCTGTTCATAGCAAAAAGGTTCCTGTAGATATACAGAGAAAGAGTATAATATGTAGACCATATAAACATGGCTCTGTATTTCAAAAAACAGGTTTAAAATAGAAACAGGGCAACATTTTTTTTTCTAAGTAAAGTTAATCTATTAACAGTGGGAATAAAATTACACCGAAGTCAAAATCATTGCCCAGACTCATGGCAAATTTGTCATCACAAAATCAAAAAATTAAGAAGACTGCCCTCATACGGGGAAACCAGTCTTGAACGTTTAATTTATAGAATTCAAAAATATTACAAAGGTCCAGCACAGTAAAATAATCTAAAAGCAGCCCAATTAAGTGGGTCGCGAAGCAAGAAAAACAAATTAACCAAACTACTCCTCCGGCTCCTCGACGATTCGGCACCATCCTTCGGAAGGTCCAGGATTGCTAGGTGCTACCTCCACATTCATGCCACGACTCCCCTCCTGAAGGCCCGAATGCTGGCCGGCTTTTTCCGAGCTCAGACCCGCCGGACGAGTGCATTCTTCCTCCGTTTGGGCCTCCTCGTGGAAAACCATAGTGACTGAAGCTGTGATTCGTGGGCGGTTGAGAGAGCAATTAAAGGAAAATTGCGCAGTGCACGTCGTGGGAGAAGGTGAACTAGCGGTGGGGAAACAAGGAGTAGGGGAATCCATACGGTGGCCAGATCCTACAACCCGACCCCGCCCACTCCTAGTATTTGGATTGCGACCTGCGTAATAATCACTGGACTGGCCAGAAGACAACTCGGTTGAGGGGATGGAGGGAGCGCGCAGGGGATGACCTCTAGTGCTCCCCCTGTGGCAACGCATCCTTTGACGCATGCGAGGCATGGGTGCAGTCTCACTAGCAGTGGGCACAAGAGGAGACGGAGAAGAAGAATTCCAAGAAACATAGGAAGACAGACAAGGACCAGACAGAGAGAAATGCAGATATGCGGCAAGGTCTACGCAGCAGTTCAGCTGGCCACTTCTCCTTCTCGTCACAGTGAGCAGGCAGTGTAACCCAGCAACCAGCTCGTCTGAAAAACCATAGCGAAATGCCATTTTATCGACCCGACTACAATGCAATCGAAGGATGCCCGTCATAATTAACCTCTGATCATTAATGAGAGCCGAAGGCCGGATCATATTGGAGCATGCGGAGTCGATAACAGGAGTGGAGGTCCAATCTTGAACAGTGTTAAAACTTAATTCGATTAGATGTGAAAACCTTGGAACTTAATTGAACAACGTTAAAACTTAATGCGATTGATATGAAATCGCCACATCCATGTCTCATCGCCTTAAACGCCATCGAATGCACCCGTAGCCGGGAGCAGGGAAAGTTATGATTGAGGACACGTGGCAGAAATTGATTGGAGCAGATCTTTGTTTGGGCCGCTCGCACAGTGGAAATCTGGACTCGAAAAAGATTAGAACGAATTTGATAAGAAATTCGCGTCACAACTCTCCCTCCGTACGCCAGCCCAAATTTGGACCCGAAAAATATTAGGGCAGAATTCATTTGGTTTTCGCGTCAAAAAATTGGCCGACGTCAGCAGGATATTTTGGAATGCGAATTTGGTTTGAATTATGGTTTATCGCTGTTTGAAGTCCGACGAGCTCGACTTAAGAACAATTTTGTTTGATCCCATCTTATAAAATTTGTGTTGGTTTTCTTTGATAATATACATATTTATAATAAATCATGGGAATATCACACTAGTAAACATGTGGAAAAGTTATATAAATTATTGAGAACAATCATTTTTATGTAAAAATATCCAAATGTGCTTTTGGGAAATAATAATTCTAGTATTCGGTTCATATTGTTTTAAAGGAAGGAGTGAAGTTGGAGCCTCAAAAGATGCAAGCTATTACAAAATGACCTATTCCTAAGAAAATCAAGGTTCTTAGAAGATTTTTTAGACTTATATGATATTATTGATCATTTGTTAAGAATTATGCATGCATTTCAAGTCCACTCACATATCTCTTGAAGAAAATATCATTTATATGGAATGATGAGGCTACTTTGGCATTCTCTCTTTTAATGGATGCCATGTCTTCTACACCAACATCGGTTGCACCTACTTTTGGTAAAACATTCATAGTAGAGTGTGAGGCACTAGGACAAGGAATTTAGGTAACATTAACACAATAAGGGATATCATTGGCTTTTAAAAGCAAGGAATTCAAAGAAAATATTTGGTGAAATCTACGTATGAAAAATAAATGGAAGCAATATTACATGCAATAAAAAATGGGGATAATATATCACTGGGAGGTACTTTAAAGTCAAGATATACCATGATAGCATAAAGTATTTTTTGAATATATGGATTTCATTGGAAGATTAACAAAAATGAGGAGAAAAAATGCAAAGTTTTAATTTTGAGATAATCTGCAACAAGGGTAAGGAAAATTTAGTACATGATGCTCTTTCTAAAATAGAAGAGGCCTCAAGTTTATATCCAATTACATTTTCTATTCCTAGGTGGCTAGAAGAATCTTGCCATAATGTAAAAATGACAATAGTACTAAACAAAAACTAAAATTTATAAAGGATGGGATGAACTCTATGGAGCATTGGGAGTGAAAGAGAGATATACTTTGGTGCAAATGTAGAATATTTTTATGCACGCAAGCATATTTGAATAAAAAAATATTAAGGGAGTCCCATGCCTCTCTAATGGTAGGACGCAGGGTTCCTTAAAACATCTCAAAGGATCAAAAAATATATTTTGGAAGGAATGAAGAAAGATATTCAAAATTTTGTAAGAGAAGGTCAGGTTTGCATAATAAATAAAAGAGAGATAGTAAAATCTCTAGGGTTACTTCAACCATTTCACATACATATTCAAAGACTAGAAGATATATCAATAGACTTTATTACAGGGTTACTGAAATATAAAGGTAAGTATTACATTTTTGTGGTCATTTATATAGACAAATTTTGTAGATTTTTTTTGTGGAGCTCAAAGTACATAAACAACAAGCCAAGTGGCAGAAGTGTCCGTGAAAGAAATTCATAGTCTTCATGGTTTTCCTAAAGTAATAGTAACAAGAAAATTTTGGAAATAATTACTTAATATGAGTGGAGAAACACTAGCTGCCATGAGTTCTACATATCAAACACAATCAAATGGTCAAACAAAAATAGTTAACAAATGTTTTTAAGGTTATCTACAATGTTACTATTTAGAAAAGAAATCTTAAGTACATATGCTTCATAAGTACATATGTTCTACTTCTAAATCATGTCTTGGAAGTGGTTGTTTCGCTGGAAATTATTCACCAGTTGGTTTCATACCAAAGTCTTTTTCTCATTTTCAGCATCCAATACATGAAAAAGACAATGGTTTAAAACAACATAAATATTTGAAATTTTGCAAGAATTGTCTGGCACACTTTGAATATGAATTTTGAAGTCAAGTGCATGATGCTGTATAGGATCAAGTGTCATTTTGAATACCAAATGTTTCACAAAAACTTCTCAACATGCTACCCTGCAGTAAGGATTAAATGACAATATTGCATCAACTATTTCCATAATAAAAGTGCACCTCGGCCATAAGACTAAACAACTACAAGTGTTGTAGATCTAACAAGACCACACAATCAAATGTATTCCACAAGGCCAATACTGTATGAAAAATGAAAAGGAGTTTGCAACCAAAAATACCTTAGGCAATTAATTCAATTAGATACACCAAACCATCAGCAAAAAGGAAAACCAGCCTACTCAAAAGGCAAGCGTTTACCTCCTTTGACAAAATTTTGAGTTCAGAAACAAGGGCCTTTATTGTCTTGTCAATGCCCCTAGTAATTTGAATGGGGTTTGCACCTGCTGCAACAACCTAAACAAAAAGGTTTCATTTCAAATTATTTTCCACAAATTTAAGATACAACCATTGTTAGTTTTGTATTTCCTAACAAGCTCATAAATTTTGACAAAAGAACCAAAATTTTTTAATACCTAATAGCAATTTTTTCACTCAAAAACTATCTTAGACTCAATAAGCCCAACCCAAAACTAAAAAACCAAACACCATAAGACCCTACAAAAATGAATAGATGATCTTAATCCGGTACTATCGACAAAAAGTTACCTTTACACCCTCACTTATTAAACCCTGTGCTGTTGAATTTTAACTTCAACTGCTGCAGCAGAAGGACGGATGCAGCAGCAACATTTTTTTTTGGAGGTTGCTTGCACACCATCCAGAAATTTAATTCAGCATTTAAAATTCCTGCAAGTTTTTTTTGTATACGGCCGCAGCCATATTTCTGTACAGGATTGTATTTAAACACAACAACCAGCATTAACGCAATTCACCAACCAGAAATTAAACAAACAAAAATTTACCCCCTAGTTTTGTAAATTCAAAAGGAGGACACGTGGAGCATTAATATTGGATCGCATGAAATTGAAGGGAATCTGAAAACCTGGAAACCAGACCCAATTTTTTTATAAGGCACATTGGATTGAGAATTCATGTTACAAATTAGGCAGACATCAGCATCCCATTTTGGAACGCGAATTTGGTTTGAAATTCAATCTATTCAGACTTTTGAAGTCCGACGGAAAGGGTTCTTTAATGTTTTGATAATTTAATTTTATGTATGCTTTAATATATACATATGTTTTAAACATATGTTATATATATATCATATGCAAAATGAAAGGTGGGCCATAGAATTTAGTTTTAATTTTATTTTTTTTTAAAGAGGGTTTATTATAATATGTTTTATATGTTACGGCATATAAAAATAAAAAGGTCGAAAAAGCTTGGTAGTTTTTTTTATAGACAGTACGTAAATTTTTTATTACACAGCAGTGTGTAAAAAGTGAAAGACTGAGTGTAACTTTTTAAGTGTGTATGCACGGCAGTGCGAAAGGGAAAAACACAGCAGAGTGTTTTAGAGACAGAGTATGTTTGTTTTGAACAGACAGTGAGTTGGTTTTATGCACTGCGTTTTGTAGCAGTCATAATTTTGTAATCCCTCTCAGTGAGGAAGAAGTGTAATAGTTTTTTTTTGAGTTATTGAAGGGAATATAAGTTTGTTTTCAAAGTATTGAAACTCTGTCTCTTGTCAAAGAAATTTTTATTTTCTCTGTGTTAAAAGAAGGGAGATTTATTCTCCATTCATTGTTTTGGAATTTTTCAATATTCCAACATGTGCAAGAACAACAGATGTTGTGGTTCCATCCCCAGCTAAATCATTTATCTTTTCCACAGCTTGCCTTACCAACTTGGCCCCAATATTTTCAACTGGGTCCTCTAATTCAACCAATAAAAAATCCAAAACCATAGCATTGAGATACATTTCATTACACTGTCAATAACAATAAAATTTGACTCAGCCATAACCCTTTCCTTTTATTGTTGTGAAAATCTTTATGCATTACTCTAATGTGGCTATTCCATAGGCCAAGTAGACCACTGGGTAATAAATATGTTTCCTTTCACCTTTGAGTTTTCAAATTATGCCTACCAAATCTAAGACATTTAAGAGGGGGAACTAATACAACGTTAAAAAGAAAACCAGAGCACACATCTACAAATTACCTCCTTAGCTACTGTCACACCATCATTAACTATTTCGGAGAACCATGCTTGCTCTCCAAGACAACATTTTTCCCTTCGCCCCAAGGGTGACTCCAACAAGATCAACAAGTTTGTTCACACCGCCTGCAAGACAAATTGACAATGCTTTCGGTAAGTGTGCAATTGAATGCCAGACCATATGCCAAAACAACCCTCCATGAAAAATTAAAATAACACATTAAAATCGAATATAAGTGGACAAGGAAAGATCCACCGCAGTGAAGTTTCACGTGCAAGTGACCTTCCTTTAAACATAATTTTTTCTCTGACCTGCAATTTTTTTGTCACTGAGCCATCCTTGTTGAAGTACAACTCATTTTCCATAGCTTTTGTATTAACTACCTTCTCTCTGTCGTGTAATCTCAGATTCCCTCTTCTTCTTGAACGATTAAAGGAAATGGGTGAAAAAACTGAAAGAGAAGACAATTGTCTGCCATAATTATCAAACATTGCACCCAACTTCTTCCCCTTTCCATTGTTACCCAATGAGGTAGATGTGGCAATTGTTGTCATACAGCCCAAAGTAGAGGCCATCTTCTCTTATCCTGAATATAGAATTACAAGATCTTCATATTAGTATGAACCTTAAAAAATATGACTCCCATTGCTAAAAACCACTTTTAAGTTGTAACAGGAAAACTAAACAACTATCACAACTTTTGGCAACTTCTGGAGCATTAAGAGAGAAACAACCAAAGAGAAATACAACCACAATCCTCATTTTAATGAGACCGGACTATATATTTTCATTAAGATAATAGAAATAAATCATGACTATATTAAGGCCAGCACAAAACAATATTTTACCAGTATCTCTCGCGGCCTTCAGGTTGCCATGCTAGAGGTTGCATATTTTTAATTTAAATTCTTGACCTCTCGTGCCCATCTATGAATACATCCAATGGGATATCTACATAAAATGCTCCTTTATATTCCCAAAAAAAAATTCCCTACTACAAGAGCACCAGTATTGATGGATCACCCCACGCCATCCCACCCACTAGAAATGGTGAAAAAGGAATCCCGATAAAACTTCTTAAATATCTCAAGATGACTATATGGGTGGTTCTTATGAATCAACCAACCATTCATAACATGCTCATCAATCCAAACCATGAGTATTATGTGACGATATTCAAGCAGGCAATAAATCGGATTTCTGAAGCTATGTTAGACAAACCCTAAACTCTCACTGAAAATAGGTGAAATGTGGCACCACTCAGAGATTTACATGTGCCAATTGGTACAAGTGGTAGAAAATTGGCATGCTCAAACAACGAGGTGATGCAGGAATGACATGAGGGAGAAAATATCAGAAAAGCCCCAAATCTGGAGAACTAAAACTCATCACCAACCTGAGATTGACAACTTTACATGATGTAACCTATGAAATCGTAAATGGAGAAATCATAGTAACAATAAAGTAACCTATGTAACAATAAAATCGGATTCATCCTGGGAGTGGTAATGGGAGAAATCATAGTGAACCACAGGAAACATGCAGAGTTGCTTACAATCAAATAGATGAAAAAACACATACAAAAAACCTAGATAATAATCATGAACAAACTTAATATTGAATTATGAACTGTAAAGGAACTTACAAAATGTGACATTACGAACCTGGTCAAGCGCACAAGCAAAAATATCCTGGACATGACCCTGGTTGACAAGTTGTATTGCTCATGATGCGAGAGGATTTGTACCTGCACTGCCAAGTCAATCAAAATCCATCATTATCTATACAATAAATACAAGTAATTGATGTAGTATTTTTTACTCTAAGATGTATTCTTATGATAATGTTAGAACATATGTTGAAAATGTCAAAACATACCTGAATAAGCTCCTCTTCGTTTCAAGAACAATTTATTGGAGTCGCATGAACTTGGAACAAGCCTCCCACGATCTGGAAGAGTAGCAACTAAGTCAACAGTGACTTTTTTGTTGCTACGCTGGATCAAGGGAGGTTTGCTCCAAGATTAAATCGCTCCAATAAATTATTCTCTACTAAACAGGGCCAACCACGTGAAGGTGGAAGCTCTTATGGCCCCTCCCCCCCCCTCACAACACTCTCAATTCCCCAATACCCAATCTATATTTCAATTTTTACTTTCATGAGCATAAAAAAAAATATTCAATAACTAGTAAAAAAACAATTCAACAAAAATTACGCAAGGAAACATTGCAATTAATGCTTGACATAAAAATAGTATGATAAATGAGTTTTTTATATAACGCAAAAAACGTTCCAAGTATAGTAACGTTTGTCTTATAATAATACAATATTTTACATTATCAAATTTTCTTTTTCTTCTTCCTATTTCTAAAGCTCCTAATTACATCATCAATATCATCGTGCTCTGCTCCCGTTTCGTGCCTTTCGACCCGCACTGCTGACCTAGTTGCGTAGTCACGATGTCTGGTCTCATCCAGTGACGGGCCATCACCTACAAAAACAGATAATATTAAATTTTAATTGTCAGTTTTTAAATATCATTGAACTAGTTCGGTAATATTAATAAAAAAAATTGTAATGAGATTATTTAGCTGGTGCACCAGTTGTCGTCGCTGACCTAGTTGCGTAGTCACGATGTCTGGTCTCATCCAGTGATAGGGCATCGCCTACAAAAGAAAATAATATTAAATTTTAATTGTCAGTTTTTAAATATCATTGAACTAGCTTGGTAATATTAATAAAAAAAATTGCAATGAGATTATTTACCTGGTGCACCAGTTGTCGCCGTTGACCTAGTTGCGTAGTCACGATGTCTGGTCTCATCCAGTGATGGGGCATCGCCTACAAAAATAGATAATATTAAATTTTAATTGTCAGTTTTTAAATATCATTGAACTAGTTCGGTAATATTAATAAAAAAAATTGCAATGGGATTATTTACCTGGTGCACCAGTTGTCGCCGTTGAGACTGTTGCCCTGTCTTCCTCTCTGGTGGTAAGATCCTCAAGGGAAACATTCTCTGTCATTTAAACAAAAAATGTTATAAGGACAACCATAAAGGTATAATTAGAAAAAATTATAAGTGGAAATTAATTACCGTCACGGCCCTCACTGATAGTAGCATTGTCGGCCTGGTCCCTACTACAATGATCAGGTTGCACGTGAGGATCATCTACATTTGGCTCTAAAACTGGGTTATTTGCGTCGTCGGTAGTGTTTCTCCCCTGATTTAAACAAAGTTATTAGACATTAAATTTATGGATGAAAACAAACATATTGAAAGGTTAATGTTTTACCTTATCAGGCATTCTGGATCTTGGGACCTGCCCCAAGCTTATGCGACGTTCAACTACGGCTTGATAGCCGAAATGGAAAGCGATATTTTTATCTTCCTCTGTAGTTTTTGTTCTGAATTCATCACCCTACATTACATATGATTGTGTATTTTTAATCATATTTGATAGGATTACAAAAACGTTGGAAGGCGATACAATTAATTATAAGATGTTTAGCTACTTAACTACAATTCTTGCAGCTAATTTCAAGTAGCCACCCTGGCCGAGCTTGTGATGGCCCTTTTTCTCAATCCTAGCTTTGGTTGCCTTTGAGGTGTCAGGCAACCTAGCATCAAAATATTGAAGTTAGATATGACGTAGCACACTTTTATTTTAGACATAAAGAAAATTAAAGCTGTTGAATTAAAGTTGTAATTTACCTTGCGGGTCCAGTTGGCATTTTTCCTTCTTTCTTTGCCCTTTTCTCTTTTCCGTCATGGATGAGTGCTCTCCACTCACTCTCTGAAACTGCGAGAGGACGCTCATATCTAAGGTTAAATTGCAATTGCGTCCTATAGGTGTCCCTGGTATATTTCAAATATTTGCCGGCTACCTGAGCCACCGCTTTTCTGTCAAATGTGCCGACCCCAAAAAGGGCTTCTAGATAATCTAAAAGTTCTTTTTTCAGGTTGGAATTCTGGGAATTCCACCCTGTACGTATGGTTGGACCAAAAATTACCAACGCATGGCTCTCCAGAATCCTGTAGAACTCATTGTTTCCTACACAGAATAAAACCAAAAGAAAAAGAAGATATTATCATTAATTTAAAAATAAAAATAATGATAAATATGTTTTAGATAAAGTACATGAAATAGTTAAAATATTAAAATTTACCTGGGATTTGTACATGCTTTATAGGGACACCCTCATCGTTCACCAACAACTTGCCATTAATGGTCCCTGTGGAGCTGACACGTGTAGCTCCAGGAAACGCAATAATGTAGTTGGCCATATCAGCCTCATCATTGCCAACACGTTCAGCGGTTGGCTGGGTGTCTGCTTGGGTAGGGTGTGTTTCTTGGCTGGCACCTAAAGGAGTAGAAGGTGTACGAGAGGGTTTTTGGGCAATCTCTTGCCCTTGTGTCCCACTACCACCAACACCGGGTTCAGCAAGTGCTAGAAAACGCTACATAACAAAGAAATTTTTGTTAGTTTATTCAATGTAAAAATTAAAAATCAAACTATCACAATTCATCTCATGTAGAACAAAAAAAATATCCTTTTGAATTTTTATTATTACCTAATATCTTTCTAGCTGGCTCATAAGTTGTTTTATCCTCTCTTCTGTTTCAGGTGTTTGAGGCGCGTCTATCAAAGTATTAAATTCCGACCTTGCATCTCGTGCATTTTTTCGCAACAAGAACACTGGAGATAGGGATGAAGAAAGCTCTTCCTCAAAGAGGGAATCATCAGGCGTACCATGGCTAGGTGTCTGCATATTTGAAAAAAATTAATATTATTTAAATTATGTAAATAACTAAAATACCTAAAGATAGAGCAATGCTGGCACTTTAAATGTTCTTCCGCTGGCCTCTTTCCGCGATCATACCGTCTCGGGGTTGTTCCTGCACTGCTCTGATCAGTCTGCCACATTGCAATAAAATTATAAATGTAAAAACTTGAAAACAATATCTAACTTGAAAACACAAAATGAAAACTGAAATAATTTCTAATAATACACCGAAAGACAGAGTTAGAGTTTCAAATATGTCTTGCATTGAATTCAGTCCTGGAAACATGTCATTGCACATTAACGCACCCAAACAAGAGACGAGTTGACAATGAAGACCTTATTGAATATATTGTTGGAGCAACTTATATTAAACTTGTTGTGAAGACCTTCAAGATATTTTTGGAGCAACATTGTTGAAGCTGATGGTATAGCATTGTTGGAGACGATCTTGAAGGGCCTTGAAGTGAAGCTTTTGGAGCAACTATTGAAAAATCCTTAGAGCATTTAAGTAAGGCACTTTCTATCTTCCATCACCCTTTTCCTTTCAATATCCTTTAAACTATTTTTTTGATATTTAATGTTTGAAATCATGTTATAATTCCTTGATTATATGTGTTTGGGGACTTTCCCTTTGAAATTACCCAAAAATACCCTGGAAATTTTATCTTCAGGATGCATGTCTGACCCTATTGTTCAATATTTTGATTGATAGTAGTAAACATAGAGAGTTAGGGGGCTCTTGACTTGGTTTGTTTGGGCCATTAGATCCCTAACATCTACTAGGGAGAACCCCCCTTGAGTTGGAGGAGAGCTATCCCGAAGTGAAAAGAGGTTGGTGAGATGACAATGGGGCTATTGAATTACACATGGTATCACACTTTAGCTTTAGAACTTTATCTTGAGAAGTGCGATATTTTTCTATATCAATTCTCAAATTGTTTACAACACTATTGTTAAGAACTAATAAGAAGTGATGTTGAGGGGTTTTTGGGTATAAGAAACAATACCATTTAAAAAGTAGGGTTCTCAGTCCTTGGCATTCCTTCACCTGGGCCTAGGGGCACAATAGAATAATTTCACACTAAACCATGAAAACTTAAAAGTAACTTAACAAATCCATAAAGTAATAATAGTCATAATTCCTAATTCCCTATTGTACGATATGATGCAAATTATTCAAACATGAAGCAATGAAGACATGCAATGTCTGAATTTCAAGATTGATGAACCAATACAAGAAGTTAGAAACTACAACTTTGATTCAATACTCTGTGTCCTAACTCCAGTAAGGAATCTAGTTTGTAGTACAAAACATGCATCGTGTATTATCAATTCTTAATTGACAACAACTAAAGGTCATCTACCTCATCAATTCCTTCCCATTTTGTGTTTTTATGTTATATTCCTTATAAAGTGTCAAATTTCTCTCAAAGTAAGCAACCACTGAATAAAATAAAAAATAGTTGAGATATGATTGAGAAATGGTCATTTATTTCTTGAAAGGATCTTCACAATTTCTTGGGTTGGTTTTCATCTCAAGAAACAAGAAATGACCTAAGAAACTATCGTGATGTAATATAAGAAACAACACAGTGCAATGGCCATTTTCAAAGCCAAATGATGTCCATTGAGGACATGGCATTTATTTGGTTCCTATTTCATAGGAGTTTCGGGTAGAAATGGAACTTTGTTGGAAGTGAAAGGAAAACATGTCTCATGTTGAATTATGAGAAAATCATGTTGTTCATGATGCAACGATTGACTGAAAATTGTTTTGGAAATCTCCTGGAAGTTGTAACTTGTGACTAAGGTTCTCATTGACCTTTACCCAACTTTGGAAAAGGAGGGTGTTGATTTTCATCTTGATATATTTGTTTTTTATGACATTAATACAGGGTAATGTAAAAGGGGGAAGATCAAATTACAGTTTGATTCATTGTTGATAATTGGTGCCAATCTTCAAGAGGAATGAAGAGGTTGTTATCTTTACAATCCCATCCCAACATCAAATTCAGTGATAAGTTTCTATGAGGTTATGGGTCAAGGAAACATTCACTCCACGAATGATATATTTAAGTAGGCTTCTCCTATTATGGGAAAACACCATACCTATAATGCATTCACTTGCATGTATAAAGGGAAAGGAAAACATGTTTTCATACAACGGTGACAAAGGCATCTTGGGGAAAGGTATCTTCACTTTTATTTATGTTGTTCACCCACACCACTCTCGTGTTTTCACTAATCCTGTTTTGTCATTTTTGGATTCAAATTAAGTTAAGGCCTTAAGTATTTTTTGACCTTTCGATGTAGTTTTTATAAGTGGCATGTATGGATTTTCCATTAATTCTGCACTTTTTCTCTTCATGCGCATGTTTCCCTGGAAATCAAATGCATGATTTAGTCCCATACATTTAACAAGTTGTTGGATCGACTCCATTGGAAATATCATGTTTCCTATTCAATCAAAATTTATCTCAGTTAGGGTAGGTAGGAAGGTTTTCCCTTTGTATTAATAGGGCACTTCTAGCTTGCATTTTTATTATATCTTTCAAATTTAGTGTCGTTTCAATTAGGGCATGATTTTTTGCAACTTTCAAGGTGAGAATGAACAAAGACAAATTTTTGTGATGGATGGCTGTATATGACTCCATGGCCAGAGGAAAAGGCACTAATCTACTTCTTCAAATATCTATAGTTCTCATTCACCTCATACGAAGATGGTCCCTGATTTTGAGCCAAATGTTGCAGCAAAAAGTTCCCTCCCTCCATAATTTGATATTCAATGGAAATTTCTTAAATTGATGATGGGGCATGATTATGGAACATTGGCACATACATATGTAATGTAATTCCAAGATCATGATATATGTTTGCATATGTTTATGGAGGTGGTGGAGCAAAAAAGAGCTCAAATAGAGCTGAAATTTTTCACATAAAAAGGACTGTGGGCTTGACTAATGGTTCCATTTAAAAAATGATATCTAGACAGAGAATAAGTGTAGCATGCAAGCATGCATTGAAAATCCATCTGAGTTTGCATTGTATTACTTATGATGGATTCAAATTTGGGTTTCAAAATGCCAGGTTATGGCATGATTTTGTCGAGAAACCCTTAGTTGGATTCTCATGTTGGTTTAATTTATATTTTAAGTTTGTTTTGCAGTCTTTGTGTGATAGTAACTCATGAACTAGGTTACCAATATGTAAAAATCATATTTCAAGAATAAAGTTGTGATTTTTTTATATTATTATTATTATTAATTAGCTACGAGTATTGACACCTAATGCCTGGAATTTTTACATCTTGATAGCATGGATAATTTCGAAAATGTTTCTAGTAATGTTAACATAATAACTATCATTACGTGTCTTCACTTTTGTCACCATAATAGACCTGTGATATGGACTCATCACACAACTTCATATGTTATGTCCCAACAAGTTCAAACTGGTTGAACCTACCTCATAGTGTGGTTATTAAGGACAAGTTGCTTGGTATATAACTCGATAGCATAGACCACGTTGCAGTTCTAAAAAGAATCCTCAAGTGTCAAAAAAACTTCACAATATGTTCTACTATAAAGCCTTTTGGGATACCTGAAATAATAAATGCATCATTGATGACTTTTAAATTATGACAAGATCCAAAGGGAAAGGAAATCAATGGAAGAGTGATCCACCAATGAGAACCTAGAATTTAGCATCAGATGAGTTAGAGTCTAGGAAATTGAAACCCTATAATTTTAATTAGTGATGAAGGACATCACATAGGTAAATATATTTTCATGTAGAATAATCTATTAATTCAAATTTAAACTACATAATATGAAAGGCATACCATAAATTTTTCCACATAAGTCCAAACAACCTATAAAAAGGGAAAACCTTCTTTTTCCATGGGAAATAATTTACCTTTCCTTTTTCAAGATAATCTAAATCACAAAAAATATGAACTATAATGCACACATTCTTGGATAGTGAAATTGGAAAAGGAATACCCTACACAAGTGATGCACACATGTAAATTTGAACACTAACAGATTTTTGTAGTTGAAATGCAATGCTTGTTTTCATTTAAATGTAGTGTTTTTAAAGCGGGGAGAAATAATGGTTGCCAAATTAATAAGCGTTTCTTTGGGAAAAATTTAAATCTTGTATTGGGTGATGAAGATAATAGAGGGTATTGAATCTTGATTCTTGACATCTAGAGGGAACCCTACAGCCTAACACAATCTAATGGAATTGACCAAAAAAACCCAAATAGAGTCAACCCTACTATAGGAGGAAGGGCCTGCAGTAAGAACTTACCATTTTGCAAGAGCTGAGGGCGAATGTTGTTCTGCAAGAGCTGAGGGCGAATGATGTTCTGCAAGAGCTAAGGGCGAATGTTGTTCTGCAAGAGCTGAGGGTGAATGCAGGGCGAATTTTGTTCTGCAAGAGCTCAAGGAGAATGCTGAGGGCGAATGCTGTGCTGCAAGAGCTGAGGGCGAATGCTGTTCTGCAAGAGTTGAGGGCGAATGTTAAGGGTGAATGTTGTTCTGCAAGAGTGGAGGGCAAATGCGTGCGTGATATCAAACGTTAATGTAGCACACATGTACATTTGAACACTAATAGATTTTTGTAGTTGAAATGCAATGCTTGTTTTCATTTAAATGTAGGGTTTTTAAAGTAGGGAGAAATAATGGCTGCCAAATTAATAAGCGTTTCTTTGGGAAAAATTTAAATCTTGTATTGGGTGATGAAGATAATAGAAGGTATTGAATCTTGATTCTTGACATCTAGAGAGAACCCTACAGCCTAACACAATCCAATGGAATTGACCAAAAAAACCCAAATAGAGTCAACCCTACTATAGGAGGAAGGGCCTGCAGTAAGAACTTACCATTTTGCAAGAGCTGAGGGTGAATGCTTTTCTGCAAGAGCTGAGGGTGAACGCTGAGGGCGAATGCTGAGGGAAAATGTTGTTCTGCAAGATCTGAGGGCGAATGTTGTTCTGCAAGAGCGGAGGGAGAATGCGTGCATGATATCAGACGTTAATGTAGCTATTGCGACAGATACGAAACAATAAAATCATTTTTATGTAGCGTGCATATATGTTTCTTATTTTTATGTAGCGCGCATATAAGTGTCGTTATACCGATAGCGGACAAAGTGTCGCTACTATGACGGCTGCCTCCAAACGTCGCAATTGCGACACTTAGACATTGTGTTGTACTTGCGACGTTTGGAGGCAGCCGTCGCAATAGCAACGCTTTGGGCCATAGTGTCGCAATTGTGACGTCTTCCTCCAAACGTCGCAATTGTGACACTTTGTCTAAGTGTCGGTATTGCGACACTTTTCTATAAACGTCGGTATAGCGACAGTTTTGGGCGGGATGGAAAAAATTTGGGGAAATTTCCGAAATTTGGTCAAAAGCGTCGGAACCAAGTGTCGGAATTTCCGCCAAATGTAGTAGTGATGGGAGGAAAATAATTTGTAGGAAGTTGAAGAATAAATTCCCAGTCAAACGGTGTTAGAGACTCCAAAGACCACAGATAAATAATTGGAAAGGAAAAGGGAGAGTTAGTCTCCATCGCGATTAGACCCTGAAGAAATTGTTCCTATTGTTAGAAATGATATTAATTTTTTTGAAGATCCATCATCTCATAATGTTATTATTCCAATCAGTCAAGATAAGTCACTAGTTTAAAATCAAGAAACCTTTCAAATTTCTAAATATCAAGCCTTTTCTGAATCCCTCATTGCTGAAATAAATAGAAGGGATGACTTAATACCTACACAAGGAACGGGTAGGCATATCAAAAAAGTTACCTCTGATGAACTGACAAGTAAAAACAATTGAAACACAAACACCATTAGTTCAACCAAAGAATCAATTACAAGAATATCTTACTATTGAAAAATATGCTCCAATTTTTTTTAATGTTGAAAAATAGTTAGAAAGGGTTAAAATTCCAATTCCCTTATCTAAAATTCTAAAAATGCACGTTATAAACAACAAGTTTCTAAATGGAAACAATCTTCAAATGTAGATTCAAAGGGGGATGTCATTAGTTTACAGGATGAAAAACCATTAGTTGTTTTTGGTCCCAGTTCATATATGATTGATGAAAGTGTACCTCCTTTTTATGTCACATTGAAAGTTCATGATTATATTTTATATAATTTTATGTTATATTTTGGTGCTTCCCATAATCTAATGCCTAAAGTAATCATGGATCAAATTTGGTTGTAAATCACCAGGCCATATCATGATCTGTATACTTTTGATTCCAAGAAAGTACCTTGCTTGTGATTAATTAAGGATTTAGTTGTAACACTTGCTCAGATCCATGTGAAAAGTATAGTCTTGGATATAGTTGTTACAGATATTTCCCCAAAATTTGGAATGTTAATATCAAGATCCTATTGTGCTAAGCTGGGAGGAAGTTTACAAATGGACATGTCCTATGCCAGTTTATGGAGGTGAACCTTTAAGACTATACATAGAAGTAAGATTGATTAATATAATTTGTAAAAAAAATCAAGCAATTAATCATCGAATTTATGTTATTAATCAATATTTTGGATGCTTTACTCTATCTTATAATGATCTTTCTAATCCTCAAATTAGCATTGAATAAATTGTCAATACAACCCACTTTTTAGACAAACAACGTAAACTTTGAAATGGGAACTATAAACTAAAAACAGGAACTCTATAAAAAAAAAACAACCCAAAAAGGAAAAATGTGTATTCCAAAACGAGGTTTTATTTTTTTCATGGTTAATTTGCAACATTTTTTAAAAATGGCAGTAAACCAATTTTCTTGTGCCAAATAAATGGAAAAAACACACTAATGTTAGTGTTAGAATACCATTTTTATTTTCCAAGTAAAATTTCAACATATTTTTAGTAATGACGTTAAATATAAAATAATGGGATTTTAAACACATTAAAATTTGATCAATTTTTATCAATGTCGTTTAACATATAATATCATGACACTAAAAATCCCTAAAATTATAATTTTTTTCAACCATAATGTTAAAGATAAAATATATTTCACAATTTTTCACCCATAAAATTAAAAAACATTAGCTTTTCAACATATTTCAACCATGATATAATGAACAAATTATATGACTAAAATAACCCAATGAAACATAAATTATTTCTCTAAGTTTTTGTTGCATTGTGAATATTTTAGACAAATGAATTCATCATAATTAAAACATATTATCCAACAAACATAAAAATGACTCATAACTTCATGTAAGATCATATGGAAGTTAAAATATCATTTTCATTGCTCAATGCAAACATCATTTATATAAATTGTCTTGCACAATTATTCAAAATCACTCACATTTTCTTGCACACCATCAAAATTCACATCTTCAGATGAATAACTGGATGCAGATGAAGATGTTCCATATTCTTCTCTATCATTAACTAGTTCCCCATCTGAGTCAACATGCATGCCCACCACTTGAGGTTTCAAAATTCTTCTAGATCTACGGCTGGGTTCAGCAGACTGTCATCTCAACATTGTTTCTTCTGGTAGTAACCTCTTCAGAATCTCTATCATCCTGGAGTGAAGGCTTCCTATCTTTTTTAAATTGAATTCATAAACAAGTATGTTAACTTCCTCCAAATTTAAGAGGTATGTGTGGCGGCGATTTATATGTGTACCCTTTCTTTTTCTCTTTCCGCCAATTTTTTTATCCACTACCATCTCTGGCTTGTACACACCATTGAATGGGTGTGTGTTTGTGGAATACCAATGTACTTCAACACCTGTAACATCTTCATTTTCTGTAATTACCTCTATAACCTTGGCAACCCAAAATGGATAGCCATGTGGATCTTCATCTGCTAACACTGCGATCATGCAACGATTTAAAGCTCTTTCATGGCTTCACGTTGTGTACGAGATATTCTGGAACCAATATACATTTCTCTTTCCTCTACCCATGTAGAATTAATAATACCTTACTATTGTTGTTGTTCAATAATGTTTGTTTCCTCGTGTTCATTTGAAACATTGTGTGGCAAAATAAATGGAGTCTTCAAAAGAATATCTCATTTGCTGATCCTAAAAGGATATCACTTTGATCATTGAAAAATGTCTCCCGCCAAACTGAATTAGCAACATCAAAGTATGCATATGTATATCTAATGGATTTTTTAATTTCTTCCATGCATTCAGAATAATATATATCTCTCTTCTGCCTTTGTGCATTATGAACTTTAGCAAATTATTATAATAAGAATATATTTGACGCAAATATTGGATGATCTTGAATGAACTTCAAAAATTCCAAACCTAATGACGATGCCCATTCTACAGTAGTTGAATACTTCTTGCCCCATATAAGTGTTTTCCTATCAATTTTTTTGATACGAAATTGATGTTGGAAGATAATTTCATTAAGTTGTTCAATGCATTTCTCCTCACCATGCGATCCTAGATTAAACCTTCACATGTCAAAAATTTCTTCCAACACATGAAAAATAGGCTCTGGCATATATGACTTCTTAATAAATTTAATTAATGATGGAAAGATCCCAACATCCTTCCTCCTAAATGTTACTGAAAAATGATTGAACATCTGATTAGTATGGTCGTGTGTGTGCCCAACAAGAAGGAAACCAACCTTTACCTTATGAAAAATTCTCAATTCAACAAGCATGTTTAGATATCCAAAAACAATTTGATTTTTGTTTTCACGACAAGTGTTGTCCAATTGTAGATACAAAATTTCAAGAAGATTACCACACAATTGAGAAAGCACATCATGAATTATGGTTATTCTCATATTTCCATCATTATTAATATTTGGATCTGTGAAGTAAACTCTTGGCGAAATTTTCCCATTGAAGACCATATAACCGATCAAGTGAAACTGGATAAAATTCTCCTCTTGCCAATTTTTGGGTGTGCGAACAAAATGCAGTAGAAGTGTTTTCTTCTAGTCCATACCACCAATTATCAAACCCAAATATTTATTTGGATTATCATAACACTTATTTCGATGCTTGTACAACCTTTTCCTTTCACCTTTTTTTTTTCTATTCGTGATGGTCTTGAAGTGATTTGACAATGGAATCTACACATAACATAAAATAAACCTATTCATAAATACATTTTCATAGTTGATAATTATACAATTTAAAATAATAATGCTATTAATGCTTACCTATTTCTGCTCCTTGAAATTTTTCCCTTTTTTATTTTAGAGAAGCAAATGTACTACAAACCCCCATCCTTATCTTCTTAGGAATACGAACATTGTTGAATTCTCTCCTGTATATCTGCACTAAACATTGATATGTAATAAAATGACCATTTCCTTCAACACCTTTTGCATATTACTTGTATAAGTTGTAGAATTCTTGTCTTGAGAAATTATCTGGAATATGTATTGTATCTATATTTGGAAAACACTCTCCATGTTTTGAAAAGAAGTCTTGCAACCATGACATTGCAGTGTTTGCTTGTGGCCTGAACTCTTGTTTATGACGAACTTCTGAATAATATGTAGGATATTTTTCCAAATTATCTTAGATTCTTGACAGTCGAAAATTACCAATTGAATGAAACATTTTGAAAGCCTTTCTACAGAGAAATAAAGACCCAATATGATAATCATAACCTGCTAGTGTAGATTTCATGCACCCCAATAAATATGAATTATGCATTATTTTATTCATTGACAAGTAGCTCTTCCTTTTCTCCAAAGAAAACTTGAAATCCATATGTTTCAAGAAATCCTAAATTACAAAATTTACTTGAAATGAGATCACTGATAGAAATTCTTCTCGTGAGATTTTCTACTCTACCCCTTGTATAACTAGAACATCTTGGATTGATACAAGAAGGTCTACTCCTACTCCTAGATACAATATTTTTTGGCAACATCTCCATCATTTCATCATTCTCTAAATAATCATTTCCATCATCATTAGGATGAATAATATTATTACTATGATCAGTTTAAATATAGTTAGGAAATTCACCACCATAATTATTTGAAAAATATATATTACCATCTTCAGTGGTAGGAAAATTTTCAATACCATCATCTATGGTTTTGAAATACTAACTTGGAGGATATTATTCACCATATTTATCTTTCCCTTCATCACTGTTGCTCTCATAGTCCATAGGTTTAGGACTAAGTGGAAATTGTGACTCTCGATTTATTGGAAATTCTTCATCCTGACCTTCATCATTGCTGCTGTCATAGTCCATATGATTGGAAATTATTCATTCTGCCCTTCATCACTTTTGCTTTCATATTCCATAGTATTAGGACTAAGTGGACATTGTGACTCTCGATTTATTGGAAATTATTCATCATGGCCTTCGTCACTGCTACTCTCATAGTCCATAGGGTTAGGACTAAGTGGAAAATGTGACTCTTAATTTACTAAAAAAAAATCATCCTGCCATTCATAACTATTGTTCTCATAGTCCTTAGGATTAGAACTAAGTGGAAAATGTGACTCTCTATCCACTGAAAATTCCACAACCTATCATTCATCACTATTTCTCTCATAGTACTTAAGATTAGGACTAAGTGGTAAATGTGACTAACCATCCACTGAAAACTATACATCCTGAAATTCATCACTATTTCTCTCATAGTCCTTAGGATTAGGACTAAATGGAAAATGTGACTTTCTATTCACTGAAAATTATTCATCCTTCCATTCATCACTATTGCTCTCAAATTCCTTAGGATTAGGACTAACTAGAAATTGTGAGTCTCTAAATTTTGGAAATTCTTCATGCTGGCCTTCGTCATTGTTGCTCTAATATTCCATAGGATTAGGACTAAGTGGAAAATCTGACTCTCTATTTATTTTAACTTCTTCATCCTTCCCTTCGTCATTGTTGCTCTCATAGTCCTTTGGATTAGGTCTAAGTGGAAAGTTCGACTCTATATTCATAGTGAAATAATTTTCGTTATATTCATCAATATGAATAGAGTTGTTACACGACAAATATGTTGATGCTTCATAAAACGAAACTTTAGTATCAGAGGAATCCATACCATTCAAACAAAAGATGTTGAATGATAAAATTATCTCTCTCCAAATGATAATATATAGCTGAAAGAATGAAATTTTCCCTCTAAAATTTCCCTCTAAAATTTGTCGCTAAAAAATTTCCCTCCAAAATTTTCGCTTGAAGTATGTCCCTCCAAATTTTACTTCTACGATTTATTTTAAAAATTTCTACTGTAATATTCTCTTGAATATTGACCCTAATTTCGATTTAAATTTCCTACATAAATTTCTTTTAATAATTTTTTCGAAATTAAAATAATCATACTTAAATTATATAACATTTATTAGATTATCGAATTTTTTTTAATATTTATCATAGGTTTTATCCCACATTTACCCCACAGTAAAGAAATTCCATAATTTCTAATTTATAAGAAATTTCATTGTCACTATTCCTCACATCACATCAAGATTTCTCGAGGTTTTGTTTAAAAGCTTGGAGTGGTTTTTTGGAGAAGAAAAATTGTCAACATGATAGTCTCGCTATTGAAAGGTTAGTTCCCCTTTTACTTGAGGAAAATAATTTATTGGATGCCAAAAAATCAAAAAAACAAATTCTTTAGTAGCATCTTAATTTCTTATTTAAAAAATTAGGAAATTTTTAAAATAAAGTAGAGTCAAAGTTCAAATTCCATGAAGTACATATTTTAAACCCCTATAATTTTACGAGAAGTTACCTTTAAACTTTGTTGGTAAGTACATCTATAATACCACAAAAAATTAAAATACTTTTCTTATCTAAATAAAAAAATCACACAGACATGGGGGTGGGCCTGCCTGGGGTCAGCCCCTAGCCACTGTGGCGCGGGTAGCCACACCCACTAACCCTCCAGTGGGGGCGGGCGGTGGGCATACCCACCAGGGCCACAACGGGCAGCCCGCAGGCGGGT
Source organism: Pinus albicaulis (assembly GCA_034641835.2). Lineage (NCBI taxonomy): Eukaryota > Viridiplantae > Streptophyta > Pinopsida > Pinales > Pinaceae > Pinus > Pinus albicaulis. The sequence goes on from CM076572.1 coordinate 856,241,376, forward strand.
AGCGCATCCACACATAGTACAACCACTCGCAGCACGATGCCCACGATTTTCGTGTTGTGGGCAGGCGCCTTAAGTCGTCCCCCCTACCTGGCAGGGGGAAGGAGGGCTGACTCCAGGTGCCTGCCCATGGGCATGTCCGCCTGCAACACGACGCCCACAGAATTTAAGGAAAGTAATTTATTGGATGCCCACAAATCAATTTTTTTTTAAATTGATTTTTTTCTTTAATAACAACTTAATTTATTATTTCAAAAATTATGAAATTGTTAAAATAAAGAAGAGTCAAGTTCAAATCCCACTGAGTACATATTATAAACCACTATAATTTTACCAGCACTTGCCTTTAATCTTTGTTGGTAGGTACATCTAGACTACCACATAAAAAATTAAAATAATTTTTTCATCTAAAAAAAAAAAAAAAATACATAGACATGGGAGATGGGCCCGCCTAGGGTCGACCCCTGGCCACTGTGGCCCGAGTCGGCACACCCACGGACCCCTCCCTAGAAGGTAGGGGGGCCACAGCAGGCAAGACATAGGCAGGCAGCACGTCCGCACGCCGTATAATGCCCACTGTTTTCATGCTGTGAGCGGGCGCCCTGAGTCGGCCCCCCTACCTGGCAGCGAGGAAGGGGAGGCCAACTCCGAGCACCATTTTGCGGGAAAACACGCCCAAATGCGTGCACCTGGTGTGCCCCCCCTGCCCCCTCAAGCCCAACGAAACCCAAAAAATATATATATATATATATATATATATATATATATATATATATATATATATATATATATATATATATATATATATATATATATATATATAGATATAGATATAGATATAGATATAGATATAGATATAGATATAGATATAGATATAGATATAGATATAGATATAGATATAGATATAGATATAGATATAGATATAGATATAGATATAGATATAGATATAAATTTAAAAAAAATAAAAAATTTCCAGGGGGGTTGGGGAGATCACGTGTAAAAAAATAATTTCTTTTTCCACGGGGTGTCAGGGATAATTTTTTTTAAAGGAATTGGTTTTCTATTTTGGTATTTTGGATGAATTTAAATGCACACTAGACCTGGGGGAGATGTATATGTTTCTGGTTCTTTTTTTTTTTTTTTTTTTTTTTGTTAAGTAAGATATTGGTTTTTTTTTGATTTACTAATTTATATGTAGATATATATGTTTGCATGAAAATGGCATCAAGGAAGGTTTATATCAATCTTCCTGGACCAAAGTCAACAATTGCATCATCTAGAGCTACAGGTGGGCCCTCAAAAAATAATATTAAATGAAATCAACCTCGATTAATTACTGGAAATGTAGGAGATGTATCCTCAAAAGACAAAAAGTTGGTTTCATACTGGAAGAAATAAAAATAAGTGAATCTTACAAAATATGCATGGTTTATGAAATATAGAGAAGGCGAAAATCCGTAATTATATCTATATGCTAGTAAGAATTTTGATGCTGCAAGTTATGAGTTGGTGGGAAAAGTACTAGACCTATATGTTTTTCCAAATACCGAAAATGTTTATATACCTTCAAAACCTCCCAAGTCACATGATAAGCTTAGATATCATTTTACATTGGCGATGTATAACGCGGGGGAATATTCTTCAAGGATATGCAAACAAATCAAAATAATATTACAAAGAAGATTGTAAGTATTTTTATTTACATTTATGTGTTTTTTCAATTATTCTAATTGTATCATTATATTTTTAATAACTTAGTTATTATTGACATATTATATTTATTTGATAGGATTTTTCTAAGGGTATTTCAATTATGTTGGGGGGAATCTATTATATAGAGCAAGATATTATGAATGTTGTCGGCATTTTCCATGAACATGAAGAAGAAGATATGGGAAAGAAGCAAAAAAATACTTCATGATGGTACAAGACTATATCGAAGGGATCAATCTAGTAAAAGTAGACATGTTACATTTGAATAGGAGGAAGTTGAAGTTGAAGCGAAAGATGAAGAATGTGTTTCCATTACTAAGGATCAGATTATAACTGGTGTTATAAAGGAGAAAAGCCATAAAAGAGTAAGAAAAAAATGCCTCAGAATGTCTCCCTTCTAGTTGATGATGAGAAGATTGCTTCTATTGAATAAAATATCATAACCAATAGGAGAAAGAAAAAAAAAGTTTCTCATTCTGAAAAAATCATTGTGAACAGTGAAGGTCCTATTAAACACTCAAAAGGAAGCAAGGAAATCATTACATCAGGAGCTGATTTAGAGGATGGCATTATTAAAACAAAAAAAAATTCCATTCGACATCATTTTACGAAGACAAATTTAATTGAGGGTGGTCGATCATTTCAACTTAATGTCATTAAAGTCTACAAGCTATATGAAGGACAGTTCAAATATCAAATTAGAAAGCCACACCACTTGCATGTTCACAATTTGAAAACATTGATGAGGTACAACCCTTTTGCACATGTGGTTGATTATGTTATTCTTGTTTATCCAATTCAGGTTCCTAACAAAGAAGCTTTTGACAAGTCAAAATGTTTTAAATACAAATATTATGTACTTGGGGGAAACCATTCTATAGAAGCTCAAAGGCAATTGATGGATGAATATCCCAATAACCCACATTTTTAAATAATCAATCATATCATTTATGTTGGTTTAACAGATACACAAGCAAATTTATTGGCATTGACCATAATTCAGATAATGAGTATAGGGTGTCTATGACTTTCATCTCAAGGGTTAGATTTATTCATAGTGAATTTGAAGAAAAATATGGCGGGGATAAGAAAAAGTTTGATGATGCATTTCGGAAGGAATTTTGTATGGAAATCGGTTATCAAATTGAGGAAAAAAATCAATTCAAAAGGTGGCAAAGTAAATTTTGAAACATACATAGGTACGGATAACATTTTCCAGTTGGCATTTAGAACTAGCAAGATATGGGAATTGATTGATCAGATTTTTGAGTTGTGGGAGAACGTTGGCATAAAAAGTCATAAGGTCAAAAATTCTAAACCATTGATATGTACCAGCAATAAATGAGGTCCTAAAATCAAGATCCTTTCATAAGATATGACTAGCACACCTTGGATATCAATGCAAGGAGTGAAGGATGAAAAACTTGTCAAAACAATATTATCTCGTGTAAAGTGAGGAGAATTATCATTGGAGAAAATGTCTGAGGAATTTCAAAAGTAAGTTTGTTATTTTTACTTATTTATGGATTATAAGTTTCTATTAAATATAATATATTGTTGTTGGTAATATTTGTTATACATATCACTATATTAACATTGTTTACTTTATTTATATGAGAATACAGGAAAAAATGGTCAAATTTTTTAATGAAGGTAGTTGGGATGATGTTGTATGAAACTACCCAGATTCAAGTTCTACATCAGTGCTAAAAGATTTTTAACTTGCATTTAAAAAGCTATGTTTATTTATACATTCATTTCTATTCATATGTATATTATTTTTATTTTATAACTTATACATATATTTTTTTATTTCATTAAAGATGAAGAAGATGCAAATGGAGCACCATATAGTTTCAGAAGATTTATTGAAAAAATTAAAATGGAAAAGATGAGAAAACAACGTCTTAGTGATTTTGAACTTGATCATAGTCTTAATCATTTCATTTAGAATGGGCTCCACACTATCCAATATCAAATAATATAAGGTGATTGTGAACACAATGCAAAACTCATACCTAAAAAGGATTATTCCCTAGTTATTGAAGATATTCCTCATCGTTTCAGTATCCAAAACATTGAATATGATAGTGACTCTTATACTGATCAAGATTTTAGTAAAGTGGTTACAAGAATTTTAGAAGTCACAACAACACCATTTTGGATATTTGTGACATTTCATTCAGACACACAATTGAGGATAGTATTATCAAGCTTCAAGGGAAAATAAAATTCAAGGATGCAGCTTACATGGTAAGACGTTGAAATTGTATGTTTTATTAATGTTAAAAAAATCATTTATGCACAATTTAATTAAAGTTTTACTATTACAAGAAAAATTCAAATATTTTTGGTTGCGGAGATCAACCAATTATAAGTGACTGTGAGTTCATTCATGTTTAAAGTTGGACAAAATATGATATCTATAAGCCTTTTCTTTTCAATCAAGTAGATGAAAAGAATCGTAGCTAAGTATTGGTTCATGATGTTGTTGTAAAAAAACTAACATATGAAGATAAAGAAACAAAAGGAGAGATATTTAACATATATCAAAAACCGTAATAATTGATTAACTATATTTTACATTTATGTTCAAAAGAAGGAGATTGGGTTTTGGATTTATTTTTAGGCTCAGGTAAGTTTTATTATATAAAAACGAATTTCAATATTCTTTTTTTAATTTTTATGTGTTTATACTAATTTACTAAATTATTCTTTTGTACTTGATGATTAGGTACAACACTAGCATGTTTCTTTAAAAAGGAAGAAATTGCATTTCCATTGAGAAATACCCACTACAATGAAAATTTATTCACCAAAGAATTAATGCTCTTCAATTTCTTCCAGATGCAATGCAAGAAATTGGATTGAGGAAAGGGGATTTTAATAAATCCTGTGGAAAAAAAAGCAAAGGAACCTCAACCACCATTATATGGAATGATTGAAAAGGAATACTTTGGGGAATTCACATACATCAAAGATCTATCAGAAGAGGAAAATGATCAAACTGAAGCAAACACTAAAAATATTGTGGAAGAAGACAATAATGAAACTCTTGAAGATGAAGAGTTTTGGTTACGTGATATTATGGATTAAATTTCAGTTAAGCTTCTAAATGAAGCTCACTTTTTGTAACTATTAATAAGATATACTTTTAATGTTTTGACTTTGACATTTTATGACAATAATAAGTATTTAGTTGTTGTTATTACATGTTTAATATTTGTGTAATATTATTTTCACTTCATTTTTTATGTGAATCAATTAATTTTCGAAAAAAAATTGTTATTATTATTAATTTTTGACATAAAATTCTTAAAAATTGCTAATTTTTATAACTTTTTTGTAAATTTTTTCCTAAAAATATGGTTTCTTTGACATGTCACTTCTAGCAAAAAAGTCTCAAACTGTGTATTTTTTCAGTTATATGTATATTCAAAATGTATATTTTTATGTGAATTGTTAAAAATTCTTGATTTTTTAGTGACAGTTATTTCATGTGCAATGAAATATTATTTAACAATATATAATTAGATAGAAGAGTGAAAATTTAAAATTTTCGCATTTTTTTTAACACTGCAAAAAATCAAAGATATCACTACAAAAAAAAAATGAAAAAAAAAGACATAAACCTAAAAAACACTTTAAAAAATATGTAAGTGAAGAGGAAGAAGACGAGTACTACAAAAATTGTTCAATTTAGAAAATAATTATTAGCGTTTAATACATTATAAAATTTAAAGAAAAAAATAAGTCTTCTAAAAAAAGGGGATGATGCTGGCATCAACACTTTTCAAAATCAACATAAAAATCACTAACATTTTAAAAATAGTATTTATACTTGGTAAATAAGAAAATTTTGTGTGTCAAAAATATGCTAAAAAAAATTAAGAGTATTCTGAATCAACGCTTTTCAAAATTAGAAGATTTTTTGCTACTTAAAAAAAACGGGTACTCGTTTCTATTCCCATTTCAAAGTTTACATTGTTGACACTCATATTTGGAAAATGTATTTTAATGGAGCATTTTATCAAGATGGGGATGGGGATGGAATAGTACTCATTTCTCCTGATAATAGAAATATAACACAATCCTTTAAATTATATTTTTAAGTCGCAAACAATGTGGAAAACTATGAAGCCCTAATTTAGGATTGGAGTTAGCTAAGAGTTTGAAGGTACAAAACTTGGTAGTATATGGTTATTCAGATTTGATTCTAAAAAATATCAGAACCCTTTTTCAAACTAAGCATCCTAGACTCAGAGCTTATAGAAATGAAGAATGGGATTGTGTAGAAAATTACTTTCAAGCCTTCAATATCACATCAATCCCAAGAGAAGAAAATATTCATGTTGATGCTTTGGAAATTTATGCAAGTTATTTTAAAATACCTAATCCTCTCCAATTGCATTATTAGATTGAAGTAAAGTAAAAACCTTTCATCCCTGATAATATAAAACACTGGAAAGTATTTGAAGATGATGAGCAGTTGACGACTTTTTTACAAATAATTGATGATTTTTTTGTTATACATGTTGAAGAAGAAAATGATGATGAAATCAAATCAAATGAGGACAATTCAGATTTACATTTAAAACATAATTTTTTTGATCATGATATCATTCAATTAACAAATAATTATATCCCAAAGGGGTTGGTTCCCCTTGAAAAATATTTTTGATCAGAATAATGTCTCAAAGAATTCATTGCTAAATTCACATCAGGAAGAGGTACACAACTGTAATATTGGTACCTCTGAAGAAATCTGAAATGTTAAAATTTAAGCATCTTTGCCTCATGAGATAAAAGAGAAATATGTGAATATTTTTATGCACTATAAAGATGTATTTCCATGGTCATATGAAGAATTTAAAACCTGTGACATAGCCATTATTGAGCATAAAATTCCTCTTAAACCAAGAGCTAAACCATTTCAGCAAAAGTTAAGAAGGATAAATTTAGTTTTACTTCCTATCATTGAAAAAGAAGTAAAGAAGCTATTGGATACCAAAATCGTTGTTCCCTTAAGATATTTTGAATGGATGGCTAATCTGGTTCCTGTTAGGAAGAAAAAATGGAGAAAAAATGGATCAATTACTTCAAAGAGTATCAAGATTCAAGCTCTGATAGGATTTCAATGTTAGATGGTTTTTCTGGGTGCAACCATATTTTGGCTAGTCAAGAAGAGAGAGAAAAGACAACATTTTAACATTCATGTATGCCAAGATTGCATTTGGTTTAATGAATGTTGGGGAAACATTTCAAAGAGAAATGGATTTAGAATTTGTTGGTAATATAAATAAATTCATTGTCATTTACCTTGACGATTTAACTATGTTATCTGATTCTGATGATAAACACTTGAGGAAATGTTTTGAAATATGCAAAAAAATTGGATTTCTCTTAATCCTAAAAAGTCAATTTTTCCAATGAAACAAGGAAATCTATTGGGACATATAATTTCAAAAGAAGGAACTTTTATTTATCCAAAGAGAGTTTCAACAATTCATGTAATCAGTTTTCCTAGAAACAAAAAAGAAATTAAGTCATTTTTAGGGAAAATAATTTTTTTCAGAACATTTACACCTAATTATCCTAAGATTGTTAAATATATTACTGATATGCTCAAGAAATATAAAGAAGTTAAATGTACAGTAAAAGCTAGATATTATTTTTCACAAATCAAAAAGGAAATATCAGAAGCTCGAGTGCTAGCTAGTGTAGATTATACAAAAAAATTGAGTATATTCTTCTTTGACTCAGATACTACCATAATAGTTGTTTTATTGCAAAGAAATGGTTATAAACATGAGAACCCAAATTTATTTTTTAGTAAGGCTATGAGATATTTTTAACTGAGATATCACATCATAAAAAATAAAAAAAACTTATGCCCCGGTACAAGCTTTGAAAGCATTTAGGATTTATTTTTTATATTCTCTTGTAATTTCTTATGTTCCTAACAATGCAGTAAAAAAATTGTTGTCTCTGCCTGATACAGATGGAAAGAGTGGGAGATTAATTGCTAAGATCCTTGAATTCTATTTATACATCAGACCTACCAAGTTGGTCAAAGGGCAAGGTTTAGCTAAACTATTAGAAGAATCAAACTGTAAAATAATTGGTATTAATACCATCATGCAGATTTCTTGTGAGAAGAATCCACAAGAACCTTCTCAGATTTTAGGTGAGAAGAATCCACAAGAACCTTCTTCCAATGTAGTTCATCTTCCTCTTCCTCTACATATTGATGAAATTTTTTTACTATCATATTGGTATAAAGACATAGTACATTTTCTACATGCTTTTGAGTATCCTCTTGAATTCAAAAGTAATCAAAGCATATCCTTAAGAATTAAAGCCATGAAATATTGTATAGTAAATGAAAATTTGTTTTAGAAGCATACTTTAACTGTCCTCTTATTATTCTTGACTAAAAATTAAATGCAAGGAGTAATTGAGCAATTTCATGAAGGCATTTGTGGAAGAAATTATGCTTGGAAAGAAACAATGTAAAAATTTTTGAGAGCATGTTTTTATTGGCATTGGTTGGAACTAAGGTGAGAAGTTGTATCCCTTGTCAGATATTTGCAGGAAAACAGAGGTTAGCATCACTTCCCATTGTTCTATTTTTAGTTGAAGCTCCTTTTGTACAATGGGGATTAGATTTCATTGGTGAAATAGTTCCAGCTTCCAACAATCAACAAGGATGGATATTAAATGCCACTGATTATTTCACTAAGTGGGTAGAAGCAATCCCTATTAAGAATGCAATTGATAGAGTAGTGTTGTGAATACAATCCCCTCTGTGGACAGAGGAAATCTCTCTAGCCCTAGAGTGGGTCTAGCAACGTCACACGAGACTATCTAATGAACATTTTCCTAGCTTGTATTCAAAGCAGAAGAAGAAGAAGAAGAAGAAGAAGAAGAACCTACCTCTACTTGATGCTATCATCCTGTCCTTTAATGAACTCCTTGATGCCACGATCCTTCAAGATCGCTCCTCGCTACTTGTTTCATTCGAATACCTGTAAGAGATCAAGAGACAACAACGAGGATACATTGAATACAAAATACCTAATAGATGAAGGAGCATTAGGCTAATTTCATAATTATCTAGACAAATATGGAAATTGAAACATCAGATGTATTATTAATTATAGAAAGAGGAAGCATACAATCATGGCCTTGGTGTTGGAGACCTCCCTTTGGTGATTTCTAAGTCCAAACCGAGGCTCTTCAAGCAATCCTTATCCTAAGTGGAAAATTAGGCATAATCACAGCATAGGGATGCAAAGGATTAATGATCACGTAATACCAAACAATAGTGTAAGGATGGATTTAATTTATAGGTAGGGAGGAGGAGTTAGGGATCCATAAAATAAGGAGGAAGGCACACTTCTCAAGGGAAAATTCCCTAATGATAATATCAAGAGCTCTAAATGAAAGAGCTCGATCATATCTACATCGAACCAATCCAGCTCGTCATTTTGGAAGCTTCTAGTGCACGAAACTTCTTCTCCATTTGAGGAAACACTACCAAAAATGGTTAAGTGCTATTTTTCATATCAAACTCATGCTGGCGGCGCTAGGTAAAAGTGTTGCAACCTGTCATCAGCACGGGCAAACAACAGGAAAATAGCGCCCACCCAAAAATTTAGGTTTTGAGCTAAGCTTCTCTAGAAAATCTTCAAGGAAACTTTATGTTAGTATTCGAGGGATACCATGATGTATTTTCCATGGTGGATATACTACACAGTAGTCATCTTAGGGAACTTCAGGATCAAGGACGAGAAGTGAGCAGGGTGAAAAATTACTATGTAACAAGTAGTGATGAGATTTATTGAAGAAACCATATCATCTAGATTTGGTTGTCCAAGAAAATTAGTTATAAACAATGCACAAGATTTTAGCAGTATTAAAATTATACAATTTTGTCAAAAATATCATATTACTTTACATCATTATACACCATATTATCCACAAGGTAATGGGTTCGCAGAATCATCAAATAAAATTATAATTAAAGTCATTAAGAAAGTATCAACTTATCGTAAAAGAAGTTGGGACAGTCATCTCAAATATGCAGTATGGGAAAACAAAGTGTCACCTAAAATTTCTACTATAAAATCCCCTTTTCAACTTGTATATGGAATTGAAGAAATTTTCCCTACACACTTAGCATATCCAGTCATGAAGTTTTTTCAGGAATCCGATATGAAGAAGAAGATGTTTTTCCAAGAAGAAACAACCATATCATTGAGCTAAATCAAGATAGAGATGAATTTCAGCACAACTTCGATAGTATCAGGACAAAATGAAGAGTTTTTTTGACAGGAAGGCTAGAGAAAGAGATTTTAGACAAGGAGATTTAGTCCTTAGATGTGATGCAAGAAGAGAGGAAACATGCAAGCATGGAAAGTTTGATAATTTATGGTTCGGACCTTCAAAATTTCCGAAGTGAAGGGAAAAAATACATTAATTTTATGCAACCTGGAAGAAAAGTATTCTTCATTTCCAGTCAATGGGAAATACCTCAAGAATTATATTCACTATTAAATGCTTGGAATTATCATCATTGTAAATTTCCATTTTTCTTTAAATTTTAGCAACAAGTTTGATTTTCACAACAAATACTCCAGAGCCTGAGGAGAAGGCACATAGATCTGCAAGTTCTATGCATCTCAAAGGGTTAAGCAGTCCCCAGATGGAGTTGATGTTGTAACTTATTTTTACTCGTATAATATTTTGTAGTTTTTCCTTTATTTTCAAAAATAATATATATATATATATATATATATATATATATATATATATATATAAGAAAAAGAAAAAGAAACAAAAGAATGAAAAAAAATTAAAATATATATATATATATATATATATATAGTTAAATTGTTAAATGAATATAGTTGGGATGATGTTGTATGAAACTACCAAGATTCAAATTCTACATCAGTGCTAAAATATTTTTAGCTTTCATTTAAAAAGGTATGTTGATGTATACATTCATTTCTATTCATATGTATATTATTTTTATTTTATAACTTATACATATATTTGTTTATTTCATTAAATATGAAGAAGGATGCAAATGGAGCACCGGATAGTTTCAGAGGCTTTATTGAAAAAATTAAAATGGAAAAGATGAGAAAACAGCATCTTAGTGATGTTGAAATTTATCACAGTCTTAATCATTTCATCTAGAATGGCCTCCACACTATCCAATATCAAATAATATTAGGTGATTGTGAACACATTGCAAAACTCATACCAAAAAAGGATTATTCCATAGTTATTGCAAATATTCCTCATGGTTTCAATATCCAAAACATTGAATGTGATAGTGACCCTTATACTTATCAAGCTTTTACTAAAGTGGTTATAGGATTTCTAGAAGTCACAACATCACCATTTTGGAGATTTGTGAAATTTCATTGAGACACACAATTGAGGATAGTATTATCAAGCTTCAAGGGAAAAGAAAATTCAAGGATGCAGCTTACATGGTAAGACGTTGAAATTGTATGTTTGATTAATGTTTAAAAAATCATTTATTTACAAGTTAAATAAACTTTTACTATTTCATGCTACAAGAAAAAGTCAAATATTATTGGTTGCAGAGATCAACTAATTATAAGTGATTGTGAGTTCATTCATGTTTAAAGTTGGACAAAATATGATATCTATAAGCCTATTCTTTTCAATCAAGTAGATGGAAAGATTCGTAGCTAAGTACTGGTTCATGATGTTTTTGTAAAAAAACTAACATATGAAGATAACGAAGCAAAAGGAGAGATATTTAACATATATCAAAAACCACAACCATTGATTAACTTTATTTTAGATTTATGTTCAAATGAAGGAGATTGGGTTTTGGATTTATTTTAAGGCTCAGGTAAGTTTTATTATTAAAAATAAATTTCAATGTTTTTTTTTAATTTTTATGTGTTTATACTAATTTACTAAATTATTTCTTTTGTACTTGATGATTAGGTACAACACTAGCATGTTGCTTACAAAAAGGAAGAAATTACATTTCCATTGAGAAATTCCCACTACAATGAGAATTTATTCACCAAAGAATTAATGCTCTTCAATTTCTTCCAGATGTAATGCAAGAAGTTGGATTGAGGAAAGGGGATTTTAATGAATCCTAAGAAAAAAAAGCAAATAAACATCAACCACCATTAGATGGAATGATTAGAAAGGCATACTTTGGGACATTCACAGACATCAAAAATCCATCAGAAGAGGAAGAGATCAAACTTAAGCCAATAACGAAAATATTTTGTAAGAAGACAATAATGAAACTCTTGAAGATGAAGAGTTTTGGTTATGTGATATTATTGATTAAATTTCAATTAAGCTTCCAAATGAAGCTTATTTTTTGTAACTATTAATAAGTTATACTTGTAATGTTTTGACTTTTACATTTTATGAGAATAATAAGTATTCATTTGTTGTTATTACATGTTTAGTATTTGTATAATATGAATTTCACTTCATTTTTTATGTGAATCATTTAATTTTTACAAAAAATTGTTATTATTGTTATTTTTTGACATAAAATTCATAAAAATTGCTAATTTATATATTTTTTTTGTTAATTTTTTCCTATAAAAATGGTTTATTTGGCGTGTCACTTTTAGCAAAAAAAGTCTCAAACTGCGTATTTTTCAGTTATATCTATATTCAAAATGTGTATTTATATGTAATTTTTTAAAAATTCTTGCTTTTTAGTGACAATTATTTCATGTGTAATGAAATCTTATTTAACAATATATAATTAGATAGAAAATTGAAACTTTAAAATTTTCGCATTTAACACTGCAAAAAATCAAAGATCTGACTACAAAAATAAAGTGAAAAGAAAAACAAAAAAACACAAACCTGAAAAACACTTAAAAAAATATGTAAGTGAAGAGGAAGAAGACGAGTACTCCAAAAATTGTTCAATTTAGAAAATAAATATTAGCATTTAATACATTATAAAATTTAAAGTAAAAATAAGTCTTCTAAAAAAAGGGGATGATGCTGGCATCAACACTTTTCAAAATCAACTTAAAAATCACTAACATTTTAAAAATACTTTTTATACTTGGTACATAAGAAAATTTAATGTGTCAAAAATATGCTAAAAACAAAAAATTAAGAGTATTCCTGAATCAACACTTTTAAAAATTAGAAGATTTTTTGCTACCTAAAAAACACAAGTACTCGTTCAAATTTCAAAATTTACATTGTTGACACTCATATTTGGAAAATGTATTTTAATGGAGCATTTTCTAAATATGGGGTTGGGGATGGAATATTACTCATTTCTCCTTATAAGAGAAATATAACCCAATCCTTTAAATTATATGTTCAAGTCGCAAAAAATGTGGAAAAGTATGAAGTCTTAATTTTAGGATTGGAGTTAGCTAAGGGTTTGAAGGTACAAAACTTGGCAATATATGGTGATTCAGAGTTGATTCTAAAAAATATTAGAAACCTTTTTCATGCTAAGCATCCTAGACTCAGAGCTTATAGAGAAGTATGGGATTGTGTATAAAATTACTTTCAAGCCTTCAATATCACACCAATCCCAAGAGAATAAAATATCCATGTTGATGGTTTGGAAATTTATGCAAGTTGTTTTAAAATACCTGATCCTCTCCAATTTCATTATTAGATTGAAATAAAGTACAAACCTTTCACCCCTGATAATCTAAAACACTAGAAAGTTTTTTAATATGATGAGAATTTAAAGACTTTTTTACAGATAATTGATGTTTTTTTTGCTAAGAAGAAAACAATAATGAAATCAAATCAAATGAGGAAAATTCAGATTTACATTTAAAACATAAAATAATTGATCATGATATCATTCAATTAACAAATAATTATATCCCAAAGGGGTTGGTTCCCCTTGAAAAATATTTTTGATCGGAATGATGTGTCAAAGAATTCATTTCTAAATTCACATCAGGAAGAGGTACACAACTGTAATTTTGGTACCTCTAAAGAAATCCAAAATGTTAAAATTTAAGCATATTTTCCTCATAAGATAAAAGAGAAATATGTGAATATTTTTATGCACTATAGAGATGTATTTCCATGGTCATATGAAGAATTGAAACCTACTACATATCCATTATTGAGCATAAAATTCCTCTTAAACCAAGAGCTAAACCATTTCAGCAAAAGTTAAGAAGGATAAATCTAGTTTTACTTCCTGTCAATAAAAAATAAGTAAAGAAGCTATTGGATACCAAAATAATTGTTCCCTTAAGATATTTTGAATGGATAGCTAAGCTGGTGCTTGGTAGGAAGAAAAAATGGAGAAATAAGATTGTGTGTTGACTTTAGAAACCTTAAAAAATTTATACTTGAAAGAAAATTATCCATTACCAAAAATGGATCAATTAGTTCAAAGAGTATCAAGATTCAAGTTCTAATAGGATTTCAAAGTTAGATGGTTTTTATGGGTGCAACCAGATTTTGGCTAGTCAAGAAGAGAGAGAAAAGACAACATTTACAACATTCATGTCTGCCAAGATTCCATTTGGTTTAATGAATGTTGGAAAAAAAATTCAAAGAGAAATGGATTTGGAATTTTTTGGTAAGATAAATAAATTTATTGTTGTTTACCTTGATGATTTAACTGTGTTTTCTGATTCTGATTCTGATGATTCAGATTGGAAATGTTTTGAAATATGAAAAATTTTTGTGATTTCTCTTAATCCTAAAAGGTCACTTTTTACAATAAATCAAGGAAAGCTATTGGGACATATAATTTCAAAATAAGGAGTTTTTATTGATCCAAAGAGAGTTTCAACAATTCATGTAATCAGTTTTCCTAGAAACAAAAAGAAGAAGAAATTAAGTCATTTTTAGGGAAAATAAATTTTTTGAGAATATTTACACCTAATTATGTTGGTTTTGTTAAAGATATTACTAATATTCTCAAGAAAGATAAAGAAGTTAAATGGACAGTAAAACTAGATATTCTTTTTCACAAATCAAAAAGTAAATTTCATATGCCCGAGTGCTAGCTAGTCCAGATTATACAAAAAAATTTAGTATATTCTTCTTTGACTCAGATACTAGCATAGCAATTGTTTTATTGCAAAGAAATGATTATCAAAATGAGAAACCAAATGCCTTTTTCAGTAAGGCTATGATAGATTTTGAACTGAGATATCACACCATAGAAAAAAAACTTATGCCCTGGTACAAGCTTTGAAAGCATTTAGGATTTATTTTCTACATCCTCTTGTAATTGCTTATGTTCCTAACAATGCAATAAAAACATTATTGACTCAGCCTAATATAGATGGAAAGAGGGGGATATGGATTGCTAATATCCTTGAATTATGTTTAGACATCAGACTTACAAAGTTGGTCAAAGGACAAGGTTTAGCTAAACTATTGAAAGAATCAAACTATAAAATACTTGGTATTAATACCATCATGCAGATTTCATGTGAGAAGAATCCACAAGAACCTTCTCAGATTTTAGGTGAGAAGAATCCACAAGAGCCTTCTCAGATTTTAGGTGAGAAGAATCCACAAGAACCTTCTTCCAATATAGTTCATGTTCCTCTTCCTATACATATTGATGAAATTTTTTTACTATCATATTGGTACAAAGATATAGTACATTTTCTACATGCTTTTCAGTATCCTCTTGAATTCAAAAATAATCAAAGCATATACTTAAGAATTAAAGCCATGAAATATTTATATTAAATGCAAATTTGTTTTAGAAAGATACTTTAAATTTCCTATTATTATGCTTGACTAAAAATGAAACTGAAGGAGTAATTGAGAAATTTCATGAAGGAATTTGTGGAAGAAATCATGCTTGGAAGGAAACAACATATAAAATTTTGAGAGCAGGTTTCTATTGGCATTGGTTGGAACCAAGGTGAGAAGTTGTATCCCTTGTCATATATTTGCAGGAAAACAAAGGTTAGCAGCACTTCCCATTGTTCTATTTTTAGTTGAAGCTCCTTTTTTACAATGGGGATTATATTTCATTGGTGAAATAGTTACAACTTCCAACAATCAACATAGATGGATATTAACTGCCACTGATTATTTCACTAAGTGGGTAGAAGAAATCCCTATTAAGAATGTAATTGATACAGTAGTGTTGTAAAGACAATCCCCTCTGCGGAAAGAGGAAATTTTCTAGCAACACATGAGACTATCTAATGAACCCTTTCCTAGCTTGTATTTAAAGCGGAAGAAGAAGAAGAAGAACCTACCTCTTCCTGATGCTATCATCTATCCCTTTAATGAAGACGTTGATTCCACAATCCTTCAAGATAGCTCCTTGCTACTTGTGGCATTTGAATACCTATAGGATATCAAGAGACAACAACGAGAAACGTGAAAAGATACATAGAATACATTGAATACAAACTACCTAATAGATGAAGGAGAATTAGGCTACTTGCATAGATATCTAGACAAATATCGAAATTGAAATATCATATGTATTATTAATTACAGAAATATGAAGCATACAACCGTGGCCTTGATTTTGGAGACCTCTCTTTGGTGATGTCTAAGTCCAAACTGAAGCTCTTCAAGCAATCCTTATCCCAAGTGGAAAATTAGGCATAATCACAGCCTAGGGATGCAAAGGAT
Organism: Pinus albicaulis; assembly: GCA_034641835.2. Lineage (NCBI taxonomy): Eukaryota > Viridiplantae > Streptophyta > Pinopsida > Pinales > Pinaceae > Pinus > Pinus albicaulis. The sequence continues at coordinate 856,257,726 of CM076572.1, forward strand.
TAATGATCAGGTAATAAAAAATGGCAGTGGAAGGATGGATTTAGTTTATAGGTAGGGAGAAGGAGTTAGGGATCCATAAAATAAGGAGGAAGGCAAACTTCTCAAGGGAAAATTCCCTAATGATAAGATCAAGAGCTCCAAATGAGAGAGCTTGATCATATCTACATCGAACCATATCCAGCTCGTCATTTTGTAAGCTTCTAGTGCACAGATCTTCTTCTCTTTTTGAGGAAACACTACTAGAAAGGGTTCAACGTGATTTTTCATATCAAAATTGCTCTAGCAGCGCTAGGTAAAAGTGTTGCAACCTGCCATCAGCACGGGCCAACAACTGGAAAATAGCGCCCACCCAAAAATTTAGGTTTTGAGCTAAGCTTCTCTAGAAAATATTCAAGGAAAATTTCTGTTAGTATTCAAGGGATAGAAGATGTATTTTCCATGATGGATATATTTCACAATAGTCATCTTAGGGCACTTTAGGATCAAGGACGTGAAGTGAGAAGGGTGACAAATTAATTTGTAACAAGCAGCGATGAGATTTATTGAAGAAACCATATTGTCCAGATTTGGTTGTCCAAGACAAATAGTTAGAGACAATTCACAAGATTTTACTAGTATAAAAATGATACAATTTTGTCAGAAATATCATATTAATTTACATCATTATACACCATATTATCCACAAGGTAATGGGTTGGCAGAATCATCAAATAAAATTCTAATTAAAGTCATTAATAAAGTATCCACTGATCGTAAAAGAAGTTGGGACATTCATCTCAACTATGCAGTATGTGAAAACAGAGTATCACCTAAAAGGTCTACTAGAAAATCTCCTTTTCAACTTGTATATGGAATTGAAGAAAATTTCCCTACACAGTTAGCATTTCCAGTCATGAATTTTTTTCAGGAATCATATGAAGAAGAAGATGATTTTTCAAGAAGAAACAACTAGAATTTTGAGCTAAATTAGGATAGAGATGAATTTTAGCACAACTTCGATAGTATCAGGACAAAATGAAGAGTTTTTTTGGCATGAACGCTAGAGAAAGAGATTTTAGACAATGAGATTTAGTTCTTAGATGGGATGCAAGAAGGGATGAAACATGAAAGCATGGAAAGTTTGATAGTTTATGGTTAGGAACTTTCAACGTTTCAGAAGTGAAGGGAAAAATAGATTCATTTTATGCAACCTCGAAGAACAATATCCTTCATTTCCAGTCAATGGGAAATACCTCAAGCATTATATTCACTATTAAATGCTTGGGATTTTCATCATTGTAATTTCTATTTTTCTTTAAATTTTAGCAGCAACTGTGATTTTCACAACAAAGACTCCATAGCCCAAGGAGAAGGCACATGGATCTGCAAGTTCTATGCATCCCACAGGGGGCACTACAAGAAAAAAAACACAATGGTGAGGGGCGAAAATGGTCACCATAAGCTCATTGGTGAGGGTCAAAAGAGTCTTCATCACCAAAAACTAAACGTCACCAAAGGTGGCATCGCCGAAAGTATAGGTGTTGTGGTGACATTCAAATTCTGTCACCAATAATTATTTATAGTGACGGATAGTGACCGTCATCATTTCATATGAGCAATGGTGATAGACAATAGCCTCCGTCACCAAAAAACTGAACGTCACCAAAGGTGGCATCGCTGAAAGTATGTGTTGTGGTGACATTCAAGGTCCATCATGAATATTGATTATAATGATGGATAGTGACCATCACCATTTAATATGAATAACGACGATTTTTTGTGATGGACCTTTCATGGCCATCACTATTGGTGCATATATATGGCAACGTTCATTGACCGTCACCATAAACTCATTGGTGACATCAAGGTCCATCACGAATAATGACTATAATGACAAACAGTGACCCTCACCATTTCATATCAACAACAGCGATTTATGGTGACAGACCTTTAATGGTCGTCACTATTGATGCGTATATATGGTGGCATTCGTTGACTGTCACCATTTCATATTTTGGTGAAGGTCGAAAAATGTCACCATAAGCTCATTGGTGATGGTCAAAAGAGCATTTTTCATGAAAAATTGATCTTCGTCATTCCCTATGAATATCAGGGCATGATGGAATCGAACCACCAACCTCATGCTTGTAAAGCAGATGCTCTTCCATTGAGCTAGCACCATTTAAAGAATTAGACTTTAAACTAGAAATTGCCCCTAAAGGTGCAAAGATACACCAAAGGAATAAGAACCAGGAAAACTGAAATAATTCAGCGTCCTTGCTCCTATTTTTATTCTACAACACTCTACAAAGTATGATCTTGATCTATGACGTATTTGTGCCAAGTGGTTCTAATTTAATAATAATGTTATATTCAGATAAAATAAATGAATAATTGAGAGGCCTTATGGGCTAATTTTTAATCCTTACACCAAAATCTCTTAATATTCAAGTCTATGGAACAACTCATTCAAATTTCAAACTGAAGTAGATTTTAAATGGAAAGCCTAAAACCATCTTAGTGGTTTACAAGTTAACATTTTGGATATAACTTATGTTCAATTTATATGACAAGTTATGCCATAACCTTGAAACTAGTTTCTTAGCTAAAAGAATTTCTTAAGTCAACAATGAAAAAGAAAGATAGTCATGGCGAGAAAAATTCTCTTTTTTTTTCTAATGAGGGTGTATGTAACTTTATAAAGGTTGTATGAGAGTATCAAACAATAAACAGTTTCACTAAAACATGGAAATGACAAAGTCTTGTTAAGCAACAGAATTTTAGCTGAATATATGAAAAACATCGAGCTAAATGATATAATTAAACTAAAAGTAACTGTAAAAAAATTAAATTTCCATCATATACCATCTGGTTTGGTTAGTTCTTCAAAAAGAGAAAGTGCAATTGCATGATCCAGCTCCTCATCTTGATTCTGTAATGGACCATCCTGAACAAAAATGTCCACGTACAACAATCAATGTTATTGTATTGGTAAAACTTTTGATATAATCTATCAAATCATGTACTATGTAGGAGAATAACTGGAAAGCAAAACTAGAAATTTGAATCACAACATAACAATATAAAAGAACATGCAACAGGAAAGGAACAACTCCACAATTTGATAAATATGAACAATCCATGAACTTTTTCTTATATATTGATATAGATAACGAAATAGAAATCTAGATTTATGAAATTCAAGTATCACACAACAAATATGCACAAGTGCATGATCGACTATAATAAAAACTCACTCCTTCCTCTATTTATATGAGAGGTAAAGGGGCTTTACAATAACAATTGGACCTAGTCCACTACAAGAAAACTTGAAAGACACATTTAGGTCCACCCATGTGAAGCACTCTACTCTACGTGATGTGTTTCAGCATCAAAGGTGACAATGATTAACAAGCAAGCCCTCCATGACATGATCACTACTCCCCAAGGTCCAACAATCCTCCAAAGGTCCTAAGCTCCAATGCATCTCCTAGGTCATGTGTCTCCTTAAGGACAATGCATATCCAAGTTAATGTGTCACTTTAAAGACTCCCACACCTATATATCCACTCCCTCAACCCAAGAGTTCACATGTAAAGGGATTTTGTGTGATCATGTTGATTTTGGGATGTTTTTGTCATGGTGAAATACCCAACTCTACTCCAAGCACACAAACTCCCTTCATGCATCAACAACATGAAGTCACCAAGCTCTATAATAATCCAACACTTCGAGGAAGAATGTCTTTCAAACATCCAAACAAGGTCTAGCAGCAAACGGTAAACCACCTCCAATGTCCAAGTCCATTAATGTAAAATTCATGCTATTATTATTTCAAGAATATTTATATTTTATCCAACATGATGACCCACTATGTGCACTATTTGTAGGGAATCTTCTGGATTTTTCTACTTCAACGAGTTGATCCACTATGTGCATTGGTCAACAACTCCATTTAGTCAACGAACTCTTCTAAAGTTCTTTCCAAGTTTCATTTCTCTTTCCTATCATCAAGAAAATTTGAGCAACTAGAAAGAATTCCATTAATTTTCGTCCATCCAATTGTTTGCTAAACAAGTGCCTATTGCTTAAAGAAAGTAGGAAACCATCATGAAACATGACTATAGCCACATAGTTTCAGTAGCTATAATTTGACAATGTTATTGAAAACACTGTTAGGTTTGTTTCATAAAAGAGCACCTAGTCCCAAACAACAGAAAATGTTCGTGGAGAATGGCTTGTTTCACTATTGTTGAGCTTGGCTATAAACATTGACAGGTTTTTGAGCCAATAAAGTCGTTGGAGAAAAACAGTGATGGTTTCTCTCTAAAACATATTCAGATAAAGATACAAGATTCAAGTGGAGGACTTAAGTAGTTTCATGACTATAGCTCAACTTGTCACTATTTGGTTTTTTGGTCTTCTTTATTTTTTATATTTTAGATCTAGTTCCAGAATTTTTGGATTTCAAATTTCAGTTATAATAGCAGAATTCTGGGTTGGCTCACATCATTGGTATTAGAACCTCAATTAATATCAGATTCATATCATATTTTTTGCTACAGTTCAGATTAGTTACTTATGTTCACCAATCTGTTTATCTTTCAAGGAATCCTTGTAAGGAAGATAGAGAAAAGCACAACTCAGATATATTGTCACCAACATATACATCAACTCAGATATATTGTCACCGAGAGAGAGAGAGAGTAGCATTGCTCTTACATCCCTAACCCAAGCTTGAAATTAATATGCACAAGTGCATGATCGAATATAATAAAAACTCACTCCTTCCTTTTTTCATATGAGAGGGAAAGGGGCTTTAGTGGACCTAGTCCACTACAAGAAAACTTGCAAGACACAAGTAGGTCCACCCATGTGAAGCACTATACTTTACGTTACATGTGTCAACATCAAAGGTGACAGTGATTAACAAGCAAGCCCTCCATGTCATGATCACTACTCCCCAGGTCCAACAATCCTCCAAAGGTCCTAAGCTCCAATGCATCTCCTAGGTCATGTGTCTCCTTAAGGACAATGCATATCCAAGGTAATGTGTCACCTTCAGGACTCCCACACCTACATATCCACTCCCTCAACCCAAGATTTCACATGTCAAGGGATTTTGTGTGCTCGTGTTGATTTTGGGATGTTTTTGTCATATTGAAATACCAAAATCTACTCCAAGCACACAAACTCCCTTCATGCATCAACAACATGAAGTCACCAAGCTTCATACTAATCCAACATTTCGAGGAAGAATTTCTTTCAAACATCCAAACAAGGTCTAGCAGCAAACGGTACACCACCTCCAATGTCCAAGTCCGTCAATGTAAAATTCATGCTATTATTATTTCAAGAATATTTATATTTTAGCCAACATGATGACCCACTATGTGCATTATTTGTATGGAATCTTCTGGATTTTTCTACTTCAACGTGTTGATCCATTATGTGCATTGGTCAACAACTCAATTTTGTCAAGGAAATCTTCTAAAGTTCTTTCCAAGTTTCATTTCTCTTTCCTGTCATCAAGCAAATTGGAGCAACTAGAAATAATTCCATTAACTGTCGTCCATCCAGTTGTTTCCTAAACAAGTGCCTATTGCTTAAAGAAATTAGGAAACCATCATGAAACATGACTATAGCCGCATATTTTCAGTAGCTATAATCTGACAATGTTATTGAAAACACTGTTAGATTTGTTTCATAAAAGAGCACCTAGTCCCAAACAACAGAAAATGTTCATGGAGAATGGATTGTTTCACTATCGTTGAGCTTGACTGTAAACATTGATAGGTTTTTGAGCCAATAAAGTCCCTGGAGAAAAACAGTGATGGTTTCTCTCTAAAACATATGCAGATAAAGGTACAAGATTTGAGTGGAGGACTTTAAGTAGTTTCATGACTACCGCTCGACTTGTAACTATTTGGTGTTTTGGTCTGCTTTATTTTTTATATTTCAGATCTAGTTCTAGAATTTTTGGATTTCAAATTTCAGTTATAATAGCAGAATTCTGGGTTGGCTCACACCATTGGTATTAGAACCTCAATTAATAGCATATTCATATCATATTTTTCGCTACAGTTCAGATTAGTTACTTATGTTCACCAATCTGTTTATCTTTCAAGGAATCCTTGTAAGGAAGATAGAGCAAAGCATAACTCAGATATATTGTCACTGAGAGAGAGAGAGTAGCACTGCTCTTACATCCCTAACCCAAGCTTGAAAAGAATATGCACAAGTGCATGATCGACTATAATAACAACTCAATCCTTCCTCTTTTTAAATGAGAGGTAAAGGGGCTTTAGTGGACCTAGTCCACTACAAGAAAACTTGCAAGACACAAGTAGGTCCACCCATGTGACACACTCTACTCTACGTGACATGTGTCAGCAACAAAGGTGACAACGATTAACAAGAAAGCCCTCCATGTCATGAGCACTGCTCCCCAAGGTCGAACAATCCTCCAAATTTCCTAAGCTCCAATGCATCTCCAAGGTCATGTGCCTCCTTATTACTACTGTGCTTTCTACCTATTATTTCCATAGTGCCAAAATATCCACTTGAATTAAAAATTGCATGCCATGTACATAAATAGAAAACCTGATGGATGGTAAGGAAAAAGGGCTATCTTATATGCCATGGAACATCATATTCCATACTTAGAATGCACCACAAGGTGTCAAAATTGCATGCCAACTGGAAAAATTTCATTTCTCAGGTTAAAATCTGTGTTACAACTTACAGCCTGACCTAATTGCACACAACCTCTTGCAGATGTACCTATGGAAAAGTCATTAAATACAGTGCTACAGTACTTCTCCCTATGCATCTTCCTACATTTCCATAACTCTAATGTACAAATTCAAGTGAGAGTACTAATTCTACAAAACAATTTCACTGATTTACCTGTCTCTTGCTAAGTGCAAGTAGTCTTTAATAGCTTGCATGTCTAGGGCTCACTAAAGATAAAAATTGTGATTTTAAAATTTATGTGTTGTTATTAGAACATTATTGATATTTTTACATCGTTATAGTTTCACTTCCAATCCAAGAAGCCACTACTATGAAAAAATATTGTGAAACTGCCAAATTTTAGAACATGACAAATCAAGCTATGGTGCCTTCAGAATTTTATATGCCATAACATAGAGCACATATGGTGAAATATAGAGGTTTATAGCTAGAATATATTATGGTCTACAACCCTACACAATCAAATTCCCAAGAACAATCTCCAAGTGATAGTTATTAAGAATCAACCATGCAATTTGTTTGGTCTCTAGAAACACACGCGGCCTTCAAATAAATTGCATACCATGTTCTCATTATAAATCACAATTCCAATTCTTGAAGTCTATGGTTTGTTCAAGCAACCAAACACAAACAAAAGAGGAAGCTTTACATGTAATTAAAGGTCTTTGCAACCATGGCATTACCTCAACAACAACACGATCCCAGATCTTGTCACTGTGAGCTTCCATGACTCCCTTTAAAATCATAAACCCCAAGCCTCAAATGATGTCATCCATTTCAAGGAAGAGCCCCCACTCCTCACAAAGCATCTACAAAATTGGTGAAAACCAATAGAAGATAACATGACAACTTTAAACCATGTCTCAAAATAACAAAATTGAGTTATTGAGTGCATATAAAAACCCTCTTAATCTAACAATTTAACTGACCTCTATAAGCGATTCTTGGGGCTGACTCATATTCTCCAATATGATAGGGCAACCCATAGTTTGACGACCCAATTCCACTGACCAGCTTGCACCACTTTCCAGGTTACCTTTTGAAATAAAGCCACCATCCTTATCAAGCACCTACATAGTTTCCAAGATAATAAACAATTATACTTCAATGGAAAGTTTACAGTCATATTTTCTTTTTTTTAACTGTTGGAAGAAGAAAGTTATCAGTTGGAGAAAAAAAATCACTGCACGGATGGACAATACATAAAGAAGCACACGAAGATCTGAATTACAATTGTAAATCCCCAGTATATTAGAATTTCAATGTAATATTTTAAAGCACCAGTAAACACCAAGAATGGAGATGGAATACCAGTTAGTATTATCTTAAGGACTAGAAGGAAAACGCAGAATTATTAGCTTATACAGTCTCTTAAAGCTAGAACCTTTAGGAAATAAAACAAGAAATATTAAGGTTAAAGGAAGATATTATCCTACAACACTGTTGGCAAAGAAACTGAGACGTGAGAATGAAACTTACGTTTTTGTAAATGTTCATCCTGGTTTTTGCTGACTTGCATGGAGGAAAATGCAGAATGATTAGCTTGACTGTGCTTAAGCTAAGGAATCCTTCAATTGACCATCTAGTAATATGCTCATATTATTTATGCTCCTTTTTTTCCCTCCCAATAATTTCACTCCTCTATCTCCATAGTTTGTTTTGCAACCCACAGCTGAATAGTTCTTTTTGCAACCAATAGTCGCAGAAGAAGGCTAAAAAATGTCATGTACCCAAGAAATTTGTATTTTCTGGGTTCTTTTAAATGAGTAATTTCTAGGGCTATGATCCAATAATAATATATAAAATTCTCATTTCAATCTTAAAAAATATAAAAATTGCAGAAACTTCGCACATATCAAATTTTTATGTGTTCAATTTTTTGTATGGACAAGATTAATGGTGCAATCCGAAAACAATAGTCACTATCATAGGTAGGGACTAAAAATATATCTACTAAATGGGCCTAAAACATTTTATAGATAAGAAACAAAGGAATCTCTCATCATAACCAAATATCAATTTTGGAGTTCTCGAAACAAAATAGAAAAATCAATATATTTTATTTCTTAAGGTTCAACCATACTCCTTTACAATTTGAATGGACATAATCCACGTTCACGTCAATGTTGACATCGACATCAGCTATATCTTCTTCACTTACACATTTTTTTTCTTGAAATTCCACAACATGTGACAAATCTGCATACTCGGGTTCATATGATGTATTATTTCTCAATCCTTTTGGAGGACATGTTAACACTACATACCAATTAGTCTCAACTGGATCTTGTACATAGAATACTTGTTTAGCTTGTGATGCTAGAATAAATGGATCATCTTGCCAATTATTTTGACTTAAGAATTTCTTCATATTCACCATTGTAAAACCCAAATCATTAGTTTTGATCCCTCTCCTATTGTATACATCAATCCAATTACATTTGAACAATTTGTACTCCATACAAAAGTAGTCCAATGTAATTATCTCTTCTACCACTCCATAAAATGTTGTGGTTTGAAGTATAGGGTTTGCATATTTGGAACTTGACCTCATCATTGTTTGAGCTTCCATACACATGCCACTATTTTGGGTGGTTCTCTCATTCTCCATGCTTTTTGTATGGAATCTATAACCATTGGTTAGGTATCCCTTGTACTTATTCATGAATTTCCTGGGGCCACGCGCTAGCCATTTAAGTGTATCAGACACATTTCCATCTCCCTCCACATGTATAGTTTTAGATTTTTAAATGTAGTTAGAATTCATACATTCAACCTCTAAAAAAAATATTTAATTTCCTGCATGATAATATTCCCATATAATGATTTTTAAGTACACTTATAATATAAATAATATAGTTTCCTAGATGCGGGTGATTAGTCTACCTTGTACGTGGGCAGTGTTGTGGGTTGGCACGTGGATATTTACCACCGCCACCCAGACTCGTGTGACGTCCTTCATTTACTACCCTGCCATCTCCTTCGTTGTTTCTTTAATGCAACTCATTTCTCCACACCAGCCCGCTTGCTTTTCGACCATGGCGCCTCCCCCCAACTTCTTTCCTGCTCCTCCATTGAGCTCAAGCTGCTCCTTCGCTGCCACAGAGCCCCGCTCTCGGACTAGCAATGGGAAGCGTTGTGCTCTGGAGTATTGTATTGATCTACTACCTAGTATACATATCTCTTAGAGCCCCTTCTGCAAACTTAGATTCAATTCACCCTTTGTCAGTGCCTAGGATCTGCATGATTGCGCTCGCCTGAAACTTGCACTGCTCTACCTGTTAGTCACATCATGCTGAGGTTACACCAACGTATGCGTTGCAGGAGGGGCAGTAGTCGCGGGAAAGTTGTTCGTCAACCCTCCACTTCTACCTCTGGCTCCACCTCCCAATCCTCGGATTATTTCTTTGGCCGCTATCCTACCACCAGAAGTAGTCGTGGACGTGGGTCTGGGCAGCCCCAATATGATATGGGCTCCCCCCACATCCCGGTCACCCCGCTCCCCACCCCCGTGCAGTCTCATATGGCTTAGCTCCGTTTCCCATGTGCTTTCAGCCAATCCACTTTAATCGCCACTGTCACTATTGTGCTTCAAGAGGATTCCTCGGGTGTGGTCGCCATGACTCCAGGTGTGACTCTGGAGAAGAACACTGAAGATATGCACAACACTCCTCCTATTGACAGCCTGAATCGTAAAGAGCCCAGCTGTAGCGCAACTCAAGACATGAGCCATCAAGCTAGCCCAAGCGACCCCAAGCGAGGTTGTTTCACTGGCAAAGAAGGCCATCAGGCAATGGAAGAAGACCCATACGAGTATAGTTGTCGCATCGTCGAGGAATCGCCTCCCACTTCTCATGAATCCTAAACAGGTCTACACTCACAGGTTTTTGTTTCATAATTGCTCGATTGGGCTCAATTCTCTGTGTCTTTTATTTATCATTTTACAAACTCAGACTTTTGTTATAATGTCTATTCGCCGGTTTCCCCTGCGTGGGTGGCACATCTCTGTTTGTATGTTTTGGACTAGTGGTGCAGTTTCAGTTTCTGAAGTTTATCTGGTAAACCATCAGTTATGTAATTGCGAGAATTCTGCAACTCTGGGAAATATCTTTTGAGGCCAGGGCCTCTCTGTAACTTTTTTGTATCAATAATAGAAGTAGACAAATTCAGAAAAAAAATATATATAAATAATATAGTTACCTGTTGTTTTAACCAACTAGTAAATTTATGGGTGTGAATTTTCTGCAATAGAGCTTCATCTTTTTTCGTTTGGGTAATTGAGTTGGAAATCTCCATTTTGTGCATCCTAATTAAACAATTATGGACAATAGATATGGTGGTTAATGTGTTTTGATTAAATATGAATAAAAAAAATTTAAAGGTAAAATATGTTCAACCTTAAACAACCTTAAACAAACAAACAAAAAAATTACAGGCCAAATATGTAACTTACTCTATCCATGGATCAACTTCGTTTGTGTGAAATAGAACCCACCTATGGGCTTGTTCCCAACTAATGCCATCCAATTCTGAAGGAATTGGAGTATATAATGGCTTTCCATCAAGGATAACTTCTTCAACTTCCTCATCCCACACTTCATTTTGACCATGTGTGGATCCAATAGCTTCCATGCCTTTCAAGTATCCTCCACAAAACTTTATTGATTCCTCCACAGTATAGCTTTCAGCGATGCATCCTTCAGGCCTATTTTTGTTCTTAACATAACTCTTATATACTTTCATGTTCCTACAAAATTAACAAACAAAAAAATTAAGTAATGTCAAAAGCTTTCAAAAAAAATATTTGTTGTGCCTGATAAAAAGTAAAGTTTCACGTACCTCTCAAAGGAGTACATCCATCTATATGCAACTGGGCCAAAATATCGAAGCTCGCCTACAAAATGTACATTCAAATGCAACATTATATCAAAGAATTAAGGATTGAAGTACTTTTCAAGAAGCACAATGTCTCCACAATATCATTTTCCAGCTTATCAAGACTCTCTACGGAAACTGATTTTGCACAGATTTGCCTATAAAAGTAACAAAGCTTGCAAAGCATCTTTCAGACAACAATTGGTAACACATGACGCAAAGCCACTGGAAGGAGTTGTTGCATTAGAACATGGCAATCATGTGCATTCATACCATGGAACTTAAGCTCTTCCATAGATATATGATTTTTTGGATTAGAGTTGTAACCTTCTGGCACTTTTAACATGAAAAGAACATGACATAGGGTTTTTTTCTCTTTCTTTGAAAGAGTATGTGGTGTAGGTGGAAGGAATATTTTTTTTCCTTTAATTTCTGGCCATAGTGATTTCCTCAAGCCCATTTTTTGCAAGTCATCACATGATTTTTTTCTATCTTTGGACTTCCCTTTTATATCCAGAAGGGTTCCAAAAATGATTTCACACACATTCTTCTCCACATGCATTACATCTAAATTGTGGTGTATTAGGAGTTTCTGCATTCCAACACATCAAGAATATCAGAAAAATATTTAATATGGACAAAAATATAAGCATTCAATTCAACCAAGACATCTAATCACAATGAGGTCAACTAAGCAAGTTGTGTCCAATAATTAGGCATGGTTGATCATGGGGCTACATACCTCCCAATATGGTAGATTGAATAGAATTGATTGTTTCTTCCACACCACAACATCAGTTTTTTCACCTATTTTACTGTTTCTTTTCCTTTTATTTGATTCAATCTTCCCCCATATTTCTTCCTTTCCCTTTTTTTCCTTAAAAATATCTGACACTTTTACAATTGGAGGGGCATAACGATGCTCCTCCCTCCCATTAAATGGTGCCTTTTGTAAGCGAAACTTATGATGTTGAGGAAGAAATATCCTATGTCCCATGTACACACATTTCCTGCTAAAACTGAGGTACTCTAATTCTGTGTTCCTCCCACATATGGGACATGCATTATAGCCTTTTTTTGTGCAACCAGCCATATTCCCATAAGCAGGAAAATCATGGATCACCCACATAAGAATTGCCTTCATGTTAAATGATGTCTTAATATAAGCATCATATGTCCATACCGCTTGGTCCCATAATTCCTTTATTTCATCTACCAAGGGTTCCAAATACACATTAATGTCATTTCCTGGTTGCTTGGGACCAGGTATTAACAATGTTAGCATACAAAAATTCCTTTTTATGCACAACCATGGTGGAAGGTTGTATGTAACTAAAACTACAGGCCAAACACTGTATGTACTGCTCAAGTCTCCAAAACGATTAAATCCATCTACTGCCATTGCAAGTCGTACATTGCGAGGTTCGCTAGAAAAACTAGGCCATTTCTCATCAATAGTTTTCCATGTTGGGCTATCAACAGGGTGGCACATTTGACCATCATTACTTTCATTCTCATGATGCCACCTCATTTTTTGTGACATATCTGCAGAGCTATAATGAAAAAAAATTAATCATTTATATAAAGTATTATCATATAATAACACTATGACAAATGGTAAATATAATAAAGAAGGGGAGAACTTGAATAAAATTATAGTGTTCAAGATCATACCTATACATTATTTTTAGCCTTGGTGCTATGGGAAAATATCTTAACACCTTGGCTAGAACACCTTTTCGCACCTTTTGAGATTGAGCATCCACCTTCCATCGAGATTTTCCACATTTTGGGCATTGATCTTTACTTTCATAACTTCCTCGATATAAAATGCAATCATTTGGAAATGTGTGTATCATATCATAGTTTAACCCCAATGATTTTATCAACTTTTTTGCAGCATATGCAGAATCTGGAAATGTGTTATCTTTAGGAAGCACCTTTTTTTGCAATTTTAACGTTTGGTCAAAACTTGTATCAGACCATCCACTCTTCACTTTCAGATTGTAGAATTCTACATTGGCTGATAGTTTTGTGAAGTCAACACAACCTAGGTACAATGGCCTCTTGGCATCTTCGATAAGCTTCTTATATTCATTAACTTAATTTAGTACATTTGTTGATTCCAAACCCTCATTATCACAACTCTCATTGATGTTTTGATCACCGACAATTATTCACCATTTCAAGCATTTGATCACCGACAATGGTTGCATCATCATCATCAATTATAGGTTCACTATCATTCCTAAACAATGTTTCATGCTCATCACCCTGATTATCATAATCATGTTCCACAACATGTTCATAACCCTATTAATAAGAAAATCAAAATTTATGTTAATAATTTTATGGTTTTTATGAAAATTAGAATCAATAGCATTTGGTCAACCTAGTCAAATAGGACCCTTGACTAATATGAAATGGCTTACCAGTTGTTACACAACATTTTTTCAATGTCCCTGCAATCCCCAACTCGCACATTTGAGGGTCGTTTCTATGACCAATGAGAAGTGTCATGCTTTGAAAATACCATCCTTGCATCCCTTTTGATGAAAGCAACATTCTTCTTGTTGACAATTCCCTAAGCAGAGCTGTATAAATCCTTATTTTTTCCTTCGCGCGAGTATCCAGTTACACCTTCATGCCGACAGGGAAATTTAACACTGAGCCCATGCCAGTTGGTGCTCTGTGCCAGTTAGACACCTGCACCAATCTGTTTATGGAATGTTTTTTAAAAATAGAGGCGGAGTTTCCATTCCAACCACCTCGAGGATGAGTCATTGGGAGTGGTTGAACTGAAACAACCACGGACTCCTTCCTTTAGCTAGTAGTTTCCACCTCCCTTGGAACTCTCCTAAAGGATAGGACTCTCTCCCACCTTTGTAGGGATCCAAACCTCCTCCTTTTCCTCTATAAAAGAAACTATCTCTTTTAGTAGAAGCTAGCTGAACTGGGAGAATTTTACATACTATAGATGAGCTACTAGAGAAGATAGAATGAGAAGGAATTACTTTGAGGAAAGCTTGAGTCGATGACTTCTAAGAGAGCTTAATTCATGTCTGAATTCCCTGACAAACATTTGAGACGTGCTTCGCCTGAACCCCACTAGAGGAGACTGCGACGTCAAAGCATTGGTTGTACTCTTCCTTCTATTAATTTATATACATGACTACTGTTCGGTGCCACTATTGTGTTATGATGTTTATTTGATGTGATATGTTTAGCCCTCTTTGACTGGATAATAGTTATGAGTGAAACTATTCCGTTGTATGTTCTTCTTGTTCTTTTTCTTATGTGCAGGTATCTGAGCGTAATAGAGAACGGATTGTGATTTTCCAAGGAAGGAGCGAGAGGACATTACTCTTTATGTAACGACGACAGTGTTGGATTCAAGGTAGGTCACTCTACCATGTCTTTTATTCATTCATTAACTAGGAAGAAACACTTTAGTGTGTCCTTTTTTTACTAGACCCAACCTAGGGCTAGAGGGATCGTCTCTATCCGCAAAGACGATTTACCTTTATAACAAATTGGCAACTCCACTAGGGAAGAGTGCGAGTTTTTCATGCCATCCTGTTGGGTTCATTTTGATTATTGGTTTAGTTATCTGTCTTTTTATGGTTTGTTAGCTGAGTTTCCATCCTCCGTTCAACTCCAGAGTGTTAAGGTTGACCTCTGCTCATTAGGTTATGGTTTTTCCTCTTTTTCTCATAGGTATCCATCATGGCACGGTTTTTGGCTAGACAGTCGCGCAAATTGGCTCAGGTTGCTCTTTTAGCACTCGCGCCAACCCTTGTATGGAATGGATTACAACCTTGGAGTCACACCAATCCCTGTAGGTTTTGGTTTGACCTCCTTAATGAGTGTTTGGTCATTTTTTTGGCTTATGGGTTATTTTTGGAGTGTGATTAAGCCTTTGAGACTGTGTTGAATTTCGTAGACTTTTTTTCCTTCACTTTTTTGTCCATTTTCTTGTTGGTGTCATTTAAGACCTTAGGGTTTCTAGGTGTTCTTGTATACCGAGCCTTATGTTCGCAAACAAGTCTCTTTGATGGTTATCAGTCTCATTTCGGGTCATTAGACTGAGTTTTTCTTCATCCTTTTGTTTTGATGATTGAATGGTCTTTTTGTTTTTTCGATTATTCCTTCTACATCAATACTTTGAGCATTGATTACTTTGCTTGTTTGGGTCACTTTGGGAAAATCTCTTTTTCAATTGAAAATTTGCTCCATTAGCTTGTATGTTTTTGTGTCTGTTTCGTTTTGGTTGAGTCATTCAATTTCAAAACCCTACATTTGCAAAACTCAAACTAGTGTTTATTTTGTTTTCCATTGGATTAGTATGTTGTGTGCTTTATTTCATTGAAAAATCAAAAAAATATCTATGCATTCTTTTGTTGCATCGAAAGTGAAACGTTCCTTTACATAACTAGCATTCGTCAATCTAGGAAGGAATTTAGTTTTCGATTGATTACATTAAGGGCATTAGAAGTTTCTTCGCATATTTTCCTTGCTTTCTTGTCTGAAAGATTTCTATCCTTCTTATAACTAGCATTCATCGAATTGAAACGATGTTCATTTTCATATAGCTTGCATTTAGGAAGTTGAGCTCCAAATTCGATAGGGCTTGGAAATTAAAAAATAATTCAAGATTAACTTTAAAATTTACTCAATGAACCTAAGGCAACATTGAAACCTAACGAAACATTTCTAGTGGTCTAGGCTAGAGACATGTACGGACTTGTGCTCCCCATATCGTCGCGTATATAAAGGGAAACCCCTCTAGGTTTCAATCCTTTATCCATAGGAAGCGGATTCTACCGCCTTGTAACCATGATACACCGAACATAGCATTCGAGGAGACTACCTGCACATACATCAAGTCCTTGGTCATTTCTGTTTCATTTTATCACCAATGTGCATATGGCAGTTCATGGAAACCTAGTATACCCTCTTGCTTAGAATACCCGAGTAGTCATTTCGATCTTTTCGTGACTCTTTAAACCAAAGAAGAGATCATCGAGCACTTGTCCTTTCATGCTCGTTTCAAATTTAAAGTGACTAGAGTCATCTTTTGTCTGTTTCTTGACTCTTAAAATATGAAACAATAGATTTTGGTTTCAGTGTTATAAAATTAATCACCTACAATTACACACCAATTAAAAGTTTCGTGCTTGGCCTGATTGATTTCTTTGGTTATTGCTTTGGCACCTTCGATTTGTTATCTCTTTTCCTTCCTATTCTGATATACAGTCAAAGTGGTGGAATATCCAATTTCGTCGTCCTCACTGCCTTCTAGTGGTGGTTCTTTTCCAGACGTTTCTTTCGAAACCCCTCAGTCCACTAGGTCTGCTGAGTTTTCGTAGCCGATTTTACCGTATATCCAACCCCTTGCTACTCGATCTCCACTTGACGATCCGGTTGAGTTCAATTGGCCTCCTTCAAGCGCTTGGTCTGGTTTTGGGGAAGAAGGAGAATTTCCTCCTCTCACGTCTAGATCGCCTTTTTTTGCTACTGTGGTACCTCCTAGTCCCCGTAGTCTCTTCAAAGATCTTACGGCAGACTCAGATATGGATTCCTCCAGTTCTTTTGGCAGTGAAGGAATGCCTGTTTCCATAGGAGAATATCAACTCTTTCCTGAAGATCTCTCTCGTGCCTCCACCAAATCTTCACCACCGTAGATCTCACTTCTTCTTGCATATATATCCTTGAGTTAGATCATATTTGGCATTGCCTCCATTCCGCAATCCAATACAGTAAATCCTCCTCCGATTTCGGTCCTACCTTCGTTGGGGCTATCACCTTTGACTCCTGGTTCGTCAGTTACTGTCACCTCTATTCCAGTTCAACCAACGGTTTGTGTGGCTTCTAGTTCATTTTCCACTACTCCTGTGATTCCTAGTGGTCTTACTTTTGAAGAATATATGTTGGTTTTTCAGCAGCAGAGTTCTAAGGGTTCTCAGCAGTCTGAGGCTCCTGCTAATCCTTGATTCCATCACTATGATGATGTTGGTAATTCTGTATATATCTATCCACACCATTATGAAGTGTATGGTAATCCGGTCTATTTTCCTCCTATTGATCCTTATCAGGTGGTTTATGATCCTTATTAGACTGTTAATCATCTAGGACCTACTCTTCGTGCCAACCCTCTAGCTTACAAGGACAACCCTCTTAGGGAAAACCTTTAGCTCAGCAGGTCCCTGCTTCTGGTCCACAGGGACAACCATACGGTCCACAAGGCCAACCTTTACAAGGACAGCCTTTGGTCCAACATGGACAACCCTATGGTCTCTTGGGTCAACCTCTGAATCAACCAGGATCATCTTTTGGTCTTGGGGGGCAATTTTATCCATCACAAGGACAAACCTGTTGCATCTCAATCACAACCGCACGTTCAGTATGGTCCCAATGTTGTGCAACCAAGACAATCTTATGGTCCTTCTCCAGGTCAACCTGGTCATCAGGGACAACCTAGATCGTCGCAACCATCAGGCCAACCTTTACCACAAGGTCAAACTGGTGGCCCTCAACAACCATTTCAACAGCCGGTTCAACCAACTCAGCAGCCATTGCAACCTGCCCACCAGCAGATTCCTTCATTTCTGCAGTCGGTTTTACCTATTTACCCTGCTTAGCAGCCTGCTCAACCTGCTCCACAAGGTCAACTTGCGCAACCGCAGATCACTTATTACCCTCAAGCTTCATATCAACCAGTATATAACACACCCCAGATTTCGTACCCTAAAATCAACCGGTATATAGCGCACCTCAGATTCCATACCCTCAAAATCAACCTATGTATCAGAAACCTCAAAGTCATACTTACATTCTGCAGAAGAATCCTTATGCTACTCAGCAAGGACCTTAGTGGTCTACTTCGACTCAATATCCCGGTCCTCAACCCCAGTATCAACCGAATTATCTTGTTTTTAATCCCTATGATCCAAATCCTTCGGGAAAGAATGTAGGGGGACAGAATCCCGCTCAGGATGGGTGGAATGTACACATAGGACGTTATAAAAGACCTCTGATGACTTTTAATACTCAATTATCATTTCTTTCTATGTTGGAATTACCCGACGTGTCGAAGTTGACAAATGATCCTATTCTTCATAATCCATATTGGCCTCCAGTTCTGACCAAGATTCCTGGTGATTGTCCTAAATTTGAGGGTAAACTTGGTGAAGACCCCCAAACGCATGTTATGACTTACCACTTGTGGTGTTCTTCTAACTCTTGGGTTGATGATTCTATTCGTCTCCATCTTTTCCAGTGAACTCTTACTGGTGCCGCTGCAAAGTGGTACATTGAGCTGTCTCGTGGAGTTTTCCAAGATTTCAATTCTTTGGCCATGGAATTCCTTACACATTTTCAGTACTGATCAGCTATGAGACTAGGATGCATCTCCTCACTTCATTGAAACAGGACCGAGCTACTCATATCTCAGATCATATTCATGAGTGGCGGCATCATCGTCGCATGATCAAATTTGAGATACCTGATCAGCTTCTGACTCATTGGTTCACTACCTCCTTTGTCAATCAGATTGCCAAAGACATAGCTATGGGGGCATGTGTAACCGAGGAACAAGCCATTGCTTACTCCCAGTACCTTGATCTCGTGTACTCCTAATATGGCGCATTATATGATATCTTTCCTGATGCTCCTCAACCTGGAACTTCTAAACCACCAGCGACTCCATCTGTTGATGGTATTATTGGTTTCGTATCGTAGACTTCTCAGAAGTCTCCTTCATCTAACTTTGGGAAGCAGAAGTATACTTCTTCCAATAATGTAGCTTCTCAGTCAACTTCAAATTCTGGAAAACCCGCAAAAGTGAATTTTGTTCAAGCCAATCCTACAGATAACACTTCCAAAGGTAAGAAGAAGGGTAAAGGTAATGCCAAAGACGATACCCCAAAACAGGATTCTCCAAAACCTTGTTCTGCCGATAGTTCTCAACATAAATAGAAGTATCCTTGTTTGATTTGTGATTATGATAACTT
Organism: Pinus albicaulis; assembly: GCA_034641835.2. Taxonomy (NCBI): domain Eukaryota; kingdom Viridiplantae; phylum Streptophyta; class Pinopsida; order Pinales; family Pinaceae; genus Pinus; species Pinus albicaulis. The sequence goes on from CM076572.1 coordinate 856,277,348, forward strand.
CACCAAGGATTGTCCTTAACGGTCTGAAGTGAGTCGATTGCTCAAAGGCACCCAAGGAGCTTTGTTCGTTCTTAAAGAACCTTTCCTTCAGCAGACCCATATGGTAGAGCACCCTCAGTCCTCTATCCCATCTGGTTCGCAAGTATTCATGATGAATGGTTCTGCACCTGTTTCTATTGTTACTCGATCGAAAGACTATTTTGGATTGCATCAGGCAGAGGCGAAAGAGATTGTTGATGGTCCTCCTCCTCCACCTGTTTCTGGGTCTCCTGAGATTGAACGGCCTAGCACCGAATCCGTTGTTCGACCGCCTTCCAAAGGCATACTCCGTAAGTCTTCGTACAATCCTAACGCCCGTGCCGCTCAATATTATAGTATTGTTGAGGATTTGGCTCAGGCACCATCTACGATGTCTGTGTTAGAAGTACTTCAGCGATGTCCCTCGCAACAGAAGGCTTTGCTATCTGCGATAGGTGGGGTCGATCCTGCCGACACTAGCCTTCTTGCTTTTGATTTAGAGAATTTTGTGCCGCAACTCCCACACCAAATTGTGCTCATCATTCAAGTTGGTATAAATGGTTTGAACATTCACAGGGTAGTCATGGACGAGGGTGCATCTACCTGTGTTATGGCATCTACTTGTTGGAAAGCCAATGGTTCTCCAGCTCTCACCTCATCACCCAGTGCCCTTCAAGCATTTGATGGAAGAGAATCTAAACCTCTTAGTGTTCTCGCTATTTTACCAATTACATTGGAAGGGAAGACAGTCAATGTTGAGGTCGAAGTCGTTGATGCTAAACTAGATTAAAATATTCTCCTCGGTCATAGTTGGACTCACGCAATGTTATGTGTTCTGTCCACTCTCTTTCATGTTTTGAAATTCCCACACGAAGGAAAGATTATTACTGTCGATCAATTTTATTTTTTCACTTCTTCGTCTGAGAACAACATTCCGTATGTGGATAAGATTCCTACTCCCTACAAGAGCGTAGGGCCAGGAATTTTCAAGGATCTTGCCCTCATGGGTGTTTTCCCTCTTCCACCACCACATACTGTTCAGTTCAACATGATTTCTCACACCAATGACCACTAGGTTATCCCTTCTCCTGAATAGATCAAGTCATTCGGAGATAAGATGCCATTGAGTCCAATTGAAATTAATTATTGTGAACTCATTGCTACATCAGACACTCTGTCCTCTAATTCCTCTCCTTCGATCATGAATCTTGACATCTATTCTCAATCCCCTTGGCTTGGTGATTTTGATTCACCAGATCCTTTGAAAGAAGTGTCTCCTTCCGATGAGGCTATCATGGAAACCCTGTCTCTCGACGATCTACCGTGGGACGATGGTCATCATCGTTCCTCGTTTCTACCAAGTCTCGGGGCCATGTCTACCTGTCTTGAGTGTTTTTCTTCTCAGGTACCTTCTCCTCCACTTCAAACACCTTCTCAGATTCATGAAGTTTTCTCGAAATGTAACTTGAGTAACATTACTCAAATGATGCCTATCGACATTTCCATTAAACTGGGAATCGTCGAAAACATCCATATTGGGGTTACTTGTTCTTCTGATGAAGTGAAAGTTTATACTATACTTTTTTGTGAATTTCGTGATGTCTTTGCATGGTCCTATGAAGAAATGATCGGCATTGATCCTAGCATCGTGGTACATGAAATTCCTACTTACCCTGGTTCGAAACCTGTTCATCAGCGTCTTCGTCCGATGCATCCTAAGAAAGCTGCTGCCATTAAGGCCGAAGTGGAAAAGCTTCTCAAAGACGGTTTCATTTATCTGATTCCATTGATAGAATGGGTCTCTAATATTGTTACTGTCGACAAGAAACATGACACTATTCGTGTCTGTGTTGACTATCGTGATATCAATCGAGCTTGTCCTAAGGAAAATTATCCTACTCCCTTCATCGATCAAATCATTGACGATTGTGCCAGGAGCGAGATTTTTTCCCTTATGGATGGTTTTTCAGGTTATAATCAGATCAACATTCTCCCGATTGATCAACACAAGACTTCCTTCATCTTTCCTTGGGGCACCTTTGCATATAAGAAGCTTCCTTTTGGTTTGAAGAATGTCGGGGCCACATTTCAGCGCGTGATGTCTTATGCCTTTCATGATATTCGCCACATCATTCAGCCTTATCTGGATGACCTTCCAGCTCATTCAGCTAAGCATAGGACCATCCTAACCATCTCCATCAGATTTTTCTTCATTGTAGACACTATAACATTCAGCTTAATCCGCACAAGTGTGTCTTCTGCGTCGATTCCGGTAGACTCTTATGGTTTATCATTTCCAAAGACGGGATTTTCCTGGATCCTCTCAAGGTTAAGGCTATTATCAATCTCCCCTCTCCTTCCTCATTGCATCAATTACATATTTTACAAGGGAAAGCTAATTTTCTACGTCGTTTTATACCTAACTATGCCGAAGTAGCTAAAATATTCACACGATTGTTAAAGCAAGGTGTTCCTTTTTATTGGGATGAGATCGCTCATAAATATTTTGATGTGTTGAAAACATTGTTGGTTAATGCTCCTCTCATTCGCCCTCCAAACTATCATCTTGATTTTTCCTTTTATTTAGATGTCGCTTTCAACATGATTGCCATGGTTTTGGTACAAGACGATGATGACGGTCATGAGCATGTTATTTATTAATTGTCTCGTAACCTTCTTGACCCCGAAACGCGTTATGCCCACGTCGAGAAGTTAGCGTTGGCTAATTTTAAAGCCGTTCAACGTTTTCTTCATTATATTCTTTTGTGTATAGTGACAGTGATTTCTAAATGCAACCCCATGACCTACATATTGTCTCGAAAATTGCTGGGGGGGAAATACTTAAAGTTGATTTTTATCCTCCAAGAGTTTGATTTGGAATTTACTACTACCAAGTCTAAGAAATCATTGGTCTTTGCTGATGTACTCTATTCTCTCCCTTCCGACCCTGCTCCTTGTTCTGAGGAATCCATTCCAGACGATTCACTTTTCTTGATTAGCACCCACGATCCTTGGTACGGTGATATCATCGTCTATCTCCAGACTTCATCTTTTAGATCTGATTTGACGAAGGATGCCCATCGACCCATCCACCATCAGTCGCAACCTTATCGTATAGTTGGAGATACTCTCTATCGTGTTGGAGTCAATTCCATACTCCGACGATGTTTGACTCTCGAGGACGCCGAAAAAGCTCTGAATTATTGTCACAGTGGCACCTGTGGCGGTCACATGTCTGGTTATGCTACTGCACAGAATATTCTTCATGCTGGTTATTTTTGGCATTCTATTTTTAAAGACTGTATTGTCGCAGTTCGCAAATGCCATGATTTCTAGATTTATCAATGCAAGTTGCGTGCGCCACCCGTTACTCTTCATCCTGTCATTACCATTGGTCCCTTTGCGAAGTGGGGAATCGATTTTATGATGTGTAACCCTCACTCGGTCGGGGGGGCATGCTTATATTATCATAGCCGTGGACTACTTCACCAAATGGGTTGAAGCAATGCCTACACTTGCCACTGATGGTAAGATAGCTGCTCAATTCATATTCAATCACATTATTTCTAGGTTTGGTGTCACTCAAGCCATTGTTACTGATCATGGTTCCCATTTTTGGTATTATATGGTGGCGGAGTTGACTTCTAAGTTGGGTTTGCGTCACGACAGCTCAACGTCGTCCTACCCTCAAGCCAATGGCCAGGTTGAAGCTGTGAACAAAGTTCTTGTCACAATGCTTCAATGTATGATTTGGATCCACAAATCAAATTGGCATCTCATGTTATTTTTGGCTCTTTGGGCATGCCGAACCTCAGTTAAGAACGCAACCGGGTTCACTCCTTTCCAGTTGGTTTATGGCCTGGAAGCTACTCTCTCGATTGAATGTGAAATACCTTCTCTCAAGTTGGCTTTTGAGTTACTGCCAAATACTTCACCAGAAGAAGATCGTCTCCTTTATTTAGAAAGGTTGGATGAAACCCGCTGCTTTGCTGCTCTCGTTATTGAAGCACAGAAAAATCGGGTCAAAGCTCATTTTGATCAGTCAGTTTCCCCTCGCTCTTTCGTTGAAGGAGATCTTGTCCTCCTATATGACCAAGCTCATGATAAGCTGGGGGTAGGAAAATTTCAACCGATGTGGCATGGGCCCTACATCGTTAAATGTGTGTTGCAAAATGGGGCCTATGAGCTAACTGAATACGAAGGTCATGCTCTTGAACAACCCGGAAATGGGTTTTATCTCAAAAAATATTATGCGTGAGTCATTCATGCGTAATATGTGTACATAGGTGTTGTTTTCATTTTTGTACATGTGTTTGGTTTGGTGTGCTTTGTGAGCATTTTCCTGCTTATTAGGTATTTCTTATTGTGCAGATGTCTATTACCCCTTATGTCGGTTTCGCGGATGGTGCTTCCCGTAGTACCAGGAATTTGTCTTCGGCAGCCTGGGTAATTTATGATCCTGCTGGTGAGTTGATAGATCTGCAAGGTATTTTTCTAGGAAAAACTACAAACAATGTCGTTGAATATAGCACTGTCATTGAACTATTAACTGAGGCAATTGACCTCGGCATACGCGCATTCCTTGTAAATATAGATTCACAACTTGTCGTTCTGCAACTCAATAATCATTATTCAGTTAGAAATACACACATTATGAGATTTTATTTACGTATTCATTTTTTGGAAAGACATTTTGATTTTATTACCAATCAACATATTCCTAGACGAATGAACACATTAACTGATACAGTGGCTAACATTGTAATAGATAGACATTTGTGTAATTTGTAAAAGCATCATCATATGTCAAAGATCCATTTAGGGAAATAGATGTATATATATATGTGTGTGTATGTGTATGTGTATGTGTATGTGTATGTGTATGTGTATGTGTATGTATATATATATCTATATATATATATATATATATATATATATACTCTCTCTCTCTCTCTCTCTCTCTCTCTCTCTCTCTCTCTCTCTCTCTCTCTCTCTCTCTCTCTCTCTCTCCTTATGTTACATCATGTGCATCATAACTTCAAAAAATATATGTGTGTTTTTGTTACATCCCGAGACATCATGTCTCTCAAATATGCAGATAAAATAAAACCTAGGAGTCTAATCAGCATGGTGCTCATGATAACATGTCATTGCCCGTACTAGCTGCCTCAGCAAGCGGTGAATTCGGCTAGGCACCCCTACGGTATGTCTCTGGTAGGTGCGAGGAACATCGTCAAAATGTGCATAATCTGGGACTCCTCTGGTGATCCCCTCCAGGTTGTGCACTATCTCATCTTCCTCACCGCCCTTGCCTTGAGGGTCAAAATCGTGAGGGATTCGCCTCGCTATCGGTGACATGCCAGCAGGTCTCTCTAGACCAACGTCTGCATTACATGGACTTAATGTCAGAACATGCATAAATAAAAATCATAATACTCATAAAACTTAAAAAATGAGTCTCACCCAAATATTCATCCCAATATTCTCCCTCTAGGAGTGGGAGGTCCAGATCATCAGTGAAATCTGTACCAGAGTAGGGCCAGTCCTCCATGAAAATTAGTTTTCGACGGAGCAAATCAAAAAATTTAGGTCTCCAGGACATCTATGACTGCTCCTTGCCCTTGGCATTAGAGCTTCCCATCGAGCCATCCGTGGTTCTCTCACTGATGGTGTTGGGACTATGACCTCCTGTCGCTGAAAAATGGGTAGTCATTCCAAGAAGAACGATACCAGAATAGATCCATAACCAAATTGTTTCAATTTGGACTTCTTGCATTTCGTTAACTGGTGCTTCATGTTTATTTTCATGGCCTCTGCCTAGTTGTAGATGGTTGGTGCCAAGCAGTCTACAGCAAGAAGAAACTATGTCTTTGTTGCTTCATGCGGTGCTTGTGATCCCGCAACTCGTGTGATGGTATGTAGTACCACTCGTAGTGTCAATCTGGGATAGTTTAAATATCAACTTTCCCACAACCTGATCCCTTCCGTGCTCCTAGACATACCCTGTCTATCACCATGGTTATGTTTTCCATGCAAGGGCGGGTGCCAGTTAGGATTGGTGTTGCTCCTCTCCGCGATAATCCTATGATGAAATACACATCTGAGACTTCAATCTCAAGTTCGTGATCCCGAAGGATGAACTTCTCTTGATTTTCATCCCATATGCTGACCAGATATTGTAATAACTCTGGTTGGGCTCGGAGACATGGCGTTAGGAATAATTTTTTTCAGACCATAGTTTCTGAGAGCTTCCATGACTCCCTCATTTTCCATGGCCAACTCGTCTTCTTCGCTATGTTACCATTCTTTTTATTTAATGACCATTTTTCTTCTTTCTGCTTGCAAACACATTCATATGAGTGGTATTAGTCAATTTTTAACCTTAAATTTGTGAATAATTGGGGTATTTGATCATCATTTTGCCTAAAAATGGTTTGCACCATTGGCGCGACTGTTTCCAAAACAGTCACACCAATGGGCGCACCCTAGTGTAAAAAATTGAGCGGTTGGCACGACTCCGTGCCCAAAACCCATGCCAACTACCGAGCCCTAATTTTTGCATTTCCTCCCCCAAAATTCGAAATTTAAAATTGCAGACAGTAAGAAATAACTTAAAATGACGAGAGGGATCTCGGCTCTTACTTGGAGTTGACAGATTTGCGATTGGTCTGCTGAATCGTCCGCTATCGTCGCTGTAAGATTTCATAGTGAAATGGGTAACTATTGCTCTACAAGAGGTAAAAAAGTGAAAAGTAATTATTTTTACAATTTTTTGCAGTTTATAGCTTTTTCACAACCCTAATTAGGTTTTAAGTCATGTTTTTCGATTATTTTATTATATTATTTTTGAGAAATTGGTTTTACACATGTCTCTTGTGCAGAAACAAGTTTTTCATGCGACAATGATGAAGTAACGAGTTATATTTTATATTTTTTCAGACTCGATAAAAACACGGAAAAAGTCCCTATTGGAGTCATCTTTCAACTCTTTTCTGACTCTCTAAAATTGAAAATATTTCCGAGATTCTTGTTGTTTTAAACTCATTAAATGGTTGCGAAATGATATCTACCTAGCATACGTTTAACCCTTTTTCGGGTTGGGATGGATTATTTACAAAAAAGGAATACCTTAGCCTATCACGACTAATAGGTTCTCTCAGACACATTTTTCTACCTTTTCGGACCTGTGAGACTACCTACGAAAAGGGACTGCTGGAGTTTTATTTTTTGCCTTTTTTTCAAACTCTCTAAACATGAAAATATGTCTAGTTCTTCCTTTGTTAGACTCGTTAAACCTTGATGACATCGGACTTCATCACCATGACGTTATTCGAGTTCCTCCTTCTTAGGGCTCGTAAAATGTACTAGGTTGGATTTATCCGAAGGAAAAACTTACAGTGAAATAATATGTTATCCCCTTCAAGCTTGTTTTAAAAAAAATAATTGGGGTACTTGCCAAAAATGGTGGGGGAAAATGGAACCGAGTTTTAGTTATGTCGGCAGTATGTCGCTCTTGAACATAGCACTTGTCTGCATTTGTGTCAGGTTAGGGACATCTCATTTCGTCATTTTTTCCTCCATGGGTTTGGGTAATCTCTTTTGACCTCTCATCTGCTCTTTCCCACGTCATCATGACCGCAGATCCTTTGATGTCAAATACTACCAAATCCAGTGTTGTGTTGTTGATATGTTCAAGAGAAGTTTGCCTCTACAGTTTTCAACCTTCCTCTGATCTCCTGTTGGTCCTGATTCACTTTCATCATATTCCTCTGTCTCGTGTCGATGCTATGGGAAACATTATGGCCCTCCTTCGACCAAGTCACTTCCTGTCAACTTCAGCTCATTATCTAGGAATTTTAGTCTAGAGACTCCCTTCTGGTACCTTGGATCCTGCATGCCTTAATGGCAAGTTTTTCGCATTCAACGCAACATTCACATCATTGCCCTTCGATCGAGTGATTCTGTGGATGTTTGATGTCAGATCATTGTTCACATTTCATAGATTGTACCTTTTGTACCTTGAGGGCCATCGTCATCATTGGTGGTTTCTCTCGCGTCTCTTAACAACTTTCATCATAAGCTGGTAATCAGACGATTTTCCTGCATGTTCGACTTCAGCTCATATATTCACATGCTCGAAATTGTACTTGTTCGGGTCAAGATGGAGCGCAAGACCCTAGGTTTTGTCTGATAAACTCCAGGCTACGGATTTTTGTGGATTATTATGACTTATTGCATGACTCTTTTGGTTGGATAACTGCGACCATACCTGAGTCTATTTATTGATCCTTCCTGCTGGATGGTTGTGTCCATACCTCGAATCTCAGTTTTTATATACTCTATTATGGATGGCTGCGCCCATGCCACATGATTCATGTATCACAGATATCAGTTGTATTTGTAATTGCAGGTCTTCTGACAGCGGTGTTTGGTTCGAACACTTTCTCATAAAGCATTTCACCCCTCCCTTCCCCTTGGACTTCATGCTTTAGGGGGAATATGTTACATAGCATTCTGTCACTGTCCCTGCAATCCCAACTCACAAATTGGAGGGTCGTTTCTATGACCAATGAGCAGTGTCATGCTTTTCAAATACCATCCTTGCATCCCTTTTTATGAAAGCAACATTCTTCTTGTTGACAATTCCCTAAGCAGAGCTGTAAACATCCTTATTTTTTCCTTGGTGCGAGAAGCCAGTTACTCCTCGCGCCGACAAGGAAATTTAACACTGAGCCCGTGCCAGTTGGCACTCCGTTCTAGTTAGACACCCGCACCAAGCTGTTTATGGAATTATTTTTTTAAATAGAGGCGGAAGTTCCATTCCAACCACCTTGAGGATGAGTCATTGGGAGTGGTTGAACTGAAACAACCACGGACTCTTTCCTTTAGCTAGTAGTTTCCACCTCCCTTGGAACTCTCCTAAAGGATAGGACACTCTCCCACCTTTGTAGTGATCCCAACCTCCTCCTTTTCCTCTATAAAAGAAACTATCTCTTTTAGTAGAAGCTATCTGAACTGGGAGAATTATACATACTATAGCTGAGCTGCTAGAGAAGATAGAATGAGAAGGAATTACTTTGAGGAAATATTGAGTCGATGACTTCTAAGAGAGCTTAAGTCCTATCTAAATTCCCTGACCAACATTTGGGACGTGCTTCGCCTCAACCCCACTGGAGGAGACTGCGACGTCAAAGCATTGGTTGTACTCTTCCTTCTATTCATTTATATACATGACTACTGTTTTGTTCCACTATTGTGTTATGATTTTTATTTGATGTGATATGTTTAGCCCTCTTTGATTGGCTAATAGTTATGAGTGAAATTATTCTATCGTATGTTGTTCTTGTTCTTTGTCTTATGTGCAAGTATCTGAGTGTAACAGCGAATAGATTGTGATTTTCCAAGGAAGGAGCGAGAGGCCATTACTCTTTCTGTAACGACGACAATGTTGGATTCAAGGTAGCTCAATCTACCATGTCTTTTATTCATTCATTAACTAGGAAGAAACACTTTAGCGTGTCCTTTTGTTACTAGACCCACCCTAGGGCTAGAGGGATCGTCTATGTCCGTAGAGAGGATTTACCTTCATAACACCAGTTGAGATGAAATATGCTTAAGAACTTCATGTGGCTCATTTTTAGAATGTTTCCTATCCTTGTCAATAATAGATGGAATCTAAAGGAGACAGAGAAAAAAAATTGAAGTTTGCACATATAAAAATAAGTGATATCTTTATTGTAAAACATATCAGATTGAAACTAGATCAATTAAAAAAAAATTCAAGATACCTGATTGGGAATTCTCTCTCCATGGAAATACCAAATCCTTTATAGTTTGATTATACCATCACAAATCAAGTGCTCTCGTACTTTATCAAATGTTTGTACTTTCACTATGCCACATTTATTACATGGACATTTTGTGGACATATTATTCCTTGAATTCTCCTCGGAAAACTTTAAGAATTCCTCAACCCCATCTCTATATTATTTTAGTGTTCTACACATAACCAATTTGCAAGTCATATAAATTTAATTGAGCACAAGTTACCACTTATACATTTTTGGCATATCACGATGAATAATCAAATATACAAACTATACCTATTTTTCAATTTGATCTAATTTCTTTTGTCCATTTGATAATATGTTCCAAGCTCCTTTGAAATTGCGTCTGCAAAGAGCTATATAAGTTATTTGATACTAAATATAGATAAAAAGTGAACTAAAGATAGATGTTGTTGAAAATAAGACTAGATTTGTAACAAAAAAATAACATCCCTATATAATGACACATCAGATGTAAAATAACCTTCTAATGGTGTATTTATGTTGGTGCAATCCACTGTTTTGTTGGTATATAACTGCAAGGGCCACATTTATTCTATACCTACTCAAGGTTATATTGTATCTGTGATCAGTCCTTTCGTACGATGTTGACCACTTATTAGACTAACCTGAAAATCTAGCAAAGCCTGAAGTTAAATTGCTTTTGTTGCCACACAAGTGAATGCATAGCTCCCTGAATGTGTGGTCTTGAGGGAAAAATATATAAGAATTTGATTGAATGTGAACATTAAAAAGGCATTGTTAAATTGAGGTAATGGGCCTGAGAGAGGAATTGGCATTCACACTTAACCTTGGAAATTATGTGTTTAGTGTTTTGTGTTTCATATCAGGTTCGAAATTCTTGCAGATCCATAGTACTCACACATTGCAGAAAGTTCATAATGCACTCTAAATATTCACTAAAATGTCACTTCTCCTGGAAATCCCCAGCTAACCTCCAAAAAACACCTTAACAACACAGGGACGAAATAAATGAGGTGAATATTTTGATCCGAAATAGATTGAAGTACCCTCACTGCAACCACGCAGGTCTGAAGAGATGAAACCACAATTCAAAGTTACAACACCGAGACAAGGTATGTCTGAGGCTCTAAGACAGATCCAAGGGTTTTGTTGTAGGTCTGAATCACTATGCACCAGTTCGAAATTTTTATTTTCCACAGATCAACTGAAGGTTCAACACTTTTCAAACCCTTCCTCGCTGTAATAATTCTATAGAGAAATGCGAGAGAAGGGGTTTCCTAAGTGTGAGGTTGCCCTAGCTAGGGGTAGATGCTACAAAAATTATTGGTCACTCTTGGTCTATTGGAGGGTAGCGTGAGAGTGGGACAAGTGTGAACGTGGATTGTGCATTTTTGGTATGTTGGAGGACAGTGTGATAGTACCCATGTTGGGGCCCGGTGTGCACCATCTTCATGGACCTCAGTGGTTGCAAGAGGACAAGGGTCTGATAAACCAAGAGCAGTTTTGTGTAGCCCTAGACTTGTGTGTGGATAAGGACTTCTACATCAGATGATGGGTAGTCCTCCTAGCTCGTGTTCATTATGGGATATAAACATCTTGCATTGATAGGTGGTAACCCTTCATGCCCTATGTTGGCCTTCATCGGTGCAGCACAGGAAGACCATAGTGGGTTGAAGTTCGTAAGTAACTCAGGAACAGCAATGAGAATATTGAGAATTTTTCACAAACGGAGTTGTGAAAAATTCGACAGGAGTCTCGATTTGTTGTTCCCTTGATGGACTAAGTCACAACTAGTGAGTAGATTGGCAACCAAGCTTTAGTGACTAGATGGACTTGGAGCATTGATAGAGTCAAGAGTTGTAGATTGGGAGCTGAAGGACCGAGCTGGTACAGGGTGTGACCGAGAAGAGCTGAGAGAGTCAGAGAATACGACGTCGACATATTTAGAGTATCTTGTTGAGGGTATATTGGTTGTTGATGGATTGACACCAAGCCCAATTTTGTATGTTGTATCAATGGGTGTATGAGGGCCATTATCCCTGGTACGGGAGCCCTAGACTGTTTTATTATATGTTGATTAATATAACGAAGCTAGGTTAAAAATTGTAAGTTGTTTATATTTTGTGCATTGGTAGATTTACTGCTATTTATATTTTGTTGTGCAAAGTAGTATCATTGTGATTCTTGGTTTGGTAGTGTGAAATATTTTAAGACTCTACCCTAGACCCAAGGTCGTGGAAAAACAACATGGTATCAGAGAGTATCTGAGCTACTTTGAGGGATAGTGAATCAGAGTGTGCTCAGCGAAGCAACTCAGAGGGAGTTGTGGGTGTCTGGATTAAGGAGCAGAAGGTTCAGCAAAACACATGGATATGTGGTCTTGACTGGTGTGGAGGCGAGATTGGCTGGGAGTTCTAGTGGATTGGTGGAAAGCCTAGTGAACAAAATTTTGTTGTAGGGAAGAATTTTGATTATGGACTTTCGTTGATTTTTCATGGATGGTTAGGAAAACTCGAGGGTTTCTTTGGCTTGGACGAGATGAGTTTGATCGAGATGGATTCATGTGATGGACTAGATATTGGTAGGCTAGAGTCTTCATCGTATCGTGATGTTGCATATCCAAGATTGGAGGGATTTGCACGAGTGGTATTTGATCTAGAAGGATGAGTGCTTGCAAGACTGAGCCAGTGGAGATTGTGTAGGCTCAGAGGGAGTTGTGAATTTTTTATTTATATGGTTGGGTTTGCATAAGAAGAGTCTAGGTTGGCTTGATGTTAATAAGCCATGTGACAACTTGTCAAGCCCATGTGGACACCCAAATGAAGCCCTTATATTGCGTATAAATAGAAGGTTAGGTTGGGGCTAATATAACATCCAAGTGAAAAAATTTAGGAGTAAAACACCTTCTGATGTAAGCCACAACTTGAAGAAGAGAAGGCCAAAGCCTGAAATGACTGTTTTGAGGTTAGATTAGGAGATATAACAAGTTTGAGGAGTAGCTGCATAAATATGTTGGTAAGAGGGTTGTTTTGGTACCAAAAGGGGTGGCATATTTGTTGTTTAAGAGAGTCTCAGGCATTGTAGTTATTACAGGGATAACACATGTCTGTATTAGGTTTTCTGGAGGGGTCGTAAGGCCTAATTTCTACAACATAACTAAGGAAAAATCAGCGTACGGGAGAAACTATAGGGTGAAGGCAAGCCACATTGATAGAAGGGATTGTTGGCAAGTGTTTAGAGGGAGGACATGGACTGTGGCTAAGACCTAACCAGATTGCAGAATACAACAGGGTACCAACACATGAGAAGGTATGTTTTTGTGTTAAATTGTTGGTCCTAGTTTGGACAGTTGGATCATTTTTGTATGTGTTGGTTAGAAGCCCTAACCAGTGTAATGATTGGTGATTGGATCAAATTCATATGCAACCTGTGGGAGCCATGTGTTGGGGTTCTCTTGGGTGTTAAGAAACCCCAACTAGGAGCAAATCTCGCAATGAAGTAATGGGTGTCCTAGGACAGGACTATTAGAGAATTCTCTTAGCATCCAAGAGGAGGGTTTCCTAAGTGTGAGGATTCCCTAGCTAGAGGTAGATGCTACAACAAGTATTGGTCAATCGTGGTATGATGGAGGGCAACGTGAGAGTGGGCCAAGCATGAATATGGATTGTGAATTTATGGTCTGTTGGAGGAGTGTGTGATAGTACCCATGTACGGGCCCGGTGTGCACCATCTTCGTGGACCTCGGTGGTTGCTAGAGGTCTAGGGTCTAATCAACCAAGAGTAGTTTTGTGTAGCCCTAGACTTGTGTGTGGAGGAATTCTACAGCAGATGACGGGTAGTCCTCCTAGCCCGTGTTCATTATGGGATATATACATCTTGTAGTGATAGGTGGTATCCCTTCATGCCCTATGTTTTCCTTCAACGGTGCAGCACAGGAAGAACGTAGTGGGTTGAAGTCCCTAAGTAACTAAGGAGCAACAATGAGAAGATTGAAAATTGTTCACAAACGGAGTTGTGAACAATTCGATAGGAGTCTCGATGTGTTGTGTCCTTGATGGACTAAGGCACAACTAGTGAGCATATTGGCTTCCAATATTTAGTGGCTATATGGACTTGGAGCATTGATAGAGTCAAGAGTTGTAGATCGGGAGCCGAAGGACTGAGCTGGTACAGGGCATGACCAAGAAGAACTAAGAGATAATGCGACAGCGACATGGTCAAAGTATCTTGTTGAGGGAAGATTGGTTGTCGATGGACTGCCACCAAGCCTAGTTTTGTATCTTGTCTCAATGGGTGTATGAGGGCCATTATCCTTGGTACGGGAGCCCTAGACTGTTGTATTATATGTTGATTAATATAACAAAGTTGGGTTAAAAATTATACGAAGTTTTCTATATTTTTTGCATTGGTAGATTTACTGCTATTTATATTTTGTTGTGCAAAGTAGTATCATTGTGATTCTTGTTTTGGTAGTGTGAAAGATTTTAAGACTCTATCCTAGAGCCAAGATCATGAAAAAACAACATGGTATCAGAGATTATCTGAGCTACTTTGAGGGATAGTGAATTAGAGTGTGCTCAGTGAATCAACTCAGAGGGAGTTGTGGGTTTCTAGATCAAGGAGCAAAAGGTTCAGCTAAAGACATGGAGATGTGGTCTTGACTGGCTTGGAGACGAGATTGGTTGGGAGTTCCGGTGGATTGGTGGAGAGCCTAGTGAAAAAAAGTTTGTTGTAGGGAAGATTTTTTTATCATGGACTTTCGTTGATTTGTCATTGATGGTTAGGACAACTTGAGGGTTTCTTTGGCTTGGAAGATATGAGGTTGATCGATATGGATTCATGTGATGGACTAGATATTGGCAGGCTAGAGTCTTCATCGTATCATGATGTTGCTTATCCAAGATTGGAGGGATTGGCACGAGTGGTATTTGATCTATAAGAATGAGTGCTTGCAAGACTAATCCAGTGGAGATCGTGTAGGCTCACAGGGAGTTGTGAATTTTTGAATTATATGGTTGGTTTTGCATAAGAATATTCTAGGTGGGCTTGATGTTAATAAGCCATGTGACAACTTGTCAAGCCCATGTGGAGGCCCAAATGAAGCCCTTATATTGCGTATAAATATAAGGTGAGGTTGGAGGCTAAGATAACATCGAAGCGAAAAAATTTGGGAGTAAAACACCTTCTGATGTAAGCCACATCTTGAAGAAGAGAAGGTTGAAGCCTGAAATGACTGTTTTGAGGTAAGATTAGGAGATATAACAAGGTCGAGGAGTAGCTACGTAAATATGTTGGTAAGAGGGTTGTTTTGGTTCCAAAAGGGGTGGAATATTTGTTTTTTAAGAGTGTCTCAGGAACTGTAGTTATTACAGGGACAACGCATGTCTGTATTGGGTTTGTTGGAGGGGTCGTAAGGACTAATTCCTACAACATAACTAAGGGACAATCAGCGTACGGGAGAAACTCTAGGGTGAAGGCAAGCCACATTGATAGAAGGGATTGTTGGCAAGTGTTGAGATGGCTAACATGGACTGTGGCTAAGCCCTAACCAGATTGCAGAATACAACAGGGTACCAACACATGAGAAGGTATGCTTTTGTGTTAAATTGTTGGTCCTAGTTTGGATAGTTGGATTATTTTAGTACAGCCTGCGGAAGCGAACAAGGGAGGGCTAATGTGTTGGTTAGAAGCCCTAACCAATGTAATGATTGGTGATTGGATAAAATTCATATGAAACCTGTGGGAGCCATGTGTTGGGGTTCTCTTGGGTGTTAAGAAACCCCAACTAGGAGAAAATCTCACAATGAAGTAATGGGTGTCCTAGGACAGGACTGTTAGAGAAGTCTCTTGGCAGCCAAGAGGAGGTTTTCCTAAGTGTGAGGATGCCCTAGCTAGAGGTAGATGCTACAACAATTATTGGTCATTCGTGGTCTGCTGGAGGGAAACGTGAGAGTGAGCCAAGTGTGAACGTCGATTGTGCATTTATGGTCTATTGGAGGACAGTGTGACAGTACCCATGTTGGGGCCTGGTGTGCATCATCTTCATGGACCTTGATAGTTGCTAAGGGTCAAGGTTCTGATCAACCAGGAGAAGTTTTGTGTAGCCCTAGACTCGTGTGTGGAGAAGGAATTCTAAAACAGAGGATGTTCATTGTGGGATATAGACATCTTGCAGTGATAGGTGGTAACCCTTCATGCCCTATGTTGGCCTTCATTAGTGCAGCACAGGAAGACCATAGTGGCTTGAAGTCCCTAAGTAACTGAGGAGCAGAAATGAGAATATTGAGAATTATTCACAAACGGAGTTGTGAACAATTTGACAGGAGTCTCAATGTGTTGTGACCTTGATGGACTAAGGCACAACTAGTGAGAAGATTTGCAGCCAAGCTTTAGTAGCTAGATGGACTTGGAGCATTGATAGAGTCAAGAGTTGCAGATCGGGAGCTAAAGGACCGAGCTGGTACAGGGTATGGCCAAGAAGAGTTGAGAGAGAATTCGACAACGACATGTTTAGAGTATCTTGTTGAGGGCAGATTGGTTGTCGATGGACTGACACCAAGCCCAGTTTTGTATTTTGTATCAATGGGTGTATGAGGGCCATTATCCTTGGTATGGAAGCCCTAGATTGTTGTATTATATGTTGATTAATATAACGAATTTGGGTTAAAAATTGTAAGAATTTGTTTATATTTTGTGCATTGGTAGATTTACTGCTATTTATATTATGTTGTGCAAAGTAGTATCATTATGATTCTTAGTTTGGTAGCGTGAAAGATTTTAAGACTCTATCCTAGACCCAAGATCATGGAAAAACAACATGGTATCAGAGGGTATCTGAGCTACTTTGAGGGATAGTGAATCAAAGTGTTCTCAACGAAGAAACTCAGAGGGAGTTGTGGGTGTCTAGATCAAGGCGAAGAAGGTTCAGCTAAAGACATGGAGATGTGGTCTTGACTAGCTTAGAGGCTAGATTGGCTAGGAGTTCTAGTGGATTGGTGGAGAGCCTAGTGAAAAAAAGTTTGTTGTAGGGTAGATTGTTGATCATGGAATTTCGTTGATTTGTCATGGATGGTTAGAACTTAGGACAACTCAAGGGTTTCTTTAGCATGGACGAGATGAGGTTGATTAAGATGGATTCATGTGATGGACTAGATATTGGCAGGCTAGAGTCTTCATCGGATCATGATGTTGCATATCCAAGATTGGAGGGATTTACATGAGTGGTATTTGATCTAAAAGGATGAGTGCTTGCAAGGCTGAGCCAGTGGAGATTGTGTAGGCTCAGAAGGAGTTGTGAATTTTTGAATTATATGCTTGGGTTTGCACAAGAAGAGTCTAGGTCGGCTTGATGTTAATAAGCCATGTGACAACTTGTCAAGCCAATGTGGACGCCAAAATGAAGCCGTTATATTGCGTATAAATAGAAGGTGAGGTTGGAGGCTAAGATAACATCCAAGCGAAAAAATTTAGGAGTAAAACACATTCTGATGTAAGCCACAACTTGAAGAAGAGAAGGCTGAAGCCTGAAATGACTGTTTTGAGGTCAGATTAGAAGATATAACAAGGTCGAGGAGTAGCTACGTAAATACGTTGATAAGAGGGTTGTTTTGGTACCAAAAGGGGTGGGATATTTATTGTTTAAGAGAGTCTTAGGCAATGTAGTTATTACAGGGATAACGCATGTCTGTATGTTGGACGGGCCGTAAGGCCTAATTCCTACAACAAAAGTAAGGGACAATCAGTGTATGGGAGCAGCTCTAAGGAGTGCCTGGTCTTGCTAATAACGAAAAAAAATATGATTGATTTTATAAAATCTTGTCAACCCTACAGCTGCCTTCTTCTACATAATTCAGTATACAAGTTTAAATATTTTGAAATTTTAACAATAAAAATCATAGATATCAAGAAATTACTTTTCAAACTTATCAATACACACTCTCCCTCTCTGAGTTCTCGAAGGTTGCAATTTTATCTCCATATGCTAGAAACAGCCCACATGTTTTCTGCTCCGAATTGTAGGGAAACCCCCAAATCAAGAGAAGAATATCTCAATTAACGCTAGAAAAAGAGCTAAACCAGATCTGATATAACAAAATCGCATTAAAAATATAGTTGAATCCAGAGTGTAGCCAAGAATAGAAGGGTATGGAATTTTCCCCTAAATCGTAAATATTATTAGCACAGAAAGATCACTAAACTCTATCCCGAACCTGGCAAGGGAGAATAGCTGCCCGAAAATAAATTTTAAGAAGCCGCCAAATTAGATTTTAATAGGTAGCAAAATCTTACAAAGCAATTGCTATAGTCATTTTGATTTTCATTAAGTTTTAATTTTATTTAAGCAAAATGAGGCCATCTAGTATTTTTTAGCAAAGTAGTTCATTTCACATATAGGAATAAATTTTAATAGGTCCATTTAGAGTTTAGACTAGCGGCCAAATTAGATTTTAATAGGTAGTAAAAAATTATAAAGCAATTGCTATGGCGGCTTTGGTTTTCATTAAGTTTTATTTTTATTTGAGTAAAAGGAGTTCATTTCAAATAGAAGTTATATTTAATATTTAATGTTGTTGAAGACCGATAAAGTAATAATGTTAGTTCAATGTTAGTTTAATTAGAGCATCAATAAAAACTATATTAGGGAATATAGTTTTTACACGGGATCTCGCATGTGTTGCTTGACCTAGGCTGGTGTTTGAAATTCTGACTCGACATCCCGGTGGGGAACCACCCCCTACTAATCCTCAAAATGATGTGCGCATGAGGAATCTGTAATCGCTTTTGCCTCTCTGGTTTCCTCAATGGGACCTCCGCAATCACGGCCAACTATGACAAAATTTGTGAAAAAACTCGATGGAATACCAGAAACCACTCTGACTCCAACACTCCCACACAGAGAAGCCCTCTCATTATCAGAAAATGACTTGTTGGGAAATTCTCAGGACTGTGGCCCTCACCAAAAATAGTACAGAAGTGGGTAGAGAGAAATTGGTCTCAAGTGACACAAGGGAAAGTAGCCATCAGATTCTACGGAAGGGGATACTTCACATTTCACTTCGAAACACAGGAGGAGAGAGACTTTATCTTTAGAAGCGGTCTGTATTTTATGGATACAAGAAGTCTCTATCTGAATAGATGGACTCCAGACTTTGATCCCGAACTAGATGTCCCGAATGTTGTCCCGGTCTAGGTTTGACTACCACATATTCCCTTGCATTGCTGGGGAGATGAATCTGTCAAAACCATTGGAAACGCAGTTGGAAAATACATAGATAGGAGTGAGCCAAAGGATAAAATGCAGGAAGTGTGAGGATTAAGAAAATTTACTAGAAATCAAGCATGCAGGAAGGAATCTCTCTCAATTAAATCAACGATACCCTTAACAAGCTTGGAAACCGAATATTTTCTTGTACCAACAATATCTAGATCTATCATTCTTGGATTCTACTCTCAGCTCTCCTCTTTCCTGTGACTGTCCAATCAATGAGTTCCCTGTCTTTATATAATATCCACAGTGTCGCCCTCCTCAATTCACCTGAAATCCTCGATCGCATTTGTGCCCAAATATTCCTTCCCATCGACTCTGTCCACTCTGATTTTGTGCTTTTAAGCATATCAATGCATTAAGCTCCTCCATATCGGGCTCGATCCATCTCCCTCTTCATATAATTCTTGACCGTTGTCAAGACTACGCTCCCTGGAAAGCTCGAACGCTCCTTTCTCTCTGCACTATCTGCCCCTCCTTTTACACTCTCAACTCTCCATCCTCTCACCCACTCATCTTATAGCAAGTGCGCTCTATATCAAGCTTCTACTTCGAGTCCAGTTGTGCTTCATTCAATCACTAATTGTCGCTTCTTCTCCATCAGCTTCATTTTGGCTTTATTTTTTCTTCCTTCTCGCTCTCTCTATTAAGTTGTCCCTCTACGCAGCCCTGCAGATCTCTTTCCAAATCCTCCCTCACTTTCATCCTTGATTTTTTTGAATTTAGAGTTGTTCTCCTCAAGAGGTGATAGATCATCCATTCTACAATGCAGCTTTGCAGTCTCCACACAGTCCTTCACCTAGTCATCAAAGTGCATCTGGAAGCACAACCAAATCTCTTTGTCTCCAACGAACAAAGAGATCATCACTCTATCTCTCACCATCAACAAATTGACCAGAAGTATCCTCGGAAACAAGAAATAGATATGAACTCAATAGAAAGAACCTCTCAAAATAAGAGATGCATCTCGAGAAAAGCCAAAAAATACATGATAGAAAAATTAAGAGAGACAATACAATAATTGAAGTTTCAGGTAAGATCAGAAAATTTGGCCTTGAATAGGCAACCTGAGCAACAGAAGGAATAAATAGTTTCTATCTCAACATGATGAAGTGTAGATATTGTGAGTAATTCAAATCGAGGCTTTGTAGATTATCCAATTGTCTACATTTGGTATACATGATAATAATGGAATTACGCACAAACACATATCCTTGTAACCAGTACCTAGTTCTCTAAGAATCAATTAATGTTTCTAATATGCTTAGTTAGAGATGAAGGATTCTCCTAGGAGGCCAATTTGCTGGTTTGGGGTGTTGTTTTAGTGGTTAAGGGGTTAGTAGTTAAGGTGTTTAGGGGTGAAGGGTTAGGGGTTAAGGGTCACAGGTTAAGAGGATAAGGATTTATGGCTTAGGAGGTTCATGGATTATAGGTTAGGGGTTAATGTCATAATATTTAATGAATCAAGGGGTTTATGGGTTATGATTTTTGATTTATGAGTGCAGGGGTTAAGGGAATATGGATTGGGGGTTAAGGGGAGAGGGAATTTAGTGGTTATGAGTTAAGGGCTTATGTTTTGTGATAATTGGACTCCTAATCCCCTTATCACCACTATTTGGGGTTCCCCTATCAATTGCTCTCGCTGCCTTCCCTCTAGGTCCCCTAGGCCCGATGAAGTTAGGTCCTAAGCCCCCTTCTCATCCTCTAATGCTAGGATTATAGATCATAATAAACCATGCTTGCACCTTTGACTTCTACACATACATGCTACCCTTGTGTCCCCTTGCCCCGTTCAATACACCATAAGATACCCACCCCCCCCAAAAAAAAAAAAACTTTTTGGTTATTTCATTCCACTTTTCCTAATGTTATGACCCTCCAAATTTGGTCTCAATTCCCCTACAAGTACACCCTTGGGCCCCCCTAGGCTAAGGGAGTAAACGTATTATGGATTATGGGATGTGATAAGGGAGCCCCTAATCCACTTATCACAACTAGAAATAGGTTTATGAACACCATCAATATCTATTGTAGGTGTTGTGATGAAAGCAATAATGAATACAAAAGTTGTGGTCAATAGGACATGGAAAAATTATTTCAGAAACATAGTAGGAAATTTTGGAAACAAGGTTTTAGGTAACCGAGACTGTGCTCCCGCTCTTATCTCCTTAACCCTGCTCCTCTTTTAACTCTTTAAACCCTCCCTGTAATGGGAGCTTGTTCCTTTTCATTTACAACTCCTTATGTGAGAGAACACTACAAGCTCCATCTCAACGTGATGAAGTGTAGATATTGTGAGTAATTCAAATCGAGGCTTTGAAAATTATCCAATTGTCTACATTTGGTATACATGATAATAAAGGCATTACCCACAAACACATATCCTCGTAACCAATACCTATTTCTCTAAGAATCAATTAATGTTTCTAATATTCTTAGTTAGAGATGAAGGATTCTCCTAGGAGGTCAATTTGTTGGTTTGGGGTGTTGTTTTCGGCCTTGGATACTTAACGGTTAAGGGCTTCAAGGGTCAAGCGTTAAGGGCCAAAGGGATTTAGGGTTAGAGGATTTAGCGGTTAAGGACTCAATATTTAGGAGATTTAGGTGTTAATGGTTAATGGGTTAGTAGTTAAGGTGTTTAGGGGTCAAGGGTTAGGGTTTAAGGGTCACAGGTTAAGAGGATAAGGATTTATGGCTTAGGAGGTTCATGGATTATAGGTTAGGGGTTAATGTCATAAGATTTAATGAATCAAGGGGTTTATGGGTTATGATTAATGAGTGCAGGGGTTAAGGGAATATGGATTGGGGGTTAAGGGGATAGGGAATTTAGTGTTTATGGGTTAAGGGCTTATGTTTTGTGATAATTGGACTCCTAATCCCCTTATGATCACCACTATTTGGGGCTCCCCTATCAATTTCTCTCGCTGCCTTCCCTCTAGGTCCCTCATGCCCTATGAAATTAGGTCCTAAGTCCCCTTCTCATTCTCTAATGACAGGATTATAGATCTTAGTAAACCATGCTTGTACCTTTGACTTCTACACATGCATGCTACCCTTGTGTCCCCTTGCCCCGTTCAATACACCATAAGATACCCCCCCCCTCCCAACAAACTTTTTGGTTATGTCATTCGACTTTTCCTAATGTTATGACCCCCCAAATTTAGTCTCAATTCCCCTACAAGTACACCCTTGGGCCCCCTTGGCTAAGGGAGTAAACGTATTAGGGGTTATGGGTTGTTATAAGGGAGCCCCTAATCCACTTATCACAACTATAAATAGGCTTATGAACACCATTAATATCTATTGTAGGTGTTGAGGTGAAAGAATTAATGAATACAAAATTTGTGGTCAATAGGACATGGATCATCAAGATGTTGAACCATACAATGTAAAGATGGTTTTCAATGCTAGCTAGTGATCAAGTCACATAAAAGAGTACCCCATAAATTTGTTCTTTGGGAAACCCCTAGGATTCAATAATTAATCTAAAGTGAGAGGATTCGTTGCTAAGGTGACAATGGAAATAACCTTGGGTTGACGCAAAATGACACTTTTTGATCCTTGCAAAACTAGGGTGTCGGTTTCATCATCAACAAGAGGAAAAATTGACAAGTGGCAACATCTCACATTTAAGGCACCTAGCAACAAATATTTATGCATGTTTCTCCACCGAGGGTACCTTTCACATTTCTCAAGGCACAAATCACATATTTGGATGAATTTTGGATAACTTGTCATATTCCACTAGCTTCATGCATGAAGAGGAGCTCCCATCCTTTAAGAAGGTTTTGGGGGATTTCATGGCATATTCAAGGGTCTCATGTATAAAAGAAGAACATCATAGCTAGTTGGTTTACTTTTTCTTTCACACGTTGAGAGACGTGATTCATGTATTTTAAGGTGTGTTTTATTTTTGAGTTCACATATTTGGAAGAACAATTGCACAAGTGGAAACATCTCAAGAGTGTCATAAGAGTAAAAAAGATTTAGAATTCCTACCATTTTTATTAGGATTTAGATTTCACACTAATATTTTCCAGAGTTTCTTACCTTTTTTTTTAATAATCTGATTTAAATTGAGAATAAAACTCATTACTATTCAATGAAATTAGGATTTAAATTTCCCACCAATATTTTTAAGAGTTTCTAATTTCCATTTTGTTTAAATTGAGAATATAACTCATTCCTATTCAATGAAATCACTATTTATATTTCTACCATTTTTATTAGGATTTAGATTTCCCATCATTTTTATTAAGATTTAGATTTCCCACCAATATTTTGACCAAGATTTTTAAGGTTTTTTACTATTTTTTTTAAAGCACAGTTTTATTTAAATTGAGAATAGAACTCATTCCTATTCAATAAAATTTTGTTTGAGGATGCGTTTGAGTGTGCTTTAGATAAATTTGGAGTCACTAAGAAGTAATCTCGCCATGATTACAAGGAGAGGAAATGAAAAGAGGTAAATTTATATTTTATAATAAAGAATTATTTTAAGTTGTTTTTTTTGTGATTTTAGATCGATTTTAACTGTAAGGGTAAATATATATTTTATAACCCTGAATTATTTGCAGTTAATTTTTATGATTTTAAATAAATTTCTATATATATTTTAGAAAATCTAGATTTAAAAATTTTAGAAATTGAAACGGCAAGTGTTTGGTTTAAAAAATTCAGAAATTGAAACCGCAAGTGTTTGGTTTTAGCAATGTCTCATTTTTTATCTGTCTGAAACAGGTGTGCATGATTTAATTGCCCAGGATGACACATACTATTCACTTGAACACTGAAATAAACCTTCAAGTGCCGAGAGAGGCATTTGTTCAAAAAATTGATATTTTTTTTAGAAAACGGATTTAAAAAATTCAGAAATCGAAGTGGTTGGTATTTGGTATTTAGCAATGTCCCACTCCTTTATCTCTGAAACAAGTTTGCAATCAACATTTCATGGTTGTCTATGTGCAATGCTAGTTTCTCTGTCCATCAACAATTTGTGTTTATGTTTACACAACCTAGCTAGCGGCATCCATCAACAATTCATTTTGCTCCTTTATCTCTGAAACAGGCGTGCAATCAACATTTTGTGGTTGTGTATGTGCAATGCTAGTTGCTCTGTCCATCAACAATTTTTTTTTATTTGCAGAATCCGGATTATCCACAGTATCATAAAACATTGGTCGACGTTTCAAATCCCAACGGGGATCCATCATCAGGATGAGAATGAAGAATGAAAGAAGGTCGCAGAAGGTCAAGGTATAAATAGTGTAGGGCAATGATGTTTGAGAGGAGCCAACAATAGATAACAATAAATTAATTTTAATTATAATAATTTTTTTTAAAATTTAATAAAATGTTTTATTTTTATTTTAAATTTTTTTTAATAAAATTTATATTTTAATAATAACTAAATTGTTTAATAAATATTTAAAGTTTTAATTTATTAATTTTAATTTTAAAAAACCCTAAGTGCTTAAATTATTTAAAATATTTAAAATTTTAATAAATAATAAACCCTAAGACTTAAATTAATCATACTAAACTAATTTTATTTAATATTTAAAAAAATTTATTTTTAATGTCTAATTTTTTTTACTTAATGTCTAAAAAAATTTCGATTAATTTTAACCTATGTCTAAATCTTTTATGACTAAAAATATTATAATCACCCCAAGGTATTTAATTCCTAACCTAAACCTTAAAACCTAAACTAGAATCTACCAACTATTAAACTAAGTGTAATTAAATAAGAAGAAGAGAGATTTATTAATTATAAATAAATTATTAATATATGTTAATGATAATACTTAATGTATATTAATATAATTAATTAAAACCTAATAAGTTATTATGATTTATTTAAATCATAAGTTATTTTTAATTTATAAATTACTTTTAACTGAAATATTTGCAATTTTACTTCCCCTCACAGATAATAATTATTAATTAATTAATTTTTATAAATAGAATAAAAATTAATTAACACAAATTATTCTAGTGAGTGAAATAAAAAGCTTTTTATGGACACGACCCTAAAATACTTACTAAAAGGGGAAGAAGAAAACCTACGAATTTATACTTGGGAAGTGGACGAACCTAATGAGAAAATCTGTCTAATAAGAGGCCGCCAACTGTCACTAATCTCAAATCCTCCATCCCTGTTAATGTTATGCGGGCGTTTTATAATCTCCACTGCTTCTCTAATCTTTTGTTTCTGATAATGTTCCTCCCTTGCAATGATTTTAGCATCCTCAAGGCACAAGTGATGTTTCGTTTTCGAGGAGTGATCAGCAAGGGCCGAAGTTCAAGATCACTCATGTTTAATATCGGCACCATGCTCCTTCAGACACTTTTGAAGAGAGCGCCTAGTTTCACCGATATAACTCTTCCCACATGAGCAGTCAAACTTGTAAACACCTTTAAGCTGCCCCTAACTAATGCTATCTTTAACTGAGCATATATTTTGTCTAATGGTTCCTGCTGCTGAGAATTGAGCAAAAATGTCACTCCTTCTCAAAACCTTGGCAATATTATCTATCACACCTTTGATGTATGGCAGAAAAACCCTTCCACTATTCCCCTGAGGACCCTGGCGATTCTTGGATACAACAGTGTCTTTTTCCCTGTTTATGGATTTTTTGATTTCTCCTTCCTTATACCCTATACCCAAGAAAACAGATGTTAGGTGAGAGAGTTCTTCTTCTAGGTGCTCCTCATCGGAAATCCTCAGGGCTCTGACAGTAAGAGTGCTTAGGACGCCAAATTTCTGAGAAGGATGATGGTAAGACTCGGCGTACAGGTAACTGTCAGTGTGGGTTTTCTTCGTATAAACCTGATGCCCTAATGTTCCATCTTCCTTTCTGGTAACCAGGACATCCAAGAAAGGAATGCTCATGTTTTCTTCCAACTCTCTCGTAAACTTAATTTCTGAGGAAATTGAGTTGAGGTGATTGAAGAATTTATCGAGATTCTCCCTACAATGTGACCACTTTATGTTAGTGTCGTCCTCAAATATTTTCCACCAAGCTAGACTTAAGGGAAAGGAGGCAAGGGCTTTCTTTTCGAATCTTTCCATAAATAAGTTGGCCACAATGGGGGAGAGTGGAGATCCCATTACGACACCAGAAACTTGTTCATAGAACTCTCCTTGGAAGCTGAAGAAGGTGGATCTTAAAAAAATCTCTGCAAGCTTGGTTGTTTAAGGATCCGTGACCTCATTAATAACCTTCACTGCTTCATCTAAGGGGATTTTGGTAAACAGTGAAACCACATCAAAACTAACAAGGACGTCGCTCTCCTCAACCCTCTCTTCTTTTATAAGCTTAACGAAGTCACTAGAGTCTTTAATGTAGGATTCAGTGTTCCCAACGAGAGGCTTGAGAATTTTTGCGACATATTTCTCCAACTCATAGCTGGGGGATCCAATGGTATTGACAATTGGTCTAAGGGGAACCCCATCTTTATGAATCTTAGGAAGCCCATAAATTATCAGAATTACCTCACAGGAGGGGGTCAATTTCTTCTTCAACTTATCATCGAGATGGGAGTTTAAGATTGCCTTCTTAACTTCCCTTAAGACCTTTGGAAAGGGGTTGGACTTCAACTTCTTGTATCTGCTGCAGTAAATATGCTCCTTCATTTTCTTAATATAATCTGTCTTATCTAAAACAACAGCAACCCCACCCTTTTCTGCCTTAAGGACAACAATTTCGTCATTGTTTTGAAGGGCTTTAAGAGCACCTATCTCCTCCTTGCTAAGGTTGCTATTAGGGGGTTTAGCTTTTCTTAGAATCAGGGAGCATTCCTGTCTAAGTGCCTCTTTGTCATCTAAAGGTAAAAATCTAATGCCTTCCTCAATGCTACACAAAATTCTCTCATTTGGAATACCCTTAGGAGCAACAGAAAATCCTAAACCTTTGTCGAGAATCCTACGGGTATCCTGACTTAATTCTACTGAGGAAAGGTTAACGACCTTTTTGGTTTGGAGCAAGAACCATCACAACTAGATCATGATCTGGAGCAAGAACAAGCACAATAAAAGCATGGCTTGGAAGGGGAAGATGCAAGTACTGAAGACCATAGTACAAAAAATGTGAAAATGAAGGGTAGGGGACCAACAAAATGCCTCTTTGGAAACACTACAGAGGCCTTTGCATTGCCTGAAATTCAATTTAATCAGAGGGGACAACTTGTTGGTCCACAGTCAAAGAAATTCTCCTCCTTTTTAGGTGTCCTTGCAAGAGAGATTGTAGGCATAAAACACATGGAATGGAAACAAGTGCCTGAAGCACTTAAGAAAGACATATGGAGTGCAATCAATGTGAGTATCAGCAATTCATTTTTATGTGTGTTACCCTCTGCAGATGCACTGAGAGTTTTTTCCATGAACAAATCTCATTGTTTATGTCAATATGAGAAGCCTAGCTAGCCGGATCCATCAACAATTTGTTTTTACGTGTGTTACCCTCTATATATGCACTGAGAGTTTTCTCCATAAACAAATCTAGTTGTTTATGTCAATCTGAGAAACATTTCCACAGCTTCTCACAGCCTAGCTAGCCAGATCAATCAACAATTCGCCTTTATGTGTGTGACGCTCTGGCAGATGTGTTAATTTTTATTTGTTTTTTTTTTTCAAATGTACATTCTACTGTCAGATGCACTGTTTATATCTGTTTTTTTTTTTTTTTAAATGGACATTTTACTGTAAATGGGAGCTTTGTTGGTTGGTTGGTAATGCAGGGGTGTTGATTTTCTCTCCGCCCAGGTTTGAGTCCCTCTTGTGATATGTTCACACCCAAATTTATAACAGATCCATGGTTAATATGGACCTACGTTAATTTATATAGTTCTTCAAGTCACTAAATTATAAACAAAGGCCCAACAACATCAAGAATCTGGACTGCTTACGATAACCCATTGAATTTCATCATTTTGTATATGGTAGACTTTTCCTTTGCCTTTTTCAACTAAAAGCCTAGTATGTTAGCGTGGCGTTGTCTCTTCTACTGCTATTCAACTACCTGTGTAGTTTTCTCTTCTACTCTTATTCAACTACCATTTCCATCTTGTTTTAGCTATGTCTAGCCCTCATTCCTAAACTATTTCACTTAGAATTAATGATGTTGGATGACACAACAGGTCTCTTTACAATAATGTATGCTACAAATTTTATGTAGAAGCCTAAAAGGTAGTCACATGAAGATGAATATAGACAGATTCCAAAGAAACTCAGGTTTATTCCTGAAAATTATGAGCCTCTATTGTTTAGTTCCCTTTTTGGAGTCCATAGAATGATAAGCACAATGGCTTTGGGAGTTTTATTGACATGCACATGACATCCATTGCTTCAATTTATCATTCAAGTGTTTCACTCAACATGATTACCGTTAGATGCTTTTCTCTCTTTATTTTTTTATATTGGACTTCTGTAACGACTCTTTCAGCCTAGTTTTTCACATAGCAATTGTTTTTAACTTTTTTTGGCCTAGTTTTTTTTAGCCAAGTTGTTCTATAAAATTTTACAACTCATACTTCTCAATATTTGATAACATAAATGAAAGGTAAATTTACATGTTCCAAACCTTTCTTACTTAGATTCATTGGTGTGATGCTGCATGGTTTTTGGCATTTGGAGTTAACATGTGGAAATGTATCTAATTGTTTTGGTTAATGATTTTCTAACACCCACAAGATACAAACAATGATAGTTGTGATTATATACATAACAAAAACCCTTGAAAATACTATGATTTGAATTGAACTCTTATGATTTGAATTGAACTCTTATGAAATGGCAAGGATTTGCTAATAAAAATGTTTTTTTTGTTATGCAGTCTATCTGCAGATATCCATACTGAGGTAAGAAATTATTTTTTTATTTTGGACGTCAATGCTTTTTTAACAATTATTGTGTTTTCTTTTCTACTTTAAAATTTGTTTTACTAACTTTGATTAAGTGTCACAATCTATATGTGTAGGTATCCAATAGGAATGAAATACAACGTAAGAGATCACTTTTAACAGTGAGTAAAACCACAAAGTCAAGCCAAATTACAAAAAAAAATGACAACATTCGATGTGGCATCATCAAAAAACGCCCACAAAAGAGAGCATCGGGATCCATTTCCCCATTACAACATGAATCTAGTTGCTTTAGTGTCAACACCAATTCTAATGCACATATTCTTGAGAAAAATGTGGATGAACCATTGGAAGGTATGATCATTTTTTAACTTTATATTTCTTGTATAAATACTTCAAGATTTTATGTTAAGAGATTCATATTATTACTGTCTCAAAAGGTGTGATTTGTTTTCCAGAAAATTTTCAGCACATACCATCACAACAACTTTATGGTTTGGAGCAAGAACCATCACAACTAGATCATGATATGGAGGAAGAACAACCACAACAAGAGCATGGATTGGAAGGGGAAGATCCAAGTATTGAAGCCCATAGTGCAACAAATGTGAAAAGGAAGGGTAGGGGACCAACAAAATGCTTCTTTGGAAACACTACAGAGGCCTCTGCATTGCCTGAAATTCAATTTAATGAGAGGGGACAACCTGTTGGTCCATAGTCAGAGAAATTATCCTCCTTTTTAGGTGTCCTTGCAAGAGATATTGTAGGCATCAAACACATGGAATGGAAACAAGTGCCCGAAGCACTTAAAAAAGACATATGGAGTGCAATCAATATGAGTATCAACCAAATTATTATTGGATTTTTTTCTAAATTTCATTGGTGTATGTGAACGTGTGCATGATAAATTTAATTTCAAATAAGTGTTTGTATCTAATAATTCGTTGTTTATCTATTGTAGCGTACCTACGAAATAGATTTTTCAGTGGAGCAATGGTGTTATAAAGCAATATCTCAGTGCTTGAGAACTTACAGATATAATTTGTATAAAAATTATTATTTGAAATACAACACAGATGAGGAGAGGATGACAAATGTTCCTATCGGAGTAAATGAAACCGATTGGATTGAATTTTTTAGAATACGATCTGACCCTAAATTCAAGGTAAAAATGAATGACAAATCTACTTGTTATCATTAAATGAGATTTGAATTTGAATCCTTGCATATAATCAATTTCAATCTAAGGATCCATTTTTTATTGAGTTTCAGAAGAAGGCAAAAGTCAATTAGGAAAATAGGGCATTAGAACTAGAGACCCACACTTCTGGCCGTAGAGGTTACTATAGAGTTGAACATGACCTTGTAAGTTGTAACCAAATCTATTTTTTGTTCACAATCACCAATTGAAAATATACTTATCTAGGCCATTGTAATTTTTGTGACTAGAATCAAAATTGCAATAAAAATGATGCGCCTATAACTAGGGCTGATGTGTGGATGAAATGTCATACAAAGAAGGATGGCACTCCAATGTCGTCATTTAGTGCAAAGAGAATAGTAAGTTCCCAACCTATTCTTGTATCTATTTAATTTTTTTATTTTTTAAATATTAATGATGTTTCTTACATGCATTTTTTGAAATATTTTCTTTGCTAGAAACAAATTGAATCGATACAAAATGATTTAGTGTCTCCTGCATGTGCAACAAAGTAAGATGCCATTGCAATAGTTTTGGGGCCTCAGAAGAGGGGTCGTGTACGTGGGGTTGGCTATGGGGTTACTCCAACTGATTTTTTTGGAAAAGAGCGTGCTTACAAGAGGCAATTACATAATACAGAAGAAAAATTGAAAGAAAAAGACAAGGAACTTGGAATATTGAAGGCAGTTGTTGAAGAGTTAATGCAATGGAAAGCTGCCACGGAGGCGGGAAAAGAAAATGGTCAAGTTAATCCAGAACCGACCAACAACGTAAGAAAGTGGTGTAGGCTATTTAATTGTTGATGTATGCCATCTTTGAAGATTGAAATTTTAAAAGCACAATGCCAATATGAACATGATTGTATTGTTGTAGATGTGTAATTAATGAAATATTATTTTTGTAGCTTAACCGTTCATCTTCTAATTTCATGGTATCGCATTCAAACTATTTATTTCTTAGCAGAGTTTCTGAAGTCCTAGTCAGGCTTTTCTAGAACAAACTCCATTGACTTCAGGACAACCTATTCATGACCCAATTGGTGGCTCAATAACACAGGTAAGTTTTATACTTTTTTATTTTCTTGTTTAATATTATCTTTTTATTCTATGGAATCTTACAAGAATTTGTTTATTTGTAGGATCAACCACAATTACTACCTTCAAATATAGGATTGAAGGGGAAAAAATGTTTACTTACATATTTTAATGGTCAAGTGAAGGTTGCAAAGGGTTACATAAAAAACACTGAACCAAATTTTGTCATGCCCAATGGGGAAGAATTAGGAGAAGGATATTATTTTTGTGTGCCCACAATCAATCTTGGTTGATCCTAATTGTGAAATTATGCTTAAACGTAGAAGTAATCGATGTGAATATTTAGCAGATGCACTTAACACTTTTATATGTTAGAAGAGTAGTGAAATTGAATTGATTAATGATTGAGAGAGAAATGTGACTTGGTAAATTACTATCCCAACCATTTGAGGATGTTGTACATAGAATGTGATAGCTTACTTGTGATTAATATCATGGTTAAGATTTTGGATACATGATTACTATTATACTTCTTTAAGCTATATGTTTTCTACATCAGATGTACTGCAATATTCTTGCTACTGTTTGGTTATTGTTTGTAAGTTGGATATATAAACCTTATCACGCTGGATATATACTGTCTTATCATGCTTTGTAAATGTTGTGTAAGGGTTGCAAGCTTTGTGTGATTTCTGCTGATAGCCAGAAACCTTTTCAATTAAGGATTAAACAACTGTGAAACCATTTAAAATATCCATCCTGCACTTTCTAATGATAGATATTTGCATTTGATAACGGGGGTAAGTTTCAAATTACCCTGAAAATGATTTAGTTCAGTGGTCTTCTCATATGCCATAGTTTCCTCTTTGTATTTTTTGTAATGTCATACAAGTA
This sequence comes from Pinus albicaulis, assembly GCA_034641835.2. Classification (NCBI taxonomy): domain Eukaryota; kingdom Viridiplantae; phylum Streptophyta; class Pinopsida; order Pinales; family Pinaceae; genus Pinus; species Pinus albicaulis. The sequence goes on from CM076572.1 coordinate 856,309,436, forward strand.
TTTAACTTCTGAAATATGTACTAAATGAGGAACATGATTGAGGATCTAGTATATTCCTTGATTTCAGAGTGTCCTTGCAATCTACACACTATAGTGTCTATAAGGCTATAAGATTTCATGTCCAACCTTCAAGCAACAAGATTTGCTGCATCTGGATGATTTGTCAAAAGAAGAACAGATCTCCATATATGTATGATTTTTCTTTTTGCAATCATGACCTGCCAAATTTCAAGAATCCTCCACTTGGTTTCTTTGGTGTAATTCGAGAGAGTAATATGTCCAATTTTCATCACAAACATAGTTACCCATACAAGAGTGATAAGAGAAATGGCCTTTCTCTTGAACATGACATCGCCAAAAACATATAAAACAGTTACAACCACATACAGAGTCTCCCTGTTTCAGTTCTGTGAGGGCCAGAACCTTTCTCTTGGTTTATTTCAGTTCTGTTGATGCCAACTCTTAGCTTAATAACTTGACCTTAAAACTATAACAACTATCAAATCAAACAAAACCTTTGTCAAGGTCTTGTCAATATATAGTTCTAGAATCACCTTTGAAAAATATGCCCCCCTTTTAGTCTAGGCTAATGGTAGAATTACCTTAGTGATCCATTAGTTGATTCATATCCCTATTAATGTGATACATATTGAACAGTTACAACCACATACAGAGTCTCCCTGTTTTAGTTCTGTGAGGGCCAGAACTGCCTCTAGTTTGCAATTTTTGTACAGAAATTTTCCTAGATAATTCTGCAGTGTTGCAACAAAGCCACATTTCCCCGCTAAAATTTCATGAAATTAAAATTGCCAAAAATTACCATTTTTACCTCCTCTTTGTGTCAATTATCATTCAAGACAATTTTATCCTTAGAAGTACTGTAATAATATCAACTATCATTTCATCTGTATTCAACCTAGTGTATTAATGTTATAACAAGTTATACATAACAGTCCTAGTTATACTGCTTAGTCATGATAGGTTAAGTCAAAGTTATGATATCACATTAATATCTAAGTGTTAACTCACCATCCCACGTGTAATTATATCAAGTCAATAGGACATGTTACTATCAATGTCTAGCTGCTGCAATATTAGGATATTCTAAGGTCAACATATCAATGCCCAAAACACTTGTGAAGTCTAAATGCCAAAGGTCTATCTTACATTGTGGTCTATGTGTAATTTCAATGTCAATGGAGGTTGAATGTATCAATGTTAAGACCAATACATCATGGAAATATGTCAATGTATCAAACTTTGTCAAATATGATATCTCAGTTACGTATACTCAAATTTCAAGGTCATATCAGTGTAGGGTAGATAGGTTCACTGTCTATGTGTACTAATGTCCACAAATTTGATGCACAAATAAATATTTTAGGGTCACACAAGGTAATTGTTATGCCACTATGTATTGGTTCATAATTGCAATGAGAGTTTGTCAACAATATGTACAAAATGTAATTCAAAGTTAGTGATTGGGATACTACCTTTTGTTCTTGAATTTATTCAACCTATGCACAATGAGATTACAACAAGAGTTACTATCATATGTTGACAACTATAGGATCACTATGTTTTTTCACTGTAATGTGTATCATTGTGTCAATTCAGCGCATACATGAGGTATGTTGTCAAATGGAAAGCACTCTAACCGTTGACAAGGTAAATTCATATAGGGTTTTATTATGACAATAACAACACCTAATATTTATATGAAACAAAGTCATTTCACAACACCAAGTTAGAGACTATTTCAAACTTATGTTCACACCTTTCTCTTGGTTTATTTCAGTTTTTTTGATGCCAACTCTTAGCTTAATTAATTTACCTTAAAACTATAACAACTATGTAATCAAACAAAACCTTTGTCAAGGTCTTGTCAATATATAGTTCTAGAATCACCTTTGAAAAATATGCCCCCGTTTTAGTCTAGGCTAATGGTGGAATTACCTTAGTGATACATTAGTTGATTGATATTCCTATTAATCTGATACATATTGAACAGTTACAACCACATACAGAGTCTCCCTATTTCAGTTCTGTGAGGGCCAGAACTGCCTCTAGTTGCAATTTTTGTACAGAAATTTTCCTAGATAATTCTACAGTATTGCAGCAAAGCCACATTTCAATGTAATCTCACTGTCTACCAGCCAATGCCCCACTAAATTATCCTGAAATTAAAAATGCCAAAAATAACCATTTTTACCTCCTCTTTGTGTCAATTATCATTCAAGACAATGTTATCCTTAGAAGTACTGTAATAAGATCAACTATCATTTCATCTGTATTCAACCTAGTGTATTAATGTTATAACAAGTTATACATAACAGTCCTAGTTATATTGCTTAGTCATGATAGGTTAAGTCAAAGTTACAACATCAAATTAACATCTGAGTGTTAACTCACCATCCCATGTGTAATTATATCAAGTCAATAGGACATGTTACTATCAATGTCTACCTGCTACAATCTTAGGATATTATTATACTAATGCTACTACTAACCTGAGGTCAACATATCAATGCCCAAAACACTTGTGAAGTCTAAATTCCAAAGGTCTATCTTACATTGTGGCCTATGTGTAATTTCAATGTCAGTGGAGGTTGAATGTATCAATGTTAAGACCAATACATTGTGGCAATATGTCAATGTATCAAACTTCGTCAAATAGATATCTCAGTTAAGTATACTCAAATTTCAAGGTCATATCAGTGTAGGGTAGATAGGTTCATTGTCTATGTGTACTAATGTGCACAAATTTGATGCACAAATCAATATTTTAGGGTCACATAAGGTAAGTGTTATGGAACTATGTTTTGGTTCATAATTTCAATGAGAGGTTTGTCAACAATATGTACAAAATATAATTCAAAGCCAGTGATTAGGTTACTACCTTTGGTTCTTGAATTTATTCAGCCTATGCACAATGAGATTGCGGCGATAATTACTATCATATGTTGACAACTGTAGGATCACTATGTTTTTTCACTGTAATGTGTATCACTGTGTCAATTCAGCACATACATGAGGTATGTTGTCAAATGGAAATTACTAGATCTAACCATTGACAAGGTAAATTCATATAGGGTTTTATTATGACAAGAACAACACCTAATCTTTATATGAAACAAAGTCATTTCACAACACCAAGTTAGAGACTATTTCAAACTTATGTTCACACCTTTCTCTTGGTTTATTTCAGTTCTGTTGATGCCAACTCTTAGCTTAATTACTTTACCTTAAAACTATAACAACTATGTAATCAAACAAAACCTTTGTCAAGGTCTTGTCAATATATAGTTCTATAATCACCTTTGAAAAATATTCCCCCCTTTTAGTCTAGGCTAATGGTGGAATTACCTTAGTAATCCATTAGTTGATTGATATCCCTATTAATGTGATACATATTGAACAGTTATAACCACATACAGAGTCTTCCTGTTTCAATTTTGTGAGGGCTAGAACTGCCTCTAGTTGCAATTTTTGTACACAAATTTTTCTAGATAATTATGTAGTGTTGTATCAAAGCCACATTTCAATGTAATCTCACTGTCTACCAGCCAATGCCCCACTAAAATGTCCTAAAATTAAAAATGCCAAAAATTACCATTTTTACCTCCTCTTTCCAAATCACTTGTAGAGTATCTAAGATGAGAAAATTTTATCATAGGCTAGTGTCCTACCAACCAATGGGGAGATGGTTTCATGGGAACATGAGGAATGCCACTTTTGCACATCCGATGCTACCCCAATGAAGTAGATTTCTGAATTTTAATTGCTGCAATCAATGATTTAATTTTATAGTATTCATCTCACCTTGATAGGTCTTGGTGTCTAGGCATCCATTTTAAATAGAGACTGGTGATATTTTTTATTAGAACCTGGTCTCTCTCTCTCTCTTCTTTATCCATAAACAGCCATAATCCATATTATAGCCAATGAGCCCTCAAAGGATCTTGTTCTCTAGCATTGGCATTAATATTGCTATATTCCTGGAGATGTTAAAGACTTGTGCCTCCACTGTTTCAATCTCTCTTCTGAGTCATTCCTTTGACTATCATTGTACTTTGTCATTTCTAGGATTTGAGATTGTTTCCTTGTCTATCTTGAGCCCATCTTTGGATCTTGCAATATTCCATTGAATCCTTAATATACATTAGAATATCTAATAGTTTGTGTATACCCATGAATATTTCAGGGGAGCAGAGGCTCAACAAGAATAACCATTGGAGTCATGTGATGATAAATACTTTGAAGGGTGAATGCATCAAGAGTAGTGGTTGCCAATAATTATTACGTAGACATTTGGCTTAGCCCCATAAGAATATTGTTGGGGAATTTAGTATTTACTTAAATGACAGGTCAACAAACCAATTCCATACTTCTTGTTACTGTGTCTTTTTAATTCATGACATTTATAGCACGGGAACTATTTACAATTGGGAAAAGGTTATTTTTCCTAGCTTTATCCTGGAAAATATTAGACTTTAAAATTGCCAAGGCCATGTGTGTTGGCTTCTACATTATTTTTTCCCTAGAAAATTGTATTGATTTTATTGGATTTCCCTGAAAATGATATAATACTTGGCTACAAGTATTTTTTTGGATAATTTCAGTCACATTCTCTGTATTGAACTATCTTCATCTTTGAGATCTAATTTGTCATGCTTTTCAGCCATTGGACACAGTAATTTTATTTTCCTTAGCCAGAATTATGGTTGCAGGGTTGTCTATGAAGACACTTACTGCAAGACTAACTAGAAACAACAACTTAAGGTCATACAACACAAAAATGCAACTTGTTGATTCATGATTGTCAATTCTAACATGTGAATTGTGAAACACAAGTCTGCACTCAAAGATAATATAAAGATGAGATAATGTCCAACGACCACAAATATACAACAGTGTGAATACAAAGAGAGTGTGAATTGAGATTGCTAAGTACTGTTCCTATAAAATAAAATAAAAGATCAATTAAGTAAAAAGCAGAAATAAACTAAACTATACTAGAAACGATTTTTGTATTATAGTAGAATGAAATGGAAGAGATGAGTTGTGATGTAGAAATATGAAAATACTATTGAAAACAAGAGAATACCCTCAGAGAATTAAAAAATCCTAACAGCAAGACTGAACTTTAGTATCTGCCTATCAAAATTTCATATTTGTATGAGCAGAAATTGAAGGATGTAAATTCAAGAGTGCAAACACAGCATGTACAGTGGATTAAAACAACAAATATATAGGCCCACTCTACACAAATCTACAATCTGAGAATTCAGGATAAAAAGAGTAGGCACCAACAACAATTGCATAGAAGTCTTTATTACTAAAATAGAAGAATGTCACAGCAAGTTGTCATCTCACAAAATCTCCTACTACAACCTACAAGCTAACAATACTCACTCTTATTCTCTATTTCTACAAATGTCTAACTAGTGTGCCCATCCTTTTCATTTATAAGTTAAGAGAAGGTGTCGTTAGAAAACAGGCTAATGATAGCGTTAGTGTTTCATCTCCCTTGAGCATGAGCAACTCCCTCATAAATTTGCCTTGTATGCAAGGCTTTTCTTTTAGAGTAGTGAATTATCATAGTATATATAACTCCTCTCCTAAAGGTGCCTCATTCCATAAGTGTGCACTCATGAATGCACCTGAGATGATGGTGTCAATCTCCTCAACTAGTGTGCCATACTTGGTGGGTGTGACCCAACAACTAATTCGTCTATCCACGAAGGTGTCGTTATAAGATTCTAGTCATATTTAAGAATATTTCTGACTGGTGTACCACAATCTAGCTCTGCAATCCTGGTGCTGCTCAACTTCTCAAGGCTGAGGTTAGACCAACTAGGTAATCTAACACTCTTGAGAAAAAAAAAAATTCCAATAACCCAATATTCTCCCCCAACTTGTCAAACTTCCCCTTTGTTAGGAGCTTTGTCAAACTATTAACCATATGCAACTTTCTCAAAATGTGGTACAACACTACCAACTCCCTAATGAACTTGGAATCTTAGGAAATTGTATTGAATATCAATGTGTTTGAAATCGTCATGACACATTGGATTTTCATAGAGCTTGATGTAACTTTGATTCTCACAAGAGACAATATTGGGCTTCAACAACTAATTGGTTGACTCTACAATCAAGTTGCAAATCTAGATAGCTTCATAATAAGTATATGAAACTGCCATATACTTTGCTTCAGTGGAACTAAATGCAGTTGTTGCTTGCTTCTTGTTGATTTAATAAAAATGAATTATAAAATGATAATAATGACGTTTAAAATGAGCCTTATGATGGTCTACTTATACGCATTGATTTTTCACGAGGTGTACGGGTATGTTTATAACATCACTACCCTTGAAAGCTTTGTCTTGAAAGCACAGTAATTAGAATTTTCCTTAGTTAATCATATTTTTGTGGTGGAATTAAGTTTATATGATATCTATTTATACTTTGTAGAGGTTTGACTTTGTTTTTCCTTTGAGTGTTGGTGAGGTTTATTTGTATTTTTTGTATCATATACTAAAGTCTTTTGACCTGATTATTTAACATGAAATCTTTATGCTTATTGGCAATATATTTGAAATACCTACATGATCAAGAAACTGTTATGATTAATTAAATTACTAATTAGGTACTACAGAAAGAGGATGATGCTGAGAGGGCTTGCTTGGGTGACTCTAGGAGCGACCCGGAGGTGGTCAGACAAATCTCTTCTAAGTTACAAATCTGAAGAGAAAAAACTGGTGATGTATATGTGGTTGCTCAACCTGGGCTGTATGGAAAATCTTGGCAGAGAGTGTTTCCCTTTCCGTGTCTTCGCGAAAGTAGGTTGTCTGGTCACAGAATAAGATCACTACATGTAGGTGATGGTTCTGTAGTAATTTCTCAGCCTTATCTTCAGAATGGCTAATAGAGAGGACCAGCTTTGAATACAGGATAGAATTTGATGAATTTGAAGATTTAGAGTTAAAGAAAAAAATGTGGTGATGTTTGGATGGGTGCTAATTTGTAGGGTTTTCCATTTTTATAATTTTCTTTGTTGTGCTTTCTACCATGATACCTAGTTTCTTTCCTGTTGCCCTAGCATTTTAAATTTTTCGATGTCTATCTCTCTATTGTTTCTTGCCCCATTTGAAATGTCATCCTTATTTGGTAGGTGTTTTCTTTAATATAGTGTGAATATTTTTCCATCACACAGCTTATGTGGCGTTTGTCTACGAAAATAGCTTGTAAGGCCCATTCATCAGGGTATTTGATGAAATGAAATGATTATCGATGATCACCAACTAATGGTACCTGCAAATATTTACTCTAAAAATTCTACAGTTTTCCTGTGCCAACAATTATACAACATTTTAACCTCGTGAACTAGTCTCCTCTGTTCTCTTAGCTGGTGCTACCATTGAGCTATTTCAGTTATTTGTGGACATTGATCTATTTTCATTTCATTTCTTCAATTTTTCAAACTGTTATGCGTTACCTTTGGCTAGTGCCTTCTTTCTTACCTATGATTTTTCTGCATAAACATTCCAGCCAGCCAGAGCAGCAAGGGCAGAGGAGCCACGCAGTCTAGCCACAGCCCAACAGGGGCAGCGTAGAGGCAGCAGGAGCCACGCAATACTGACGCAGGGGCAATGTAAGCCCTTCAGGTGTGACGCATGCCCTTACTGAGCAACACAAAGGCCGACACAGGCCAGTCAGGCTAACGTACAGGGATTCATAGCAGTGTATTACTGCCATTTTTATTTCTCTATTGGGTGAACCAGTTTTGGTGCCCAGGATTGTTGTACTTAGATTCTGCATAATAATGAAAACCCTCCAGAGCTAGCTACACCTTTTTTCCCGCATTAGGTTTTTTCTGGGGACATTTTTCCAAAAAATACGTGTGTCACTTTTTCTATGAGCATGTTATTAAATATTTGATCTGTATGTGTAGATTGCTAGTTGTATTTACTATTTACTTCTCTAATTTATTGATTTTCTTAGAAATTAACTTGTAACTTAATTCAAGCAGGAGAAGTAAATCAAGATACTGCAGTAGTGTTTCTTAGATTAAGAAATTTTCACATTCCCTAGGTCTAGCCCCATTAGGCCACCTAGGGAAAAAATTTCCCTGGAATCTAGCTAGAGAAAAACTTCTATCTCCTAGAGGCAGCTGCATTGTTGGGTGCCCTCACTCTCCTTAGAACTTGGGCCAATTCAGACGGTGGAATCTCCAGATACCTCAAGCCCTAGCTCTAGGATCAAATTTTTCCTAGGTGTTCCCAAGGATAGAACCTAGTAGGATAAATTTGACCTATCGAAGTAAAAACTCTTGTCTAATCCTTTCCCCTCACCTTTTCCAGGATAGGAACATCATTAGTTGCTAAATTCCATCCCCGAACCTGGGCTGGGTCCACTTGGCCCCGTGTGGTCCCATTTGGTGTCAAAGGCCTTTCATCAAGGACCATTTGGGAATCCAAGTTCCCAAAGTATTTTAGGGATTGAGAACTTCCTTCATAAGTCTTTTTCTTCTCCCTCAACCCTTCAATCCCCCTGCTCTCTCCCTAGAATATTAATTCCCTTGCTTAAAAGGAAAGCATGTCCCACTCTTTATTTTATCTTAGGGAAAGGGTTTCGAGGGTCACTTCCCACCTATTCATTGACATATACTCTACAAGTGACTTCCTAAACTATCGAGACTCCACCCATCAGTTAAATTTCATGAAGAGAAAGGAGCCTTAGCTGTGGTGACAATGGGCTAAGCCTCCATCGTCTCCCTTGTCCTAGAAATTTCCTTCTTAGGAACCCCTTTTAGGTCCACTACTAGTTTGAGTGGTAACAAGTTGTTCACAATTCCATTTGTGAACAACTCTTTGGTATGCCCAATTTTTCCATACTACAGCTCTAAGATGAGTAGTCCAGGGCTATGGAGGTTTACCTTCTTCTCACAGAATCAATCCTCTACAATATAGTGAACTAGGGCTAGTTGGTTGGCCCACTTGACTGTTACTTTAGTCCTTCAAAGTTTGCACATCCTTAGGCCCTATACTTCTACCCTTCTACCAATTTTGTTGTCCTTCACCAGAACAAGAGTTAGGGCTCTTCTTTCACATTAACCTAACAACCCTCCAACTGTACTTGGACTACCATCAATTTTCCCAACCACAGTCAATTATTTTTACTGATCTAGGGCCCACAATATTTTCTTCATCTAGGGCTTTTCAAATCTACCACCTAAAAATGTTTTGAGTCCTCTCAAGATCATTGTTCTTGTGTATCGAAAATTTGATCTTTGTTATCCAATCTATGAAAAAATATGAACTACTCCTCTTATCATACTTCTAACAATCTGTAGATGACTGAACTAGGGTCACAAATTAGCCACTAACAGTCCATTTACTAATTTTTTATAGGTTTATTCAGATCTTTGTCTAAAAATCTATGGAAATTCCACCAAAATCAACTCCTCTACATGTCAATCAATTCTTCATATGGCACATTTCTTCTGCATGCTCAATCTTTTGCTCAGGTTCCACCCTCCTTTGGATATGTTGTCTCCACACATACTGAATCTGCAAATCATCTTCTAGATCTGCGGTCTTTATTGCAGAAATAAACCTCGCTCTAAGGGTCACAACCCGCCTTCTTCTATGCAAATTTGTCACGGTCTTAAGGGCATATCTTATGAACTAAACATGCTAGGAAACTGTCCTAACTAGGGCATTATACTTATTTACTTCAAATTGTTGTAGAACAAACCCTATCCACACATAGAAAAAAACACAACTCTTGCCTCCATAAGAGACTCGACCTAGCTCATATGGATCCATAGATTCTGGGCATTTCTTTGACTAAATCTTGACATGAACTTCAGATCTCAATTTCGACCCTCAAAATAGGGCTAACTTAGTCAATATTACGCCTGCATCAACTTCTGTTATGGCTCTAAATTACAGTGCAAGCCCTCCTCCATTTATGTTGGTCTTTATCAGAGACCTTGCGGCCTACTAACCACCACAAGGCAAGATGGTATCAACCCTCTCTTCTATTTCATGTAGAAAATCTAACGAACGGGATTCTATCTAATCTTGTAATGTACTAAAACACGATACCAAATCCTTCCTACAATTTGTGGAAACAAAACACGATCGCACAATCACATATAAGTAAGAGAAACAAGTTATAAATCGCACAACACAAGAAGTATCTGGGGAAGCAACTGCTCAAAACCCTCTATATCTATTTTTTATTAAGTCAAGGAATCATGAAACAATACAATGCTTAATCTCTCTTGAGATTCTCCAGCACTCTGCCAATTGTCTCTTGTTGATCTAGGCAAAATCGGTCTAATACTTAGCCAATTCTCAGCCTTCATTCAGCCTGCCTTTCTCACGCAATTCCTATGGAATTATCTCCATATTAATTAGGAAAATCAACCTTCCTTGATTGTGTAATCCATCATGGCATCCCAATGAATTTATAATTTCACATGGGAAATTTTCTATAAATACAACTGATAGTTATGTTCCTCTGAAATGTGTTACAATAAGGATGAAGGGTCTTTTTATTATTTAAAAATAAGATAAAACCCTAAACAACCAAAACCCTAACCCGAGGAGATGTAACACTAAGATTTTATGGGCCCTGTTGGGGTTATTTGGGCACCCAACGTCTCGAGGTCGTAACTTTGTCACATGATCTTCGTTTGACACACATGATACCTCGTTAGAAAGATCTCTCCGAGGACTACAACTGCTAATGTGATTTCTATGAAATTTCCAAACCTTTCATGCCCAAAAAATGTCGTTTGGCGCCTCAAAATGGCTCTGGAAGTTTAGGACCCAAAAAATTGACAAAAATAGTAAATTGTGCTATAATTAATACAATTGAAAGAGACAGTGGCGAGGGCCCAAGTGGAATAGGCGGGTGGCCACCAATATCCACCTCGATCATCTTAAATCAAATATCTTGAGCTAACTCAATAATCATGACTTATTTAACTGACACAAGTTGTTATGAGACGAAATTACAATTTATTGTCCAATTTATTTAAGGGAAAAATAAATTAGACGCCTCACATTCCTCACTTCCAGTGTGGGTGCATTTTTTTTGTCCTTTCTAGTTCCCAATTTCACTGTTTCTTGTTTCAAATTTCAACACTCCCTCTCAACAAGAAAGGAATTCAATCTATCCCCATCCGGTACCTTTGGAATGTTCTGCATGCTACACTTCTCTAGTGTTTTTTTCACCTGCAAATCTTGAAACTGAATAACCTCCGAACAACTGAATTAGTATAATGAATCTGTCATCAGAGTCTTTTGACTGCTGCTAGCTACTGCACCTGTTTAGTACTGGATTCTCTGCACTGCGGCTGACATCTGCATCTGTGCCCTTTGAACTATTGCTAACTCTGATTTGTGCTCCATTATTTGACATATGTCACTCTGATTTTTGTCTTGCTAACATCTGACTACATCAATCTAACTGATCCTTCCTACTACTGTTGTACTGTGGGCTCCTTGTAGCCAGTTTCGATCCATGAGACATGCCATCTCAATGGACCTTTCCCAAATTTCTTATCTTGGGATTATGTCTACACGTCACCCCACCTTACACCTCGAGGTATGGTTGCTCCCTCTTCCCATCTGGCTCGAAATTTCCCCCTCATGGAGCTCTCTACTTGAGTGGACGCTTCCACTCGATCTCCTCTGTGCTTCTCCAATTGTGGCAGCTACTCCACAACCTTCTGAGACTGCTTCTCATGAGGATGCATGTTGAGAGGTAATTTATGCTCCCTCTAAACCACCAAGTCTCTAACTTTTTCCTTTCTCCTCAAAGATTTGCATGCATCTGGTACCTCAAGTACATATAGGTTCTTGACTCGCATACAGTGTAATTGTCCCAACGTTACAAAATTTTTCTCAAAAAGGGTTGATTTTAAATCAATGATATCTCCCTCATCCAAGCTCTGATTCGACCGATTTTTTTTTCCATTTGGGTATATTTTTGCAAGGAATCCAAATATTCTATCTGTGTTTGAAAATTTTACACCAAAATCTTCAGATATTCTCTGCAAACTCGCCGCCCAAAAAATTCTTGCTCTGATACCATGTATAAAATCTAACCAACAAGATTCAATCTGATCTTGTAATATACTAAAATAAGATACTGAATCCATCCTACAATTTTCAGAAACAAAACATGATCACACAATCACATATAAGTAAGAGAAATAAATTTTCAATCGCACAACAACATGATGTATTTGGGGAAAGAAACTGCTCAAAACCCCTCTATCTCTATTCTGTATTAAGTCAAGGAATCATGAAACAATACATTAATGCTTAATCTCTCATGATATTATCCAGCACTTTGTCAATTGTCTCCCGTTGATCTAGGCAAACTCGGTCTAGTACTTAGCCAATTCTCATCCTTACTTCATCCTGCCTTGTTCATGCAATTCCTAGGGAATTAACTCCTTATTAATTAGTAAAATCAGTCTTCCTTGATTGCGCAATCCATCATGGCGTCCCAATGACTTTATAATTGCACATGGGAAATTTTATCTGAATACAACTAATAGTTATGTTCCCTTTAACCTCTTTCTCAACTGGGTATTCCTCGAAACTGACATGCATGAAACTATTAATAGTGAATTATCATTTATATGATTGATCACTCATTGTGAATTAAATCTAATTTAATTCACTGGACCTCTCACTAGCTCATCACTAAGTTAGAACTAGTTAAACTGATTTTAACTCATTTAATTGAGTTAATTACACTTGCACCCCACTAATGCATCAACTTCAACTAGACCACAAAATTATTAGAATCCCTCTAGATGCTTCATCTTAGACCCTCAAGTACTTGAATTTCTTGAGCTAACTCGGTCATCATGACTTAATTAACTAACACAAGTTGTTATGAGATGAAATTACAATTTATTGTCAAATTTATTTAAGGGAAAAATAAATTAGACACCCCACATTCCTCACTCCTAGTGCATCAAAATTCCTCACCAGTGTGGGTGCATTTTTTTTTGTCCTTTTTGGTTTCCAATCTCACTATTTCTTGTTGCAAATTTCAACATTTCATAATTTGATGTGGCCTTCACACAAAAAACACCATTGAAATCACATGCCCAGATTCTCATGAGAAACCTCTCTTAAGCTCGATCTACCAGAAGAGAACCAACAATATTCTATCCTACTTCCTAGCGCAAACTGACCATTAAGGTATGAAAAATTCTTATGAACCCTCACATGATGATCTTGCTCTTGGAGGATGATTATGAAATCCCTTTTGCAACCCTTACTCGGCCCTCGTACTCGACCTACTTTAGGAATACATCTCTCTTCACCCACTTGATGTTCTAGATAGTGGGAATACATGTCAAACATGTTAACATGTGCCAAGTGATAAGGCATGCCAAGATGTGAAAGGGTGTGTCAATGCATGTCAAGGACTGTCAAGACAACAAAAGGGAGAAAAAAGTTAAACTACAAGGAAATGAACACATAAGAGGGTTAATAAGTCATCAATTTACCTTTTCCAAGAGGGGCATGCTAGGCACACCAACACTAGGCGGCAATAGGTGCCAAGTGCAAAGTCTTAGTGCATTCTAAGTACCAATTATTCCTTTGTTGCTTCTCATCTACTTTCCAACAATTGATCATCACAAATAAATTTAATATTAAACCATGCCAAATCATACCAAGGAATCTCAACATATTCCATACATGTTAAGGCTTTCCAAGCGCCAACACGTGCCAAGCGCCAATATTCTTCAGGGACTAGTGTTATGCATGTTATGAAGTGGAAGGGAATGTTGAAGAGTGCTAAGGTGTGCTAGAGAGTTATAATGCATGTTGATGAGTGTTAAGGATTACTAGGAAAAAAAATTAAGGGAGAACTAGGTAAAAATTCAAGGAAGTTAACGAATATGAGGAATGTGTGGCAAAGACTAGTGTTAATGAGTGTTATTTGTCATGCCAAGGAGGGAGTGACAAGGTATGCTAAGCATTGGTAAGGCATGCTAGGGAATATCAAGGCATGTCAAGAATTCCCAAAGTGTGCTTGGGAGTTCTAGGGTGTGCTAATTATATCATGTGCCAATTAATAGTGCCAAGATATGCCAATACATTCTAGGTGCTAAGGATGTGGCGCAGGGTTCCAGGGTATGTCAATATGTGTCAAGGCAATAAAAGGAAGAACCAATAAGAGGGTTAATAAGTCAGGACTTAATCTTTTTGAAAAGGGGCATGCTAGGCACACTAATAATAGGTCCCAATACATGCCAAGTGGCATTGTGTGCCAAGTGCTAATGTATGTCAATGCATTCAACAAAGGTGTTACAGGACATGCTAGGGACTATATGAAGCATTCCAACACATGCTAGGAGAGTTCCATGTTGTGCTGATGCATGCCACCATGTGCTTGGGCGTCAGTATCATCACAAGATGTTCTAGGTACAAAGATGTTCCAAGACATGTGGGGTGCTAAGAAATGTTAGTGTGTGCCAAAGGATTAATTTAAGGTGTGCCCAGTTTGTTGAGGATTGTTATGTCTTTCTCATTAATAGAATTGTCAAAGCTTGATTATGTATTAAATAATATATTTCCTACACACAATAGTGGAACTTTATCTAAAGCGAAATTGCTAGATAATAAACTTAATATATATGAATCATGTGTTGACTCATAGGAAATCTCTATTCAAATAGTCATTACTTGAGGGAAATGATACACACTAATTACTTCTAAAAAAATTGAATAACCCTAACCACTATGGCCTTAAACATATTATAAAAAATACTTCACAATAATGGTATTAAAACATTATCTTTTGACAAAAAAAATATATTAATAGGCACATAACATCATCAAAAACTCATTGGAATGATCAATAATGACGGGCATTTTTTGACCGTCACCAAAAGTAACAAAAAGAGCATTGGTGAGGGTCATTAAAATTTCATCACTAGAAGTGTCACCAAAGAGAGAATTAGTGATGGGCCTTTAACGACCCTCACCAAAAGTGTCATTGAAAATATCTTTGGTGACGGACCATAATGGACCATCACTATATACACTTACAGTGACGGTTTTTTAATGATCAATGATGACGGACATTTTTTTACCATCACCAAAAGTAACAAAAAGAGCATTGGTGAGGGTCATTAAAATTTCGTCACTAGAAGTGTCACCAAAGAGAGAATTAGTAATGGGCCTTTAACGACCCTCACCAAAAGTGTCATTGAAAATGTCTTTGGTGACGGACCATAAATGACCATCACTATATACACTTACAGTGACGATTTTTTAAGGACTGTCACCATATGTGACATTGGTGACGGACCTTAAAGGTCCGTCACAAGCATGACCCTCACCAATGTTCTTTTTTCTTGTAGTGGGGAAGCGGTCCCTAGGTGGAGCTGATGTTGTAACTTATTTTTACTCCTGTAATGTTTTGTAGTTTTTCATTTATTTTCAAAAATAATATATATATATATATATATAATAAAAATAATAAAAAGAAACAAAAGAATGAAAAGAAGTTAAAAATTAAAAAAAAAAATGAAAAGAAAGGGATTTAAAATATATATATATATATATATATATAGATAGATAGATAGATCCTAATGTTGTGACTACATCCAAATTCCGCATCATTTTTATTTTAGTATTTTTAAATCCTTTGTATTTTAAAAAGGGTTATTTATTTGTAAATAAATAAATGTGATTGATGTTTTGGATAGTGTTAAAGTGTGTTTAATTTTAGACGGACGAGATCGGCCCTGCCCAGATCAATGAGCCCGGTCATTTGCAAGAGTCCCCACATTGTTGATGGTTTATAGAGGGGGGGGAGGTCTGCAAATCGATTTTCCTGATCTCGCCTTTGGGTACGGGGCAGCCTCACATCCATCATGGTAGGCCCCTACCTAATACCACAAAAAATTCCAACGCCCCACCCCCCCACCCCCTGCAAACGGTCATTCCTCTGTTATTCTTATCGACATTTTGCCTCTCACCAAACCTCCACTCTATTTAACCATTACCACATTCCTGATAAATTTACCAGATATTTTTTATGCATTAAATCCCTGCCAAAGTTCGAAACATTCAATTCTCTCGCGCCATTTACTGTTACCCGATTTCACCCGTTATCAAAATTTGATTAAAAACATATCCATTTTCAAAATACACTCTTTACTGCATTCTCCTCATAGTCAAGACTTCCAGCATGGATCTACAAGCGAATGCCAGTGATTTTCAAGATTCTGATCATCCTATTTCTGGGTAACTTTTCTTTTATCCTTAGATATTTCTATTTTTCCTAATGGCTTCCCATAAAAGAAAAAAAAAATTATCTATAGATAATATAGTGCTACTTTTTGTAATCAATTTAGATGAACTACCTTTAGTTGATTCCCAATTCAAAATTGCAAAAACCAGTTGCGAGTTCGACGTATATCAACTTCACAATTATAAATATCAATATGCTAGTGATGAATTCTCATTTTTGGAATCTCTAATACCCCAAATTTTTTTCCTCAAGCGACCTACCAGTTCCCAGATTTTTTTTTCTTGGTGTGAAGCCCACTATCTTCCAAGTCAGAGGTCTATCATTGCTCAGAATAATGAGAACTTGTTTTATGTAACTCCTGAATCAATTTTCCAAGCCTTTAAATCAAATTCTCGAGAATCCCTACACATGTTTTCTATTGATGCATTAATGGATATTTACTAGAAAAATTCCTTTGTTGAAAGGGCTTATATTTTTTAATCTTTTATGCCTGATAATTCTGAATTACCCAGGACCAATTCTCCCTATGGTGTTGCAATATTCCCTAGTTTAGGTAGGTCATTTCCCTAGTTTCTTGTCTATTATGATATCACATTGACCAATGGGTTGATGAAGTAATTTTTGTATTTTTCTCAGTCTTTTATTCTGGTAAAAAATATTTATTCGTGTTCAATTACAATCAATTCCTTTTAGACATTATTCATGATAATCTTTTCAAGTTCAGTGTTGAAGGCTCTTTCAAGCACCAATAATTTTTGGTCTATATGTTTTTATTGCATCAATCTGATAGCTTTAAGTTTCCTTTGCAGAAGTTGGATATTACAAGAATCCCAAAGTTAAGTATTCAATATACCTCACTAGTGAGAAAGACTTATGAAGAGTTCTCCTTTAGTGATTTTTTTCAATCAGTTCTTGTATGTAGAAAATTATTTATTAACCGTGATGTTGTTCCTATGATTTCTACCGATATTAAATGAAATTTACATCTTAGTGAATAGTCAAAGGTTGGAGACTAGTATTTATACCATAATTTTACAGAAATTAGAATTTATAGATGTGAGCTTCAATCATATAAGTTTCCAATCTTCTTCCCAATGATATTTTTTTCTCTTGAATATATTATACAAACGATGAATGTAGATTATTTTCATTTTGGTTCTCTAAAACAAAATCCCACTTTAAATTGAAAGCATGGTTTGGTCCATGTATAGCCAACACAAGAGTTGCAAAGAAAGAAGTTAATGTCTTATTGAAACATATGAAGTTCAAGTTGAGTTTTAGTTGGTCTTATGACCCACTGGAAATAATATCATCAGCAATATTTGCACATAACTCAGCACCTTATGTTCATATAGCTAAAACATAAATCGAGAACTTTGCCAATAAAGAAGAATGGGAGGAAAATATTTTGCAAGAAGATAAAGAAGAAATTCCCAGTCAAATAGTGTGAGACACTCCAAAGACCAAAAATAAATAATTTAAAACGCCAAGGGAGTGTCAGTCTCCATTAGGATCATATTTGCAACAAAAAACTTTCAAAGTCACAAAGAGAATAAAAACAACAAATAATGATGAATAATAGTCCTCAGAAGTACAAACTTCTGAAGGACCTTCTATAATTATTCTTACAGGAGAATCACCATTTTCACTGAGGAAAATTGAATAAATTATAATAGATTCTCTTTCTCCTTCATCTCCTTCATCCTATCCAAAAACATTCACATAAATTATTAAGTCTTGCAAAAATGAAGTAGAATTCATCATATCCTCAACATTCATTCTATGTAACATAAAGTTTAGATGTTAACATTTGATCCATTCATTTCAAAAACCTTCTTTGCAACAATACCCCTATATTTTAAACATAAAATTTTTCCATTTTAGAAATATTTGATAGCATTACGAAATCATTAAATGATCACATCATGACGTCACAGATGCTCTTTATGGAAAGCAATCTGCCTTTTCTTTTGGCTCATATATTGTTGACCCCTCTAGAATACTTTCTTTTTAAATATTAGATACCATAACTTGAATAATCTTTCTAATTTCAAATCCATTTATCTTACTTCCAAATTAGTTAATAAGTTATCTTATTTACCCCAAACAACTAAATTAATCTCTTTATTTACTCGAAAATATTTCATCAATACCATAGCTTTCCAATACTTAATAAATTAAGTACAATTTCAATTACTTAATAATATTGTAATATTGATATTACTTTAAAAGCATGAAAAAAAGGCAATGCCATTGAATCTCAAAATTAGTAAAATAAATTCAATTTAATAACATCCCTATCAAGGAAGAAGGATCTGCCAGAGTACGATGTCCATAAGTGATTTCCCATAAATACCAAAAATCCATACTATTTGAACGAAAGATTCTTATTGTTACCATTTCATATTGCATGAAACAAAATCAAAGTATATCTTTCCAACCTATAGAAAGACTCTAAAGTATTATTTTCAACAAAAGTCCAAACAAAAAAAATAGAGTGTCCTTTCAAACTACATAATACAAATGTATAAATCATAAAATCTCATTTTCCAAGAATGCATATAAATATTACGAAGGTTATAAAATATTACCAAGGTTAACCACTTTCATAAACTATTTGGGACCAATACTTTTGGTCATATTGAAAACTTCAAACTACATATTACAAAGGCAGGAATCATAAACTCATATTTTCCAAGAATGTATATATAGTAAAATTTATAAAGGATTGCCACACTAAATTATCTACTTAAGGTTTTATAGTAAGACTTACAAAACATTACCACACTAATTTATCTACGTAAGGTTTTATAGTAAAAGTTACAAAAGATTACCACAGTAATTTATCTCGCACATTAACCAAAGTAAATATAACACACCAATATATACATCCATCGACGCTATAAATTACACACTAACATTAGTAAACAAAAATACATAAGTAGAGAATACTTTCTTTTCTGCAAAAAGAACAAATGTTATATTTCAAGAGAAATTTATTTCCTGCAAAAAGAATAAGTGCTATATTTCCATGAAAACATAAATTAGGAAGTAAGTGGTATATTTCCATGAAAACATAAATAAGGAATAATGTGCCCAATGCTAAGTGTTATATTTCTAGGAAAACATAAAGTTGGAACAATGTGCCATCTCCTTCAAAATAATAGCTACTAATTCTGAAACAGGAGTTTTACATAAAACTAATTATTATTAGATTAAAGATAAATGTATAACTTTAAAGGAAACCTACTAAGAGAATGAGGATAAAATTAGCAGAATAGTAAATCTTCTTCAACATATGCTTTCAAAAACATAAATGTATTAACATAATACTAATTCTTATTCAACATATGCTATCATAAATAGAAATTTACAATAAATAAAAGATCCACAAATTGAAAATAAGAACATTAAGTAAACTTATAATGGATAGAAGATATAGAAAATACAATTAAAACTACCATGTTGTTTTCTCACTACCCATTTAAATGAAGAATTACTATTTGGAGTGTTTATTCACCAAGTACTCAAAACAAAAACATATTATTCCATTTCTGTTTCATCCAAGAAAGGTTAATTAAAGAAAAATATAACAAACAGGAACTCAGTCGTTCAACAGCTTTGCTCGCAACTCTAACAGATTGCTAAGATTTACCACCCAACCATATACAAAGGAAACATTTTTCCTTGGAACCCCCATAGGACCAACTTCAACAATAGTGAGAAATGTTGGGAAAAATAAGGAAGATATCCTATCTTCCTACATTTTCATCCAAGAAAGGTTAATTAAAGAAAAATATAACAAATTGGAACTCAGTCGTTCAACAGCTTTGCTCGCAACTCTAACAGATTGCTAAGATTTACCACCCAACCATATACAAAGGAAACATTTTTCCTTGGAACCCCCATAGGAACAACTTCAACAATAGTGAGAAATGTTGGGAAAAATAAGGAAGATATCCTATCTTCCTCTCATGCCACTTAGTCTCAATCAACTAGGATAAATTAATGGTATTTTAATTTAGGAATTTGGTAGTCATTTTGGGAGCATTTCCCTACTCTTTCCTGTCTCCCCCTCTCAGGAAAAATCCTTCCATATTTATAAGCATGGAGTGGAGTGACACCTCACCACCTTCATTCAAAAATTAACTAAATGTACTATTCACCATCCCCCTAAGGTGGCACCTCTCCAAGATTCCCCCTTTTATTTTATTTTATTTAGGTACCTAAATTATGTAATATTCACCACCCATGTGTATAATCCTCTAAATCGGGTAGATTGGATTTAATTCAACTTAAATTTTAACTTATATTAATTCACCTGGTTGATGTAAGCCCTTAAGTGGTGTTTTCCAGTCATAGAATAGGGATTCTACACCCCTATTGTGCACCTCTCCTGACTTGTTAGGACTCTACGCCATTGCTCTATAATTAGGACTCGACGTCCTAGTAGAATAAATACTCCACGCATTTATCTATTCCAAAGATCGAAGACTCCACACCTTGATATTTTGAAACATAGACTTTGCACCCTATTGTTTCGCATATATTCTCATCTATTATTCTCTCAAGCCATATTGTTTTCCTCAAGGTACTGGTTGTGAGCTCATATACATATGATGATCTGTTGGAAAGGCCTTGATTCCCCAAACCTGCACATCATAACCTCATAGATTAAAAGTATCAACAAAATTCATATTGAATTTAATTCAATCACATTTTACCCAAATTTATACATGACCTTCATAGTCATGTGAGCATCCTTCTTAGCAGTAACTAAGTTTGATGCCAAATCATGCTAAATATGCCATAAGCTAGATCTAAAACAAAATCAGGCATAAATCAACATAGATATGATACACATAATCCCCCGGATGTGGGTGATTGGTGATTTTCGGGTTCAGAACCTTAGCACAATGATGCATGAAAGGTTTGGCAAGTGGCGCAGCCACTTTGAAGCCCGCAACACTGCATTAAATGGCCATCTTAACTGGCCTTCAATGTGGCTCTGCAATCAATTCTTCACCATCTACTTGCTCCATAACTCAATGATGGCATCTCCAGAAGCCTCCAGAACTGTAAATGTCCCTCTCGTGAATGTTCCTCTGCCTCTTCAGCTCTGCTTCCCTCTGCTTGCAGAGCATTCGTCTCTCCGCACCACCACTAGTAAGCACTGCCCCATTCTTAGCTGCATTGAGTTTGGGACAGGTTTACACTTCTCGCAGTGTGTTAATTTTCGTCTTTGCATCAATTCCATCCTGAATGCTCCTGGTTTCAACCAGAATTCTCCGCTCTCCACCCCCAGCGTCACCATGCCTAGGTTGCGCCATTGTATGAGATGTCAATATGGTGGCAGTCGTGGGAGACTTCCTCACCCTTCGCCTTCGAGCCCCTCATCTATGATTCACTCATCGCCTTCGTCTGAGTTTTTCTCCCCCTGCTACCCTGACACACGTAGCGGTAGAGGTAGAGCCCGCTTCTCCAACTTCCAATCCTTGCATTCAGGCCCTTCTGCTCCTTCCAACCCATCCAGCTCTCAATCCTCTCTTTACTCTACCCAATTCACCTATCAGTGCACCTTGTACAAGCCCACTATTACCGCCACCATCTATGTCAACTTTCAGGAGGAGACGCCCGATGCTTCTCCGGGTAAGAGTCGTGCTGAGCCTTAGGACAAGGTTCAAAGAGAG
Source organism: Pinus albicaulis (assembly GCA_034641835.2). NCBI lineage: Eukaryota > Viridiplantae > Streptophyta > Pinopsida > Pinales > Pinaceae > Pinus > Pinus albicaulis. The sequence continues at coordinate 856,331,434 of CM076572.1, forward strand.
CCTCTGGCCTGCAAGTGTATTCGGGCTCAAGTTAATGAAGGCACTTCTATTGCAGACAATGCAGAACTAACTCGGATGACTGGTATTATTCTGGAGAAGGTTTACATAGATGTTGTTCATGCCGCAATGGAGGACTTCAAAGCCTACAACTGCCGAATCGTGGAAGAACGCCCGAATCCACCTCATGACAGCTAAGCCTGCCAGCTTATTTTGGAATCAGGTTCTCAGCACCCATTCTCATGGATGCATTTTAGTTTTTTTGGAATATTTTGCTAGCTCTGCAATTATTGTAAACAAAACTATGTTTTTTGAGCCGGTTTCCCCTATGAGGGCGGCACTCATCTTTTGGATTCGACTGGTTTCCCATTCTTGGGCAGTCGATAACTTGTTTTGGATGTTATATGCCACGAATTACGGCTAGGAACCACTGAGGCCAAAGCCTCATTGTATATTATGTTACAGTAATAGAAATTAGCTAAATTTAGAAAAAAATATATATGATACACATAATCAATCGCATAGCCACACACAAGAGGAAATATAACTATGTATGTAATATATAAAATATTTTTCCTCAATCAAGTGATCGATCCAAGTCCATAACATATATGTTTTTCATATATAATCTGTAAAAAAATCACCCTATTGTGTGTTAGGATAAATGGGATGCTAAATACTCCCCCTCTTGGGGAAAACTTGGCCTGAAGTTTGATGAAACAAAAATGGAAACTCATGATGCATAGAATATGCATCCTCCCAAGTGGCAGAACTAGGACTATACAAGTCCCATTGGACCTTTACATGGTCCACCATGTGACATATAAGTTTTCGAGTTCAATGGTCCAAAATAAAAATCCGCTCTGCCTTCAGAGCCCCCTAGTATGTTACATGTAATTGATGCCAATCTAAATTGTGAGAAGGATCATGAGCATAATTATGCAATACTAAAATATGAAATACATCATGCGTATGATGAAAAATTGGTGGCAGAGAAAGACAATATGCTACAGGTCCAATCCTTTGAATGATATCAAAAGGCCCGAAAAATTGAGGAGAGATTTTGGATCATTTCCCAAATTTAATAGAGATTCTTTTAGGTTTTACTTGAAGAAAAAAAATATCCTTCTTTAAAACTACGATCCAATCTATGCATATCAACATAGCTCTTTTGTCTATCCTATGCTTCCTTTAACATTTTTCTTAATGACATACTTGTTCTTCCATTTCTTGAAGCACTTCAGGACCTAACAAGATCTTGTCCTCCAACCTATCCCAACTTAAAGGTGTTTTCCATGGTCTTCCATATAATAGCTCATAAGGTTCCATACCAAGGGAGCGATGATAATTTTTGTTGTATGCAAATTACACTAAAGGAATATAATCTTCCCACTTATATTGTTGATCCATTACATACATTTTAATAATGTCCTCAAAAACTTGATTTACCCTTTCAGTTTGGCCATCAGTTTTCGAAGGATAAGTTGTGCTAAAGTTTAATTGAGTTTGGAGGGCTCCCTAAAAGCTAGTCCAAAATCTTCCTGTGAAAATAGAGGCCCTGTCTGACATGATTTTCTTAGGAAAACCATGAATTCTAACGATCTCCTTGATAAATTCTTGTGCTATTTCAGATGCTTTATAAGTATCTCTAACATGTGTAAAATGGGAAATTTTTGTAAGCTTGTCTACCACTACCAAAATGGAGTTATGCCTCCTGCTTGTCTCGAGTAATTCAAAAAAAAATCCATATACATGTCTTCCCATTTGGACTCAGGAATATTATGTGGTTGCAATTAATTCAAAAAAAAAATCCATATACATGTCTTCCCATTTGGACTCAGGAATGTTATGCGGTTGCAACAAAATTTCCTAATGACCGTGTTCTGCCTTAACTAACTCGCATTCCAAACACTTTGCCACACAATTTGCTACATCCTTCTTCATGCCAACCCAAAAGAAATTTTTATTTAAATTTTCATACATATTTTGGACTCCCAGGTGAGCCAGATACACTACACGGTGAGATTATTTCAAAATTCATTCATGAATCCCATTTCTACATGGAACCACAATCTTCTTCCTAAATATCAACATACCATCATCATCACAAGAGAGCCCCTTGAACTTTTTCAGTGATACCATTGATGATTGATTTACGTGAAAGAATATTGAGGGCATAAGATGTAGATGATTGGTGTAAGGAAGTTAGATGTGAACTATGTGGGAAATAGGCCTCGACTACCAGCTAGGTCTATAACTCAAGTTACCCCAAAAAAAAAAAAAGTGTTTTTTTTAATTAATTTGTATATATATGCATAAGTACAACATATATATATGTAAATATTTTTTAACATAAAACTCATCCATCTTTCATACCAATATTGAAAATATATATATATTATTTCTATATGTTAACAATAATTTACATAGACTTTGTATCATGCTTTTGGAATTTCATAATATATAAAAACAAAACACGTTAATCATCACATTAAGTATAAGACTTCCAAATATGAAGAAGAAATCATCCTATCTAAAAACATTCACATAAATTATTAAGTCTTCCAAAAATGAAGCAAACTCATCATATCCTAAACATTCATTCCATGTAACATAAATTTGAGATGTTAACATTTGATCCATTCATTTGCTGAATATTTCTTTGCAACAATACCCTTTATTTTAAACATAAAATTAAGTCATTTTAGAAATATTTGATAGCGTTATGAAATCATTAAATGATCACAGCATGAGGATTCATTTGAATTTCCTCTTCTCTATAACCTATTTACTGACGTGAGATTCTTACTCGTGATGGAAAGCAATCTGAATTTTCCTTTGGCTCATATATTGTTGACCCCACCAGAATACTTTATTTTTAAATCTCTCATACTATAACTTGAATAATATTTCTAATTTCAAATCCATTTATCTCACTTCCAAATTAGTTATCTTATTTACCCCAAACAACTAAATTAATCTATTTATGTACTTTGAGAATATTTTATCAATACCATAGCTTTACCTGTAAAATATTCCAAGAGAATTTATATATATCCTAAAAGGAAAAATTCAACATAATTAGTATTATATAAATAACGGTAATATTTTTATTGTTACCATTTCATATTGCATGAAACAAAATCGAAGTATATCTTTTCAACCTACATAAAAACTTAAATTATTATTTTCAACGATAGTCCAAACAAACAAAACAAAGTGTTCTTTCAAACTACATTTGCATGCAAATGGATAAATCATAAAATCTCATTTTCCAAGAATGCATATAAATATTACCAAGGTTATAAATGATTACCAAGGTTCTCTGAAAAAATGATTACCAAGGTTAACCTATTTCATAAACTTTTTTGGATCAATACTTTTGGCAATAATGAAACTTTAAACTACATATTACAAAGGGAGGAATCATAAACTCATACTTTTGAAGAATGTATATATAGTAGAAGTTACAGAGCATTACCACACTAATTTAGCTACGTAAGGTTTTATAGTAAAATTTACAAAATATTACCACACTAAATTATCTAAGTTTTTATAGTAGAAGTTACAAAATATTACCACACTAATTTATCACATTGGTAAACAAAAAAAAAAATAGAGATATATGTTTTTCTTTTCTGCAAAATTAAAAACTCCAGTAGCTCCACCCCCAACTCCAACAAAATAGTCATATTTACCACCCAACCATATCCAAATTAAACATTTTTTCCTTGGAACCCCTGAGCTCTATGAGCTCACAAACAGTACCAACTTCAACAATAGTGAGAAATTTCGAACAAACACCACTTAGTCTCAATAAACTAGGTTAAATTAATGGTATTTTAATTTAGGAATTGGGTAGTCACTTTGGCAACATTTCCCCACTCTTTTTGGTCTCCCCCTCCATGGGGAAAAATCCTTCCATATTTATAAGCATGGAGTGGAGTGACACCTCACCCCCTTAATGAAAAAATTAACCAATTTTTTTAGTTATAAAAATTTGTACTATTCACCACCCCCCTAAGGTGGCACCTCTCCAAATTTTACCCTTTTATTTTATTTTATTTAGGTACCTAAATTATGTAATATTCACCACCCATGTGTCTACTTAAGGATTTTTCTTATTATTTATTTTTAAAAAGTAGATAACTAATATTTTGCATTAAAATAATATTTATTTTGAATAATCCTCTAAAGTGGGTAACTGGGATTTAATTCACCTGGTTGATGTAAGCCCTTACATGGTGTTTTTTAGTCAGAGAATACAGATTCCACACCCCTATTGTGCACCTCTCCTCACTTTTTAGGACTTGGTGCCCTTTCCCTATACTTAAGACTCCACTTCCTATTAGAATAAATAATCCACGCCTTGATCTATTCCAAATATCCAAGACTCCACACTTTGATCTTTCAAAAGTTAGGACTCGACGCCCTAATATTTCCCATATATTCTCATATATTCTTCTATGGAGCTATATGGTTTTCCTTAAGGTATTGGTTGTGAGCTCATATGCATATGAAGATCTGTTGGCAAGGCCTTGTTTCTCCATACCTGCAAATCATAACCTCATAGGTTAAAAGCATCAACAAAATTCATAATAAATTTAATTCAATCACATTTTACCCAAATCTATACAAGAACTCCATAGTCATCTGAGCATCCTTCTCGGCAGTAACTAAGTTCCCTACCAAATCCTCCTAAATACAAGGCCAAGCATGTATAATCATATACATCATAAATAATCAACAATATTATGGTCTGTTAACTACTACACATAGTACCTTCCATTCATATGTCATAAGCTAGATATGAAAGAAAAGGAGGCGCAAAACAACGTAGATATGATACACATAATCAATCACATAGCCACACACAAGAGGAAATATGACTATGTATGAAAAATATCTATAACAGTGTTCCTAAATCAAGTGATCGATCCAAGTACATAACATATAAGTATGTCATATATAATCCATCAAAAACTAACCCTCAATAGGGGTCTCAAAACTGTACTAGGAAAAATGGGATGTTACACCTAGAATATGATTTGTTTATTCAACATGAAATTCAAAATTTGTTTTTGTCTAGGCCTACTTTTGAAAAATACACAGAAGTTGATGAGTCATACAGGAAGTTAACAAAATTTTATATCCCATATGATAAGATGTGGAATACATTACTTGATCTCATCGAATGAAACAAAATGCAAATTTTCACTAACTAGAAAGCAGTTAAAGAGGAGCATACAACAAAATAGCGGGGTCACTACACAGAAAATATGATTTCCACCAGCAATCATCAAGCAATGCCCTTGAAATATGTGTTGAGTGTTTAAATCAATTCATAATTGCTATTTTTCAGTTTTGTTTTTGTAATATGCAAATTAGTTTTGGATAATATTTTAGTTTGTAATAAATTTTGATTCAAGTTTAGATATTTTGAGTATAACTCTATAAATATTTTGCAATTCAAAGAAGATAGGGTTGAACCCTTGTGATGATTCAGTAATGTGAATGTAATATTTTAAGTTATTTCTGAAGATAATTGAAGGATTCTGGATTCATTCTGAACAACTTGGGTATCTATGTGAGCTTTTCCAGTTATTCATTTATGTTTTCCATTTTTATTTTTGCATATGTTCAAGGTAAAATAGGAGTTTGGATAAGGCTAGATTCAATCGCAATATCCTTGAAATACCCTTGCAAAGTTATAATTATTAAAAGAGATTAATTAACTAAATAATTTGTCTTAGTTAATTCCTTTAAATATTTTAATTGTTTCCTTTTGTCATCTCTTGGACATGTATTGTTTGGTTATCGAAAGCTTCTACATGCATATTTTTTATATGATAAATTAGATGTTGAATATGAATGTTTAAAGAAATATATACCTTCTTAATTTTTTCTTTCCAAATGATTTTAAATATTAATTCTATTAGAAACGAAAAATTATCCCTTCTATTTTCTCAAAAATACTTAGGATTTACATGTGTTTAAAGGTTTAATGCATTGGTCATCCAATTAAAATAAAAACCTTACTTAGATTCTTTGGCACAATTCCCTAGCCTAGAACTGTCTACAAAGATACAACACAAGCAAACCAATATTAGAGGTCTTATATATGCTTCTCTGAAGGGATAACCTCTTCTTCTCTCAATAAGTCAGGATCCCTCTTTTTCCCATGAAATAAATAAATAAGTAACAATGCACAACCCTATAAAAATAAATAAAGGAGAAAGAAGATAAAGTTTTCCTGCATAGAGAGGTGAAGCAAGAAACTTCGTTGAGGTATTGTCCAGGCCTAGTAGCAGGGGAGAAATGTTTGTGTCCCTGAAGTGACTCCGTTGGGGTACTATCAAAGCCTGCTCGCAAAAGAGCAATGTTTGTGTCCCTGAAGTGACTTCGTGGGGGTATTGTTCAAGCATGTCGGCAGCAGAGAAACACCAGATATTAAAAGCTAAATTCTCAAAATCTAAAGCTCGTGAACTTCATTACCATTTCCCGATTCGAAACATTATGTGATCGTTGACCTTATGTTTATGTTTACTCAATAAAAGGAATGAAGGGGACTATTTTTATGCATAGAGTAAGTGGGGAAGTCATGGTAATTTTAATGATGAATCAGTACTCCCTGAAGAAATTGATCAGATGCTCAATTTTATGCTCAAATTTCAAATTTTTAATAATGGCATGAAACCTAAAATACCACGTAGTGGTCATCATTCTGAATTTGACACACTTCATTTCGCGAAAAATGGACTTTGTATGCTCCCGGAAATGAGTTTTGCTTGTTTGCACAAACAGGGAAAAAAATGGTGACAGGGAGCCCAGTCAGCAATCCGTAATTCTAACATGGCATGTTTCCATGGGTAGGTTCAATGTTTGGTCAAATTCCTCCAGTGAATGATTACTTTTTAAGTGGCAATATGTTATTGGCTAAGAATTCGGGTTATGTGGCAATTTTTGTTTGGTTTAAATTTTGTCTAATTGGGTGAGGGCATGTGGTGCAGCCTGGGGCCGCCACGTGCCCACCCCATGGTGGATCATGGATCAAACTTTTTTGGTTCAATTCCAGGTGGAGGCATCGAGGTTTGACCCCGCAACCTCCCACAAGCCAGTGCCACGCAATACCATTCCACCATACCATGAGTCTTAACCTTATAACGCTGCCACATATATTTGAATATTGCAATGTTTAATGATAGGGGAGAGGGGGCTAGCCACCAATGCATAGGACCAAAGCTCATAACCACCGGCAGGGGCTAGCCACTAGTGCATAGGACCAAATCTCATAACCACCGGCGGGGGCTAAGCACAAATGCGGAGTTTTAATATTAAGTCGAGTTGAGTTTAACCTTAATCCTGTATTAATTAACACTAATCCACATTATTATCGCTAAACTAGATTAGCACATAAAGCATTGAGTTAAGGGCTAAAGAAGGGTTAATTAGTGCTAATAGCGCTTAATTAATTTAATGAAGATTAACTTGGTGGACCACCAATTTCGGTGGAAAATACCAGTTTAACTCCAGCTAGCCAAATTTAACTCTAGTTAGCTAAATTTATGCCTGAAATTGTGGATAAAATGTAAATGGTCATAAATTTTGGAGTTTCCGACCAAATCAGGTGCAGAAAGAGGGTAGATGACCATTTTTGGGCATGCTAGACTCATTGGTGTAGGTTTTGGGAGTACAAAATCATTGTAAGTAGGTTATTTTACAAATTTTAGGATAATATAGAGGCTCAAGATATGGAAGTTGGACCAAGGAGATGTAGCCCAGGAGGGGTGAACTCCTTCATCAAATATATGTGTTGATGTGTTGTATGGTGATGTGTTGTACTTTTATTTGATGCTGATTCAACCTTTATTTTATGTTAAATTTTTTATTAAATAGTTAGCATATTTTGACACATAGGAAATAGTTAAGTATAACTTGGTCTAGAGTAGAGTTAGGTAAAGTGTGTTTCTTTACTATGTGCATTTGTAACTTATAATCTGATAGTCACGATTTGTAGTGATCTGACGGTTCACTCTCTCCTCAGTATTAACGACACTTGGTCTGTGACTTAACACTAGATTGGCCCATAATCTCTATTTAAAAAGCATGGAGGGTCATCTATCCGATAACCGTTTATGAGAGAAACATATGTAAACTTTCTTTTTATATTAATAAATTTCTTGAATTGGTCACATTGGCCCAGGCTGTGGATTGTTTCCCTCTTCGAGGGTTTTAACCACATGATATACTGATGTACTAATTTGTGATCTGTTTGTGAGCGGTGACCTTTGGTGTTTGATCTAAGGAACTTACCCTGTAAATTCCTACATGGTATCAGAGCTATTTTGAGGGACGCATCCATTGTTGATTCAAATCCGAAGCCGGTTTTACTGCATGTGAATGTCGTTTTCTAGATATACTATTTATGAACTTTTGTGGGCTTGCAAAATGGCTCTATTGTATCCAAAGTGCTTGTTACAGTGAGGAACCTCTTTCACTTCATGCGAAAAGGTTTCTGGTTGCCCAAGTTATGCCATTTTAGATCTGGAGGTATAAAGTATATGTTTTGCAATTATATTTATTAATAATTTTGTTTATTTCGGTTCCCTCTATTTATTTCGGTTTATATTTTTTCTATTGCCGAATCTATACCATCTTCTCTGTGTACGCTTTTTGCTCTACGTTGTGTGTGATCTTGGCAAATCAGAATCAAGAAGACAGGATTTTTTTTTCTACGTATGCTCTTTCCCCACGTTTTTGTGCGATCTCGGGATATCAGAAATAGCAAAAAAGGGATAGTTGTCAATAATGCTAGCCGAAAATCTAACTTTCTGTCGTAAGGGTTGTATTTCATTTTTTTTTGTACTCGTATTTTCTGTTTTTTTGCAGTAAAAAGCACGCACACCAAAGAGTAAAAAAAATAGAGGTGTAAAGTTAGTTTATGAGAATAGAGGTCTCAGATTCAAGTCTCTTTCTCAAGCTTATTTTTCTAAAAAGGTTTTTTTTAAAGGGGCGGGACGTTTTTTTTAAAGTAAAACTTTATCATCAAATTTCAACCGTTCTCATAACTTTTCAGCATCTACAACTCATTTTTTCAAAAAGGCGTAACTTTTTCATCCAGAAGCCGTTTTTCTAGCTGTTTTTTTTAATCAGCCTAATTTTTCAAGATCTTTCCATTAGAGTAGTTATTTTCAGCGCTTTTCAGCTTCAAGTTTTAAAAAATGAAAATTTCTTGCCCGGTTATTCTTAACAGCACCAATTATTTTCAATGGCTACCTCACATGGTAGATTTACTAGGAAGTAAAGGGCTTTATAGAATAGCCACAAGACAAGAAACTAAACCTACCATTGGAGATAAAGCCGCTAAATGGGAAAATAAACAAGATCAAGCACGAGGTTTTATAGGAATGTCCATTGCTCAAGATCTTCGATTTCATATCCTTGAAATTGAAACCCCTTTTGAAGCCCTGAAAAAGCTAAATATTTTTTTTGGCATTCAAAATCAAATCAAGGCCCACCAGCTTGAAAATTAGTTGCTTAATTTGGACCCTAATAATTGTGGGCCCTAATTTGATTTTGAATTCCACCTTCCATTCCACTAAATAAGCCATCATTTCTCAAGGAATATCCTACAAGAACCCCTCTTTTGATGTCTTTTGCGATTCTTTGATAAGAGAACAAGAAAAAATATTACACCTTGGTCTTATCACTTCTGGAAACGCTTCTAAGAAAGCCTTAGCAGCCCAACAACAACCATATCAAAATAATCCCAAGAAGAAGTATCTTAAAAAGTATGGTCCTAAACCAAACAAGGGCCCTAAGCAATTTTAGCTACAAACTGAAAAAGAAACTCACCAAACCGATAAGGCAACTAAAAACAAAGGTAAGAAAACAGATAGACATTGCAACTTTTGTAATCGTGATGGCCATGTAGAGTCCAAATTTTTTAAAAAGATGGAAGCCTTGGAAGTAGAAAAGAAGAAGCACCACATCAATTTGGAGACCTCTTCAACTTCATCTTCAGGAATGGCACTTTTTTCTTGTGGTTGTCAAGCATCTGGTTATGCATTAAATGTATCTTATTCTTCTCATTCTCATGAGTGGCTCATTGATTCTGGAGCTTCTTACCACATGGCCAAAAATAAAGCTATGTTTTCTTCTTTAAATTATTGTAACACCAAACATATTTATATTGGTGATGATAGATCTCTTAGTGTTGTAGGATCTAGAACCATTAATCTAGATAACGGCCAGTTTAATGATGTACTATGTGTTCCTACCTTGTCCTACAACCTTCTATCTGTTTATCAGATAACTCATTCAGGTGAAGGGAAAATAGTAGAATTCTCACCTCATGATGTTGTAATCAAGGACCTCAAAGATTCTAGACATATTTTAGCTATTGGAATTGTTGATGATTCCACAAGGTTGTATAAGTTTGACAACTTTGGGTGATCATGTCTTCCCTCCGTTTTTGTTGCTCATAATGATGAAGTGAGTAAACTTTTGCATGAGTGATTTGGTAAATTAAACTATCGCTCTCTTCAAACTCTATGTAAAGAAAATATGGTGACAGGTCTTCCTATGGTATATTGCCGAGATGGTGTTTGCTCCGGATGTGTACTCAGAAAACATCATTGGGATAGTTTTCAAAATCGTGCCTCTTGGCACGCTTCAGCCCCTTTGCAACTTGTGCACAGTGATTTATGTGGTCCACTTCCTATTTTTTCTTTCTCTGGTTGCAACTACTTCTTAACTTTCATTGATGATTTTTCCAGATGCACTTGGGTGTACTTATTAAAACTCAAGAGTGAATTTTTTAATATGTTCTTGGCCTTTAAGGCCTTTTTTGAGAAACAATATGGACATCAAATTATTTAGTTAAGATCAGGCAATGGAGGAGAATATGTTAACAACAAATTTATCAACTTTTTCATTGAGCATGGAATTCAATTGCAGCATACTGTTCCATATACTCCACAAAAAAATGTTGTAGCTGAAAGGAAGAATCGCACCTTAAAAGAAATGGCTAATTGTATGCTTCAATCTAAATGACTTAGTCTCAATTTTTGGGCAGAAGAAACTAATTGTGAAAATTACATAGTAAATCACACTCCTACTAAGGTTTTAAGGAATGTAACTCCAAAACAATCCTGGAGCTCAATAAAACCAAATGTAAGTCACTTTCATGTTTTTGGAAGTGATTCTTGGGCCCATATTCCAGATGCGAAACATAAAGCCTTAGAACCTAAGAGTGAAAAATACATTTTTGTTGGATATTCTGAAGATGTCAAAGGATATAGAATTCTTCAACCAAAATCTAAAAATATAATCATTAGAAGAGATGTAAAATTTGATGAAAATATCAGCTTGTGAGCCTAGTTCGGCGGGTGTGCCACCTTAAGCCTGCGAGCCTGATTTGGCATATGTGCCACCTCTCTCTATCTCTTCCTAATTTGCTAGTATGCCTTCTATTTTAGATGATGATAGCGAGGATGAAAATCCTCCTCCACCTCTTAAAGATATTCCTTCTACTCTATAGCTCCCAATATGGGTCCGCTCTACTCGAGATGTAGCAGGTTCTCTTGCAGGTGACCCTGCAAATCGATGACGTACATGTTCTCAGTTCGAAAGAGCCTCTTCCTTATTGGCTCAACTTCCAAAAAATCCTAATCTAGACACCTTTGAAGAAGCTTCTGATCATCCAGATTGAGATGAAGCTCTGAATGAAGAATATCGTTCCAAATTGGCAAACGATACTTCGGATATTGTTCCTCTTCCAAAAGGAAGAAAACTTGTCAGATGCAGATGGGTTTACAAAACAAAGTTTGGACCAGATGGAAAATTGGATAGACATAAAGCTCATCTTGTTGCTAAAGGATTTTCACAAGTTGAAGGCATTGACTATACTGAAACCTTCTCCCCTATTTCCAAAATGAATTCTATCCGCCTTGTTATTTCCCACGCTGCCTCCTTTAAATGGGAATTCCATCAGATGGATGTTAAATATGCCTTCTTACATGGAGGTTTTCATGAAGAAATATACATGGAACAACCCCCTTGTTTTATCCAAAACTACTCTAGCCTTGTTTTTTGCCTTAGGAAGTCTCTCTATGGTCTCAAATAAGCTCCTCGGGCTTGGTATGCCAAAATGGATAGATTTCTATTAGATAATGGCTTTTCTAGTTGTCATTCTGACAACACTGTCCACACAAATAAAGTGGGTAAGTCCTTCACCATCCTTGTTCTTTATGTTGATGATATTATCCTTACTGGTAGTGATCCCAACCATATAAACCATGTGAATTATAGCCTCAAAAAGAAGTTTGAAATGACAGACTTAGGACACTTGCATTATTTCCTTGGTCTTCAAGTCTTGCAATACAAAGAAGGTAATACCCTCTCTCAGTCCAAGTATGCCTGTGATATTCTACGCTACTTTCACATGGAAGGCTGTAAGCCAACCCCTTCTCCCTTTTAGTCTGGAGTCAAGCTTTCAGTCACTTGTACTACCCCTGAAGTTGATGCTACCTTATATCGTCAACTTGTTGGTAAACTTTTGTATCTAACCCATACCCATCCTGAACTTTCTTTTGTCGTTGGTCTTGTTGCTCAGTTTATGCACCAACCTCATGAAAGTCACTGGAAAGCAGCTAAAATAATACTTTGATATATTCGAGATACAATTCAGTTTTGGATTCATTACAGTGCAGGAGCATCTCCATTGTTGATTGGTTTCACTGATTCTGATTGGGATGGTGACCCTAATGATCGAAAGTCTACTACAGAATATGTATTCACTCTTGGTTCAGGACCTATTACCTGGTCTTGTAAGAACAAAGTGTCATCTCTCTTTCTTCGACAGAAGCAGATTATCGTGGTGTCATTGAAGCCAGCAAAGAATCCATGTGGCTTCGTGAGATCCTGTCTGAATTTGGTCTTCATCAGCAGCATCCAACTACACTTTGGTGTGATAATCAGAGTGCCATTCAGCTTTGCAAAGATCCAGTTCAGCACCAACGTATGAAACACATTGAGCTTCATATACACTTCATCAGAAAGCTCATTCATGATCGTGTTTTGGAAGTACAGTATTGTTCAACCAATGATCAAGTTGCCTATATCTTTATAAAGGCTCTCACAGAAATGAAGTCTACCAAAGTTAAATCCATGCTTGGACTTCAAGAAATTTATCATTAAGGGGGGATAAGCTAATGCCTCCTTCCTTCTCCTATTATGTCACCTTTGTAAATCCTTCAATCCTATCCCATGTTGTTCTTAAGGGGGGATTTTAGGATATTCTGACACATAGGAAATAGGCTCCTATTGTGTCACCTTTGTAAATCTTTCAATCCTATCCCAAGTTGTCCTTAAGGGGGGATGTTAGGATATTCCGACACATAAGAAATAGTTAAGTATAACTTGGTCTAGTGTAGAGTTAGGTAAATTGTGTTTCTTTACTATGTACATTTGTAACTTATAATCCGATGGTCATGTTTTGTAGTGATCTGACGGTTCACTATATCCGTGGTATTAACGACACTTGATCCATGGCTTAACACCGATTGGTCCATGATCTCTATTTAAAGAGCATGAAGGGTCATTTTTCCAGTAACCGTTTATGAGAGAAACATATGCAAAATTTCTTTTTATATTAATAAATTGCCTGAAGTGGCTGCATTGGCTTAGGCCGTGAACTGTTTCCCTCTTCGAGGATTTTAACCACATGATATACTAGTGTACTGATTTTTGATCTATTTGTGAGCGGTGACCTTTGGTGTTTTATCTAAGGAACTTACCCTGTAAAATCCTATAATTGGGTGAGGGCACGTGGTGTAGACTGGGGCTGCCACGTGCGCCCCCCCCCCCCCACCATGGTGGATCATGGATCAAACTTTTTTGGTTCAAGTCCAGGCAGAGGCGTTGGGGTTCGACCCCGTGACCTCCCACAAGCCAACGCCACGCAATAGCATTCTGCCATACCATGAGTCTTAACCTTATAACCCTACCACATATATTTGAATATTGCAATGTTTAACGACAGGGGGAGAGGGGGCCAGCCACCAGTGCATAGGACCAAAGCTCATAACCACCGGCGGGGGCTAAGCACAAATGCGGAGTTTTAATATTAAGCCGAGTTGAGTTTAACGTTAAGCCTGTATTAATTAACACTAATCCACATTATTATCACTAAACTGGATTAGCACATAAAGCTCTGAGTTAAGGGCTAAAGCAGGGTTAATTAGTGCTAACCGCGCTTAACTAATTTAATGAAGATTAAGTTGGTGGACTATCAAATTTCAACGAAAACTACCTGTTTAACTCCAGCTAGCCAAATTTAGCTCCCGTTAGCTAAATTTATGCTCGAAATTGCGGAGAAAATGTAAATGGTCATAAATTTTGGAGTTTCTGACCAAATCAGGTGCATAAAGAGGCTAGATGACCATTTTTGGGCATGATGGACTCATTGGTGTAGGTTTCAGGAGTATAAAATCATTGTAAGCAGGTCATTTTGCAAATTTTATCATAATATAAAGGCTAAAGCCATGGAAGTTGGACCAAGCAGATGTAGCCCAGGAGGGGTGAACAACTTCATCAAATATATGTGTTGATGTGTTGTATGGTGATGTACTTCACTTTTATTGCTGTTGATTCAACCTTTATTTTATGTTAATTTTTTCATTAAATTAACATGAAAAACACTCATGAGACTTGATAATTTGCAAGAGAACTTGAACCCTTAAGCACACATAAGACATTGTATTTAGAATCTGAAAGAGTAATTAGCACAACAACACTAACATATTTCATTCAAATCATATTTGGTATCAAAGATTTTGGTATTTAGATCTTTAGGTTTTTTTGTGCAAGAAGGAATCTAATTGTTTTCAAGTTTGTGTCATGCTTACAAGGTTAAAAGTCAAAAGAGGAGAAGGGAAGCTGGTTGAAATCCCTTCAGTTGGGTCAAGAGGAAGAAGGGAAAGGTTTCCAAAATTTTCAACACTAGCACATCCTCAAGTTGAAGTTGAGTCTTCAGTGAGCATGTCTTATGAAGGAGAACCTACCATGACAAAAGATGAGAGAGAATTCAGGAAGGCATTCTTTAATATGACTGAGATGGTTAAGGTCCTTTATGAGGAGAGTAATTTAAGGATTCAAGGAGAAATTTCATGGCCTACAAGAGGAGAGGGTTCTCTAGGAGGAGGAGGGAATGTAGATGGTAAGAAACCACCATCCACTCCACCATCATCCTCACCACCATCTTCACCTTCGTCATCATCATCTTCCACTACCACAACTCTTCCATATGTTCATACACATACTTCAAAAGGAGCTGGTAAATCACCCTTAATTAAACTTGATGTTAAATTTGAGCTTGCAATGTATAATGGTGAAGTGAATGCAAAGAAGCTAGATAATTGGATTCTTCAATTGGAGGTTTATTTCAGAATCCATAACCTTCAAGAAGATGACATAAAGATTCAATTAGCTTCGTTGAAAATGGAGGGTGCAACACTTGTATGGTGAGAAGAAAGGACTCAAGATAAGATTAAAAAACATGGTAAGATCTCAATGTCTTGGTCAAATTTTATTGTTTTCATTGAAATCCAATTCTATCCTCTATCTCACATGCAAAAATCCATTATGGATTGGCAGAATTTTAGACAATTGAAAGGGAAAAGTGTGCAAGATTAGACTCATGAATTTAGCAGAAGAGCTCTTATTTTGGGTGTAAATTTGTATTCTCAAGAAACTTTGTTAAAGTATATTGGGGGTTTGCACATTTATCTTAGACATACTATTCTCACGTTCAATCCCAAAAACTTAGATGAGGCTTGTGTTCAAGCCATACATCTATAAGCAAGAGGGAAACATAGTGCAGATGAGAAAAGTGATAGTTTCCTTGATTATGAGGGTAAAGGAAAGGGTAAGTTTAATGGAAGAGGAAATAAAAATGGTTCTATTAAAATGGAGAAAGATAAACACACATGTAAACATTGTTCGAAAAATGGCCATGATGAAAACCATTGTTGGAAAATCCATCCAGAGTTGAAGACAAACAAACTTAAATCGAAAGAGAAGGGGAAAATTGTTGCAATAATTGAACATGACTTAGGTTCAAATTTAGGAGATGAAACCAAGATTACAGAAATGGGTTTGACAGGTAAGAACATAGCAAGAATTAGTTCTTCAATTTATTCTAATGTAACTCAAGATGAAGATAAAATAATTGAACTCTTTCATATTAGAGTCGTTTCAAAACATACCAAGATAGACACACCATTTGATAGTGGTTCTCAAGCTAATTTGATTTCTGAAGAATTTGTTAAGAAGTTAAATCTGGAAACTGTTACACATCCAAGACCTTATCCTTTAATGTGGATATGCAAGAATGAAAACTTGCAAGTAACAAGGAAGTGCATCCTAAGGTTTGCAACAAATTCAAACTTTCTTAACGAAGTTGAAGTTGATGTTGTTCCACTTGGGATTTCAGGTTATTTTGGGAAGTCCTTATCTTTATGATAGGAGGGAACTATTTCATCACCATGAGAATAAGTACCACTTTTTTAAGGATGGAATTGAGTACATAGTAAGAGCACATAAGAAGAAGAGAAGTTTGTCTCTTATACATGCAGGAGAAATGAAGAGAATAGTGAATGCAAGTCAAAATTTGGCTTTGTTACTATTCAAGCATAGTGATGTTTTGAATGAGACCTTTCAAAAAGATTCATCAAATGAACAAGATGATTTCATTGAGGTTTCTAACATTTTTAATAATATGTTTCAGTACTCTAACACGTTGCCTTTGAAAAGAGATAAACAAGATGAGAAATATTTACAGCAGTCCACATCAGTGTTGAACGGTGATGGAAACAAGATGTCGGTGCAAGAGAGTGCAAAGGTCAAAGAGAAAGCGCCAAAAAATTTTGACAAAGAAGGCATAGGTTCCATAAGTACTTGTTTTTGGTTTCAAAATGGCACATGGCAATGGCAAAAACACTTAATCAAAATTTGACGCAAATACAAAGAAATACAAGCTAAAAATAGCCATGTCAGCAGTGTTCGAGGTGAGATAGTTTTCAAGTTTCCTTTGACTGATGACCGAGGTGGAGAAAAGTTTGTTTCTGCAAGGGAAACTTGTTTTTCTACAAATTTAGGGAAATCGCAGCATGACAATGTCTACAACAACAAGACAGGGTCTCAAGAATCAAGGAAAAAGACTAGTTTTTATGAAAATCTCCAATTGTTGAAATTAGGTAAATTCTAGTGGATTGAGACAGAAGGGTGAGGGAATTATACCCTCATCCACATGTTCTGTAATGAAAGAGATTTTGGGGTCCAAAATTCTTCCAGTGGTGAGGAATGATCAAGTCCTTAGTTTTATGATTAAGATTTAAAGTTCTTAGAATGGCACGAAACCTGAACGACTGTGTAGTTCTCTTCGTTCTGAATCTAGCGCACTTTGTTTCGCGAAAAATGGACTCTGTATGCTCCCCGAAATGAGTTCTATTCATTTTCACAAACCAAAAAAAAATGGTGATAGGGAGCCCAGTGATTAGTATGTACTACTAACGTGGCATGATGACTAGGCAGGGTCAATGTTTGGTCAAAGTTCTATGCTGAATGATAACCTGCCAAGTGGCAGTATCTTATTGGCTGAGAATTCGGGTTATGTGGAAATTTTTGTTTGGTTTAAATTTATTCCAAATGGATGAGGACACGTGGTGCAGCCTAGGGCCGCCATGTGCACCCCCCCATGGTGGATCGTGGATCAAAATTTTGTGGTTCAAGTCTGGGCAAAGGCGTCAGGGTTTGACCCCGTGACCTCCCACAAGCCAGCGCCATGCAGTACCATTCCGCCATACTGTGAGTCTTAACCTTTTAATGTTGCCACATATATTTGAATATTACAATGTTTAACGGTGGGGGGGAGGGGGCCAGCCCCCAGCACATAGGACCAAATCTCATAACCACCGGCGGGGGATAAGCACAAATGCAGAGTTTTAATATTAAGTCTTGTTTAGTTTAATGCTAAACCTGTATTAATTAACACTAACCCACATTATTATCACTAAACCAAATTAGCACATAACGTGCAGAGTTAAGGGCTAAAGAAGGGTTATTTAGTGCTAACCACGCTTAACTAATTTAATGAAGATTAAGTTTGTGGACTACCAATTTCGGCGGAAACTGCCAGTTTAACTCTAGCTAGCTGAATTTAGCTCCAGTCAGCTAAATTTAGGCCTGAAATTGTGGATAAAATGTAAATGATCATAAATTTTGGAGTTTTCGACCAAATCAGGTGCAAAAAGAGGCTATATGACCATTTTTGGGCCTTCTAGACTCATTGGTGCATGTTTTAGGAACTTAAAAGCATTATAAACAGGTAAATTTTCAAATTTTAGCATAATATAGAGGCCCAAGCCATGGAAGCTGAGCCAAGGATATGTAGCCCAGGAGGGGTCAACTCCTTCATCAAATACATGTGTTAATGTGTTGTATGGTGATGTACTATAATTTTATTTGTTGTTGATTCAGCATTTATTTTTTGTTAAATTGTTCATCAAATTAACACGAAAAACACTCATGAGACTTGATAATTTGTAAGAGAACTTGAACCCTTAAGCACAGATAGGACATCGTATTCAGAATCTGAAAGAGAAATTAGCATAGCAACACTAACATACTTCATTCAGATCATAAATAGACCCTGAACGAAAAAAAATCAACCAAGGCAGAGAAGTTGGAATTCTACCAGTGTTTCGCCAAGAGTTGTCGCAGCGAAAAAACCCTCCAAAATTTTACCTACACTAGAATTTTGGAGCCTACTATGGACCTTGTGATCGTTCGTTCCATGGTCACTCATGCTTAGTTTGCAATAAATTCATGAGCGTACTATTTTACGTAATTTTGAACAAGCATAGCA
This sequence comes from Pinus albicaulis, assembly GCA_034641835.2. Taxonomy (NCBI): domain Eukaryota; kingdom Viridiplantae; phylum Streptophyta; class Pinopsida; order Pinales; family Pinaceae; genus Pinus; species Pinus albicaulis. The sequence goes on from CM076572.1 coordinate 856,350,359, forward strand.
CAATCCATCAAGATAATGTCTATGCAATGTTCAACCTATGTTGACAATCAATGCACGTTTCCATCGACAGTCCCTTACTTTTGGATGTGTTTGTACTTCTATTTTTCTGAGTTTTTCAAACTATCACTTTTGCGCACCTTCGCTTTCATGAGTGTCGTTTTCATGCTTTCAACTGTCACTTTTTCTTTCCTTCACTTTAATTAGTGTCATTTTCATTTTATCTCCGCTCTAGCATGTGTCTCTTTCACTATCATTCGTGTATCACAAGTTCAGTTCACACTTTCCTCTTCATATAGTAAATGTTGTCTTTTATAATGTGGAGTATCGCACAATGCATGAAAGCTACTTTTGGTGTCTTTCAATGAGTAATATTTGTGTTATTCAGTTTTACTTACCATGTACACATGTATCATACGCATTCCCAAAGTTTCAAGCATTTTCACACAAGTTTCATCATTGTTGTCGCAAAGTGTATCTTTGGTGTCGCACTTGTTGTAAGTTGTCACAAAGTCATCGAACTGAGTGAAGTATTTATTTCATGTTTTCTTGATTATATATGTTGTGTCTCCAAGTGTTATAAGTGTGTGATCATAATCAATTCTTGTCATTGTTCACATTAGTTGCACAGATCCCATAATTACTCAAATTTGGAAAACTTACCAATATGCATAGATGATTCATCCTCCCAAGTGGCATAATTAGGACTATAAATATCCAATTAGACATTTACTTCATCCACCATGCAACGTCTAAGTTTTCAAGTTCGATGGTCCAAAATGAAAACTAGCTCTACCTTCATAGCCCCCTCGTTGATTACCTGTAATTTATGCCAATATAAAATGTGAGAAGGATCATGAACATACTTACACAATACTGAAATATGAGATACATCATGCATATGATGAAAAATTGGTGGCAGAGAAAGACGACATGCTACAGGTCCAATCCTTTCAATGATATAAAAAGGCCCAACAAATTGAGGAGACAACTTGAATCCTTTCCCAAATTTAATAGATCTTTCTTGAGTTTTTACTCAAAGAAAAACAAATTATCCTTCTTTAAAAATACGATCTAGTCTATGCATATCAGCATAGCTCTTTTTTCTCTCCTATGCCTCCTTTAATATTTGCCTTATATGACATACTTGTTATTCCATTTCTTGAAGCATTCCAGGACCTACCAAGATCTTGTCCTCCAACCTATCCCAACTTAAAGGTGTTCTGCATCGTCTTCCATATAATATCTCATAAGGTGCCATACCAAGGGAGCAATGATAAATGTTGTTGTATGAAAATTCCACTAAAGGAAGGTAATAATCCCACTTATATTTTTTATCCATTACATACATTCTAAGCATGTCCTCAAAAACTTGATTTACTCTTTTAGTTTGGCCATCAGTTTCCAGATGATAAGTTGTGCTAAAGTTTAATTGAGATTGGAGGGCTCCTTGAAAGCTAGGCCAAAATATTCATGTGAAAATAGAGCCATTGTCTGATATGATTTTATTAGGAAAACCATGAAGTCTAATAATATCCTTGATAAATTCTTGTGATATTTTAGATGCTTTATAAGTATCTCTAACAGGTATAAAATGGGAACTTTTTGAAAAAATTTCTACCACCACTAAAATGGAGTTATGTCTCGTGCTTGTCTCGGGTAATTCAACAATAAAATCCATAGATATGTCCTCCCATTTGGACTCAGGAATGTTATGCGATTGCAACAAAGTTTCCAGATGACCATGTTTTGCCTTAACTAGCTGGCATACCAAACACTTTGCCACACAATTTGCTACATCCTTCTTCATGCCAAACCAAAAGAAAATTTTCTTTAAATCTTCATACATCTTTTGGACACCTGGGTGAGCCAGATACATTACACTGTGAGATTCTTTTGAAATGCATTCATGACTCCCATCTCTATTTGGAACCACAATATTCTTCCTAAATCTCACCATACCATCGTCATCACAAGTGTACCCCTCGCATTTTTCCAGTGATACCATTAAATATTGATTTACACGAACACATCTTGATGGCACAATATGTAGATGATTGGTGTAAGGAAGTTAGATGTGAACTATGTGGGAAATAGGATGCAATATCCCTCGACTACCAACTAGTTCTATAACTCAATTTACACAAAAAAAGGTTTTTTTTTAATTATTAATTTGTATATATATTCATAAGTAAACCATATAAATATATTAAAAAAATTTAACATAAATTCATCTATGTTTCATACAAATATTGAAAATATATACATATTATTTCTATATGTTAACAATAATTTACATAGACTTTGTATCATGCTTTTGACCTTTCATAATACATGAAAACAAAACACATTAATCATCACATAGAGTATAGGTTTTCCAAATATGAAGAATAAATCATCCTATCCAAAAAAATTCACATAAATTATTAAGTATTCCAAAAAATAAGCAGAACTCATCATATCCTAAACATTCATTCCATGTAACATAAAGTTCAGATGTTAACATTTAATCCATTCATTTGCCGAATATTTCTTTGCAACAATACCCTTTATTTTAAACATAAAATTACGCCATTTTAGAAATATTTGATAGCATTATGAAATCATTAAATGATAGCATGAGGATTCATTTGAATTTCCTCTTCTCTATAACCTATTTACTGACATCAGAGATTCTTAGTCATGATGAAAAGAAATCTACCTTTTCTTTTGGCTCATATATTGTTGACCCCACTAGAATAATTTCTTTTTAAATATGTGATACTATAGAGATTCTTACTCGTGATGGAAAGCAATCTGCCTTTTCTTTTGGCTCATACATTGTTGACCCCACTAGAATAATTTCTTTTTAAATCTGTGATACTATAACTTGAATGATCTCGCTAATTTCAAATCTATTTATCTTACTTACAAATTATTTATCTTAATTACCCCAAGCAACTAAATTAATCTATTTATGTACTCTGAGAATCTTTCATCAATGTCATAGCTTTACGTGCAAAATATTCCAAGAGAATTTATATATATCCTAAAAGGAAAAATACAAAATAATTCGTATTTTAGTTTTTAAAACATGCAATGCAATTTCCAATACTTAATAAATTATACACAATTTCAAATACTTAATAATACGGTAATATTTATATTACTTTAAAAGCATGAAAACAAGGAGATGCAATTGAATCTCAATCTTAGTAAAATAAATTCAATTTAATATTCAAATAACATCCCTGTCAAGGAAGGATACAAATACCAGAGTATGGTGTCCATAAGTGATTGTGCATAATTACCAAAAATCTCTACTATTTGAACCAAATATTCTTAGTGTTACCATTTCATATTGCATCAAACAAAATCAAAGTATATATATTCAACCTAGATAAAGACTAAAAGTATTATTTTCAACGGCAGTCTAGACAAACAAAACAGAGTGTTCTTTAAAACTACATAATGCAAATGGATAAATCATAAAATCTCATTTGCCAAGAATGCATATAAATATTACCAAGGTTATAAAATATTACCAAGGTTAACCTATTTCATAAACTAATTGGGACCAAAAATTTTGGCAATAATGAAAAATTAAAACTACATATTACAAAGGGAGGAACCATAAAGTCATACTTTCCAAGAATGTATATATAGTAAAAGTTACAGAGGATTACCACACTAATTTATATAAGTAAGGTTTTATAGTAAAATTTACAAAATATTACCACACTAATTTATCTCACGCATTAACCAAAATAAATATGACACACCAATATATACACCCATCAAGCTAAAATAATTATCCACCTTTGCATTTAATGATACAACATTAGTAAACAAAAAAAATTAAGTACAGATATATGTTTTTCTTTTCTGCAAAATTAATAAGCATTACATTTCAAAGAATATTTTATTTTCTAAAAAAAAGAATAATTTTATATTTCGAGAGAATTTTCTTTCCTCCAAAAAGAATAAGTGTTATATTTCGAGGAAAACATAAAGCTAGAAAAATGTCTCGAGTGGTAAGTGTTATATTTCCAGGAAAACATAAAGCATGAAAAATGTGCCCATTGCCTTAAAAACAATGAATACTAACTCTGAAACAGGAGTTTTGCAGAAAACTATTATTAGATGAAAGATAAATATATAATCTTAAAGGAAACCAAATAAGCTAATGAGGATGTCAGAAAAAATTAACATAATAGTAACTCTTCTTCAACTTATGCTTTCATAAACAAAAATGTATTAACAAAATAGTAACTCTTGTTCAACATATGCTTTCATAAACATAAATGTAAAATAAAGGAAATATATGAAAATTGAAAATAAAAATAGCAAGTAAACTTATAATGGATAGAAAATATAGAAACTACAATTAACACTACCAATTACTAATTGGAGCCCCTATTCACCCATTAGTTAAAACAAAAACATATTCTTATACTTATAGTTCTGTAATTTCAACATAGGTATAACCAAAAGAAATATATGGTAAACCATTGGCTATGATCAGATATTTTAGAACAACAAGAACTATTTTAAAGGTAAACTAGTTACATTTTCATCAAAGAAAGTTTAATTAAAGAAAAGTATAACAAAATGGAAATTTTACCTGATACTCAATTGTTCTACTTTGTTCAGCAGCTCCAACCACAAACTTCAACAAACCATTCATATTTACCACCCAATCATATCCAAATAAAACCTTTTTCCTTGTAACCCCCGAGCTCTATGAGCTCACCAACAGTACGAACTTCAACAATAGTGAGAAATTTCGGGTAAACACCACTTAGTCTCAATCAACGAGGATAAATTAATGATATTTTAATTTAGGAATTGGGTAGTCATTTTGGCAGCATTTCCCTACTCTTTTTGGTCTCCCCCTCCATGGGGAAAATTCCTTCCATATTTATAAGCATGGAGTGGAGTGACACCTTATCCCCTTCATGCAAAAATTAACCAAATTTTTTATTTATAGGAAATTGGATTATTCACCACCCCCCTAAGGTGGTACCTCTCCAAATTTTCCCCTTTTATTTTATTTTATTTAGGTACCTAAATTATGTAATATTCACGACCCATGTGACTACTTAAGGATTTTTCTTATTATTTATTTTTCAAAAGTAGTAACTAATATTTTGCATTAAAATAATATGTATTTTGAATAATCCTCTAAAGTGGGTAAATGGTATTTAATTCAACTTAGATTAATTCACCTGGTTGATGTAATCCCTTACATGGTGTTTTTCAACCAGATAATAGGGATTCCACACCCCTATTGTGCACCTCTCCTCACTTGTTAGGACTTGGTGCCCTTGCCCTATACTTATGACTACACGTCCTATTAGATTATATACTCCATGCCTTTATCTTTCGAAAGTTAGGACTCCACGCCCTAATATTTCCCATATATTCTCATCTATTCTTCTATGAAGCTATATTGTTTGCCTCAAGGTACTGATTGTGAGATCATATGCATATGATTGTCTGTTGGCAAGGCCTTGTTTCACTAGACCTACACTTCATAACCTCATAGATTAAAATCATCAACAAAATTCATCATAAATTTAATTTAATCACATTTTACCCAAATGTATACGTGACCTCCATAGTAATCTGAGCATCCTTCTCGGCAGTAACTAATTTTCCTACCAAATCCTATTAAATACAAGGTCAAGCATGTATAATCATATCCATCATAAATAATCAACAAGATTATGGTTCGTTAACTACTCCACATAGTAGCTTCCATTCATATTTCATAATCTAGATATAAAACAAAAGGAGACGTAAATCAACATACATATGATACACATAATCAATCGCATAGCCACACACAAGAGGAAATATAACTATGTATGTAATATATATAACAGTGTTCCTCAATCAAGTGATCGGTCCAAGTTCATAACATATAAGTTTGTCATATATAATCCATCAAAAAATCACCCTCAATAGGGGTCTCAAAATTGTACTAGGAAAAATGGGATGTTACACATAGAATATGATTTCTTTAGTCAACATGAAATTCAAAATTTGTTTTTGTCTAGGCATACATTTGAAAAATATACAGAAGTTGATGAGTCATACAGGAAGATGAATTAGTGACATGACAGCAATATTCTAAGTTTTTTTTGAAGATAATGGAAGGATTCTAGATTCATTTTGAACAACATGTGTATCTATGTGAGTTTTTTCAGTTATTCATTTATGTTTTCCATTTTTATTTATGCATATGTTCAAGGTAACATAGGAGTTTGGATAAGGCTAGATTGAATCTCAATATCCCTGAAATCCCCTTGCAATTTTACAATTATTAAAAGAGATTAATTAACTGAACAATTTGTCTTAGTTAATTCCTCTAAATATTTTAATTGTTTCCTTTTGTCATATCTTGGACATGTATTGTTTGGTTATAGAAATCTTCTACGGGAATATTTTTTATATGATAAATTATATGTTCAATATTAATGCTTGAATAAATATATAACTTCTTAATTTGTGATTTCCAAATAATTTCAAAGATTAATTATGTTAGGAATGAAAAATCAGCCCTTTTATTTTATCACAAATACTTAGGATTTACATATGTTTAAAGGTTTAATGCATTGGTCATCCAATTAAAATAAAAATCTTACTTAGATGCTTTTGCACAGATCCCCAGCCTAGAACTGTCTAAAAAGATAACACACGAGAAAATCAATATTATAGGTCTTATATATGCTTCTCTGAAGGGACAACCTCTTCTTCTCTCAATAAGTCGGGATATTTCTTCTGCCCATGAAATAAATAAATAATTAACAATGCACAACCCTATAAAAATAAATAAATAAAGGTGAAAGAAAAGAAAGGTTTCCTACATAGGGACGTGAAGCAAGAAACTTCGGCGGGGTGTTGTCGAGGCTTGGTGGCAGCGAAGCAATGTTTGTGTCCCTGAAGTGACTCCATCGTGGTACTGTCTAGGCTTGTTAGCAACAAATCAATGTCTGTGTCCCTAAAGTGACTCTGTCAGGGTATTTTCCAGGCCTATCGGCAGCAGAGAAACACCAGAGATTAAAAGCTAAACTCTCAAAATCTAAAGCTCGTAAACTTCATTAACCTTTCCCAATTCAAAACATTATGTGGTCGGTCACCTTATGTTTATTTTTACTCGAAAAAAGGAATGAAGGGGACTATGTTTATGCATAGAGTAAGTGGGGAATCCATGGTAATTTAAACGATGAATCAATACTCCCTGAATAAATAGACCTTGAACGAAAAAAATGACCAAGACAAAGAAGTTGGATTTCTACCACTGTTTCGCCAAGATCTTTTGCTACGAAAAACACCCTCCAAAATTTTACCTACGCTTGAATTTTGAAGCCTACTATGGATTTTGCGATCAATCGTTTCGTGGTCACTTCTTGATCGGTCGAAGTCACTTCCTCACACATGCTTAGTTTGCAACAAGTTCATGAGCTCATTATTTTAAGTAATCTTGAACAAGCATAGCACCATCCATCAAGACAGTTCATGTTAAATTTTCAACCTATGTCGACAATCAATGCACATTTCCATCAACAGTACCTCACTTTTGGGTGTGTTCGTACTTCTATGTTGGTGAGTTTTTCAAACTATCTCTTTTGCGCACCTTCTCTTTCACGAGTTTCATTTTCATGCTTTCAAATGTAAATTTTTCTTTCCTTCACTTTAATTAGTGTCATTTTCATTTTATCTTCACTCTATCATGTGTCTCTTTCACTATCATTCGTGTATCGCAAGTGTCGTTCACACTTTCCTCTTCATATAGTAAATTTTGTCCTTTAGCATGTGGAGTGTCGCACAATGCATGAAAGATAATTTTTATGTGTTTGAAAGGGTAATATTTGCATTAATGAGTTTTACTTATCATGTACACATGTATTACACACATTCCCAAAGCCTCAAGCAATTTCACACAAGTGTCGTCACTGTCGTCGCAAAGTGTATCTATGGTGTCACACTTGTCGTAATTTGTCGCAAATTCATCACACTGAATGAAGTATTTTTTTCATGTGTTCTCAATGATCTATGTTTTGTTTTCAAGTTTTCTAAGTGTGTCATCACAATAAATTATTTTCATTGTTCACATCAATTGCATAGATCCCAAACTTAGTCAAATTTGGAAAACATCTCAACCGAGAAACCTAGCCTCATCCAGCCCTCCTGAACTATGCATAGTGCAGTCTCTTCCCCCAAGCTACAAAATGCCTCTTGGAACTATGCAATATGTATTTCTTCCTTCTTGGACTGTGCAATCACAATGCTCAATCTCAGACTCTGACCTCAAAAACTACAAAATTTTTCTCTCTTGCCCAGTCAGTACTACGCATTGTGCAGTCTCAAGGCTCAAGCCTCAGCCCTGAGCTCTTGAATTGTGAAATCACCTAGCCTCCTCTACATTTTAGAATTTCACAGTGGTAAAAAACCATGGGGGATTCACTTAATGAACCTCTAACATATCACGTGAAATCATAGCATATTAAACAATATCCTTAATTTGAGTACATATTGGAAAATGCCTCTAAAAATCACATTATTTAACCCCCTACCAATATAAACCCAATACACCTTCCCAATTTAAAAATCCAATACTTTCATTATGTATTGTAGGTATCCATTTTTTCATTAAAAAATTCTATACCCCTTGATATTTTTTAATTAACTTTGAGCTCCATTTTTTATACTTGCCAATATAAAAACCGTTTACCCTTATATATCCCCCAATATATTATGTAATTTTTTTCTCGTTATATATCCCCCAATATGAACCCACGTGCTAATGTATTTCTCCCGCGATGAATCCCCCATGGAAATATTGATGCTCAAGCCCTCATCCTGGCTACTTGATCTCCCTAACTACGTAATATTATTTCTCAATCCAATCCTGAAGTGTGCATTGTGAAATATCAAGGCTCAAGCTTGACCCTTGACTTATTGAACTATGAAATTGCACATTCACTCAGCCTCTCCCTCATCCTACTACCCGGTTCCAACTCATTCAATGGATCATCATGCATCATTTTAGACTATGGGTTTATCATACTGACGTTGTTTTGTCATGTGTGGATTGCAAATGTAGGTAATCTATCATGGTGTGGCAATATGATGAAGAAGGAGATGGAGGAGGACATGCTAGAAGACGCCGAATATTTTGAGGAGATAATATGATCATCATGAAGGAATATAAAGGAGCATTGAATTATAATAGAATATGGAAGATCAAGACCACATTGAAGACTCCTTATCTTCAAGTCACAAGGAGGAGGAAGAAGAAGAAAATGCACCATATTTTCAAGAAGACACGAAGAAAGGAACAAAAACATGTGACTTGACATTTCCATGTCCTCATGCAGTCCATGTCATCAGTGTCATGTCATGTCGTGGCATGAGGCATCATGTGCCACATCATTCATGGATTATGTAATTCTATATTGGAAAATGTAATGTGAAGTAGAAGCCCAAGATTCATCTATGTAATGTGAAGATTCATGTAGGAAGTTGAAAAGTCATGAGAAGTCAAAAAATCATGAGGGTAGTCCAAGAGTCATAAGGGAGGTGAAGGATCACCCCATTTGTTATATATAAACCCTCATTACTCAAGAAAAATAATTTGCACCTTGGCTTCTCCCATAAGGCATTATAGAGACAGATTTAGTACTTTTGGGGAGAAATTTGTGGCTCCAATGCTCCACTATTGGAGCTAGTGATGCTCATTTAATTCAAGTATCTTGGGACTTTTACTTAATACTTGAAGCATGATGCCTGGCACCTTTTCATGCATGTATTTTTAATATTTGTAAGACTCTTATATGACTATTTATGATTCATGTTTGCTTTCACCTATACTAAAGTAGTTGAACTATTTCATTTATTTTAGTGCTTATCTAATTGAAAATGTGTTGTAATAGTTGTAACGATCTTCGCATCTATGTGTACTATTACGCTTGATGTTAGGTGTTTATATTTTCTCTTTGGTGCCTCTACTAGGGTTGTACTATTACCTCTCTCTTAGAGGCTCACCTTTCCTCCCTTCAAAGTATAAGAACCTTGATACATTTGCAGCTGAACATTCACGAGGAAGAATTACATGCTTTTCGCAAAGGCACATACAAGCTTCTCTCACTTGCTCAAATCTAAAGCCAAGGAAAATCTATAAAAATATATGGTAACCAGACTAATATTCTGGATGGGGCTCCTATTCCAAATGGTGTGAGGTCTAATTGGGACTTCACATCGGGGAGACCCCCTTGGTTTAAGGATTTCCAGCACCTGTCAACAACAACAAATACAAAGGTTCCATTGGCTGGTATATATAGTGAATATTATCTATCTCAACATGTCTATTGTTTCCCACTTATAACTACCACCTTAGGAAAAGTAGATAACAACCCTTCAATTCTAATTTTAGTCGTATTCACATGAGGACGTCCCAAATTTTTTATAAATGAAAACTAAAATGGTTCATAAAACTTGTGCCCTACATCTATAGGTCTCTTTCACACCTTAATTACTTATTGGTTAGTGGGGGGCATTTATATTGACTCATACAAGTAAGGAATAAATTTATCAAGTGAAATGAGAGATCTATTCATTTTGGTAGAGGGGTACTTGAGCACCATTTCCATGCACGCTATGCAAATGGAAATAATGTTAGGAGAATATAAAAATAAGAGTAGCATTATCAAGGAAATGTGTTTTAGATTATTCGAGAAAAGGCCTATCATTTGTGCAAGGTTGAAAGAAATTTTAGGTGACATCCAAAAAAAATTTGATAGACTCTAGATCACAACCATCCATAGTTTTTGTGATCTATAATCCAAAAGGATGTGAGACAAGGAACAGATGATTTTTCTCAAGGATATTTATTGGTTCGTGAAAGGTAAGATCCATGCTCAAATAGGGATGGGAATTTGTGCTAAATAAGTTAGTGAATTCCATAATCAAGTCCAGTGGGAAAGAGATGGATATGATGTTAATATACACCATGCATCCCTTCAATCTAATGCCAATGCCAATTCATGCATTTGGTAAGAATTGCTAATTTATATCTCAGAGAGTGTTATTTTTTCTTCCAATTGAGATATGGGATTTCACAATGTCAAATAACTCTTGATCCAATGGAGGAGGATGTAGTGAACTCTTACATTCAAATGCCAATATAAATCGTAATCTAGAAAGTGCTAAATTCTACTAGGGTGATAAATCCCCAAAAGAGTATTAAACATAAACATGACTTTAAAATTCCATTAATACAACATAAAATTAATGTCACGGAACAATTAACTTTCAACTATGCATATTTGAGATCTATATTCAAATCAATATATGATCACCTAATGCAACATGGGAATTATACTTTTTATCCTTCAAATAAAAAAGAAAAACACTTACGACATGAACTCCTCATGCACATCCCTTGAGATAAATCCAATTAACCTGCAAGAACATAACTGAATTAATCATAAGAAATTAATAAATATCAAACATGTTTTATATGGGATTTCTAAAATAAAATACCATTAATTATATATTACAATAAATATTAAGCAAAGTTTTTTAAAACAACTGGATGGATAATAGGATACTATGGTATGAAAATACCATATTGTGGAGATTTTGTACCATCTCCTTAGGGCTGAGTTTCTTGATTAATTCTTTAATTTTTGTCGCTAACCTAAAAGGTGAACATAAAATGTATGAGTGACACCATACAACTTATGTGACTTTAATTCATTCACAATTTGAAGCAAAAAAACTAAAAACATGGTAGTAAATGTGGTGCTTGTACATCATCAAGTTCATGAAGGGGAAATTGCTCCACTGAGTTAAGTAATTCATCATTTAAAAATGATGAAAACTGCATAAGTTTAAATAAATATATAACTGGTTTTTGGAGAAAAAGAATATATATAGTTCAACATAATAAATTTATATGTAACATGCATTAAAGTTAATCTTGTAAATGTGATTTTATAGTTCAATAACCATAGATTCCTAAGACAATCCTTGGCAAATCTCTAGCTATCGCAAGCCAATTATTGCTCCAAATGATCTGTACAAGATGTTTCATATCTCTCGAGTTTCAATTGATCCATCTCTACAAGGTGTAATTTGTTCCCGACTCTCTAAATGATTCATATTCCTAATCCAACCAACACTGCTCACAAAACATCCTAAACATGCTCCATAATATTCTCCCTTCCCTAAGCTCCTATGTTGGATGCAATGGAAAACTCATCTCGAAGTGCAACAACTATAGGTGTTTGAGGTGCTAAATGAGGTTTTGTAGCCCTAAATCCAACATCTCACATAACATCAAGTTGTTCATATATATATGACCTTTCCCAGCTCCATATAATATGATCTTATGTCTGTATATTGGGATCCATGTTCTCTCAAAACTCGTCATACAACATCCTCGAAAAATATTGTGGGACTTCATCAGTTTTTGGGAACTTTCCGTATGCATATAGGAACTTCTAATAAAGAAATGGTGCAATAGTGAGGTCGTTAAATCTTGCAACCTTCATACATTTTTTATCTTCAGGTCGCAATTCAAACAATGAGAAGGCAATTTCTTTTGTGACCCTTTCTCTCACTTATTTAGAGTTTCTACCCATAATTTATGCTCTCCTCCTACGTATCATATAAAAATAAAAATAAACCTGATCATCATTCCAACCCACGATATGCCACTATGAGATTCTCCAAACCATGCAAAAGTATTTGGATAAATCTCTAGTAGGGCTAGAGATATCGTTATTTTCTAGCTCATTTTGAAATCCCACATAATGCACCTTGATATCATCAATAGTAAGAGTGGATATGTTGTCTTCCCAAGGAATATCTTCAAGAACATCTCCAGGATGGGGGTAAATAGGTTCATAGTTTTCATTGCGGGCATATTTTTGAGCCTTACCACCTCTCCCACCATGATGACATTCCACTGGAGCATGAAAAAAACCTGTAACATTATAAGTGTTCACATACTATTTAAATATAAATTAATTTCACTTGGACAATTCATATTAAGAAAATGTCTAAATTCAAAATTACTTGGTCCACTAACTCCCTCATTCTCTGAGATGTTGTTCAGAGGACAATTTTCCTCTTCTGAGGAAACAAACTCAGAGCTATTATGACCTGTACAAAACATAAAAATTTTGATCATGCATAAGTATGAGGGATGGGTAACTTTTAACATTAAACATATATTGAACAAGATTTATGTTTAGCTTTCAGCTAAACACTCATAGAAAAACCATTGAGAATCAACATGGAAAACTTCACACTCAGTGGATTCACCTATGGATGACAATATTTTTTCACATTAAATGTGTGTGAAAGAATAAAGTATTCACATGTTAAACATTAAATTTATATATTGATAAACTTAAATATGTTAAATATAAATCAACCGTGTACCTCTACCATGCAAAGTTGACCCCTCCAAATCGCGTCTACTCATTCTTGAAGCCCTGTTAATAGATCTATATGCACGGCCTATACAATTTACATCAGATTGTTAATCAAAAGTATGAGACATGTGCGATAATTTTTTGTGCATTAAACATCTCACTTGTTATCTCAAGGGGTCCTGACCCAGGTTCGGTGTGCAAGGTTTGTCAACAAACCCCTATACTACAGGCCCTCTCGGCAGTGACCTGCTTTCGCAGGTCAAAGTCTCACCCGAAGTAGTATGGGTGGGTGCTGGAACCAGGTTTCCGCACCCTGAGAAAGGATAGCTAAGGCAAGCAGAGCTACATTTGGTCTTGCAATACTCAGATCACTTAATGTTGCACACAGTCAAGAGGGTTTCTATTCGCATCCACGTGCACTAGATCTATGATTATATTCGTTGTTATAACAGTAACTCGGCAATGCATAAACAGAACAGAATAGATCGAAGTATAGAAACACACTTACACAGCACTTCGCAGCTTAAACACAGAAATAAAAAACACAGTAATTACCAATAATTCAGACACAGATTACTCACAGGTTCAGTATTCCACCAATCCTTTTCATTCATTCATTCGTGCATCAATTATCCCTTACAATTCCCTTCCCAACCTGCGCACACAGCAGCAGGGTCCGCACACAGCTGGACTAGGATCTCCGCACACACAGCCAGCAGGAGTCCGTTCCCCAAAACCCAACAGATCGCTTAAGCCACAAGTCACATCAATATCTCATCATTCTTGTTCTTTGCAATACAAAATGCTCCTCTTTTTATAACAATCTATCCTAAACTTTCTTATGGTCCGCAACCCATGGTTTTCAGACCCCTAGTTTACCCTTTTACCCTTTACAACACTTTCGGGGCTTTGACCCACCCCAAAACCCCTCCACTAGATTAAATCTAACTAAAAATATATCACAAATATCAAAATGGATCAGTCTTCGCAGCTTGTTAGGATACCCCGTTCCAACAGTCCCCCAACACAATCTTGTGACTCGTCCCTAGTCACTGCAACTACCAGATAGTCATTGAACCCGGTACAGCTTGAGCCGACTACCATTGACAAGTCCTGGTGAGATGTCTCCGCGCAGGGTAGCTAGCTGGACTGCTCCGCCATTCGTGATGTTCTTAACTGTGTAGGGACCAAGCCAGTGCTAGCGAAATTTGTCGAGATGCTTCACAAATTGGCTATCGTACGAAAGGACAAGATCATCTATGTCGAATGTCTTTTGTCAGATATGTCGATCATGCCATGCTTTTTCACGAACCTTCTGAACCTGTTGATGAAAATTAGCAATAAACCGATCTTCCTCGAGAGCCACCAGTTGTGCAAGACGTTCCTCCATGATATTGGGGTCCGCCATATTTGTAAATGTTGCGATGCGTAGGCTAGGAACAACGTATTCAATAGGCATAATGGCCTCTTTTCCATAGACCATCTAGAAGGGGGTTCTTCCTGTTAGCTTCTTGCAAGTCATTCGGTAGGCCCATAAAACAGAGAGAATGCGAAAATCCCAGTCACTCCAATCGACGTTGCAAACCTTAGTTAATGTTGGTTCCAAAATTTTGTTAAAAGCTTCAACTGCCCTGTTTTCCTGAGGGTGGTATGGTGTACTCTTCGCATGTTGGATCCTAAATTCCTCATTCAAGACCTGAATCATCTAGTTGAAAAAGTACCTATGTTGCTCATTGGGATCTTTGGGTAGCCAAACTTGGTCAGAATGTGCTTAAAAATGAAGTGCGCAGCAGTATCCGTAGTACAATCCTTGACCGCTTGCACCTCAGCCCATCGAGTGCATAGTTAGTGGCAGTAATAATGTAGCACGCACCTGTTTTATTTCCTGGTGGGTTAATGGGCCCTATAAAATCAATGGCCCATTTATCAAAAGCCTGCAACGCTACTTGAGGTTGTAAGGGCATCTCATCTCGGCGCGAAGGTTGTCCTGTGCGCTGGCAAGTGTCGCATGACCTACAATAGGTGTAAGAATCTTGATGCAAGGTAGGCCACCATAGCCCATCCCTCAAAATCTTTTGTGATATTGCGCGTCCTGCATAGTGGCCTCCTGCAACACCCTCGTGTGCTTCTGATAATACGATAGGTCGTTCATGGTCTAGGACATACCTGCGTAGTATTTCATCTGCGCCTAGCTTGTATAACTAACCGGCGATGAGAGTAAAGTTTGTTGCCCGAGTAACCAATTCCTTCTTCTGCTGCACGGAATACCCAGCCAGGGCCACGCCTGTATTGAGGAACTCAATGATATCAGCAAAGTGTGCGTCGATTACCTTAATGGTAAACAGCTGCGCATCTGGCAATCCTTCTTCCAAATTAGTAGGTTCTTCCCCCGTGTCAATGCGAGATAGATGGTCTGGGCCCGCATTCAACCTTCCAGGCTTGATGATGATCTCAAAATCATATTCCTGAAATATCAACAGCCAGCGGCAGATATTCCCACCCAACACAGGCTTGTTGACCAGGTATTTTAAAACCGAATGATCAATGAAAATTTTAAAGTTTCCACCCAATAGATAATTCCGATATTCCTGTAGTGAGTAGACCATAGCCAATCCTTCGCGCTCAATGATGGAGTAGTTTCGTTCTGCTCCCGAGAGTTTCCAACTTGCAAAGGCAACCGGGTGATCGATATCGCCTTCTCCAGGCTGAGTGAGAACAGCTCCCAAGGTGATGGCTAATGCATCCACGTGTACGTGAAATTCCTTCGACCAATCCGGAAAGATGAGTATGGGGGCAGAGGTCATCTTCTCCTTGAGTAGCTCAAATCTCTTCTGAAATTCATCATCCCAAAAGAAAGAAACGTCTTTTTTTAGTATTTTTTCCATAGGTGCTATAATTAGGGTGTACCCCTGAATGAATTTTCTGTAATAGCCAGTGTGTCCGAGAATAGAACGCAACTGTTTCTCCGTTGTTGGGACTGCTAGGTTGATAATTACGGCTACCTTTGCAGGATCAACCATCAGTCCCTGCCGACAAACTATGTGTCCGAGCAGGATTCCAAATGGCACACAGAAGATGCACTTCTTAACATTCAAGGAAATATGGTGCTTTCGGCACGCATCCAACATTAGTCACGGGTTAGAGACATGTTCTTTTACTAAGCCAAAAACTGTCCAGTAATCGAAATAAACCTCCAGGAACTTATGAATAAATTCCTTGAATATAGCAACTACGACCCTTGAGAAAATAGCTGGTGCATTTTTGAGACCAAAGGGCATGACCGTATACTGGAAGGAACCCCATTCAGTCACGAAGGTAGTCTTACTGCGATCCTCAAGTGCAATCTGGATCTGATGGTACCCTGAGAACCCATCAGTGAAGGAATAGGCCTCCTGTCCGCCCACGCTATCAAGGATTTCATCGGATAAGGGTGTAGGAAAGGGGTCATGGACACGGGCGTCATTTAACTTGCGCAGATCCACGCAGATGCATATTTCCCCCTTGGTCTTCTTCTCCTCGATGACCATTGGACTTACCCAATCCGACTGCTTAACTGATTCAATGATACTTGCAGCAAGCATTTTATCCATCTCTTCCCTAACCTTTTTCTTGTATTTAGGATTCAGTCGGTAAGGTCATTGCTTGACGGGGCGCGCCTCTGGTTTCAGAGTGATGTGCATAATACCGAGGTCCCCGATGATTCCCTTGAGCTTAGAGAACTTTGTCGGAAATAGGTCTTGATACTCCATGAGTAATTCTGCGATTTTGCTGACAGTTCCCTCATCCCAATAGAACCAAATCTTAGCCAACTTAGGGTGTTCCTCCGTCCCAATTTTAATTTCACACAGCTTAATAGGTTGCGTTACGTCCATATTCTATAGCGATGGTCCTACGACAGCGCGTTCTCCTTCCGATTCTGGGATGGAATTTTTTCTAGGGTTATCTTCCTCCTCATTAATGGCCAAGCTCCGGCAATTGTCTATGTCGTGCATCTATGCTTCCCATGTTAGGACCCTTGGGGCGGCGTGGTGGGGAGAATTCTTAAAGACAAATGCATCAATGTCCTGCAGAGCTTCATCAAGCGTCTTTGTCCCCCCAATCAATCTGAATGTTCCAACAAAGTCCTCCTTTAGTACCTCCTAGTGGCGGGTGCGCTAGTGAAATTCCGCATCTAAGTACCAAGTGGTCGGGATAGGACCCAATGCGTGAAAAAATAGATGGACCCATTCTTCTGTAGTTCGGTCAGCCCACCTAGTCATCCAGATACATAGATGTGCGCGAAGGTCCCCAGGTCCAAGGAACATCCTAACGCGTACATCAGCGGGAGGGGCGAACCATAGGAGCATCATTTCTCGACACGTTTCCCTGTCCAGAAATGCTTCTTTGTGTGTATCCCACCATCGCGCAGGTGTCCCACACATAGCCATATTAAGGGCCTAGAGCCGTTGTTCCATTGGTACTCTAGCTTCTAGCGTTCTTAGGAATTCATGGACACAGCCCTCTTCATCAAAGTGGGGTAGATCTCTTACCTCAGAGGAAATGCAATATAGGGCTCTTGTGACCCAGGGGAAACTTAGCGCTGAAACCTCATACAACCGGTTGTGCCAGTTCTGTAGTTCCTCATTCGCATTAGAGCAACATTCATTATCTCTCCAAAATTTCCCATCTGTGGTGGGTTTACGCCTGTCTTCATCCTGCGTATTCAATCTGTAAATGTGGTCTAGTTCCTCTAGTTCGTAGGCTGGTTCGGTATACTGCGCACCCTCTGTTGGGTCTAGCGGTACTATCACATGCGTACCGTTGTTTTCAAACACCATGTTGCGCTTTTTGAGATTGATGATGCCTCTCATGTTCATATCCCAGTCTAGCCCGAGTAGTGCACGATATGGATCTGTGTCTTCCATGATTTCAATGACCTCAAAGTCAGTGTGGACTCTTACTCTAGTGATATCTATCATGACTTTTGGCAATCGTCCTAGTGGGATGATCTTCTGGTGATTCGCCATGCGCAGCTGGATAGTATACCATTCCATCTTAGGTTCACCCATTCGTTGCCACGTTTGTTTCGGTAGTACGTTCGCATCCGACCCCAAATCGAGAATAACTTGGTCCATCTCGTAGTTTCCAATCTGCGCAGTCAACCGCATTTCCCTTCCAATGTGTTTTCTATAGCCATATAGCCGGTGGACACCTCTAGTCTCCGGAATTGTGCTGGGCCGGGCTACGTAGTTATTTAGTAATTCTTGGAGGGTTTCCACAGCCGGCTGGTTACGTAGAAATTTGAAGCATGCCTTTAGAATGGGCTCAACCTCTTCCCCTTTTTGCGCAAGATCCACCTGTGGTGCCTGTTCCGTGAGGTGCGGTTCTTCCCCTGCTCCTTGGGTGACCGTCTCACTACGTAGCTCAGTTTTAACCCTTTGTACATTCTGCATAGGGGTGGGCTATTTTTCCTGCATTTTGGCTAACATTATCGGGCAATCTTCAATCTCATGGTCCAACTATCGGCAATATTTGCAGGATTTCCTGGTAGGATTTGGGAAGTCTCTTGCGAAATGCCCTATCTCCCCGCAATTATAGCAGATCAGCTGCCCTTGAACCCATCCTGCGCTTCCTCCCTGACCTCCCCTACCCCTTGTTGGAGAGCCACCAAAAATCGCGGGGGATCTCGGCGAAGCAGGATCTGATTATACCCTATAGAGGTTTCCCTAATCTACCAATAATTCATATGTGCGACAATTCTACTCATCGTGCCCTACTGACCGGCAGAACCTACACCACTGTTGCTTTCGATCACCCATACTTAGCCGCAGGCACTGAGTCGTATCATGTAATCTTGCTACCTGGCAGTCATCGCACCAGAGCACCGATCCGCTAGACCCGGGGCGCAGCGGACTAGGTCCCCCTACCTATAGGTGATTTGCCAATAGGGGACACTGGTCCTTGGTATGGCCAGACACCCGACATCGTTGGCACCAGAGATCTTTCTTTTCTCATTCTACCCGCAAGCTCTATATTTCCAAGTGCATGGCTCCGAACTACTCTTGAATCTGCTGTACTCCCCCCAACGTGTCGTCCTTGGGTGCGGCTTTGAGCTTCATGGCAACTTCCAATGCCTTTTCTTGTGACTCAAAGGTCTGTTGGCCCATTGGTATGCATAAGTGAGGTAGAAACATGGCGATGAACCATTCCATCTGTTGTTTTTCATCATACTTGAACCCTCCCTCCCTAATTGCTTTCTTCAATCGATGATCGGCCTCCCATACCGACTCAGATGCACCTTGCTTGAAGTCTTTTACTTCGGCTACCAACTGAGAGTATGACTTTGGCTTTCAGAACTGTTGTTTTAGGGTATGCTTAATATTTTGAAGGGATGCGCTCCCATTTTGAGATATGTACTTCATATACCAATCTAGCGCTCTATCTTCAAAGGCCAAGGACAACTGTTCTTTTTTCACAGTATCGCTTACCACCCCCTATGTCGTCCATACCGAATCGGCCACAAACTAGAACCGATCCATGTCTTCATCGGCCATACCTTTAAAGGTAGGTAATTTTAAGTGCACCACCATGTCTTCTGCTAGCAAGGCTCTAGTTGAGGGCTTGCCCTCCTGCGGGTCTGATGACCCTTGCACCATAGCTCTCTTCTGGGGCTATGGACAGAGCAATTCTTCTCTAGATTAGTTTGATGATACCTACCGCTCCACATTGTACAGAGTAGCGCTTATTTATTTTCGCGTCAGATCTTCAGTATCTACTTGTCAGTACCAGATCACTTCCTTAGGCCAGTCTCGGCAACGGAACCATTTTTTGGCTCGAGGGGTCCTGACCCAGGTTTGGTGTGCAAGGTTTGCCAACAAACCCCTATACTACTGGCCCTTTCGGTAGTGACCTACTTTCGCAGGTCAAAGTCTCACCCAAAGTAGTATGGGTGGGTGCTGGAACCAGGTTTCCGCACCCTAAGAAAGGATAGGTAAGGCAAGCAGAGCTGCGTTTGGTCCTGCGATACTCAGATCGCTTAATGCTGCACACAGTCAAGAGGGTTTCTATTCGCATCCACGTGCACTAGATCTATGATTATATTCATTGTTATAACAGTAACTCGGTAATGCATAAATAGAACAGAACAGATCGAAGTATAGAAACACACTTACACAGCACTTTGTAGCTTAAACATAGAAATACACAGCATAGTAATTACCAATAATTCAGACACAGATTACTCACAGGTTCAGTATTCCACCAATCCTTTTCATTCATTCATTTGTGTATCAATTATCCCTTACAATTCCCTTCCCAACCTGTGCACAGCAGGGTCCGCACATAGCTGGACTAGGATCTCCGCGCACACAGCCAGCAGGAGTCTATTCCCCAAAACCCAACAAATCGCTTAAGCCACAATTCGCATCAATATCTCATCATTCTTGTTCTTTGCAATACAAAATGCTCCTCTATTTATAACAATCTATCCTAAACTTTCATATGGTCCGCAACCCATGGTTTTCGGACCCCTAGTTTACCCTTTTACCCTTTACAATGCTTTCGAGGCTTTGACCCACCCCGAAACCCCTCCGCTAGATTAAATCTAACTAAAAATATATCACAAATATCAAAATGGACCAGTCTTCACAGCTTGTTAGGATACCCCGTTCCAACATCACTTCAAGATTTATATTCAGATTTTACCTGAACCAACTCTATAGGACAATGGTTGGTTCTCTAAGGCAAACTACTAAAATCATTACCACCAACCTCAAACTCAACCCATGTTCCTATCAATAATGATATTTTTTCACATTACACATGTGTCAAAGAATATTATTCACATGTTAAACATTCAATTTATAGTGTAGCGTTGAATAGTTCACTAGCAATCGAATGTGTACATGTAGTACGCCCAAGGGACCCCTCGGATTGGTTCCTAATATTTTTATTGGAACCTAACATGGCTCCTCCTGACAAGGGGTAATTGGAGGGGTTGTTTGATGCCATTGTTCCTATATACAAGAGGGTTATTTATTAATATTAAACTTGAATATTTTCATTCATAAATAAATAAAGTTAAATGGATTTAAATATTTTCATTATTAATATGAAATAATAACAGTTCTATAAAAGGCTTGGTATCAAAGAGAAACTTTATCATGACATGACCTCACTTGGAGTTGGGAATGTTACATTTTGTTTTCAAAGTTTGGTTTAGAAAAAAACCTATATGGGTAGAGGTGAATGTGGATTTGTTTGATTGCATTGTTTTGGTGCATATCACAAATCACTGATGGAATTTGATGACCAATATGTTGATCATTTAGAAAATTTGGTTGATATCTAATGGACTCACCTTTTTGGTGCTTCACATGTTTTTTTCTAGGATATACAAACGATGATATGGTAATATGTCTATGATGTAGCCTAGCCACATTGTAGGGTAGAAGGGATGACATGGTACTATTGATTGTGATAAGGGTAATATAGTGGCAGTACATTGGCACTTCTTAGAAAGGTTATTGGAATTTTTATAAAGGGTGTAATTGTCACATTTGGCTAAATCCTATGAATTCCATCTACATTAAATAGGAAACTAGAAAGGTGAAATTTATCTTCATAAGAAATCTTTTGGTTTGTACTTTTGGGAAAGAGTCATTCAGTATTGGGGGAATTTCACAAACCTACGAGGAGAGACAAATTCTTTTATTGCTGAGGAAAATAAATATTTTTTATTTATGAATACTCTTAGTTAAGTCATAAATGGAGGAGTTTTGGAAACATCGTCGATGAAGGAAAATATGCCATCCACCAATGAATATTTATGATGATCGTTGAAGAAGGAATCGAATAATCATTAATAGAAAAAAAAAAAATTAGTTCAAAATTTTAGTCACTCATCAATGTGTCAAAAATTCCTTAGCGAAGTTTTTCCAAAAATGCTTAGTTTGAGAGATAGTTAATACCACTATAAATTCTAAGTCTAGAGAAAATTTAAAAGAACGAAGTTGGAAATTCTAGATTGCTACATAATTTAACTAGAGAATCGATTTGAAATTTGAAAGTTATTTTGTACTCACAATCTATAATAATAATATAGTTTATTGTGTCAAATAAGTTTATTCACATTTTAAACATTGAATTTATAGTGTAGTGTTGAACCTGTTTACTAGCAATCGAATGTGTACATGTAGTACGCCCAAGAGACCCCTCAAAATGGCGTCTATTATGTCTATTGGAACCTGACACAACTCCCCCTGACAAGGGTAATTGGAGGGGTTTATTCGATGTCATTGGTCCTATATACAAGAGAATTAATTATTAATATTATATTGAATATTGGCATTCTAAAATAATTAAAGTTAAATGGATTTGAATATTTTTATTATTTAATATGAAAAAATAACAATGCTAGAAAAGGGTTGGTATCAAAAAAAAAAATTATCATGACATGACCTAGCTTGGATTTGGGAATGTTAAATTTTGTTATCAAAGCCTTGGTTTTAGCAAAATACTTATTTGGGTAGAGTACTATGTGGATTTTTTTGAGTTCATTTTTATCGTGCATCTCACAAATCACTGACGAAGTTCGATGACCAATTCCTTCATCATTTCGAAGATTTGGTTGATGTCTAATGGCATCACCTTTTTAGTGCATCACATGGTTGTTTCTAGGATATAATCTAATAATCCTGGTCAAAAATCCATGTAATAACGTTAATAAAGGAAAACTAATAACCAAGGTCATGGGACATGTATTCCAAGTTAAATTTTGGGCAGAAACATAGTGACATGGATCACTTGTGATTAATTCATGGCTAAGGAAATTGGCAAAGGAAATGGAAAAGTATTTGGAAAGGAATGTGTAATAACCCAACTCGAATTATATGGAACATAGAAATATTAGCATGCATATGAGACCTGCATGTGATAGCTACATATGCATGTATCACGTGTACTGCACTAGTACATGTACCAATCAATTATGAAAAGTCTCAGTGTAGAGTAATGAGTGAATTATTGAAGTATTGAGTAAATACCTAACTCACCAAAATATAATGAATGTATTGTAAGGTAAAAGTTATACATACCACTATCATAATATAACTAATATTTTGTTCGAAGGAAAGTAAAAGCATTGACTTATGCAAATAAAGTATGATATTTGAATAAAATCCAAGATATTTACTAAATGATGATATTTAATAATAAATAATAATATTTTAATGAATCTAATATATTTTAGAAATCGAAGATATTTATTAAATAATAATATTTTAATAAATCTAAGATATTTTAGAAATACAAGATATTATTAAATAATAATATTTTTCTAATATATTTTAGGAATCCAAGATATTTATTAAAAGGAGGATATTTTAATAAATATCTTAGGGGATTTGTGTATAAAAGGAGGAAGGGGGGAGGGGCGGGGGGGGACTTGATGGGCATGGGTCAGTGAGGTGGAAAAACTGACTCGGATGTTGTCATAGGAGTTCTAACTATGGGAGACATGAGCAGTGACTCCTAACAGAGTCATGCAGTGATCTCGATTGTTATTGGAGTTTTGGGCACAGGGGCTAGAATACTTGTCTTCTGGATCTAGGGACCGAAGAGGTTGACCTCAGATAGGCTGGGAGGAAAATGGTGGTTTGCTAACGAGAGAGGGAGCCATGACGCGTCAGGAACATTTTCAAACACGGTTCCAGGTAAGTATTCGATAGTGAATTAATATATTCTGCTTCAAAATTTCACGCTTGATTGTGTAGTATCAATTTTGTTAATGATTGTTAAATCTAGAAAATTATGGTCTTTACAGGATGTGGCATTTATTAGCATTTTATTTATGAAAGTAATGGAAAATAGGAGAAAATAAAGGTTAAAGGTCACAAAATTGCATTAGGGAGAAATTTAAGGAAACTTAATCAAAAATGAAGAAAATAGAGGCCTCAATGATAAAAAGGCTTATGAGGATCAGTTCACTATTTTTTCCAGCTCATTTTTTGAGCTCTCTCTCACACACTCTTACACACTTCTATTTTTCTTGGGGAACTCTTGGGGTATTGTGGCATACTTGGGATTTGTAGAAAGAAAACACAAGAGGATAGTGAGATCAAAAACTACAATGGGTTTTTCTTACAGGTACTGAGTTGCATGTATGACTTCCTTTCTATTTTTGGCATGCATAGCACATGCATGTGGTTTCTTGGTTATGAGTTTTCATTGGCATGGATAAATGTTGGATTGACAGTGGTTTTTCCTATCCTTTCCATTTCCTGAATATACATGGTGTTGTGGGTTTACCTTTGTTTTCTGGTTGGTGCTCTTGTTCCTTATAGTTGTGAGTTGAGTTACTAGTTCATGGAAGCCTTGGTTGCACAAATGCTCTAGAAGCCCTGTAACAGTTTAGGTTGAGTTACTAGTCCTGTAAGCCTTGGTTTGAAAAATTATTTGGATCCCTTGGTGGGTTGAGTTACTAGTCCTGGAAGCCCTGGCTGGACAAACGCTCTGGAGCCCAACAACAGTTGTGGGTTGAGTTACTAGTCCTTGAAACCTTGGTTGGAACAAATTCTCTCAAGCCCTAGACAGCTTAGGTAGAGACTGATCTGGTGATGGTTAGTGATGTCTGGCCGTGAGGTGGAATCACTAGTTGAGGGTTGAGGTTGTTTTGCCTCTCGAAGCCCTGGTTTGGTGTTCTTGGTTATTTCCAGGAGATCCCACATTCATGCTTGGAATATGGCATGGGGGTGATTGGCTGAAAAAAATATTTGGTTCAGCCCAATCTATGGTCGGGTGGTACGTGGAAGTCCTTGACTTGGTTTTCTTTTTCATATGTTAATAAGAGCTCCTCTTTCATTGGTATTTCATAAGTAAATTTTCTTGTCATTATGTGTCTTTAATTGTTGTTTCATCATTGATACATCTCTAGTTATTTGTTGGTTATAAGCATGGGTTATGACAGACTTCATTTATGGATCTCATCATGTTTTTATTATTAAATGAAATTTTAGTGAATTAATGAACTAATAGATAATAATGTAGTTATTTGAAGGAGACAGTAGTCCTCCTTTAAGATTCTCAAATAAGTATGAGATACCTATGTTTAGATCTACGGTTATGACCTGTAGATTACATGTTTATGATATGTTTGATGGAATGTTTGTCATGGCTGGTAGGGGTCAATTCAATTCCTTACTCAATTGTTTGCATTATTAGCCTTATTCTATTGTTATATACCTTTCCTAGAAGTTTCATGAACTTACTGGAAAAGGCCTAAGTTTTAGCCCTAAAAAAATGGCTCAGAATTCGGGGTCACTGGCACAAAACTGCCTGGAAAATTCTGCAGTTGCATGGATGCCTTACAGTGCATGCGACTAGAGGGTTTCACTAACATGGAGGTATTTTCATGGGTGCGACTCGTGGTATAGTTCAAAAAAACATCAAGTTGTCTCAGGCGTTAGGCACCTGGAAGGGTTGGTTGTCTCCTAAAGGTTTTGTATGTCCTGAGGAAGCTAATATTGGTCTCGGTTGTCTATTCCACTTCCTTAAATATACATGGGGAGTTGAATCATATCATAGTATCTCTTCGTCACATGTTTACCCCGGTGAACTAGTTAGCTTGGGTAAATGTGAGAGGAGGGTGTTATAGAGTGGTATCATAGCATGGTTTCGCTTTCCTTGGGTCATGAATGGGTTTCATTTTTCTTTGGATGAATGTGTTGTCATTTGTACCTATCAGTTGCATGTATGTTCATTATTCTTGTGGTCTATGTGTTTATTATGTATGCATGGTAAGGGACATTTTTTTCGTCTTATTGTCATGCAGAAGTTGATGAGGTTGTTGTTGTGATTTGTTTGCTATGAATGCATGTTAATTTTTATATGTATTTTTATGCATATGTGTTGTCTGTATGTTTTTTTATGCATAGTACCTAGTCGGTGTTATAATTTTGGCATTATGCATGGTAACTGGGATCATGATTGAGATGATGTCTAGATACTGTTATGATTATGAGTATACATGTATTGTGCTAATCTGGTTGATCTTGCAGGTGATATATCCTCCCCTGAACTATACTGAGGTATGTTAGTTTCTATATAATTTAGTTTAGCTTACATGACATTCCTTGTAGGAAGAGAAGATCAAATATTACTAGCAAGATTGTAGACTACAGCTCATGAGATTCTACCTATAGATCATATTAGCAGCATGGTGATGAGTAGTCCCCTCATATAGCAGACACTTTGAGAATTTTGAAGGCATAAATAAGGAGTTGCAAAGTTGATATTGTTATAATCATTTACTCTTAATAGAGACCTGCTAGGGAACAGGAGAAGAAAGAAAAAGTTAATGCAATTATCCTTCAGATCTTGTCAAACTTTTAGAGACAAGCACTTCTTAGAATCATTCATGGGCAGGAGGACAGTACTAATGGAGCATATGGTAGCGGGTCTCATGGTGTGAATAGGTCAGATAGATATGTCATGGTTAGAGATGGAAGATTCTTGTATACATTGGATATAAGAGGCAGTGGACATGGGCTTTACTCTAGTTTAGGCTCAAACAAGTATCACGGTCATCATCGCTATCATCCTTATAGGAGGAGTGACAGGGGATATTTTCCATATGATTTCAAGAAAGCAAAGACACCTACATTCGATGGAGAAATGAAGAAGTCACAGGATGCCAAAGCATGGTTACTTGGAATGAATAAGTTCTTCATATTGCATGATTACTTAAAGAACATGAAGGCTAGAATAGTTGCGTTCAGTATAAAAGGTAAAGAAGACATTTGGTGGCAAGATGTAAATAATTTCAGGGGTATTCATGAAGAAGAGTTGACTTGGATTTATTTCGAGAGACTTTTTAGGAAGAAGTATATATCTGAGAGATACTATGATGACAGGGAAAAATATTTCTATGAGCGGAAAATTCGATCTATGACCAATAAGGAGTACACTAGAATATTCTTGGAGTTATTGAGGTATGTGACTTATCTGAAGGCGGATAAAGTGAAAATTCAGAGATTCATCAGTGGATTTTTGGTAGCATTCAAAGACAGGATTGACTTCTATGAGCTTGGGTCATTGCAAGAATCCATCAAGAAGTTGAAACACTATTATGAGAAATCAAAGTGAGGATATAAGACTAAGCAGGATTGGAGAGGTAATGAAAATAATAAAGGAAAATGGGATAAGAAGAAAAAAAGACATCAAGACACAGGTAACAAAAAGAATGCAGCACCACCTAAAAATTTTAATGCATCTGATGGAGGACAGTGATTTCAGTTTGAGGAGTAAAACAAGGGTGTGTCCTGGAATTCATTACAGTGTTGGACTTGGGGTAAGGATCATCACTGGAGAGATTTTCCACATCATCATGGTAGAAGACCGCATATTTATAGTGCTCAAGAGGCACATACAGCAGGGGATGTGGTACAAAGTATTCCTTGGATTTAGGCAACGTTGGAGAACAGCAAGATGGATCACCAGACACATATTATCGAGATGGACGGTAAGCTTTGTGATCAAGTTGTTTCTATTTTGATTGACCCTAGATCTAATTATAGTTATCTTAATCCTGAGTTTTTGGATAAGTGTGGTTTGAATAAATAGGTAGATGTAGAATCTTGGTTAGTACAGTTAGCTACAGGTACAAAGAAAAGAGTTCATCAATGGGTAAGGGCTTGTGAATTTGAGATGAATGGTATGCCTACATCGGCGCATTTGAATGTACTTCCACTGGGATCATATAGTATGATTTTGGCTATGGATTGATTATACCTTCACAAGACCAAGGTGGATTGTTATGACAAGCCTATTGAATGATTGGATGACAATGGAGAACAAATAATCTTGCAGGGTAAGAATAAGGCAATGTCAGTCAGAATGGTTACAACTATGCAGTGAGTGTTTCTAGTGATAAAGGTAAGGAAGTTAAGGATGTGGATTTCTTGAAGAAGTATATGGTTTTGCAAAAGTTACTGGATGTGTTTCCAGAAGAAATTCCAAAGTTACCGCCTCACGTGGAAGTGGAATTTTGTATTGAGTTGGTACTAGGGGCAGCACTAGCATTGAAGTTACATTTGAAGGAAATGATTGGGAATGGGTACATTAGGCCAAGTGTATCATCGTGGGGTGCACCAGTATTGTTTGTGAAGAAAAAGGATGGTACAGTCAAATTGTGTATTGATTACAGGCAGTTGAACAAGGTGATGATTAAGAACAAGTATTCATTGCCAAGGATTGATGACTTGTTTGACCACTTGAAGGGAGTATAATTTTTCTCGAAGATTGACTTGAGATTGGGATACCATAAGGTACACATTAAATAAGAGGAAATATACAAGAATTCTTTCTTGACCAGGTATGGACATTACGATTATGTTGTAATTCCATTTGGTTTGACTAATGCTCCATCTACGTTTATGTGCTTGATGAATAGTGTGTTGCGACCTTATCTAGACAATTTTTTTATTGTATTCATTCACGATATATTGATATATTCTAAGAATGAGGAAGAGCATATTGAACACTTTGCAACAGTATTAAGACTGCTAAGAGAGCATCATTTACATGCCAATATTAGTAAATGTATTTTCTTTAAGACATAGGTAAATTACTTGGGGCATGTTGTTTCCAAGGAGGGCATGGTAGTGGACCCGAAAAATATGAGAGCTATCATGGAATGGGAAACTCCCAAGAATGTGGATGAGGTAAGGTCATTTATGGGGTTAGTAGGTTACTACAGAAAGTTCATCAAGAAATTCTCATAGATTTCTTATCCTATTACATCGTTTCTTAGGAAAGGTAACAAATTTGAATGGACAGAAGAATGTGCATCTAGTTTTGAGCAGTTGAAGCAGTTGTTGACAAATGCTCCAGTTTTAAAGAATGTAGATTCGAACAAAGAGTTTGTGGTATGTACATATGATTGCAAGAGAGGACTTGGTGGAGTCATGATGTAGGAAGGGTAGGTAGTATGCTATGAATCAAGGAAATTGAATGAGCATGAGTAGAATTCTGTAACACATTATCTTGAGTTGGCAATGATCATCCATGCATTGAAGATGTGGAGACACTATGTTCTTGTTCAGGGGTTTTTTTATGAGTGATCAAAGTGGATTGAAATATCAATTTGACCAACCAAACTTGAATTCCATATAAGCTAGATGGTTGGCCATGATGAGTGAGTTTTATTTCAAGATCAGGTACATTAAGGGAAAGGAAAACATGGTTGCAGATACTCTTAGTAGAAGAGTGCATGTAAATCATATAAAAGTTATGAGTTCTTATGGGATAGATTTACAGGATCAGATTTTATAGGCAGGTGAAAGGTATAGAGATATTATACATGGGTTATAGCAGGATACAGGTGATCAGAATGTGGACTACCATCTCACAGTAGATGGTTTGGTGAGATTTAGGGACAAGATCTATGTTCCGAAAACTAATGAACTCAAGAAGATTATTTTAAGAGACATGCCAAGCCGTATTCAGGTCACCTAGGATATCATAACACATTGAAAATAATTAATAAGTTCTACTATTGGTCGAAATTGAAGAAGGAAGTGGTAGAGTTTGCGGCTAGATGTTTAGATTGTCAACGGGTAAAAGCAGAGTGTAAGCATCTAGGTGGATTACTACAACCAATTCCAATTCTAGAGTGGAAATGGGAGGTCATCTCCATGGATTTCATTACAGGTTTGCAGAGGACATCTAAACAACATGATTCTATCATGGTTGTTGTGGATATTTTGATGAAGGCAGCATGCTTCATAATGATGTGGAACGGGTCTTCATCAGAGATGTAGTAAGATTGCATGGTGTTCCAAATAATATTGTGTCAGAGAGGGATGCTAAATTCACTTCTAGGTTATGGAAATATTTATTTGTAGCTTTGGGTACATATTTTTCCTTCAGTACAACTTATCATCCACATACAGATGGACAGATAGAGAGGGTCAACCGTATTTTGGAGGACATGTTGAGAATGTACGTCATGCATCAACATCGAAAGTGGGAAGAGTATCTTCCATTGGTTGAGTTCGCTTACAACAATGGGTATCAGGAGTCTCTAAGGATGATTCTATTTAAGGAAATATATAGGCGGATTTGTAATACTCCTATTAGTTGAAGTGATCCAGTGAATGGGTTGTTGATAAAACTAGACATGTTGGCAGGGATGGAAGAGGAAATGCAGGGTATCAAGAAGAATCTAAAGGTAGCACAGGACAAATAGCAATTTTATGCAGACTAGAATAGGTTGTTTGAGGAGTTTAAATTTTGGGAAGAGATATACTTTCGCATCAAGCCCAAGAAGATGTCCTTGAGGATTAGGTCATGTGAAAATTTGGCTCCTTGGTATTGCAGGGCTTTTGAGATCCTTGAGAGGATTGGACCAATGACCTATCGACTTGCATTTCCTCTGAAAATGAAATTCCATGACATTTTCCATGTTTCATTTATTAAAATATATGTGAAATATGTTGATCATGTTATTGATTGGTATGTATTGCAGGTGGAACCAGAAGGAAAATTATAGCCAGAACCTCGGTGCATTTTGCAGAGAAAGATACTCATGCTCCAGAACTGAGCAATCAAGCAGGTTAAAGTGCAGTGGAAACACTTTAGACCCCACGAAGCTACATGGGAGATGGTTGATCAGATGTGGGCCATGTATCCTACATTTTTTGTCGGTTGAGGCAAATAATTTTTGGTATATGCACATATTTATGGTTTTTACTATAAATACCGAATGAGTTGTGTTATAAAGCTCCAATAAGAAATATGGTTGTCATGTTGTTATGTTGTCATGTTGGTTATGATGGTTTGGTTTCATCATGTTGTTCATTGTAAATACTGCGACGAGCTAAGTTATAAAGCTCCATAGGGAGTATGTTTTTGTTTTCAGCAATCTTGCTAGTTGTAGGTGTCATTGAACGTCGAGGATGGTATTCCCCCCCAAGGGGGAGGGTTCTATAACAACATTGGTCAAAAATCCATGTAATAAAGTTAATAAAGGAAAAATAATAACCAAGGTCATGGGACATGTATTCCAAGTTGAATATTGGGAAAAAAATAGTAATGGCTAAGGATCACTTGTGATTAAGTAATGGCTAAGGAAATTGGCAAAGGCAATGGGAAACGATTTGGAAATACAAAAGGAATTTATTAGCATTTTATTTATGAAAGTAATGGAAAATAGGAGAAAAGGAAGGTGAAAGGTCACAAAATTGTACAAGGGGGAAGTTGAATGAAAATTAAGGAAAAATGAAGAAAATAGAGGCCTCAATGATAAAAAGGCTTATGAGGATCAATTCACAACTTTTTCTACTTCAGTTTTGGAGCTCTCTCTTTATTCTATCCCTCTCTCACACTCTTGCACACTTAGAGTTTTCTTGGAGCACTCTTGGGGTGTTGTGGCATACTTGGGATTTGGAGAAAGAAGGAAAAGGAAAAGAAAGAAAGCGCAAGAGGACAGTAGGATCAACAACTACAGCAAGTTTTCCTTGCATGTACCGAGTTGCATGTATGATTTCCTTGCTAGTTTTGGCATATATGACACATGCATGTAGTTTCTTCATTATGATTTGTCATTGGCATGAAGGAATTCTAGATTGACAATGGTTTTTCTATCATTTCCATTTGTTGGATAGCCATGGTGTTGTGGCTTTACCTTTTTTTCTGGTTGGTGCTCCTGTTCCTTATAGTTATGGTTTGAGTTACTAGTTCTTGGAAGCCCTGTAACAGCTTGGGTTGAGTTACTAGTCCTAGAAGCATTGGTTGGAAAAACACTCTGGAGCCCTTGGTGGGTTAAGTTACTAGTCCTGGAAGCCTTAGTTGGACAAACGCTCTAGAGCCCGAGAGCAATTGTGGGTTGAGTTACTATTCCTAGGACCCTTGGTTGAAATAAACGTTCTGGACCCTTAGATAGCTTGGGTGGAGACCAATCTGGTGATGGTTAGTAATGTCTGACCATGAGGTGGAATCATTGGTTGAGGGTTGAGGTGGTTTGGCCTCTCGAAGCCCTGGTTTGGTGTTCTTGGTTATTTCCATGAGATCCCACATTCATGCTTGGAATATGGCACTGCAGTGATTTTCTGAAAGAAAGATTTAGTTCAACACAATCTATGGTCGAGTAGTATGTGGATGTCCCTAACTTGGTTGAATTTTTCATATGTTAATAAGAGCTCCTATTTATTTGGTATTTCATGAGTAAATGTGCTTGTCATTATGTGGCTTAATGTTTGTTTCATAATTTATATATCTATGGTTTTTTTTTGGTTATAAACATGGGTTATGACAGACTTAAATTATGGCTCTCGTCATGTTTTGATTAGTAGACGAAATTTTAGTGAATGAATGACATAATAGATATGAACGAAGCTATTGGGAGGAAACACCAGTCCTCCTTGAATATTATCAAATAAGTATGAGATCCCTATGTTCATATATGTGGTTATGACATGTATGTAGATTACATGTGTTGAGATTTTGTGTATTTGGGGTAGCATCAATTGTGCTCTAGATCCCAACTTTCTGGAGGGACTAGAGTTCACCTGATCTACAAGACCCAGAAATGGATTTGGGAAATTTCATCTGGTTTAGGAGATATTAAATTAATTAATCATTTTAAGTATATTTCCTAAGTTAAAACTTAGGGAACTTAAACAATTAAAGTGAATTTAATTAAACATGTGATGAAATTGTCTTAAATCACACGGATCAAGCTTTATTTTAATCTTAGCCATTGATTCAAGATCTAATCATGGTCGTTGATTTTTCAACGAGAAAATTATAAAGGAAAGGCTTTGGGTCATTTGTAAAGACACACAAAGTGGCAAAGCACTGAAGTTAAGCTGAGATTCTAGGACAGGGTTTGCTAAGAATACTCAGAAGTGTTTCAGTTGCAGAGAGGGGAATTTAGACCAACGGGATGATCTGATCCCAGGATCTAGAATACACAAGAGGCAGAGAAGAGATCAGCTCAAGGACAGCGCAGAGGAATGCAGTAGCAGTAGCAACAACAACGTAATTTTCAGGAGACCCTTCAGGGGTTACACAAAGACCCTTAGGGGCAGCGTAGTGACTGTGTCACCCATTCTGGGGTAACACAGTCCCTTGCGGAGCAGCGCTGAGGGTTTGGAGGCCATCCAAGGCTAACGCAGAGTCTTTCAGGGGCTTCAGAGGCTGACGCAGAGCATTTCAGGGACAACGTTGGGGTTTCTAGGCCCTAATCTTGGCTCAATTCTGTAAATCCCACTTGAGGGTGTGGATCAGTCATTATTTTGGTCCTAGATCAACCAGTGAGTTGTAGATCTAGCATTATATCTTTCGATTTTTCCAGATCTGGAACCCATATTTGTATATTCAGAAATATTCTTAATAATATAACCCTCCAGCAGCCAGAGACCGATTTTCCCACCTTGGGTTTTTCCGGGGACTATTTGTCCAAAAATAATTGTGTCACTTTGTCAATATGTGCATGTGTTTATTCTAGATCTGAATTGGTAGATATATGTTATGTGTTTTGCTTCGATGTTAACTTGAATTTATTCAGTTGATAACTTATTGAAGTAGGAGGAGCTTAACCAGATTAACTATAATAATTTCTGCATAAGATCTAAGATTCAGAAATTTCTACATGGTATCAGAGCAATTGCAAATCTGAAGGGACAGGGCAGTTGGCAGGAAGGGAGGATCTGGCATGAACCAAAGGAAGGGTTCACACAGTCAAAAGGACTCACGCAGTCCTCTAGAGCACGCATAAATGCAGACGAAACATGACATGAAGGTGCTGGCATCCAAAATAGAGGAGGATATTTCTTGTGTGTCAAGCAAAACTCCTCTAGATGTTTGGTATATTGACAGTGGAGCATCTACTCATATGATGAGGTTTCGAGAATGTTTTTCGAGCTCTCAAGAAGAGTAGATGAATTTCCAAATAACTATGGGAAATAAGGCAAAATGTACCCGCATTAGGAGAGGTACCGTAACTTTTCAGATGGAGGATGGCCACAAGATTCGAGCCACGAATGTTCTGCATGTACCAGGGTTGGGGATGAACTTACTCTCGGTGTCTCAACTTCAGAACAATGTCTATGATGTATAATTCATTCAATATAAAGTATATGTCAAACATCCTAACTGGAGAAAAAATGCACAAATCGGAGTAAGGAATCACAATTTGTATAAGATCCAACTTGAATCTCCGGTGGCCCTGATCGGCAGTACAAACGACAGAGATCTGAATGAGTTATGGCACAAAAGGATGGGGCATCTACATCATGGATCCTTGGGGATTCTCAAAAATACTATCATAGGGGCTTCTGAACTCAGCACAAATAAAGACGGCGTTTGCAGAGGATGTGTACTAGGGAAGTATGCTAAGGCAACATTTCCAAGAAGCAACAGCAGAGCCAAAGGTGTATTAGATTTAATACACTCTAAAATTTGTGGTCTGATGTCTACAACAGCTCTTAGTGGAGAAAAATATTTTGCCACCTTCATTGATCATTACTCCAGGAAAACTTGGATCTATTTTCTGAAGACCAAAGATGACGTCTTTAATCGATTTAAAGATTTCAAAGAATTGGTGGAGAACTCTACAGGAAATAATATCAAGAAGTTATGGTCAGATACCGGTGAAGAATATATCGATAAATACTTCACAAATTTCCATGCACAGGAAGGCATAAAGAGAGATTGGACAACTCCTTACAATCTAGAACAAAATGGAGTTGTATAACAGAATAATCGGACCATAATAGAAGCTACAAGGGCAATGTTGTATGACCAAGAAATGCCTAAATCTTATGGGAAGAGGCCTGCAACGCAATAGTCTATATTCATAACAGAGTTCAAAATAGGGCCTTGGGGAAGGTGACTCATGAAAGTTTGTTCACAGGCAGCAAGCTAGAAGTGAGCCACATCAGGATATTTGGGAGCATAGCATACTGTCATGTTCCAGAGGAAAAGAGGAAGAAGTTGGATCAAACTGTAGAAAAGGATTTTTTGATGGGCTACAGTGAGAATGCAAAGGCATACCGCGTCTATATTCCAGAGAGCAGTAAATTCGTGGTAAGAAGGGATGTAAAATTCCTGGAGGAGAAACCCTTTAGGAAATCTCGAGAGATGGCCACAAATACACAGTTTGAGGAAGATCCATTGGTACAGCCTCAACGACCTCTAGTGTAGCCTCAACGACCTCTAGTGCAGAGGTCTAGTGCCTCTCCAAGGCATAATTGTTCTGAGGGAAGCTCGTCCATTGAAGAACAGGAGGAAGAACATGTGATACCACCCACCACTGATGGGAGACTGAGCAGAGAACTCCAACAGATTCATAGAGATGTAGAAGGATTTGTTGGAACACCTGGAGAAGGGAAGAGGATAAGGAAACAACCTGACAGATATCAGGCGCTGGTAGCTCAGGTTGGAGAACCTTCTACCTTTCGGGAAGCAACTCAGTATCAGGTATGGGTAGATGCCATGGTAGAGGAGTATAGCTCCATCATGAAAAATGATGTCTGGGAAGTAGTCCCTAGACCACAAGATAAATCTGTTGTAGGATCCAGGTGGATCTACAAGATCAAATATGTTGCAGATGGAAACATAGAGAAATTCAAAGCGAGATTTGTAGCAAAGGCGTATGCCCAGAAAGAAGGCATTAACTATGAAGAAACGTTTTCTCCAGTAGCACAGTACACTTCTATCAGATCTATCATCTCTTTGGCAGCGCATATGGGATGGGAGATTCACCAGATGGATGTCAAGAATGTGTTCTTGAATGGTGTGATAGAGGAGGAAGTGTACATAGAGCAGCCAGAGGGCTTCGAGACACATGAGCCAAAGACTCATGTTTGCAGACTTAAGAAAGCCTTGTATGGCTTGAAACAAGCCCCAGGGCATGTTATGGTCGGATTGATGGCTACTTGCAGAAGATGGGGTTCGTCAAGAGTGACGCAGATCCCAAATTGTACTACTTAAGAGTAGGAGATGAGCCACTTATTATTGTTTTTAATGTGGATGACCTGTTTTTGACCGGGACATCCAAGCTCATCAAAGACTACAAGGAGAATCTGGAAACATAATTCGACATAAAGGACCTGGGACAAATGCACTATTTTCTTGGGTTAGAATTTTGGCATCAGGAAGGGGAATCCTTCTTAGGAAAAGGAAGATACACGACAGATATTCTGAAAAGATTCCAGATGGAAGACTGTAGACACATGGCCACGCCAATGATCACTAACTGGAAGAAGATAGACACATCAAAGGATGATGAGGCTGATCCCACATTGTACAGATTGCTCATCGGGTCATTAATGTATCTGGTCAACACGATACCAGACATCTGTTATGCAGCGAATACCCTCAGTCAGATCATGGTGGAACCAAGGAGGGCTCACTGGGCAGCAGTCGAACATATTCTCAGATACTTGAGAGGGACAGTCGAGTATGGACTAAACTACACCAAGCGAAATTAAATCCAATTGAGTGGGTTCACAGATGCAAACTGGGTTGGAAGCATAGTAGATTGGAAAAGTACTAGTGGGTATTGTTTCAGTCTCGGATCAGGAATGACCTCCTGGTGTAGCAGGAAACAAAAGTCTGTATCACTGAGCTCAACCAAGGCAGAGTACATGGCAGCAAGCACGTCTTTGTGTGAGGCCATATGGCTCTGCAAAGTAATCTTGAACTTACTCAAGAAACAAATAGAGCCGACCGGAATCATGTGTGATAATCAGAGTTGCATCAAACTCTCTGAAAATCATGTGTTTCATGACTGGTCAAAGCACATTGACATTCGGTGTCACTTTATCCGGGACTATGTTCAGAAGGAAGCAGTATAGTTGCAATACACTCCTACTGGTGAAAAAGTGGCAGATATCCTCACAAAGGCTCTAAGTAAGGTCAAGTTCACTTACTTCAGAGAGAAGATGGGGATGGTCGAGAACCCCTTCCACTAGAGGAAAGGGTGGTCTTCAAAAGAAGAGGGAGCTGCAGTATGGAGGTTTTTGTGGCAATGGCAAAGCCATGGGCAACAGTATAGAATGGCAGCAGTAGTGTAGAGTTGAGTGGCAGGAGGCCAAACCTCAGCAACACAAAACTAGTGCCCAAAATCATGCAATGCATAGTGTGATGTACTGCTAGAGCACACCCTTGATGCTAAGAGGAAGTGTTGAGATTTTGTGTATTTGGAGTACATCAGTTGTGCTCTAGCTCCCAAACTTTATGGAGGGACTAGAGTTCACCTGATCTACAAGACCCATAAATGGATTTGGGAAATTTCATCTGGTTTAGGAGATATTAAATTAATTAATTATTTAAGTATATTTCCTAAGTTAAAACTTGGGGAACTTAAATAATTAAAGTGAATTTAACTAAACATGTGATGAAGTTGTCTTAGGTCACACGGATCAAGCTTTATTTTAATCTTAGCCATTGATTCAAGATCTAATCATGGTCGTTGATTTGTCAACGAGAGAAGTATAAAGGAAAGGCTGGGGGTCATTTGTAAAGACACACACAGTGGCAGAGCACTGAAGCTAAGCTGAGATTATAGGGAAGGGTTTGCTAAGAATACTCATAAGTGTTTCAGTTGCAGAGAGGGGAATTTAGACCAAGGGGATGATCTGATCCCAGGGTCTAGAATACACAAGAGGCAGAGAAGAGACCAGCTCAAGGACAGCGTAGAGGAATGCAGAAGCAAGGACAGTGTAATTTTCAGGAGACCCTTCAGGGGTTACGCAGAGACCCTTAGGGGCAGCGTAGTGACTGCGTCACCCATTCTGGGGTAACGCAATCCCTTCCGGAGCAGCGATGAGGGTTTGGAGGCCATCCAAGGCTGACGCAAAG
This sequence comes from Pinus albicaulis, assembly GCA_034641835.2. Taxonomy (NCBI): domain Eukaryota; kingdom Viridiplantae; phylum Streptophyta; class Pinopsida; order Pinales; family Pinaceae; genus Pinus; species Pinus albicaulis. The sequence continues at coordinate 856,388,629 of CM076572.1, forward strand.
GCTTTCATGGGCTTCAAAGGCTAACACAGAGCATTTCAGGGACAACATTGGGGTTTCTAGGCCCTAATCTTGGCTGAGTTCTATAAAACCTGCTTGAGGGTGTGGATCAGTCATTATTTTGGCTCTACATCAACCAGTGAGTTGTAGATCTAGCATTATCTTTGTCGGGTTTTCCATATCTAGAACCCAGACTTGTATATTCAGAAATATTCTTAATAATATAACCCTCCAGTAGCCAGAGACCGGTTTTCCCACCTTGGGTTTTTCCGGGGACTATTTGTCTAGAAATAACTGTGTCACTTTGTCAATATGTGCATGTGCTTATTCTAGATCTAAATTGGTAGAGATATGTTATGTTTTTTTCTTCAATGTTAACTTGAATTTATTCAGTTGATAACTTATCTAAGTAGGAGGAGCTTAACCGGATTAACAGTAATAATTTCTACATAAGATATAAGATTCAGAAATTTCTACAACATGTTTATGATATGTTTGACAGAATATTTGTCATGGATGGTAAGGGTCAGGTCAAGTCCTTGCTCAAGTGTTTGCATTAGTAGCCTTATTCCAATGTTATTTACCTTTCCTGCAAGCTTCATGAATTTCTTGGCAGAGGCATGAGTCCTAGCCTTGAAAAAGTGGCTCAAAATGCTGGATCGTTGGCACAAAACTGCCTGGAAAAGTCTCCAGTAGCATGGATTCCTTGTTTTCATGTGACTTGAGGGTTTCATTTGCATGGAGGACTTTTCATGGATGTGACTGGGGCTCTAGTTCAGTAAAACATCAAGCTGTCTTAGGGGTTGGGTACCTTGAGGGGTTGGTTGTCTCCTAAATGTTTTGTAGCTCCCGAGGAAGGTCAGATTGGTCTTGGTTGTCGGTTCCACTTCCTTAATTGTACATGGGGAGTTGAATCATGTCATAGTAACTCTTCGTCACATGTTTACCCCGGTGGATTGGTTAGCTTAAGTAAATGTGAGAGGAGGGTGTTACATATATAAACAATGATATGGTAATATGTCCACGATACATAGCCTAGCTACATTGTAGGATAGTAGGGAGGACATGGTACTATTGATTGTGATAAGTGTAAGATGGTGGCAATGCATTGGAACTTATTAGAAAGGTTATTGGCATTTTCAGAAAGGGTGTAATTTGCACATTTGGCTAAATACTATGAATTCCATCTACATTAAATAGGAAATTAGAAAGGTGAAATTTATCTTCATATTAAAGGTTTTGGTTAGTACTTTTAGGAAAGAGTCATTTGATATTGAGGGAATTGCACAGACCTTTGAGGGGTGACAAATTGTTTGATTACTGAGGAAATGTTATTCTTGTTATTAATGAATAATTTAAGTTAAGTAATCAATGGGGAGTTTTGGAAACATCATCGATGAAGGAAAATATTTCATCCACCAACAAAGAGTTATGATGATTGTTAAAGAAGGAATCGAGTAATCATCGATAGAAATTTTTCTTAGTTAAAAATTTTAGACACTCACCAATACAAAAACAAATTCCTTAGTTAATTTTCTGAAGAAAAAAATTAGTTTGAGAGATAGCAATTGCCACTAAGAATTATAAGTCTACAAAAAGTTTAAAAAGAATGAAGTTGGAAATTCTAGATTGCTACAAAATTTTACTAGAGCAATGTTTTGAAATTTGAAATTTATTGTGTACTCACAATCTATAATAATATTTTTTTATTTCCTGACATATTTTATTTTACAAATAGTAGAAGTTAGTCTCTGAAAATAATTGAATATCAAAAAGGGGCACAATTAACTTCATGTAAAGAATAATAATACATGAGTTTGATAGCTTTCCAAATGAGTCTGGGAAGATTAAGGCCCAAAAAAATGATGTTGAAAACAAGGGAAGAGTTTACATTGAAATTTTTTAGTTGCATAGTTACTCAGCTAATCTAGAGGCCGTAATTTTTGTTTATCATCTAAAAGGAAAGCCTTTATGTGGTGGGATCAATCGAAGCAATTAAATCATATTAAAGAAAAAATAATTTATTGGAAGAAAGTCAAGAAGTATATTTAGCAACAATATCTTTTAGAATGATACTATGACAAGAAGATGGACTTATTCAAACTCAAAGTGGGAAATGACCGTAAAAGAGTATGAAAGGAAGTTCTTGGAGTTGTTGAGGTATGTGGTATTTCATGAGAATAATGTGGAAAAATAGAATTATTTAAGTTGCTTCCCATCCTTTTACAAAGAAAAAATTCAATTTGATGAATCCAAGACCATTGTAATGAGTTAGGGTAATTTTTCCCTGGCTTATTTCATGAAACTAGGTATATTTTATCAATTTTCATTGCAATGCACGTTTGAACAATTTCAGTACAAAATGTAATTTAGTATCCACCATCAATTTTACAACACATCATTACTATTTAACCAAACAAAATATGATTTTTCATTAAGTGCAATATTCAGATTCTGGAATTCAATCGGATCTAATACCTCAACTATTTCAAATTCTGGAATTTAATCGAATCTAATACCTCAACTATATTATGCAGAAGGACTTGGCAAAGAAAAATAAGAAACTAACTACAAAGGAGAACAAAATATAGAAATATTCAATTTGTTTCCCATCCTTTTACAATGAAAAAAATCAATTTAATGAATCTAAGACCATTGTAATGAGTTAGGGTAATTTTTCCTTAGATTATTTTATGCAATTAAGTATTATTTATCAATTTTCATTGCAATGCAAGTTTGAAAATTTTCAGTACAAAATGCCAAACTTAAACTACACCATCAATTGTACAACACATCATTATTGTTCAACCACAAAAAAATATAATTTTTCACTGAGTGAAATATTCAGATAATTCCACCAAACCACATAAATTCCAATTATTTTTCAAAGTCTAGAATTCAACCAGATCCAATACCTCAACTATTTTATGCAGCAGGACTTGACTAAGAAAAGTAAGAAACAGAGTATAGAAGAAAACCTCGTCTATGTTGCTACTAATCTATTGAGGGCCATGATCGACTTCAAAAGTGCAGACGTGCTACTCAACCCATTATTGCTTGCCAAAATTATTCAGACCTGACCTTCACCTTTAGAGTAGATTCCCACCAATCACTAAACCCTCCATCAACAAGCAGTAATGGTTCAAATTACTTCATCCAATTTATTTACACCTTCAATGAGGGTTGTTTTTTTTCAAGAAAAAAAACACTGGTATATGTAACCTTTTTAGGCCTTATGTTACTTTGTGGACGCCCTAAATCAACCTCGGTTACTTTGAAAGGATCACAGAAGGAATTTTATTCCCCAAAAGGGTGTCCAAGCCCTCATAATATTTCATCCATGCACCGCATAAACTTCAAAAAAAACTCATGCAATGGGTTTTCCTTTGTTCCAAGCTCCTCCGTATGGATCAGGATTCTACTTTAAAGATAATGTTTCCTTCAATATGTCCTCACAGAACTCTGAATTAGCCTCGAAAACCTTCCATAGACATATACGGGTTGCCAAAGTCCTTCTTCAGAATTAAAAAATGTAATTATAGGTTTTCCTATGGTTAACAAAGGAAACAAGGTATAAATGGCTACCGATCATTTTCGCGGGGGCAAATCAGCTACCAACTCAAAGTAATCGTTTTCGTAGGTGAGGGCGGATATGGCTACCAACTCCTCGATTCTTTTAATTTATACATTCCAAACTTTCGGCCAAGAGTTTTAATTAGAATCTAAACTCTCAGCGGATAAATTATAAATGGAATCTAGGTTCTCGGGGTAGTAGTTAGAATATAAACTTTCTGTATAGAGTTTGTGTTCGAGATATTTTTGTCACAAACTTTTTGATTGAAAACTTTTTAAACTCTCGATCAGTGATCAAATTTGAAGGGCAGGTCTTAATTTCAATTAGAAGGACATATATTCATGTCTCTCTCCCATAATGAAAAGCTTAAAATTAAAAAGTGTTTCAATTGACGACAGTATACTATTTTTACATTTCATTTTCAGAAAGAAAAAACCAGCGATCTATATGTTAATAAAAGACTGTTACATATACAAATATGAAGGAGGCTCCATCTTGCATTGCTTAAATTTGTCATTGGAAATGCCAACATGAGTATTGAAGACATTATTATAATAATTTGGATGGATACCACCGAGATAGAGGAGTTTGGCAAAAGTAGGGAAGTTGGAATTAGGGCCCATGGAATAGGATGGAAGTTGAGCAGCACCATTAGACATCTGTTGTGGGATTTGTGTAGGGATGTTGTTGGTACTAGCACCCCCTCCGCTATTCCACTCATAGTTTTTGGAATTTGGGCTAGAAGTCGATGATGTGGGAAGAGTTTTCATCATTTAAAGGGAACATGGATATGATTATACACCTAGTGAATGAAGCATTTGTATCTAATTGAAAAGAATAAGGGAGAGTTTTCATCATTTAAAGGGAACATGGACATGCTTGTACACCTAGTGAATGAAGCATTTGTGTCTATTTGAAAAGATTAAGGGAGCTTTGGTTTTTTTTGGTGGAGAGAGAATTCATATCAATTCAAAGGAATATTCTACAAAAAAATCTTCATAGAAAGTATTTGAATGCAACTACTTTTTATTTAAATACGAAAACAAATTCCAGACACAAAAATCAGAGTTAATTAGAACCAATATATTGAACAAAGGGGCTGCTTTGAGGTTAATAAAGTCTTGGAAGATTGTGGTTAGCTAAGATTATTGGTTGAAATTTCTTCTATGTTATCATGCTCATCCAAGGTATATTTTCAATAGGCATAGATGGATCTCAATATTTATCACCAATATCAGGATAAACAGTTGAGGTGTCTATTCAAGATTTTATTAGTCATGCCTCAAATAATGGATCAGGGCAATTGGTATTGGACCAACTATCAATGCATTCTTCCTATTCAGTTCCAGTAAATAACATAATTGCATATTTTCAGTCATGAGCTCAACATCAATTAGTGGCCATGTCAAGTGCTTACATGAAACTACCTCCTTGTGTTGGTCTGTTAAAAATGGAAATATGATGTTAAGTTGTTCATCATAATTTTGCTTGGAGCGGTGCATATTCCACATCTAAGTCCACCAGATGTTGTTTTTTCCTGGATTTTTATCTCCTCTTGAGCCAGAGATAGTCTTTTTATCCTAGAGTGAATACAAACTTTATCAACAAACTTTATTGAGACACTTCCAAAAATGGTCATGAGAAGCATAACAAAAGGAAAAAAGAAATTGACTATTTTTTTAAGAGGACACGATGATCTCTTTTCTCTAGCATTTACTCATATTGAAGATCACCATTTTAATAATAAGGATTCATTTTCTCCAAAAAATAACCCTAGCCAAACATTGACAACACATCAGGGATATCTTTTTGCACTTCATAAGTACATATATTCTAAATAATTGCTGGAAATTATTTTCCAGATGGTTTCATACCGAAGTCTTTTTCTCATTTTCAGCATCCAAGACATGAACTTTTGAAAGAAAATGGTTTAAAACAACATAAATATTTGAAATTTTACAACCATTTCTTGGCCAAATTGAATATGAATTTTGAACTCAAATCCATGATGTTGTATAGGATCAAGTGTCATTTTGAAAGGTAACGCAAGAGAAATTTCTTGATATTGATTTGGGAAAGTGTTAGATGTCGACCTTCACCATTCATAATAGATGTCAAATTATTGATTTTTCTTGTGGTTGAATGGAATGTACCCTATGGTTTTACTTTGGGAAGAAAGCTTCTCTTCCCAAACAGTAAAATGGGAGAAGAGTCTCCATAATTGAGGTCCAGAGCAAGCAAAACAATGTCATATTGACTAGATCTCTTATTCCACGTGACAGAGAGATTGTACAATTGAAGACCCTTAGAATAGGCCTCACATATTAACATATTTTGTAGAAATGTGAAATATGTCATGTGAAATATTTGACCATGCATGTATCACATAGATTGAGAGGGGTTTGAGCGAATTATTTGCAGAGGGATACTTCCTCTTTGTATCGCTCAAAGTGAGAAAGAGTGTGGAAAAATAATTAACTATTTTTGGAGATGGATTTTCTTAGGACTTCATCACTGGTTGTAAGAAATATTATTGCGAGGGGGCACCAAGGCCTTGCTCCTATAAGGGTGGAAAGACTCTTGTTTTAAATTCATGGAGCTGCCCCAGCAAATTTTTATAACAACTCCCTGGGAGCCTGCGAAGCTGAGTATTATGTTTCATCCCGATTATTTTATGAATTTAATGTTACGAACAGGGGAGAATTAAAAAAGCAAGCTCATATTTGAACTCATCATCCTTTGTGCCAACAAGATCGATGAGCCCTATTTCTAGAAAGACTCATAGGATCAATCATGAATTTGAGAGTGTTGATGCAGTTGTTGCAAGCATCGAGAAGAAAAAAAATAATGAGAAAGAAGTTAAGACTGCACAACCAGTGAGCTCGATATGGAGAAATGGAAGGGGAAGGGTTTAGTCCATTCCAATTATTGGGGGGTTTATCCTGCCCGCTTCTTTCGCCAAGATGGATGACCATGGCCATGGAATTCATTTAGAGTGAGTCAACAACATTTCTTTCATTTCGTGGGAAATTGTGGGAAATTTGGAATTAGTATAAGTAAGAGGAAATTTCAATATAAGGCTAAGGATATTTCTGTATTTTTCCATGCTTGTTGAAATTCATGAAGGGTTTTTAATTTGAAACCTTGGGAAAGCATCACATTCCAAAGACATTCACTGACAAATTTTCTTATTGGACTATGAAGGCGGTGAGAATTCCACTTGATTTTTTCTTTAGGGTAAACAAACACTGTAAAGAATCAGCGTTTGGGCATATTTTTTCTTGAAATGAATTTAGATGAGTGATTTTGAATATTTCTAGGTAAATTTTGTTATATATGAATGCAGAAGCAGTATGATATCCAAGTGATGATGCTAGAGACTGTGGTTTTTGTCCCAGGAATGGTGGGGGGAATGATCCTCCATTGTAAGTCCCTCAGGAAATTTCAACACAGTGCTGGATGGATAAAGGTTCTTCTAGAAGAACTTGGAATGAGATAATGACCTTATGACATTCATGGAAGTGACAAAGCCCAATTGGTTTGAGAGGGCCTTGGTCTTTGCAGTGCAAGTAGTATGCTTCAATGCATATTTCCTCATGTACATCCTTTCCCCCAAAATTGCACACATGATTGTGGGCTACCATGAAGAAGAGGTTGTCTACTCCTATACTAAATTCCTCAAGGAACTCGACAATGGAAGAGTTCCAAATGTGCTAGCCCCTGCTATAGAAATAGATTATTAGAGGCTTCCCAAGGATTCAATAATCAGAGATGTTTGGTCTTATTGGAATGTGGGCTTATTAACTCTTCGTTTCAGATGACACTACTAAGAAAAAATCAGAACCGAAACAGATTTAGGTTTAGGGCCGAGGCTGCAACATACCTATTATTTGTCAGTGTTCAATTGAATAAGATGATGATTCTTGAGTATGAATGTGCAATATATGATTCAGAATCGGGAATGGCTCTTTCGCTGCAAAAAGGGTTTTTTCGCAGACTGTAGTTCTTCTCCGATTAGATAGGATGAAAAAGGAAAATCCTTCGCAGTGGTAGGGAATATCAGTCATTGTTGAGCCTGCCATTATGATTTTTGGGTTAGATTTGGTAGCTAAAAATTGAAACTCAACAGCCTCCACTCTCCAGCTCTCGTACTCTTCTTCAATGTTGCAGCAACCTCTAAAAACAACCAAGAGCTGAGAGTCTAGTCACCAGTGGCTTTAGGGCGCAAGCGTACCCTAGGTTTATATAGTATACATGTAGTGACAATTTGTCTATATAGTATACATGTAGTGACAAATTAACAATTCAAAGTTTAGTAAATTGGTAAATTTTAATTAAAAAAATAGATTTTTAAAAAAATGTTTGCAGGCTCACAACCCTTTTTATGAAATTTTATAAAATTATTCAATTTAAAAAAAAAAAACTTGTAAAACTCATATTTTAAATTTTTTTTTACTAGAAAATTTTGTTGACTACTTCTCTGACGTGCTAGAGGCCTTGTGAAGGGCTCTGACGTGTTCAATTTTGAACACTGCTCTCGACCGAGAGTTTTCAACCCAGGTATTAACCCTGCTAAACTCTCAACCGAAAGAGTTTGAAACTCTTAGCCAAGAAATTGATTTGACTTTTTTTCTCAACCGAGAGTTTGTCAAACATAGCGCAAATTCTCTCCACATACCAAAATGTGTTTCCCATTTTTTCATTTTCACCCACATGAAGACCTTTTGTGTGGCGATATGTTGAGCTAAGGGATTTAGTCACTTTGTGTTACCAATATCACCATATTGAATATGTTGAGCTGAGGGATTTAGTCACTTTGTGTTACCAACATCATCATATTGAATTTACAAAATCAATTTTTTTCATATCGTTTAGCATCTAATCACTTGCATTTTTTTATGATTTTACCATTAACACAAGGACATATGATAGAATGAATTTAAGGTAAATTTGATAAGAATTTATACATATTTTTTTCCTATGATTTTTTAACTTGTGTTAAAAATGCGTCTCTAACAAGTTGTTATAGAAAACAAAGGTTTTGTAGCAATCATGTTCTTGCGGTTAAATAGAGCAAGGATCGATGTTAATGTAGTTATGACCAACTAGGTGTACAGTGTGAATTGGATAAGATAGTTGGATTTTTTGTACCCTCCTCCTCTTCCTTTTATGCTTCATTTAGAAAATGGTCAAGGTGCAAAAAGTAGTAGAGTATGGAGTTATTTTAAAAGTAGAAAATGAGCTCAAATACCACATCGGACCTACTCAATTAGAAAGTGATCTGCAAGATATTTCCAACGGTATAAAGAAGTATGTGAATGGCCTCTTGGATAAAAAGATAGAGGAAATCCGTTGGGCCCACAAAGGTCAAAATCCCAGAGACCCGATGACTGAGGAATCATGTAACTCATTAGAAAATAAATTTCAAAAAGCTTTAGGGACCAAGGGACCAGGGGACTAGGGATTCGTCAACTGTTAGAGTCGGGGAAGTCTACTAACGAGACCCCGTAACAAAAATTGGAGGCCTAAATACAGCGACCCTAGAAGCTTGTAACCTTTCGTTAAATGAATTTTCAAATGCATCAGGATTGAACCATTTACAAATAAATTGTTCGCACAACAAAGGATCAAGGACTCTTTTCTCTCTCCTTCGTCTAGATGGGTGGCAATATATCATTGGCCATAAATGATGTCGACAATCGCCCATTAGGAGGTGGACATGTGGCAAGAATTTTTGGAGTTTTCGGGTACCTAAAGAGCCCATATATGGATGACACTTAGACCGACCATAGGTCGACACATGGTCTAGTTGATATCAGCATGATATCATCTCGGCAACATAACCCAGAGGGTTAGAATCTCGTGACTTTTTATCAATTCACAAATGGGAGCAGGCTTGTGGGGAGCAGGGAATAGTGGTGGAAAAATCCCTGAATTCCAAAATCCAATGACTTTTTATAATTTAATTCCAAAATTAGTTGAGGACCAAAGCACCGGGGCATCTGGGTTCCATCTCAATAGAGTGGAAGTCTTAGACAACACCATTTTCAGCACACAAGAGCCACCAAGTGGAAGTGGGCCTTCCCCCACATTCCAAATGTAAATGGTAAAATCATGGCCACCTATGGGGTAGATCCCCATCCATCTTTAAGCGCCCTCACCTAGGAGAAGTTCTGACAGGCAAACAAGCACAACACTTAAGCCGACGCTTTCCCCTTGAAGGTTAGAGTCAATAAAGTGAATTTCCCAAATTGACAGTTCAGATGAATTTCGAGGGGTCGAACCTTGTCTCTAAGTCCGCCCAGGCACCCCGTCGGAGGAGTTAATATGGGCCCACCTCCTATCATGCCAAAGTGGAGACCATGCTAGCAGCAAGGACCACTATCAGGCGAGTGTGGCAGGCAAGCGCTAAACCGTTTGATGCATCACCCTCCTACCTTGCTCTCCACCCAATATGATTTTGCCACGTGTCTCTCACACATCATCACATTTTTTTCCCGCCTAAAAACCCCTACGCACCGACCGTTGCACCCTGTGAGCTGACTGTTGCAATTTAAACTTGTCTATTTCAAATTTTTTTGTGTCTAGTCGCTCCACGTGTTCGTAGCTACCTTCGCCCAACTTTCCTCTAGCATAAGGACCTTCTTTCACCCATAGCATCCAGTTTCCTCCATTTACTAGGTAATTCACAGTCTCTCTATCCTTTGCAAAATTGTCACCATGCTCAAATTATAAAAGGGCTCATCAAAATCCCTAGAAAAAAAATAGCCAAAACCCTCGGGCCACACTGAACCCTTCATGGACACTGAGAGATAAATTCATGATTCCTTTTACACTGTAAACCTATTTGACCTTTGTTTTGAATTCTATGGCTGCTACTTGGACAAGGAATACCCATCCTGATTCGTTAAGTCAATATTGTATCACTTAGTGACCCCGACAATATACCCTTTCCCATAATTCATATCCTGGCTCATGGAAACCTTTGTTAAAGAGAAAAATTGTTGTATTTCCTCCACTCGAGAGAAAAGTATGGAGCTCACCCCTAAATTGATACACAATGCATTCTTTTATCCGAAATCCCCTAATTTGGAGAGGTTTACAAATACCATGCTCTTCTATGATTACATTAGGCTCTCAACTAGAGAGAAGTAGGTCTTTCTCCAACTAATCCTGGCCCCAAATGCACAATTTCCTACCAACTCAGAAACCCTTCCAATTTCCTTCTTTTCAAAGTCTGTACAACCCATCCTATTTGTTATCCTATTGATATTTGGTGAGGATGAGACAAAAAATGTCTCTAAATCAGCCTTTGGGCTTTTACATAAGATGATGAATTCAAACATTTTCCTTGGTGTCCCCTCTTTCCTAGCCGAAGCCATTAAGTTCCAGTGCAATAAATACTACCTGGCCTCCTCCTTTAGATATTGCTCCATATTTGTTTACTTGTTCATTTACACTCATGTGGTAGAATTCGAGTACCTAGGCCTTAATATTGTAGACTCGCATAAGAAAAAGAAATATATGGTTGACTGGGACAGTTCTCTGAAGAAGAAGCCCAACAATGAGGGGTTTTCACACTTTTTCTCTACTTTCATTAAAACTGCATATAAAATTATCAACAAAGTCCCCCCCTCCTAGAGTCTTACCCAAATAAAGGAGAATTCATCAACTCAACAAGGATGTTAGGGTGGATGAATATTATTTGTTTGATTACTGCACTGAAATTAGAGTATAGTGGTTTGAATTACCTCCTTACCAAATGCTTGTATTTAAGCCCATGAGAATTTGTTCCTTGGATTTCCTCAGGTGGAGCCTAAACATAGACCAAATCCGTTGTGTCCCTACCAAAAATGGATATATGTTTAAGCTTCCCATGATTGTAGGTCCCTTCATTGTGAACTCTAGACAAGATTTCCAACATGTGAAACTTATGTTAAAGGAGTTGAAATTTGAAATAGGAGAAGTGTGGCATTATGATCATAATGGTATTATTTCTAGTAGAAGGAAAGAGACTAATGCCTCTGCCTATGAACATGAACATAAACTAGAGCTAGAATGGAAGGATAATATTTATTCATGGCCCATCAATATAAATATGTAAACCGAGACACCAAGCACAAAGGAAAAATCTCGGAAGAGAAGTATTGATGAGGCAGGAGATACCGAGATGGATAAGGCATCCTCGACCAAGAAAGTAAAGCTCTAGGAGTGGACAGAGGAAGAGATTGAGGTTAGATTGACCAAGAAGAGCCTAGACCATCTAGGATTCCAGGTGAAATTAGAGGATCCCCAACAAGATTCCACCAACATTTCAACTGAGGTAGCAATCATGGGTTCAATTGGAAGCACATCAACAACATGCCCTCAATGGGAGGAAGGGAAGCTAACAGAAGAAAGGAACAAGAATTTTAGGGATGATATGTCGTCACAACTAGTATGTCATTTAGTGTGATATCATACTAGACTCTTGGCTACCATGGGCCTGGAAAGGAATTATATGAAATTTCCCCTGTATCACCCTTCAGTGTAGTCCCTCCCCTATGGAACACAATTCATAATAGTGGACTTATCTCTAGACATAAATAGTGTCCCCTTGCAATATAAAATCAATTTACACATGTAGGTAGTGGATATGATATATAGTGAGTTAAGAAAAGGAGGCTTGAACATCAGTAATACCGAGAAGTTGTTGGAGAAAGCAGGTACTAAGGTAAGGAAAGAGAAGGCCAACTCGAGAGCCTTCCATATCCAAAATAAATTATATAAAGATTTGATTATCAATATAGGGGTAGATCCAAGTGATAAGGATACCATTTATTCTATCATCAAAGGCTCACAGTTAGAAATACAGTCTCTAAGGTAGCAGCTTAAAATTCCCGTTGCAAAGCATGTGTAGGTCAAGGAATTGGCTCAAGTGGAAAATAAGAAGGAGATACTAGCGAAGGAATTGATATAAATGAATAGTGATGAGGTTGTCGCCCTCAAATTTAAAGTAGCAGAACTACAACAAAGGATTGATTGCCACATTTTTGTTGTGGTTGTTCCAGACAACCCAAAAAACCCCACTAAGCAGTTAACAAAGGCCCTCACAGATATGCAACTATCAGAGAATGAACTTAAAAAGATATAGATTGACTTGGACAACACCAAGTACACACTAGAAAATAAGGAGAAACAACTTATTTCCACCCAAGAAAGTTTGGATCAAATTAATAAAAAGTATTACGTGGAACAAGATGAGATAAAAGCATTGAAGAACAAGTTGAAGGGAAACACGAATCTCATTAAATCTAGCACTAGAAAATTTGGCGGAATTTCTGACGGCCAAGTCGTTGCTATTCCGACACATAGTCATCGCAAGAGCGACAGTTTGAGGGCAGGAAAAACGTGGTTTACCATACCGTCGCAGTTCCGACGCAATTAAAAAGTGTCACACTATCGACACTTTTTCCTTCACTTCCAAACAAGCGTCACTCTTCCGACGTTTCCCAATCCGTCGCACTTCCGACCTTTGTAAACTATCGCACTTCCGACGAAATGTGGTCCGACGTTTTGAACGTCGCTTTTCCGACATTTGTAAACTGTCACAATTACGATGAAATGTGGTCTGACCTTTTGAACGTCGCTCTTCTGACGTTTGTAAACTGTCGCAATTCCGACGCAATGTGGTCCGACGTTTTGGACGTCGCTCTTCCGACGATTGTAAACTGTCACAATTCCGACGAAATGTGGTCTGACGTTTTGGACGTCTCTCTTCCGACGTTTGTAAACTGTTGCAATTCTGATGAAATGTGGTCCGATGTTTTGAACGTCGCTCGTCCGACGTTTTTATACTGTCGCTCTTCCGACGTTTCTAATCTATCGCAATTCTGACGCTTACAAGGCGTCGGTATAGCGACGACAGGTTCAATTTTTTTTTAAAAATGAAACTTTAAAAGAGGAAAAACGTTGTTTTGAATATATTATATGAAGTAAAACAGTCCATGAAGTCATTACATTTTCACATCTGAAGATTGGAACCCAAATATCCATCGAGAAAAGTGGAAGTCCCACCCCAGACAATGATAGAAAAATACCCCATGTCACATACAGGGACATGATATAAAACCCAGTAACGGTCCACATGGAGATTATCGACAATCTGAGAAAGCATCCAAATATGCCCGAGGCATCTATAAGAAAGTGAAATAGAAGTATGTAGAATAGTAAAGCAACACATAGAGTACCGACGTCCATTGTTCCAAATACAAATTAAAGTACCCAAAATCCTTGAACAGAGAAAAACGCTAATCATGTGAGGAGTGTGATATGTCCAAAATATAAAAAGACTATCAGACCATATCAATAAACCAGCAACATAGACCAGCATCTCTAGTTTTGAAGGCAGAGTGATAAACATTAATCATTTTTTTTTCACAAGAGAAAAAACGTTGTTTTGAATATATTATATGAAGTAAAACAGTCCATGAAGTCATTACATTTTCACATCTGAATATTGGAACCCAAATGTCCATCCAGAAAAGTGGAAGTCCCACCCCAGACAGTGATAGAAAAATACCACATGTCACATACAGGGACTTGATATAAAACCCAGTAACGGTCCACATGGATATTATCGACAAATCTGAGAAAGCATCCAAATATGCCCGAGGCATCTATAAGAAAGTGAAATAGCAGTATGTAGAATAGTAAAACAACAGATAGAGTACCGACGTCCATTGTTCCAAAGACAAATTAAAGTACCCAAAATCCTTGAATAGAGAAAAACGCTAATCATGTGGGGAGTGTGATATGTCCCAAATATAAAAAGACCATGAGACCATATCAATAAACCAGCATCATAGACCAGCATCGCTAGTTTTGAAGGCAGAGTGATAAACATTAATCATTTTTTTTTCACAAGAGAAAAAACATTGTTTTGAATATATTATATGAAGTAAAACAGTTCATGAAGTCATTACATTTTCACATCTGAAGATTGGAACCCAAATATCCATCCAGAAAAGTGGAAGTCCCACCCCAGACAGTGATAGAAAAATACCCCATGTCACATACAGGGACTTGATATAAAACCCAGTAACGGTCCACATGGATATTATCGACAATCTCAGAAAGCATCCAAATATGCCCGAGGCATCTATAAGAAAGTGAAATAGCAGTATGTAGAATAGTAAAGCAACAGATAGAGTACCGACGTCCATTGTTCCAAATACAAATTAAAGTACCCAAAATCCCGCAACAGAGAAAAACGCTAATCATGTGAGGAGTGTGATATGTCCAAAATATAAAAAGACCATCAGACCATATAAATAAACCAGCAACATAGACCAGCATCGCTAGTTTTGAAGGCAGAGTGATAAACATTAATCATTTTTTTTTTCACAAGAGAAAAAATGATGTTTTGAATATATTGTATGAAGTAAAACAGTCCATGAAGTCATTACATTTTCACATCCTAAGATTGGAACCCAAATATCCATCCAGAAAAGTGGAAGTCCCACCCCAGACAATGATAGAAAAATACCCCATGTCACATACAGGGACATGATATAAAACCCAGTAACGGTCCACGTGGAGATTATCGACAATCTGAGAAAGCATCCAAATATGCACGAGGCATCTATAAGAAAGTGAAATAGCAGTATGTAGAACAGTAAAGCAACAGATAGAGTTCCGACGTCCATTGTTCCAAATACAAATTAAAGTACCCAAAATCCTTGAACAGAGAAAAACGCTAATCATGTGAGGAGTGTGATAACCATCTGCAGAAACCCAGGCTCGCTTGTAAGATCAGGCTCGCTTGATTCCAAAATTGGTAACCATTTGTTGCATCCGAGATGTAAGGTTCAGGCTCGCTTGTTTCCATTAGTAGCCTGCTACAACATCCACCCTGTTCATAGCAAAAAGGTTCCTGTAGATATACAAAGAAAGAGTATAATACGTAGACCATATAAACATGGCTCTGTATTTCAAAAAACAGGTTTAAAATAGAAACAGGGCAACATTTTTTTTTCTAAGTAAAGTTAATCTATTAACAGTGGGAATAAAATTACACCGAAGTCAAAATCATTGCCCAGACTCATGGAAAATTTTTCATCAAAAAATCAAAAAATTAAGAAGACTGCCCTCATACGGGGAAACCAGTCTTGAATGTTTAATTTACAGAATTCAAAAATATTACAAAGGTCCAGCACAGTAAAATAAAGTAAAAGCAGCCCAATTAAGTGGGCCCGCTAAGCAAGAAAAACAAATTAACCAAACTACTCCTCCGGTGGTTCCTCCACGATTCGGCACCATCCTTCGGAAGGTCCAGGATCGCTAGGTGCTACCTCCACATGCATGCCACGGCTCCCCTCCTGAAGGCCCGAATGCTAGCCGGATTTTTCTGAGCTCAGACCCGCCGAATGGGTGCATTCTTCCTCTGTTTGGGCCTCCTCACGGAAGACCACAGTGACTAAAGCTGTGATTTGTGGGCGGTTGAGAGAGCAATTAAAGGAAAATTGCGGAGTGCGCGTCGTGGGAGAAGGTGAACTAGCGGTGGGGAAGCGAGGAGCAGGGGAATCCATACGGTGGCCAGATCCTACAACCCGACCCCGCCCACTCCTAGTATTTGGATATCGACCTGCGTAATAATCACTGGACTGGCCAGAAGACAACCTGGCTGGTGGGCCGGGAGGGAGCGCGCTAGAGGCTGACTCCTAGTGCCCCCCCGCGGGGCAACGCATCCTTCGGGACGCACGCGAGGCATGGGTGCGCTCACTAGCAAGGGGCACAAGAGGAGACTGAGAAGTAGAATCCCAAGAAACAGAAGAGTAAGACAAGACAAGGACCGTGACCGAGAGAAATTAATATATGCAAGAAGGTCTAATGCTAGCAGCTCAAATTCGCCACTTCTCCTCCCGGGCCACAAGGAGTGTGCAAAGGTAACCTAGCAGTGAAACTCACCAAAACCATAGCTAAATGCCATTTTAATCGACCCGACGAATGCAATCGAAGGATGCCCGTCATAATTAATCTCTGATCATTAATGAGAGCCGAAGGCCGAATCATATTGGATCATGCGGAATCGCTAACAGGAGTGGAGGTCCGATCTTGAACAGTGATAAAACTTAATGCGATTAGATGTGAAAACCTTGGAACTTAATTGAACAGCGTTAAAACTTAATGTGATTGATATGAAATCGCCACATCCATGTCCCATCGCCTTAAACGCCATCGAATGCACCCGTAGCTGGGAGCAGGGAAAGTTCTGATTGAGGACACGTGGCAGAAATTGATTGGAGCGGATCTTTGTTGGGCCGCTCGCGCAGTGGAAATCCGGACTCGAAAAAGATTAGGGCGAATTTGATAAGAAATTCACGTCACAACTCTCCCTCCATACGCCAGCCCAACTTCGGACCCGAAAAAGATTAGGGCGGAATTCATTTGGTTTTCGTGTCACAAAATTGGCCGATGTCAGCAGGCTATTTTGGAACGCGAATTTGGTTTGAATTATGGTTTATCGCCGTTTGAAGTCCGGCGGGCTCGACTTAAGAACAATTTTGTTTGATCCCATCTTATAAAATTTGTGTTGGTTTTCTTTGATAATACACATATTTATAATAAATCATGGGAATACCACACTAGTAAACATGTGGAAAAGTTATATAAATTATTGAGAAAAATCATTTTTATGTAAAAATCTCCAAATGTGTTGTTGGGAAATAAGAATTCGAGTATTTGGTTCATATTGTTTTAAATGAAGGAGTGAAGTTGGAGCCTCAAAAGATGCAAGCTATTACAAAATGACCTATTCCTAAGAAAATCAAGGTTCTTAGAAGATTTTTTAGACTTACATGATATTATTGATCACTTGTTAAGAATTATGCATGCATTTCAAGTCCACTCACACATCTCTTGAAGAAAATATCATTTATATGGAATGATGAGGCTACTTTGGCATTCTCTCTTTTAATGGATGCCATGTCTTCTACACCAACATCGGTTGCACCTACTTTTGGTAAAACATTCATAGTAGAGTGTGTGGCACTAGGACAAGGAATTTACGTAACATTAACACAATAAGGGATATCATTGGCTTTTAAAAGCAAGGAATTCAAAGAAAATATTTGGTGAAATCTACGTATTAAAAATAAATGGAAGCAATATTACATGCAATAAAAAATGGGGATAGTATATCATTGGGAGGTACTTTAAAGTCAAGATATACCATGATAGCATAAATTATTTTTTGAAGCTATGATTTTCATTAGAAGATTAAAAAAAATGAGGAGAAAAAATGCAAAGTTTTAATTTTGAGATAATCTGCAAAAAGGGTAAGGAAAATTTAGTACATGATGCTCTTTCTAAAATAGAAGAGGCCTCAAACTTATATCCAATTACATTTTCTATTCCTAGGTGGCTAGAAGAAGCTTGCCATAATGGAAAAATGACAATAGTACTAAACAAAAACTAAAATTTATAAAGGATGGGATGAACTCTATGGAGCACTGGGAGTGAAAGAGAGATATACTTTGGTGCAAATGTAGAATATTTTTATGCACGCAAGCATATTTGAATAAACAAATATTAAGGGAGTCCCATGTCTCTCTGATGGTAGGACGCAGGGTTCCTTAAAACATCTCAAAGGATCAAAAAATATATTTTTGGAAGGAATTAAGAAAGATATTCAAAATTTTGTAAGAGAAGGTCAGGTTTGCATAATAAATAAAAGAGAGATAGTAAAATCTCTAGGGTTACTTAACCATTCCACATACATATTCAAAGACTAGAAGATATATCAATAGACTTTATTACAGGGTTACTGAAATATAAAGGTAAGTATTACATTTTTGTGGTCATTTATATAGACAAATTTAGTAGATTTTTTTTGTAGAGCTCAAAGTACATAAACAACAAGCCAAGTGGCAGAAGTGTCCGTGAAAGAAATTCATAGTCTTCATGGTTTTCCTAAAGTAATAGTAACAAGAAACTTTTGAAAATAATTATTTAATATGAGTGGAGAAACACTAGCTGCCATGAGTTCTACATATCAAACACAATCAAATGGTCAAACAAAAATAGTTAACAAATGTTTATAAGGTTATCTACAATGTTACTCTTTAGAAAAGCAATCTTAATGGATGAAGTGGGTTCCTCAAGGAAGAATGGTAATATGATACTATCATACTACCTATCACACATCTACTAAAATTTCCCTATTTAAGGCCCTTTATGGATATCCAACTCCTAGTATCTCATACTTTTTGCAAGATAAGTCCAAAGTATAGGAAACAGAGTCACATATGGAAAATACTAAAGAAACTTTGAAATTATTATGGAAAACCTTCAAATGACATGAAACACGATAAAACAACAAGGGGAACAACATTGAAGTGAAAGATAATTTGAGGAGGGTAATTGGGTATTTTTTAGATTATAGCATTATAAGCAATCTTCATTCAAGAAAAATAAGAATAAAGAATTAGCTCAAAAATGCAATGTGGAAAAAGTCGAAGTCGGGATTAAATCGGAAAGGGTCCAAAAGTTGAAATACTCGATAAAGTCGGGAGTTTTTTGAAAAAGTCGGAAAAACTAAAAAAATACAAAAATATTCATTTTTGGAAAAAATCCTGATTTTTTCAAAAAAAATTAAAAATTTATTAAAGAAACTACCTCACTCAAGATTTTTTCGAAAAAGTCGGCAAAAAGTCAGGACTTCGAGGATAAAATCGCGACTTTTTCAAGGATGCAAAAATCGGCAAAAAGTCAGCCAATAAAGTCGGCTCCGGGAAAAATTCGGGATTTTTTCAAAAAGTCAAGGCTTTTTGCCGACTTTTTCCACACTGTAAAACTGTTATGGCCCTAAATAATTATTCATAGGATTTCACAAGTGGTATAGAAGTTATATTTTCCTTCTTCTTGCATTCATAAGGTTTTTCATGTATCTTGCCTAAAAAAGGTTTTGGGAAAAAAATATGCCAATGTAAATAGAACTTCCAAAATTAGATGAAGAATGAAAGTTGATTCTTGAAACACAAAAAGTTATAGATAAACATTCTGTATCTCTTTGACATATAACCATTATGAAGTACCTAATCAAGTGGAAGAATATTCCTCTAGAATAAGGTACATGGTAAAATGATCAATTCGTGATGAAATACCCACGGCTAAAGGGTTCGTTTGAAGTTTTGACAAAGGTTTTGTTATATGTGTTATATAACGTGTGGCGGAATAGTTTTATTGTTTCTTAAGGTCCCACACAGTGATCAAATTTGAAGGGCAGGTCCGAATTTCAATTAGAAGGGCATATATCTATGTCTCCCTTCCATAATGAAAAGCTTTTAAAAAAAAAAATTTCAATTGACCACAATAAATTATTTTTACATTTCATTTTCAGAAAGACAAAACCATCAATCTTTATATTGATAAAAGACTATTACATATACAACAATGAAGAAGGCTCCATCTTTCATTGCTTAAATATCTCATTGGCAATGTCAACATAAGTCTTGAAGACACTATTATAAGAGTTTGGATACATACCACCGAGATATAGGAGATTCTTATGTGTCAAATTGTGTAATTCAATTTTGACTTTGTCTCACAAGGAGCAGCAACATGGAGGTCTGGATTTTTCTTATAGAACTTTTTTATTATTATTTGAAACGTTGTTTATAGATATGAATACAACAATGAAATTATGAGCATGGTGGACAATTAGTCAAGCTCATGATGCCAAACCATGATGATGTAAGTTTGGAATTTAACATTTTTACATGCTAAAGACAAATAGTCAAAATCACTGACAACTTAGTATGCCATAATTAATAATCATTCCCTGTTCACTTTTGTTAATAGGTTTATGTCACACAATGATGTAGGGGCATTAGGCACTAGCCAGCAATGTAGGAGGTTTTGTCCACATGTTGTGGCTAGGAGGGTTTGAAAACATTTGATTTGTAACAGATAGGTGTCAATACCTCAGCTGACTGTATTACTTAGACTAGTTAGAGTTGTAGGAGTTGAACAGTTTCAATTAGTTGAATTATTATAATTAGACCTTTTGATTTCTAGAACGGTCCTCTCAGAGGAACCGAAGAGCCATATGTTATGTATATAAATTGTAATTCCTCGGATGAATAAAAGTAGAGAGGGAAGAGGAGAGTAGAGAGGGGATTTCTGCAATAAACCTCTATGTGTGAACAATTGTTTCCAGCTAAATGATTTCCAAGCTTAGTTTCCATTGAATTATCTCGAACTGCTAATTGTGAAGAATTGTTTAACTGTGAGGCGATTGGGTACTGATAATTCCATTCTTCTATCTTTGAATTCCCATAAATTGTTGGATAACCCTGTGAACTCACCCCACCCGAAGGCGAGGTCTGTGTAGAGAACCGGGGTCGTGAAAACTGTTCAAATATAAAAATCTCGCTTAATAAAGAGACAAAATTGTTGTGCTTTCGGAACCTGACCCGAGGATTGGACATGAGTTAACAAAAAAAAGGATAGCGGAACCAGACTTGCACCCGTGGTCAAGCCCTCTACCAAAACCACGAGCGGAATCACAAAAGCGGGTTGCCCATATCGCACCACTTTTGCGGAGTAGGCGGTATTTCCTATTCGCGAGCGATTCCATAGGGAATGCGACACGTGGTGAAGTGACCCCCAGAAAACCACCGTTTAACCCGTGCCATCGCACGTTAAAGCCCGACGTTGGAAGCCGAGCGAAATTGCCAAGAGTCGTTGATTTGGAGAAGGGCCATCGGACGGTGGTCGCACGTTGAACTTTCCCGGAGGTTAACTAAGGTGTGCGGAGGATAGCCAGGTATGATACGAGTGTTTGATTGGTTATTGATATATATAGGTGGGGCCGGAGTATAATGAAATTTTTTAATTAAACGATTGGCGGATAATTAGCATAAGTTTGGAGCGTGATTGTTGTAAGGCTGGGTGGTGAAATATAAAGTCGAAAGTTCATTACAAGTTATTTATTTTAAAAGAAACGTGGAGTATAAATACAAAGTGTTGAAAGTTAAACATTGGTTATAAGGATTGGAGATAATATAAAGTCGGGAATATAAATTAAAGTCCAACCATTGTGGATAGTATTTATTTATCAAATTCTACAAATTTGATAAATAAACCCGAAGAAAGAAGAAGTCAATTAAGACTCAGGCTGGAGGAAAAGAACGGGGTACACCAAGGGAAAATGCTGACACAGCGATCGTAGACACACCAGCTCTCCTTGGGGGTCCAATTTCAGTTTTGTTGCGTCACACGATGATCTCTCTTCTCTGGCATTTACTTGTATTGAAGATCACTATTCTAGGAATAAGGAGTTATTTTCTCCAAAAATAACCCTAGCCAAACATCGACAATGCATCAAGGATATATTT
This sequence comes from Pinus albicaulis, assembly GCA_034641835.2. Taxonomy (NCBI): domain Eukaryota; kingdom Viridiplantae; phylum Streptophyta; class Pinopsida; order Pinales; family Pinaceae; genus Pinus; species Pinus albicaulis. The sequence continues at coordinate 856,410,580 of CM076572.1, forward strand.
CTATGCTACATAAGTACATATGTTCTACTTCTAAATCATGTCTTGGAAGTGGTTTTTTTGCTGGAAATTATTCACCAGTTGGTTTCATACCAAAGTCTTTTTCACATTTTCAGCATCCAATACATGAAAAAGATAATGGTTTAAAACAACATAAATATTTGAAATTTTGCAAGAATTGTCTGGCACACTTTCAATATGAATTTTGAAGTCAAGTGCATGATGTTGTATAGGATCAAGTGTCATTTTGAATACCAAATGTTTCACAAGAAACTTCTCAACATGCTACCCTACAGTAAGGATTAAATGACAATATTGCATCAACTATTTCCATAATAAAAGTGCACCTTGGCCATAAGACTAAACAACTACAAATGTTGTAGATCTAACAAGACCACACAATCAAATGTATTCCACAAGGCTAATACTGTATGAAAAATGAAAAGGAGTTTGCAACCAAAAATACCTTAGGCAACTAATTCAATTAGATACACCAAACCATCAGCAAAAAGGAAAACCAGCCTACTTGGCCCCAATATTTTCAACTGGGTCCTCTAATTCAACCAATAAAAAGGCCAAAACCATAGCATTGAGATAAATTTCATTACATTGTCAATAAAAATAAAATTTGACTCAGCCATAACCCTTTCCTTTTATTGTTGTGAAAAGCTTTATGCATTACTCTAATGTGGCTAGTCCATAGGCCAAGTAGACCACTGGGTAACAAATATGTTTCCTTTCACCTTTGAGTTTTCAAATTATGCCTACCAAATCTAAGGCATTTAAGAGGGGGAACTAATACAACGTTAAAAAGAAAACCAGAGCACACATCTACAAATTACCTCCTTAGCTACTGTCACACCATCATTAAATATTTTTGGAGAACCATGCTTTCTCTCCAAGACAACATTTTGCCCCTCGCCCCAAGGGTGACTCCAACAATATTAGCAAGTTTGTTCACACCGCCCGCAAGACAAATTGATAATGCTTTCAGTAAGTGTGCAATTGAATGCTAGACCATATGCCAAAAAAAACCTCCATGAAAAATTAAAATAACACATTAAAGTCGAATATAAGTGGACAAGGAAAGATCCACCGCAGTGAAGTTTCACGTGCAGGTGACCTTCCTTTAAACATAATTTTTTCTCTGACCTGCAATTTTTTTGTCACTGAGCCATCCTTGTTGAAGTAAAACTCCTTTTCCATAGCTCTTGTAATAACTACCTTCTCTCTGTCGCGTAATCTCAGAGTCCCTCTTCTGCTTGAGCGATTAAAGGAAATGGGTGAAAAAACTGAAAGAGAAGACAATTGTCTGCCATAATTATCAAACATTGCACCCAACTTCTTCCCCTTTCCATTGTTACCCAATGAGGTAGATGTGGCAATATTTGTCATACCGCCCAAAGCAGAGGCCATCTTCTCTTATGTTGAATATAGAATTACAAGATCTTCATATTAGTATGAACCTTAAAAAACATGACTCCCATTGCTAAAAACCACTTTTAAGTTGTAATAGGCAAACTAAACAACTATCGCAACTTTTGGCAACTTCTGGAGCATTAAGAGAGAAACAACCAAAGAGAAATAAAACCACAATCCTCATTTTAATGAGACCGGACTATATATTTTCATTAAGATAATATAAATAAATCACGACTATATTAAGGCCAGCACAAAACAATCTTTAACCAGTGTCTCTCGCGGCCTTTAGGTTGTCATGCTAGAGGTTGCATATTTTTAATTTAAATTCTTGACCTCTCGTGCCCATCTATGAATGCATCCAATGGGATATCTACATCAAATGCTCCTTTATATCCCCAAAAACAAATTCCCTACTACAAGAGCACCAATATTGATGGATCACCCCACACCATCCCACCCACTAGAAACGGTGAAAAAGGAAACCCGAGAAAAATTCTAAAATATCTCAAGATGACTATATGGGTGGTTCTTATGAATCAACCAACCATTCAGAACATGCTCATCAATCCAAACCATGAGTATTATGTGACAATATCCAAGCAGGCACTGAATCGGATTTCTGAAGCTATGTTAGAGAAACCCTAAACTCTCACTGAAAATAGGTGAAATGTGGCACCACTCAGGGATTGACATGTGCCAATTGGTACAAGTGGTAGATAATTGGCATGCTCAAACAACGAGGTGATGCAGGAATGACATGAGGGATAAAATATCAGAAAAGCCCCAAATCTGGAGAACTAAAGCTCATCACCAACCTGAGATTGACAACTTTACATGATGTAACCTATGAAATCGTAAATGGAGAAATCATAGTAACAATAAAGTAACCTATGTAACAATAAAATCGGATTCATCCTGGGAGTGGTAATGGGAGAAATCATAGTGAACCACAGGAAACATGCAGAGTTGCTTACAATCAAATAGATGAAAAAACACATACAAAAAACCTAGATAATAATCATGAACAAACTTAATATTGAATTATGAACTGTAAAGGAACTTACAAAATGTGACATTACGAACCTAGTCAAGCGCACAAGCAAAAATATCCTGGACATGACCCTGGTTGACAAGTTGTATTGCTCATGATGCAAGAGAATTTGTACCTGCACTGCCAAGTCAATCAAAATCCATCATTATCTATACAATAAATACAAGTAATTGATGTAGTATTTTTTACTCTAAGATGCATTCTTATGATAATGTTAGAACACATGTTGAAAATGTCAAAACATACCTGAATAAGCTCCTCTTCGTTTCAAGAACAATTTATTGGAGTCGCATGAACTTGGAACAAGCCTCCCACGATCTGAAAGAGTAGCAACTAATTCAACAGTGACTTTTTGGTTGCTACATTGGATCGAGTGAGGTTTGCTCCAAGATTAAATCGCTCCAATAAATTATTCTCTACTAAACATGGCCAACCACGTGAACTCCCCCCCCCCCCCCCACCTCACATAACTCTCAATTCCCCAATACCCAATCTATATTTCATTTTTTACTTTCATGAGCAGAAAAAAAAATAATAATAAAAAAATAAAAAATAAATAACTAATAAAAAATCAATACAACAAAAAGTACACAAGAAAACATTGAAAGTGCTTGACATAAAAATAGTATGATAAATGAGTTTTTTATATAACACAAAAACGTTCCAAGTATGGTAACGTTTGTCTTATAATAATACAATATTTTACATTATCAAATTTTCTTTTTCTTTTTCTTCTTCCTATTTCTAAAGCTCCTAATTACATCATCAATGTCATAGTACTCTCTTGTTTCGCTGTACAAACCCGCCTTTTGCTGACCTAGTTGCGTAGTCACAATGTCTGGTCTCATCCAGTGATAGGGCATCGCCTACAAAAACAGATAATATTAAATTTTAATTGTCAGTTTTTAAATATCATTGAACTAGTTCGGTAATATTAATAAACAAAATTGCAATGAGGTTATTTACCTGGTGCACCAGTTGTCGATGACCTAGTTGCGTAGTCACGCAACACGGTCTCATCCGGTGACGAGGCATCGCCTACAAAAACGAATAATATTAAATTTTAATTATCATTTTTAAATATCATTGAACTAGTTTGGTAATATTAATAAAAATTAACGATGAGATTATTTTACAATTTTCGCACCAGTTGTCGCGGCCGACCTAGTTGCGTAGTCACAATGTACGGTCTCATGCAATGACAGGGCATTGCTTACAAAAATAGATAATATTAAATTTTAATTGTTAGTTTTTAAATATCATTGAAATAGTTCGGTAATATTAATAAAAAAAATTGCAATGAGATTATTTACCTAGTGCACCAGTTTTCATCGTTGGAACCATTGCCCTGTGTTCCTCTCTGGTGGTAGGATGCTCAAGTACAACATTCTCTATCATTTAAACAAAAAACGTTATAAGGACACAACCATAAAGGTATAATTAGAAAAAAATATAAGTGGAATTTAATTACCATCATGGCCCTCACTGATAGTAGCATTGTTGGCCTAGTCCCCACTACAATGATCAAGTTGCACGTGAGGACCATGTACTTCTGGCAATATTTCACTCTAAACGCACTCCTCTAGAAATGGGTTATTTGGCTTGTTGAAAGTGCTGCTCCCCTGATTTAAACAAAGTTGTTAGACATTAAATTTATGGACAAAAACAAACATATTGAAAGGTTAACATTTTACCTTATCAGGCATTCTAGATCTTGGGACCTGTCCCAAGCTTCTACGACGTTCAACTACGACTTGATAGCTGGAATGAAAAGCAATCTCTTTGTCTTCCTCTATGGTTTCCATTCCAAAGTCATCACCCTACATTACATATGATTGCATATTTTTAATGTTATTTGATGGGATTACAAAAATGTTGGAAGGTGATACAATTAATTATAAGATGTTTAACTACTTACAATTCTTGCAGGTAATTTCAAGTAGCCGCCTTGGCCTAGCTTGTGATGGCATTTTTTTTCAATCCTAGCTTTGGTTTCCTTTTAGGTGTTAGGAAACCTATCATCAAAAGCTTGAAATCATATATGACGTAGCACACTTTTATTTTAGACATAGAGAAAATTAAAGCCATTGAATTAAAGTTGTAATTTACCTTGCGGGTCCAGTTAGCAGTTTTCCTTCTTTCTTGGCCTTTTTCTCTTTTCTGTCATCGATGAGTGCTCTCCACTCACTCTGCGGAAGCGCTGAGAGGACGCTCATATCTAGGGTTAAATTGCAATTGCGTCCTATAGGTGTCCCTGGTATATTTCAAATATTTGTCGGCTACCTGAGCCACCGCTTTTCTGTCAAATGTGCCGACCCCAAAAAGGGCTTCTAGATAATCTAGAAGTTCTTTTTTTAGGTTGGAATTCTGGGAATTCCACCCTGTACATATGGTTGGGCCAAAAATTACCAACACATGGCTCTCCAAAATCCTGTAGAACTCAATGTTTCCTACACAAAATAAAACCAAAAAAAAAAAAGATATTATCATTAATTTAAAAATAAAAATCATGATAAATATGTTTTAGATAGAGTACATGAAATAGTTAAAATATTAAAATTTACCTGGGAGTTGTACGTTCTTTATAGGGACACCTTCATCGTTCACCAACAACGTGCCATTAATGGTCCCTGTGGAGCTGACACGTGTAGCTCCAAGAAACACAATAATGTAGTTGGCCATATCAGCCTCATCATTGCCAACACGTTCAACGGTTGGATGGGTGTCTGCTTGGGTAGGGTGTGTTTCTTGGCTGGCACCTAAAGGAGTAGAAGGTGTACGAGAGGGTTGCTGGGCAATATCTTGCCCTTGTGTCCCACTACCACCAACACCGCGTTTAGCAAGTGCCAGAAAATGCTACATACAAAAGAACTTTTTGTTAGTTTAGTCAATGTAAAAATTAAAAATCAAACTATCCCAATTCATCTCATGTAGAACAAAAAAAATATCCTTTTGACTTTTTATTATTACCTGATATGTTTTTAGCTAGTTCATAAGTTGTTTTATCCTCTCTTCTGTTTTAGGTGTTTGAGGCGCGTCTATCAAAGTATTAAATTCCGACCTTGCTTCTCGTGCCTTTTTTCGCAACAAGAGCGCTGGAGATAGGGATGAAGAAAGCTCTTCCTCATAGAGGGAATCATCAGGCGTACCATGGCTAGGTGTCTGCATATTTGAACAAAATTAATATTATTTCAATTATATAAATAATTAAAATACCTGAAGATAGAGAAATGCTGGCACTTTACATGTTCTTCCGCTGGCCTCTTTCCGCGATCATCATGTCTCGAGGTTGTTCCTGTACTGCCCTGTTCAATCTGCCACATTGCAATAAAATTATAAATGTAAAAACGTGAAAACAATATATAACTTGAAAACAAAAAATGAAAAATGAAATAATTTCTAATAAGACACCGGAAGACAGACTTAGAGTTTCAAATATGCCTTGCATTGAATTCAGTCCTGGAAACATGTCATTGCACATTAAGGCACCCAAACAAGAGATGAGTTGAAAATGAATACCTTATTGAATATATTGTTGGGAGCAACTTCTAGTAATATTGTTGTGAAGACCTTGAGGACATTTTTGGAGCAACATTGTTGAAGATGATGGTATTGCATTATTGGAGACGATCTTGAAGGTCCTTGAAGTGAAGCTTTTGGAGCAACTATTGAAAAATCCTTAGAGCATTTAAGTAAGGCACTTTCTATATTCCATCACTTTTTTCCTTTCAATATCCTTTAAAATATTTTGCTGATATTTAATGTTTTAAATCACGTTATAATTCCTTGATTATATGTGTTTGGGGACTTTCCCTTTGAAATTACCCAAAAACACCCTAGCAATTTTATCTTCGGGATGCATGTCTAACCGTATTGTTCAATACTTTGATTGATAGTAGTAAACATAGAGAGTTAGGGGGCTGTTGAATTGGTTTGGTTGGGCCATTATATCCCTAACATCTAGAGAGAACCCCCTTGAGTTGGAGGAGAGCTAGCCCGAAGTGAAAAGAGGTTGGTGAGTGACAATGGGGCTATTGAATTACACATGGTATCACACTTTAGCTTTAGGACTTTATCTTGAGAAGTGCGAGATTTTGCTATATCAATTCTCAAATTGTTTACAACACTATTGTTAAGAAATAATAAGAAGTGATGTTGAGGGGTTTTTGGGTATAAGAAACAATACCATTTAAAAACTATGGTTCTCAGTACTTGGCGTTCCTTCAGCTGGGCCTAGGGGCACACAAGAATAATTTCACACTAAACCATGCAAACTTAAAAGTAACTTAACAGTTCCATAAAATAATAATAACCATAATTCCTAATTTCCTATTGTACTATATGATGCAAATTATTCAAACATGAAGCAATGAAGACATGCAATGTTCGAATTTCAAGATTGATGAACCAATACAAGAATTTAGAAACTACAACTTTGATTCAATACTCTGTGTCCTAACTCTAGGACGGAATCTAGTTTTTAGTACAGAACATGCATCATGTATTATCAATTCTTAATTGACAACAACTAAAGGAATCATCTTATCATCAATTCCTTCCCATTTTGTGTTTTTATGTTATATTCCTTATAAAGTGTCAAATTTCTCTGAAGTAAGCAATACTGAATAAAATAAAAAATAGTTGAGATATGATTGAGAAATGGTCATTTATTTCTTGAAAGGATCTTCACAATTTCTTTGGTTGTTTTTCATCTCAAGAAACAAGAAATGACCTAAGAAACTATCGAGATGTAATATAAGAAACAACACGGTGCAATGGCCAATTTCAAAGTCAAATGATGTCCATTGAGGACATGGCCTTTATTTGGTTCCTGTTTCATAGGAGTTTCGGGTAGAAATGGAACTTTGTCGTACCATTTCCAGTAGTAAAAAGGGAAAACCTTCTTTTCCATGGGAAATAATTTACCTTTCCTTTTTCAAGATAATCTAAATCACAAAAAATTTGAACTATATTGCACACATTCTTGGATAATTTGAAAGTGGAAAAGGAATACCCTACACAAGTGATTCACACATGTACATTTGAACAGTAATAGATTTTTGTAGTTGAAATGAAATGCTTGTTTTCATTTAAATGTAGGATTTTTAAAGCAGGGAGAAATAATGGTTGCCAAATTAATAAGCGTTTCTTTGGGAAAAATTTAAATCTTGTATTGGGTGATAAGAGATAATATTAGAAATTATTGAATCTTGATTCTTGACATCTAGAGAGAACCCTACAACCTAACACAATCCAATGGAATGGACCAAAAAAACCCAAATAGAGTCAACCCTACTATAGGAGGAAGGGCTTGCAGTAAGCACTTACCATTTTGCAAGAGCTGAGGGCGAATGCGTACTGGTGAGGGTGGAATGCATGGCGAATGTTAAAGAGGGCGAGGGCGAATGCAAGGGTGAATGTTGTTCGCAAGAGCTCGGGGTGGAATCTTTGAGGAGACACGAATGTTGTTAACGAGAGCTCGGGGCGAATGCTGTTCTGCAAGAGCTCAAGGTGAATGCTGTTATGCAAGAGCTGAGGGCGAATGTTGTTCTGCAAGAGCGGTGGGAGAATGCGCGCGTGATATTAGACGTTAATGTAGCACACATGTACATTTGAACACTAATATATTTTTGTAGTTGAAATGCAATGCTTGTTTTCATTTAAATGTACGGTTTTTAAAGCAGGGAGAAATAATGGCTGCCAAATTAATAAGCGTTTCTTTGGGAAAATTTTAAATCTTGTATTGGGTGATGAAGATAATAGAGGGTATTGAATCTTGATTCTTGACATCTAGAGAGAACCCTACAGACTAACACAATCAATGGAATTGACCAAAAAAACCCAAATAGAGTCAACCCTACTATAGGAGGAAGGACCTGCAGTAAGAACTTACCATTTTGCAAGAGCTGAGGGCGAATGCTGTTCTGCAAGAGCTGAGGGCGAACACTGAGGGCGAATGCTGAGGGAAAATGCTATTCTACAAGAGCTGAGGGCGAATGCTGTTCTGCAAGAGCGGAGGGCGAATGCGCGCATGATATCAGACGTTAATGTAGCTATTGCGACGGATACGAAACAATAAAATCATTTTTATGTAGTGCGCATATAAGTGTCGTTATACCGACGGCGGAAAAGGCGTCACTACTGTGACGGGTGCCTCCAAACGTCGCAAGTGCAACACTTAGACATTGTGTCGCACTTGCGACGTTTGGAGGCAGTCGTCGCAATAGCGACGCTTTGGGCCATAGTGTCGCAATTACAACGTCTTCCTCCAAATGTCGCAATTGCGACACTTTTCTAAGTGTAGGTATTGCGACACTTTTCTATAAACGTCGGTATAGCGACGGTTTCGGGCGGGATGGAAAACATTTGGGGAAATTTCCGACATTTGGTCAAAAGCGTCAGAACCAAGTGTCGGAATTTCCGCCAAATGTAGTAGTGTAGGCATATAATATTAGATGATATTAGCTATCAAATAAAGAAATTATGGGAACATCTGAAATTCATCATAGAGCAGAAGGCTGCAGTAAAGGTAACAAAATTCTTTGTCTTGTCATCCAAGGAGGAGGATGCCAAGAATTCTGGCACTGTTGAGAAATTTATCAAGCTCTAGTTGGTATTATGACTATTGTGTTGTCCTTTATGGTAACCTACTTGTAGCAGGATGAGTATGTGTTGTCCTTGATGGAAACCTACTTGATAAAGATGTCAACATGATGGAAGCAGGATGAATATACATGAGATTACATATGTGACAAAGAGATTGGACTGAGGAATATCAGTTCAGAGACAGAGGAATGATAAAGGTGAAGTTTGGGAAGTATACGTGGGTCATGTGAACAAAGGTCGCGTACATATGTGGGTATGGTGAAGAAAATTCACATACAGTTTCTGCACCATGGTATTCTAAATACTAGGGGTCTTTACCATGGTATTGGCCCATAGTAATGAGTATAGAAACATATTTTTGATCCCATCAAAGAATACCATCGGCATTACTAAGGGTTTGACCTAAGGTATTGGATAAGGACTAAGCTATATAAGGAGAAGGAGATCAAGTGTTGATATGTGCAAGCATTGGGATATTGATGAATTTTTTGATAAGAAATAGGTATGCATTAAGGAGAATGGAGATGGATCAGATCTAATAGATCTGAAATGACTACATATTGAATAATTTATTTATGGTTTGATAGATCTGTGATGATGATATAATGATATGTGTCTGTAACAGTGTATATCGAGATTTGGGTTTGACAGATGTTATGGTGTTCAGCAAAGGTATGACTCAGTAATTACATATCTATACGCAGGTTTGCTTCAGTAAGATCACGGTCATACGCGGATTTTCTTAAGGGTAGTAGTGTATATACTTTGCAGTATGGACAGATATGCACACGAATGTCAATTATGAAAAGCGTGTATATATGTGAAAGTGCTTTATAAGGTTTATGTATAACAGATAGGTTTTTGCAGTATCAGCTAATGATAATGGTTGATTTATTTTGGCATGTTTATTGTTGTCCATCGATGAATTCTTTCACAATAATTTATTTTTGACAGTACTGGTTGGGTTGAAATGTTTGTGGAATGAAATATTTACTAGTAATCATGTTGTTGTATGATGATATGTATTTGGTTCATAGATCTATGGTGAGTTCAGTATGGGTCTCAATGATTGTTTTAGTGGTGCAGTAATGCAGATTCCCTTTTCAGTGTATTGAGATATGTACACAGGTATTCTTCATGGAAAACACATACATACACGGGTATAGTTCAGAACAGTAGCAGATATGTTCTGACATATAATTGATCAGTTTTTGCAGTGACAGGGTCTGGTTTTAGTAATGAACAATATGTGGTTTGGTATTTTGATGAATGGATTTATAGTGATATGAGTTTATCTAGCTACTTTGGTTGTTTGAGGATGAGTTGATTGATTTGGGTCTCAGTTGGTTCAGTGATTTAGTGACTTGATACAATGATTGGGTTTAGTATTATTATTTGGTATTGGGATTAAATTGTTATGAAACTAGCTCCCAAAATATAATAAAAGAGAGATCAACGCCTTAGAAATCAACCACTTCGAGGGGGCAACCTCCTTTACATTACATAAATGAAAAATTCTTGGATGACACAAATGACAAAACCTCCTTTCTATATATAGGAGTCCATGGGGTCACAATATAATCCTAGCCGACCTAACAATAATAATGTAAGGGCACAATAATAACAATATGGGGATTACAGGGGTAAAACAATAACAATAAGCTGGCTACACTAACAACAATAAGGGACTACACTAGTACTATAGGGCCCTAACATGCCCCTCTGCTTCAAAAAAGTGTTGTCCTCAATGCTTGATTAGTTTTGGATGCTTCTGTATAAAATTATCATCCTCCCATGTGGAATCTTCAATGGGTAAGTTCTTCCACTTTATGAGATACTCTGAAATTGATTGATTTTTTAGTTGTCGAGTTCTTGTTTTCGTGACTGCTTCAGGTTCTAATATGAATTTTCCTTCCTCATCAAGTTTTGGAAATATTGTTTAAGCATGAAACATGGAAAACTAGGTGCACTTGGGAAGATGTAGGAAGCTCCAATTTGTATGCCATGATACCAATATTTTTCAACACCTTGTAAGGACCATAGTACTTTGGCGATAATTTATTATCCTTCTTAGCTTGCTTGAGGGACATTTGTTTGTATGGTTGTAGTGGTAAAAATATCCAGTCGCCTACATAAAAAATTCTCTCATATCTATCTTTGGAATATGGTGTGTCTTATATCCAACATTAGAGTCTATGAAATCATGATTAACATTTCTTTTTTTCTCATCATGAGTCTCCTATACTACCTTTTCTCCATTAGGAAGCTTTTCTTCTAGCAACTTTTCCAACCCTTCCTTCAAACCCTCCATGCCTTTCTTCAAATCTTCCATGTTGCCTTCTATCTTAGCTTCCATGCCATCGATCTTAGCTTCCATGCCATTATTCAAACCATCCAACTTAGCTTCCATTTCTTTCTTCAAACCGTCCATCTTAACTTCCACGCCTTTCTTCAAACCATCCATTTCATTCTTTGTTCCTCTTTGTGAGAGCGAAATTTGTTGCACTTGGTCTTGTAAACTTGATATATCACGTTGCACTTATTTCTCTTCATGACTCATAGTAGATCCTTCTGAGGGATTAATGGCTGTATAATTATTTTTAGGAAGCATTTTAGAACCCAATACTAATATTTATGCTTCAATGTGCCCTTGGAATCACTTCAAACTGATTTTCCAAACAAGACTTATGCAATTTTTAAAAAAAAATACACACATTTTTCTTGTTTTTCACGAGCTTGATATTGAAACTAATGTATCTCTATAGAGCGAATCAATTATTTCGTAGAGCGAATCAATTATGAACTGGTTTAGTAGAGCGAATCAAAGAAGATGAAATTTGAGAGCTTGCAAAATCCCTAATGTCCACTGATCATATCTCTGAAAATATTGCGAACTAGGATCTGAATGTTTTCCACAAAGTTCCTCCTGATTTCGGTGCAAATGGGTTTTGTTTTTAGCTTCTGAACCTTCGTAGAAAAAATGTTATAGAAAAAATTCCACGATAACCTGTTTGAAGTAGCGAAACCCTAGAATCCAAAGCTCTAATACCAAATGTTATGAAAACATCTCCCAAAATAGAAGAAAAGAGAGATCAACGACTTATAAATGAACCACTTTGAGGGGGCAACCTCCTTTACATTACATAAATGAACAATCCTTGGATGACACAAATGAAAAAACCTCCTTTCTACATATAAGAGTCAATAGGGTCACAATAATCCTAGCCAACCAAGCAATAATAATGTAAGGGCACAATAATAACAATATGGGGACTACAGGGGTACAACAATAACAATAATGTTGGGTGTGGAGCCTGATTATCTTGTTTATTTTGTATCACAGCATTGGACCCCTGTACCTTAATGGGGCGGCAACGCCTCCCGTAATTAAACGTTGCCTGGGGGGTCCAGGGGGGGCGGCTGTGACTTTATGGAGCCCCCCCTGGTGGGGGGTTTCGAGGGTAGCGCCCCCGAAGCTAAAAAAAAATAGAAGTAAAATTTCCTTGTAAAGTATAGTAATTTCTAGTCAATCTAGTTCGTTCATTAGGGTGATGACCTGATGGTAGAACTTATGTTTAGTTTAGGGTTTTTTGCTTTAGAAGGAAACCCCTTGCTTTTATGAGGTTATTGTATTGCGGCTGTGTAATGCATGTGTATTCTCAGAGCGAGAAACAGATAGGGAGACTGTGAGAGAGAACAGAGGATATTACAGCAGATCTGTTGTAGGTTGTGTCTCTTCATTTTGCTAGATAATAGAAAGGAAGGATTGGCTGTTCGGGGTGGACGTAGCCCAAACTGGGTGAACCGCGTATATCTGTGTCTCTTTGGTTTTATGTGTTTTGTGTGCTTGTGTTTTTCGCATATTATATGTGTTGCATTTCTCTATAATATATAATTTTCTAACAACTGGTATGAGAGCCTAAGGTCTATTTGGCTAATAAACTCATAAGAAAGAAGGGTTCCTAGTTCGAGTGGGAGCAATGGCGAAAGATGGTAAATTTGGGGTTGACAAATTTAACAACCAAAAATTCTCACTATGGAAGATGCAGATGGAGTATTATCTGTATCAGAAACATTTGTACCTACCATTGAGCGGAAAAACAAAGAAGTTGATGGCTATGACAGACGCATAATGGAGATTCTCGATAGAAAGGCACTCGGAATGGTACGATTTTGCCTCGCGGCATCGGTAGCCTTCAATATTTCGAAGGAAAAAACAATAGAGGGTTTGATTAAGGCATTGGAAAAACTATATGAAAAACCCTCGACCTCAAACAAGGTATTTCTTATGAAACATTTATTTAATATGAAGATGTCGGAAGGTGGATCTGTTGCAAACCATTTAAATGATTTTAATACTGTTACCAGTCAATTAAGTTCTGTAGGGGTAAACTTTGATGATGAATTTAGGGCTCTTTTATTTCCGTGCTCATTGCTAGAAAGCTGGAATGGTTTAGTTATGGCCATTAGTAACTCTGTCTCTGGATCTAGTACTTTAAATTTTGATGATGTTGTCGATGCTATCCTTAGCGAGGAAATGCGACGGAAAAGCTCCAGTGAGACATCAGGTAATACTTTGAGTGCAGAGTCTAAGAGAAGGAAAATGGAAAGAGGAAAGAGCTCAGGATATCACAGTAAATCAAGGAAAGGAAGATCCAAGTCTAGATCGGGGATAGTGTGCTGGAAATGCGGAAATAAAGGACACCTAAAGAAAGACTGTAATCTCGGAAGGGAAAAGAAGGAGACGCACAGCAAGAAAACAATCATGAAGCAAATGTGACAGGTGATATGTTACAATATGCTTTGATTCTTTCTTTTGAAAATGTTACTGATTCCTGGGTGGTAGATTCAGGGGCCTCATTCCATGCCACACCTGGTAAATATTTTCATGACTATGTTCAAGGAGATTTTTGACAAGTCCATTTGGGTGATGATAAAACCTGTAAAATTGTTGGAATGGGAAAGGTTCTTGTAAAACAACAAAATGGAAACCAATGGCTATTAAAGGAGGTAAGGCATGTTCCAGATCTGAAGAAAATTCTTATTTCAACAGGGCAGTTAGGCGGTGAAGGTTGTGTGACAATTTTCACAGAAAAAAATTGGAAGGTCACCAAAGGAGCCCTGGTAATAGCAAAAGGCGAAAATGTTGGTACATTGTATTTATGAAATGGTATTTCTAACTATGTTAATGCTTTAACTTCCAAAGGAGTAGATGCAACATTATGGCATCATAGGCTCGGACACATGAGTGAGAAGGGGATGAAGATTCTTCACTCAAGAAATTTGTTGTCAGGTTTGAAGAATGTTGATTTGGATTTCTGTGAGAATTGTATTTATGGAAAACAAAAGAGAGTCATATTTATCAGAGTTGGGAAAGAAAAGAAGAGCGAAAAATTAGAGCTTGTGCATACAAATGTATGGGGACCTGCTCAGGTATCATCTCTCAGTGGCTCTCATCATTATGTTACTTTTATTGATGATGCAACTAGAAATACTTGGATTTATTGTATTCAGAATAAATCTAATGTATTTGATACTTTCAAGAAATGGAAAGCTTTGGTTGAGATTGAGACAGGAAAGAAATTGAAGTGTCTCAGATTAGACAATGGAGTTGAATATTGTAGCAAAGAGTTTGATAGGTACTATTCAGAGCATGGAATTTGTAGAGAGAATATAGTTCCAAGAACACCACAAGAAAATGGTGTGTCAAAAAGGATGAACAGAAAAATCATGGAGCGTGCAAGGTGCATGAGATTGCATGCAGGATTGCCTTTAAAATTTTGGGCAGATGCTATAGATACTTTTGTTTATCTAATAAACAGAGGGCCTTCAAGTTCCTTGGATGGTGGTATTCCAAAGGAAGCATGGACAGGTAAAAAGGTAAACTACTCTTTTTTAAATCCTTTTGGTTGTGAGGCCTTTGTCCATATTAATAAAGAAAACAGAACAAAGCTTGCAGCAAAATAAAAGAAATGTACCTTTATTGGATATGGTGTTAATGATTTTGGTTATCGTTTATATGATTATGAAAATCACAAAATCATTAGGAGTAGAGATGTAATATTCAATGAAAAGGTCTTGTGTAAGAATCAGTTGAACGAAAAGAAACAAGAAAAATAAAACAAATACATAGTTCTTGATGAGATCACAAAAAAATTAAAGGTGCCTGAAAATAATAAAAATCAATAGCCACAACAACAGCAACAAGCACCTCAAACACCTAAAACTGGTTTCAGAAGATTTACCAGGATAAGTATACCACTTGAACGATACTCTCCTTAATTATATTATTTATTGTTGACTAATTTTGGTGAACCCGAATGTTATGAAGAAGCAATGCATGTTGAAACCAGGAAGAAGTGGGAGCTAGCCATGGAAGAAGAGATGGACTCCCTAATGCATAACCAGACTTGGGACTTAGTCAGGTTGCCTGCAGGTAAAACTACACTGTAGAACAAATGGGTTTACAGGCTGAAGGAAAAAGATGAAGGAAAACAAAGGTACAAAGCTAAACTTGTGGTCAAGGGGTTTGCACAGAAGAAAGGTATTGATTTTGATGAAATATTTACTACAGTTGTTAAGATGACTTCAATCAGAACTATTTTGAGTCTTGTAGCAGCGAAAGATTTACATCTTTAACAGTTAGATGTAAAGACAACATTTCTTCATGGAGATTTGGAGGAAGAGATCTATATGGAGCAACCAGAAGGATATGAGGTTAAAGGGAAAGAAAAATTAGTGTGTATGCTAAAGAAGAGCTTGTATGGCTTAAAACGGGCTCGAAGGCAATGGTTTCTAAAATTTGACAAGTTTATGTCTGAACAACGTTATACTAGATGTCACTCTGATCACTGTGTTTATCTAAAAAAGCAAAATGATGGCAGCTATATTATATTGTTATTGTATGTAGATGACATGCTTGTTGCAGGGTCTAACATGCAGGAAATAAATGTGCTCAAAATAAAATTGGCAAATTCATTTGAAATGAAGGATTTGGGAGCTGCAAAAAAAAATCCTTGGTATGAGAATAACAAGAGATAGGAAAATTTTCAAATTAACACTGTCTCAGAAAGAGTAAATACAAAAGGTGTTGAAAAGATTTAATATGCATAATGCAAAACTAGTTAGTACACCTTTTTCTAGCCATTTCAAACTTAGTAAGGAGATGTGCCCCAAGACCCAAGAAGAAATGGATTATATGTCTAAAGTTCCATATGCATCAACAGTTGGAAGCTTAATGTATGCAGTGGTCTGCACAAGGCCTAATATTGCACATGTAGTGGGAGTTGTAAGCAGGTACATGAAAAATCCAGGAAAAGAACATTGGATGGCAGTGAAATGGATTCTCAGATGTTTGAGAGGAACCACAAATCAAGAATTCTGCTTTGGTGATCCAAACATTGCTCTACAGGGATATGTTGATGCAGATATGGAAGGTGACAGAGATAACAGGAGGAGCACTACAGGATATGTATTTACTGCAGGTGGAACAGCTGTCAGTTGGGTTTAAAAAATCCAAAGTGTTGTTGCACTTTCAACAACAAAAGCAGAGTATGTTGCTGCTACAGAGGCTAGTAAAGAAATGATTTGGTTACAAAGGTTTATGGATGAATTGGGTAAGAAGCATGATATGGGCACGTTATACATTGATAGCCAAAGTTCCATTCATCTTGAAAAGAACTCATCATTTCATTCCAGGACTAAACACATATAGCTCAAGTACCATTTCATACGGTCAGTATTGGAAGATGGACAGTTGAAGCTGGAAAAGATACACAATAGCAAGAATCCTGCAGATATGCTAACAAAAGTTGTAACCAGGGATAAACTGAGATTATGCTCAGTTTCAATTTGTCTTCAAGGATGACAATAAAGATGAGAAACAACCAGGTCCAAAGAGGAGTCATTGCCCAGCAAATGAAGTAGAGGTGGAGTTGCTACAATCAGTCTCCAAGTGGGAGATTGTTGGTTGTGGAGCCTGATTATCTTGTTTATTTTGTATCATAGCGTTGGACCCCTGTACCTTAATGGGGTGGCAACGCCACCCGTAATTAAATTATTTCTGGGGGATCTAGGGGGGGCAGCTGCGACTTTATGGAGCCCCCCCCCTGGCAAGGGGTTTCGGGGGCAGCGCCCCCAAAGCTAAAAGAAAACAGATGTAAAATTGTCTTATAAAAGTATATTAATTTCTAGTCAATCCGGGCCATTCCTTAGGCTGATGATCTGACGGTAGAACTTATGTTTAGTTTAGGGCTTTTTTCCCTGGAAAGCAACCCCTCACTTTTATGAGGTTATTGTATTGCGGCTGTGTAATCCATGTGTATTCTCAGAGCGAGAAACAGATAGGGAGACTGTGAGAGAGAACAGAGGATATTACAACGGATCTGTTGTAGGTTGTGTCTCTTCATTTTGCTGGATAATAGAAAGGAAGGACTCGCTATTTGGGGTAGATGTAGCCCAAACTGGGTGAACCACGTATATCTATGTCTCTCTGGTTTTATGTGTTTCGTGTGCTTGTGTTTTCCGCATATCATATGTGTTTCATTACTCTGTAATATATAATTTTCTAACAAATAAGGGGGATACACTAACAACAATAAGGGACTACACTAGTAATATAGGACCCTAACATAAATTATGGTAGTGGGTCAAGTTTGAAAATATGATGAAAATTGGCCTACAGGTTTGATGTGTTGAGTTAGGTGGATCCATTATGAAATATTATAAAATTTGGTCCACAAAGGTGCTAAGGGTTGGAGCCTTCAGTGAGGAAGTCGAAGTTTCCTTCCAATGATAGCTGGTAAATCTGATTAGGGGTTTGGAGCTCCCTTCAAGTGGATGTCGGTAAACGAGATCAAGGGGTTGGATCTCCCTTCTAGTGGGTGCCAAAGAAAGAGAGAAGGTTGTAGCCTTTTACAGGTGGGTTCCTGCGTACTGGTATGAGTCCGCGCCAATACAATATTGTAAGAATTTTTTCTTTATAATAAAAGAAGAAGACAAAGACAACATTAGCAATGGTTTTCTCTCACATTGGGTTTCCACCTAAAAATCATGGTGTTCGTGTGTGTTGATATGTTGCTTATTTGTGATGGTTTATTCTATTCTTACTACTCATGGTTATTGTTTAATTAATGTCTAATGAAGTACAAATGCACTATTGCAAGTTAAACAAATGATGAATTAAATTAAAATTTAGTTAACCGGATATATAATACTTGTCTTCATCACAATCGTTGTAAGATTCCAAAAATTTAGCCTTCATCTAAATGGAATATTATAGTTGGGTTTATCACTAGGTAGGTGAATAAGTGGGTGGGGAGACTCATAAAACCCCTTTAGAAGGAATAATAACACTCCTAATGTGAAAGGAGAAAGAAGAAGTAGCTGGATTAAGAACCTTTGGGTGTGAACAGGGACTGGATCATGTTGATTTAGTCAACTTTGACCAAATCAACAGCGTTGTCATGGAGGAGTGGTCTTTATGATGAGACAGTGCAGTTTTAGTGGAGGACAACTTGCATGAGCTTGGCGGCAAGTATGGATGGGACCCAATGTGAGGAGGCTCTCATGCTATAAATGGAGGGGATAGAAACCATTTTTATTCATGTTTTAGATTATCGTTTGATATTGGTCTATTTAGACTTTGCATTCCTTTGTTGTTTAGCAGGGTTGTTGTGTTGTTTAGCACTAGGTGTTCCCGAGCAGGAATCCCACCTCTTTCTTTGAGAGGCCTCTTGGAAGAGCATTGCATTCACTTCCACATTCAGGTTTCCAAACCAAGCTACGTCTTTCTTCATCAACGTAGTTTCTGCAAGTTATTGTGCTGTGTTGCAGGGTGCAGCAGTGGAGGAGAGAAATCTCCAATTTTTTAGCTTATTTTCCAGTGAGGGGACCAGCCCTTCATCTATTGAGTTGATTGGGTGTTGTTGCAGCTGATATATCATTCCTTCAGCCCCATATCAGAATTCATTCCCAGGGAATACATAATTCAGGTAGCAGAAATGCAGTGGGAAAATCAAAAAAGGCCGAAAATCCAAAATTAAAATCTAGCCAAACCATTTCTAGGTTTTCCTAGGTTTTTTTAGTAGAATCTGTGGTTAAAAGCACGAATCATTATGAGCACTCTAACAACCTTCTGCACATGGTTCTTCTTCATAATAACAATAGTTTCCAGCAGCAGCATCACACATTTCCAGTGCTTGGTTTCTTTGGTGTATTTCAGCCATCTTGTGGCTTGAGTGCATTCCTTTTGGAGCACTATGTACTTTCATTTGATGTTGATATATAATGATATGGCTCAGCTGTTTTCTGCCCATATTTATGACGTTTTGATGTATTCCGGCATTTTTCCAGTTCTACATGTTTAATTCTTATTTTGCTGTAGTTGGAATTGTGCATATGTTCTATATTCTTGCATTTCCCATTTGGGAATATTACAGTCGTGTACATACACTATTTTACTTTGTTACAGTAGCATAGATAAATATGAATAATAAATTGAAATATTTACGTGAGTTTTAAAAATACATATTCACCCCCCACCCCTTCTCAGTATTTTTCCTAACTATTGGTATCAGAACAGGTCACTTCAGTTGAAGCTTAAACACTTGGAGTGGATCAAGAATGATGGGAAATAAGAAGATAGCTGAAAGGAAGGATTCAAAAAAGGGTGGTAGTGACAATGATATATCAAATACAGCGATAGTTACAAATGTCAAAAAATATTCAGGTTTGGGAGCACCCTGCTTTCTATTGATCAAGAATGAAGAAGACAGTAACAAAGAATTATCTCGCGTGTGATTTTTTTCTAATTTTGGTCAATTTCCTTGTCTATGAAATAATGAAGATAGTGATGATGACATTAAACTTGCACTCATGGGTAAAAGTGAAATTAAGCAATCTAAAGAGAAAACGGATTCAATAATGATGGCCTCAAAAGCAAAAGATCAAGAAAGTCAGAAACAATAGACAATGAAGGTGTGCCTATGCTAAAAATGGATAATTATCAACAATGGAAAGAAAATATGAATTCTAATCTAATGAACCTCGATGTTTGGTATCTTGTATGCAATGGCTAAACTAAAATTCCTCCATCAAACGAGGAAGTGCAAAAGAATAGTAAGGCGTTGATTGACATCATTAATAGCCTACCTGATTCAACATTAAATAGGGTTATGCATTATGCATCTACAAAGAAAGTGTGGGATAAGCTGCAGGAAATCCATGAAGAAAACCCAAAGGAAGGTTTCTCATCAGGGGAACTACTAGGTACTCTATCTCTAACAATGTGTCAAAAAACAAACATGATGATAAAACAACCTTTGTTACGTCAAATGGAGGTACTAATTCAAAATAAGACAAGTTAGAATAAATTCTCAATCTTAGAAGAAAACTTGATCTTGCCTTGAAAAATATTATTCATCTTAAAGGAAAGTTGCAGACATATGATAAAAAAAATCATGTCAAAATAGTAAATTCTTATGTAGAATCTAAACAATATTGTGAAGTCCTTAAAGCCAAGATCGTCTCTCGAAGAGCATATCTTGAAAAATCAGATAAGAAGAATGAAGAATTACTTCAAGAAATTGAAGAATAGGAGAATGGGTTGAAGGAAGAGATTCGCAAACTAAAGGAGCAAGTGTAAGAAGCAAGAAAGGTTGAAGAAGGAATGAAGAAGTAGCATCTAGAAAAGGAAAAGAAATACCAAAGAATTTAGAGTGAAGTAAACATTCTAAAAGTTACATTAGAAGAAAATGATGAATACTTGATATTTCAAGATAGTATTGAGATTTTGGATAACATTCTTAGTAGTCAAATATCTCCTTCCATTAAATACGGTCTTGGTTTTCATGAAATTGTTAATGGAGAATTTAGTTCACAAGCTAGTGCAAGGAATCTAAAGTGTAATAATGTAAAACCTGACGTGCTCAATAAAGAGATAAGAACTCAACCTGATCAATAACCAAGGAAAGTGAATGTTCAAAGGAAATAATTTTCTCCTAACTATACAAGTTCTAATCAATTCTCTCCTCTGATCAATAATGTTGAATGCTTTATATGTCATAATTATGGACATGTTGCAACCAATTGCAGATTGTTTCAAGTAAGGATTCATCTCAAAAGAAGTACATCAACTCCCAGGTACTTAGGTTTATTCAAGGGATATTGTTTTACTTGCAACGTATTTGGTCACAAAACTATTGATTGCAATAGAAGTAATATGAAACCAAGATATTATAATTCTTTTGCTCGCTTTTTTGGTCATATGAGATGTTATGCTGGCAACAAGTTTCAGCGTGTACCAAAAGAATGCTGGAAAAAATCAATGACACAAAATACAACATGGAAAGCAATAAAATAATGTCAAAAGACCTCAGAAAAATGGATCCACCAACATTTCTCATAATAAGAAAAAATAAAAAGAACAGATAATGTGTGGTCTCACTCTCTGCTCATTTGAAGATGAATATTGTGATAGCTGGCTTTAGTGCCAACGAATTGTTATGTTATGTTTTATCGTTAAGAAACTAAGACATTGTTGTTTTGAGAAAATTATTTAGATAAACAGAAATTAATTGTTTTTTTTTTATTATTTTGAATAAAAAGGGAAATTTAGTTATGGAAATGGTTCCATGAAAAGTAAAAGAAAAATATTGTTGGTAAAAGTATTCCAGGAACTAAGAAGTGGTTGAACAGAAAAAAAGTTCAGACAGTTACCTCGTCCTTTGTGGATAAAGGTACATCCTAGTGAGGAAGAGGGGTTTTGTACGGTGAATAAGGAGAGAAAAGGAAAGAGTGAATATTTCTTAAGCTGGTCATGACCAGTGGAAACACTCAGTAATCCTGAAAATTTCTAGAGTAGGGGACTAGACTTGAGGTCCTGAGGTCTCTTCCGGAATCTCTGTCAACCTACTTACTCAGGTGAGGAGCACAGGGGGAGAAGAGGACATAATTTCCTCTCTCATGGTTGGGAGGACATCAGCAGTCAGATCTGGAAAAAAATAGATAAGTGAACTACTTGTTGGAAAATTAAGTTCAGGATAAATGGGTAGTTAATAATGTTTTCCGTCTCTTTTTCTCTATTCTGTATTTATGCAAAAAGAATTACTTTACTTGGAATGATAGATAGGAAATTATCTGTGTACTCTTTCGGTGTATTTATATTAACTGTGGATTCTTCCTGTGTAATTCCATTAACTGTGTATTCCTTAATATAAGCAAGTGAAAAAGAAAATAAACTCTGGAATTTTTAGGGTAAGGGTTTGCTGGTAAGATTTATTTAGTATTTGTAAAGAACCAGGAAACTGTTAACTCAGGGTCTTAGAACTGAAGTTCCCAAACCCCCATTTGATCGTTATCCGTACTTATGGTACTCACGGACAGGATGGTCCAGACATTTCTCTAGAAAATAAAATAGAAAAGTAAATATAGTGTCAAAAATCTGGAAATGATGGAATAATGGCAATAGATAGCAAAGATAAGACACAAAAAAGATGCTAAAATATATGTTCCAATTAACAGTGCATAGACATGTACCGAAGAGACTAAAACAGTAAATAACTTAATCATTTATGACTGTAAGTAAAAGTCATCGACAGAATATGGAAATATCGATATGTATTTAAACAAGAAAAACTGGAAGAGAACCCCTTGCTAATCCATAAGCATGCACAATAGGTCATAAAGATACGAAGTATAAAATTGAATAGATAATGCTAAACAAATTGATACCGGAAAAACACAGCATGAAGCGTGGAGCTTCCTGTAATTGAATTTATAAGATAGTATAGACAAACACTGGAGCTTCAAGAAAGTACCCTTGTCCCTAAAACTTGTCAATACCGAGTAAAATTAATATTAAGATAGTCAAATCCAAACTGTCTACAGAAAAGTTAAGTATAAACCCGAAGAGGCCAAGGAACTGATTTTCGCAAAATTAATATAACATAGTTACAACTAAACGTTAACAAAATATTTCTGAACTCTTGCTGCGATGGAAGCATTGAGGTTGGGCAGAATTCTCTAAGACAGAGAATTTGACCAAAACTCTTCAGCAACGAAAATAAAACCTGTTGGTTGAAAAATTATGGTAAGTCAAAGGAGCTTGACGCCTAGAGTATTCCATAGGGTAGCTCTCACAACATAAAAACAGAATTGGTACCTACACAAAACCAATAAGAGTAAACGAATCAAATAACGATTTAAACTCATGGAAAGGTAAACAAGAGTTACTACCACAAGAGAAAGTGAAAATCAAGAATGGGATTAAACCTTACCTGTAAATGGAATTGTCACATGATGGAGATGGTCTCTGAAAAGGAAAGCCACGGAGAAGAGGAGGGGTCAAATCCCGCAATCCCGAAAAGGGCATAGAAATAGCAAACCCAATAACCTAAAATACATCACCATTTACCTGGAAACTTGACGAAGGATCTCAATAAGTGTGGTAGTGTTATGTCTACAACTGTGTCTGGAAAGGAAGGAAAGGACAAACCTCAGGCAAGCCCTCAGATACATGCAGAACTATGGACAAGGACGGGCCTCTGTCAGGCCATCGAAATCTGCAAAGGGAAGGAAAAATTACATCAGTGATAGCGTAACAAGAAAATTCCAATGGTAAACTCGTCCAAACAAAGAGTGAGAAAGAAAGTATAATGGGTATACCTGTCAAGTGAAGCCATGAAGCTGGACTGTAGCATGGTGGAATTATCCAAAGAGCCGAGATGGAAAAACAGACAGGGTTGAGATGCAGTTGCAGAGCAATGCAGTGGAGGCGGCAACGAATGAAGTGCAAGCGGTTAGGGTTAGTGGAGTATACCCTTAGCAGTTATGTGAATAGGGATCCACCGTTGATCTTAGCCCTAGTAATCGGACGACACCAAGTGATCCCAGCTGTCAACCAATTGTCATGACACAAGGGTTGTACCATAAAACATACTTAACTCTCACTAAAGTATTAGTCCCGTCACAATATTACTTTGGATCTTTGTACCGATCCTTATTCATATTCAAATAAATTCGTATGCTACAGAACTTCACCTAGGGGCCAACCCAGTTGATTTTACCACCTAATTTCCAGCTCGGGACTTGCAATCCCTTTTACTGATAACACATTTCAAATCGGAGTAATATATTATAGACTCAACTGCATAGAAGGCGTACAGAAAATATTTGGAAATGATGCCCTTAATACAAAGTATGAATGTGTTTATTGTGTATGCGATAATAATATTAAAAAAAACAATTGTTGCATTGTAAATATAAATATGATAGCAGAAAGAAAATGGTTAAGTGTAGATCAAAGTGTTGTACCATGTAATTACAACGTTAAAAAAGAGACAAATTGTTGGGTATGGTAAGTGATGATAATTTTTTTTTAATTAGTGATAATGTGATGAATGTTACAAGTGGTATCAGAGCAGCGTTCACATGCTGGGACCCTAGGGGTCACCTTACATGAAATATTTTGTGTATGTAAATGATGCACAGAGAGAGAGAGAGAGTAAAGAAACAGCACAGTAAAAGGCAAGATGATAAAGGGGTCTATGCAACAAACACCCCAGAATGCAGGGGAACCTACACCCCAACCACAACCAGAAATGACCCTGAATATGTGGATTTAGCTGTGTGGATCAACATCAACAGACTAGTAGATTGTTGGAGGAACAACAGCACCAGACCACCATTCTGCTAAACATGGTGCAGAAGCTATAGGAGGAGATGGCTCGAGTTAGGAGTGACAATGTGTGTCTAATGCAAGAATAGGAAAGGATACTCAAGAGCCTTTTTGAAAAACAGAATCAAGGAGGATTACACCCTAGTCCTTATAGAGGCTTGCAGGATGGAAACAAACGACAAGAAAGGGACCAAACCATTGATAGAATGAAAAGAATCCCGTCACAACGAGGTAACAAAAATATGAATTACCATGAGGCTGAGTCAGGTAATGTATCAGAACAACAAAAAATTAAGAAGCAGAAAGTAGAACTAAAGGGAGAGTTCAGGAAGATCAAACCACCTACGTTTGATGGAGAGGCGGAGGAGGTGGTCGAAGCATGGTTGATAAACATGAACAAGTACTTCCAAGTCTAGGAGTATAGCATTAATCTTAAAGCCAGGCTGGCCATCTATCAATTGAGAGAGAAGGCCACTCTGTGGTTGGAGGAAGTCAAGAATGTCCGCAGCTTAGAAGATCAGGATGTGACCTGGGATACATTCCAGCAATATTTTAAAGACAAGTATCTAACTGAACGCTTCTATGATGAAAAGTCCAGGGAATTTCACGACTTGAAATTGGGTCAAATGACGATGGACGAATACATAACCAAGTTCACTTCCTTACTTAGATACGTTCCTTACTTAAGGGACGAAAAGGCTAAGGTTCAACAGTTCTTAAGTAGTTTTCCCACCCATATGAAGGAATGAATTGAATTCATCAATCCAAGAACCATGGACGAGGCAATCCGAAAATCCAGAATGTGTTACCAGCAATCTAAGGCAAAAGGAGAACTGGGAAAAATTTGGCTGCCCAAGAAAGGGCAGAAGAGCAGTTCAAGTTCTAAAAATGCTAGAACCAGTAATTTTAAGAATTCTACAAGGAATTCAGTAAGCAAACACTTTGGAAGAAATCATCAAAGAACTCAGTGGCCTGTATAAGAAAATCCCACAAAGGCTTCCAGCAAGCCTGAACAAGGACAAAATCAGAAACCACCTCTACAGTGCTGGGGTTGTGGTGAGGCTCACTACCATAGGAACTGTCCACAGCAGGGAAGGAGCGAAACTGTTGCTAATTTGTAAGAAGCATCTACAGTGGGATATGTAGCCTACAATATACCCAGAATTAATACAACACTGGAAGATCATCGGCAGATTACCAACCCACAATGATAAAGTTGGAAGGTAAGCTACTTTTGCAACCTGTTTCTATTTTGGTTGACCCAGGTGCAAGTTTAAGCTATGTGAATCCCAAATTAGTAGAATTATGTAAACTGCAAAGTCATAAATTCAAAAATCCATGGTTGGTACAGCTAGCCACTAGAGAAAAGTGAAAATTTTGTGCCAAAATTCCAAACTGTACACTAGAAATTGGCGAACAACAGCTGACTGTAGATCTGAATGTATTACCTTTGGGATCTTACGATGTTTTACTGGGTATGGACTGGTTGGAGAAACACTGGATATTGGTATATTGCAAATAAAATATTATATATTATAGAATTCAGGATGGAACTCATAAGGAGATGCAAGGAATCAAGAAGCCTCTACAGTTGTGGCCTATTATAGCTTCTCAAATGAGTAAATGTATGAGGAAGGGATGCCAGTTGTATGCTATTCAAGTGGGTTTCATTAATTCTAAGGAAAACACTCTGATGATGGAAAACATACCTGTGGTGCAAGAATTCATGGACGTATTTCCATAATATGTACTAGGTTTGCCTCCCATAAGGGGCATTGATTTCACTATTGAATTGATGTCAGGAGCATCACCGATTTCAAGGACACCCTACCGAATGAGTGTACCAGAGTTGACAAAACTAAAGCTGCAGTTTCCAGAGTTGTTGGATAAGGGATATATCAGACCAAGTATGTCCCCTTGGGGAGCACCAGTGCGGTTCGTAAAAAAGACGGACAAAACCATGCGAATGTGCATGGACTATCGACAGCTCAATAAGTTGACCGTCAAAAATAAATACCCACTACCTCAGATTGATGATCTGTTTGATCAGGTAAAGGGGGCCACTGTATTCTCAAAGACAGAATTAAGATCAAGATATCACCAGATCTGGATAAAGGACGAAGATATCCACAAAACTGCTTTTCGTACAAGGTACGGGCATTATGAATTTGTGGTGCTACCATTTGGATTGACTAATGCACCATAAACATTTATGAGGCTAATGCATGGTATATTTCACCCCTTTTTGGACAGTTTTGTGCTAATATTTATTGAAGATATCTTAATCTATTTGAATAATGTGGAAGAGCATAAGGAACACTTAAGAATAGTGTTGGAGATGTTACAAAACATCAGTTGTATGCTAAGTTCAGCAAATTTTACTTTTTCAAGGAATAAATCCAGTACCTAGGTCATGTTATTTTTGTTGAGGGAATAGCGGTTGATCCAGAGAAAATTAAAACAATTATGGAATGGCGAGTGCCCCAAAATGTGGCAGACATCTGATCCTTTATGGGATTGGCCGAATATTGCCGACGTTTCATTGAAGGATTCTCAAAGATTGATTTTCCAATTACCTCCTTACAGTGGAAGGGGAAAATATTTAAATGGACTAATGAATGCCATAATAGTTTTGAGAGATTGAAACTTTTATTGACCACCACCCTGGCGTTGAGGGTAGTTGATCCCAATAAGGAATTCGAAGTTTGTACCGATGCTTGTAAAGAAGGAGTTGGGGCAATCTTGTCGCAAGAAGGAAGAGTGGTTGCCTATGAATCACGGAAGTTAAAAGAGCATTAACAGTGATACTTAGCTTATGATCTAGAGATAACAGCGGTAGTGCATGCACTCCGAGTATGGAGGCACTATTTGCTTGGAAAAAGATTTTTACTAAAAACTGACCATAGTAGCCTAACTAGCTACTTTAAGCAAGTTGATCTCAACTCTCGCCAGGCAAGATGGAATGCCTTTCTAAGCAAGTTTGACATTGATATGTAGCATGTAAAAGTTAAGGAAAAAAAAGTAGCAGATGCCTTGAGTAGAAAGTTGCATGGTGTTTATGAACTATACTACAACCAGATTGAATGTAAGTTCTTAGACCAAATAAAAATAGAAGCCGAGAAGGATCCTGAATACCAATTTATATGGCAGCAAACATAAAAGGCTAGAAAGCAAGAAAAACCTTTTGATTATGGAATTAGCAAAGATCAGTTACTAACCTTTAAGGAAAAGATATATATTCCAAATCGAATGGATTTGAAGGAGCTAATGTTAGACAAATACCACCGAAGTAACTATTCGGGACACCTAGAGTATCAGAAAATGCTAACATCCATTAGAAAGATCTATTTCTGGCCTAGTATGTGAAGAGACATTGCATAATATTTAAACAAATTTCTGGCGTGTCAGCAGGTTAAGGTAGAGCATCAACATCCAACTGGATTGTTGCAATCCATACCGATACCGGAGTAGAAGTGGGAAGTTATATATTTAGACTTTATTACTGGGTTGCCAAAATAAAAATAAAAACATAATGACACCATTATGGTGGTGGTGGATCAATTGAGCAAAGAAGCACATTTTATACTGGTACAGTCTACTTATAAAACAGTGAAAATCGCAGACATATTTACGAGGGAAATATTTAGACTGAATGGCATTCCAAAGATTGTCATATCAGAAAGAGATGTAAAGTTTACTTCAGCATTCTGGAAGACCTTGTTCACAGGTCTGGGAACTCAAATCAATTTCTACACTGCTTATCATCCCCAAACGGATGGAAAATTTGAGTGGGTGAATCAAATTCTGGAGGATATGCTGCGTATGTATGTAATGCAATAGCGAACAAAATGGGAAGAGTATCTACACTTGGTAGAGTTTTCTTTAAAAAATGGCCATCAAGAATCCCTGAAGATGAGTCCCTTCGAAGCTTTGTACGAGTGACAATGTCACACACCTATCAATTTGAGTAGCCCTGAAACCGAGTTGATGCTTGGACCGGAAATGTTAGCTGAAATGGTATCAGAATTAAAGAAGATCAAACAGAATCTGAAGGCAGCTCAAGATCAACAGAAGTTATATGTAGATAATAAAAGGACTTATCACGAGTTTAAAGTGGGAGATCATGTGTATGTAAGGATTAAACCAAAGAAGAGCACACTAAGGTGGACTTCCTCTGCCAAGTTGGCTCCTCAGTTCTGTGGACCTTCCCAAATTTTTGAAAGAGTGGGGCCGGTGTCATACCGATTGGCCTTACCTAGCCATATTCGGGTGCACAATGTATTCCATGTATCCTTAATAAATTCATATGTACGTGACCCGAAGCATGTAGTTCACTGGAAAATTATTCAGGTAGGGTAAGATTAAAAGTCTTATATTGAATTATTAAAATTTTATAAGAAAATTAACTCTAAATTTTGTTGACTGTAGGTCGAGCCAGACAGCGAATTTTTGGTCGAACCTCAGTGTATACTCGATCGGAGAGAAATCATGCTCCAGAGGCAAGCCATCACCCAGGTTAAAGTGTAATGGAAGCACTTCAGCTCGGATGAGGCTACCTGGGAGGATGAAGGATTTGTTCTGGAGGCATACCCGGAACTGTTTGCTGAGTGATAATGAAACACCAAGGACGTTGTTTACTTCCAGGGGGGAAGTTGTGACAGATGGCTTAAGCGCCAATGAATTTTTATGTTATGTTTTATCGTTAAGAAACTAAGACATTGTTGTTTTGAGAAAATTATTTAGATAAACAAGAATTATTATTTTATTTTTTTGAATAAAAAGGGAAATTTAGTTATGGAAATGGTTCCATGAAAAGTAAAAGAAAAAGAACGATGGTAAAAGTATTCCAAGAATTGAGACGTGCTTGAACAGAAAAACAGTTCAGACGATTACCTCTTCCTCTGAGGATAAAGGTACATCCCAGTGAGGAAGAGGGGTTATGTCCGATGACTGAGGAGAGAAAAGGAAAGAGTGAATATTCCTTGAGCTGGTGGTGACCAGTGGAAACACTCAGTAATCCTGAAAATTTCCGGAATAGGGGACTGGACTTGAGGTCCCGATGTCTCTTTCGGAATCTTTGTCAACCTACTTAATTGGGTGAGGAGAACGGGGGGAGAATAGGACGTAATTTCCTCTCTCGTGGTTGGGAGGACATCAGCAGCCAGATCTAGAAAAAAATAAATAAGTGGACTACTTGCTGGAAAATTAAGTTCAGGATAAACGGGTAGTTAATATTGTTTTCCGTATCTTTTTCTCTGTCCTGTATTTATGCAAAAATAATTACTTTACTTGGAACGATAGATAGGAAATTATATTTATACTCTTCCGATGTATTTATATTAACTGTGGATTCTTCCTGTGCAATTCCATTAACTATGTATTCCTTAATATAAGCAAGTGAAAAATAAAATAAACTCTGGAATCTTTACGGTAAGGGTTTGCTAGTAAGATTTATTAGTAATTGTAAATAACTAGGAAAATATTAACTCGAGTTCTTAGAACTGAAGTTCCCAAACCTCGAGTTGATCTCTATCCTTACCTATGATATTCACAGATAGGATGGTCCAGACATTTCTCTAGAAAAGTAAATACAGTGTCCAAAATCTGGAAACAATGGAATAATGGCTATAGCTAGAAAAGATAAGACACAGAAAATATGCTAAAATATATGTTCCAATTAAAGTGCATAGACATGTACCAAAGAGACTAAAACAATAAATAATTTAATAATTTATGACTGTAAGTAAAAGTCATCAACAGAATATGGAAATACCGATATGTATTTAAACAAGAAAAACTGGAAAAGAACCCCTTGATAATCCATAAGCATGCACAATAGGTCATACAAACATGAAGTATAAAATTGAATAGATAATGCTAAACAAATTGATACCGGAAAAACACAGCATGAAGCATGGATCTTCCTGTAATTGAATTTATAAGAGAGTATAGACAAACACTGGAGCTTCAAGAAAGTACCCTTGTCCCTAAAACTCGTCAATACCGAGTAAAATTAAGATTAAGCCAGTCAAATCCAAACTGTGTACATAATAATTAAGTATAAACCCGAAGAGGCCAAGGAACTAATTTGTTCAAAAGTAATATAACACAATTACAACTAAACGTTGACAAAATATTTTCGAACTGTTGCTGCGATGGAAGCATTGAGGTTGGGTAGAATTATCTAAGACAGATAATTTGACCGAAACTCTTCAGCAACGAAAATAATACTTGTTGGTGGAAAAATTAGGGTAATTCAAAGGAGCTTGATGCCTGGAGTATTCCAAATGGTATCTTTCACAACATAAGAACAGAATTGGTACCTGTACAAAACCAATAAGAGGAAACGAATCAAACAACTATTTGAACTCATGGAAAGGTAAACAAGCGTTACTACCACAAAAGAAAGGGAAAATCAAGAATGGGATTAAAAATTACTTGTAAATGGCATTGTCAGATGATGGAGATTCTCTTTGAAAAGCAAAGCCAGGGAGAAGAGGAGGGGTAAAATCCCGCAATCTTGAAAAGGGCATAGAAATAGCAGACTCAATAACCTAAAATACATCACCATTTACCTGGAAACTTGACGAAGGATGTCAATAAGTGTGGTAGTGTTTGGTCTGCAAGAAGTTGCTCGCGTCTAGCAAGGAAGGAAAGGACAAACCTCAGGCAAGCCCTGAGATACATGCAAAATTATGGACGAGGGTGGGCCTCTGGCTGGCCATCGAAATCTGCAAAGGGAAGGAAAAATTATATCAGTGATAGCATAACAAGAAAATTCCAATGGTAACCTCGTCTAGACAAAGAGTGAGAAAGAAAGTATAATGGGTATACCTGTCAGGTGAAGCCATGAAGCTGGACTGCAGCGTGGTGGAATTATCAAAAGAGTCTAGACGGAAAAAAGGAAAATGTCGAGATGCAATTGCAAAGCAACGCAGTGGAGGCGGCAACGAATGAAGTGCAAGCGGTTAGGGTTAGTGGAGTATACCCTAATCAGTTATGCGAATAGGGATCCATCGTTGATCTTAGCCCTAGAAACCTGATGATACCAAGTGATCCCAGCTGTCAACCAATGGTCATGACACAAGGGTTGTACCGTAAAACATACTTAACGCTCACTAAAGTATTGGTCCTGTCACATATTACTTTGGATCTTCGTACCGATCTTTATTCAGATTCAAATAAATTCGTATGCTACAGAACTTCACCTAGGGGCCAACCCAGTTGATTTTATGACCTTATTTCCACCTCGGGACTTGCAATCCCTTTTACGGATAACACATTTCAAATCGGAGTAACATATTACAAACTCAAGTGCATAGAAGGCGTACAGCAAAGATTTGGCAATGATGCCCTTAATATAAAGTATGAATGTGTTTATTGTGTGTGCGATAATAATATTAAAAAAAGAAATTGTTGCATTGTAAATATAAA
Organism: Pinus albicaulis; assembly: GCA_034641835.2. Taxonomy (NCBI): domain Eukaryota; kingdom Viridiplantae; phylum Streptophyta; class Pinopsida; order Pinales; family Pinaceae; genus Pinus; species Pinus albicaulis. The sequence goes on from CM076572.1 coordinate 856,442,766, forward strand.
TATGATAGCAGAAAGAAAATGGTTAAGTGTAGATCAAAGTGTTGTACCTTGTAATTACAACGTTAACAAAGAGACAAATTGTTGGGTATGGTAAGTGATGATAAAAAAATTTTAATAGTGATAATGTGATGAATGTTACAAAGATGAATGGTACATAGACAGTGGGTGTTCTCATCACATGACTGGAGATAAGAGTAAGATAGAGTGTCTCAATAAAAACCAATATGGTAAGGTTATTATTTCAAATAGTGCTCCAACAAAAGTTTTGGGAAAAGGTGGGGCCATAATTAATAAACATAGAAGAGAATTTGATACTTTATTAGTTCAAGGGCTAAAGAAAAATATTCTAAGTGTAGGTCAAATGGCGAATAAAGGAAATTTAATTTTGTTTACATCAACCAAATGCAAGGTTATAGATGAAGAATCTGGAAAGGTAATAGCAAGAGGATATAGAAACGCAAAAAATTACATGTGTTTAAAGAACTGAATTCTCACATAAATGAGGAGGATTCATACTCAAAATAAAATAAAATGGTATATTTTGTAGTACATTGTTCTTAAAAATACTTCTCATAGTGTCTGCAGAATTGATGTGGGGTACATGACCTCATGAGAGCAGAAGATTATTATCGAGTCCTCAGGAACAATGATGTATAATCTTAGGGGGAGAAATAGATATCTTATCTTGATGATGATTTCCCTGGTTGTTTTGATATTCATATTTCTCATATTACTGATAGTGCATCTGATGTAGTAACAATGAAACAAGAACATACAATACAGGCTCAGGTAGAGTTTTGGTTATGAAAATTCAAATTTTTACTTTATGTACACGGATACTATGAAGGAGAGTCACGCATATACGTGATTTCTGATCTAGACAGTCGTGTATGTTTCTCTATGATGAAGAAACAATAGGACAAACTTAGGGAAAGGCTCTGATATGCTCCAGATATTTATTAATTGGCTTTCTGGTTTTGACATTGGTTGGTTACAGTTTGAATATGCTCAGATGCTACTTAGAAGTAATATTGGCTTGTGAGGGTTTATAAGTTGCTACAATATGACATCGCTACTTTGGTTTGGATTTATTGGTAGATGACTTTTGGATGAGTTGATATGATCAAACCTATCAAAGAACAACTGGCACATGCACTGTTGGCATTATGATTCTTTAGCATTCCTTGTTGCATAATAGTGTTCATATATTGGTGATGTTGCTGAAGTTTTGAATGATGATGTTGCTGAAGTTGTATCATGCTATGTTGTTGTCATTTTTCATGTATTGTTTATGGTGAAATTATGGATGATGCTTATATATTACTTGAGTCTCATAGTTGTTATGATTTATGATGATAGAAGATTCTCTTGATGATGCATGAATGACATGTTGCTTAAGGATTATGGCTCTTCTTATTTATGGAAAGATAATGTTGATCTTGTGGATATGAGATCAAGGAGATGGGTTGATTTCATTGCCTTATGATTGGTTGATGATGATGAGTTCATACATAGTGGAGAAATGGACCTTATGGATGACTACTTGAGTTTTACATTGGTGAAATGGTTTTTGGTGTGATAATTCTTCTTATTTGAAGGTAATGGGCCAACAGAATGATGTTGTTGCAGGTTTCATGAATTCATGGTGATTGATATACTACTGCTACATTTTTTGGATGATCTTAGATACATGGCATATTTAGTCACATATTTTTTATGTTGAAGAATGATGCTACACTCCCCTATCTTAATTTAAGATGATATGCTTGGTTCTCACATATGTTGTTGATGCATGAGAAGATATGTTGTTGTATATGTCTTTGGATTAAGGATATTGATACAAATGGAAATAGCAAGTTGACCTTGATAAGGTCAAGAGGATGAGTTGATAACAGATGTCTATGAAATAATATTATGTTGTTGATGTTCTATACTTGGTCAAAAGTTGGTGATATTAAAGTTACATTGTCTTATCTTACAAATTGATGATGAGGGTGTGCATGTTGTTGTTCATGTCGTTGTTGTTGTATGTTTATGGTGTAGATCCTATATGGGATATGATGGTTGTTGAAGACTATCCGGTATTGCTACCTCACTATTGAAGTCTTTGGTTCTGGTCATAAATGTCATATCTATATCTTGATGTAAAGGGCATATAAAGACCCATGATGTAATCATTGTAATACTTATTCATGTTTGGACTATTTGAGGTCAATTCAATTATGTATGTAATCCAATTTTTGGCATTTGATGTAATGTTGAGTCAAATATATAACCCCACTGTGTTGGGTAATTGATGTAAGCACGAGTCATTAGTGATAGGAAAGGTCATATCCGGTTGTCACAAAGTCTTGTACTTATTTGTATATCCTCTAGAAGATTCAACATGTGCTCAGGAGGAGCATGATTAGTATACAATGTTCATATTCAACAGATCAGATCTACAATTATCCTCTCTGTACAGGGAAAGAGAAGCCTTCATTTAGAATTGGTCAACCATTTTCCCTTTATTTCAAAGGGGGAGATAAGATTGGTGTTTGGAGAATGCTTGGTGACTTGGGAGAGAAGATTGGTTTGTCCACAAATATGTTTACAGGTATCACTAGGTAGTGGTAACCAAACACCAACGTGGTTTCCATCAATTACAAAGGGGGAGAATGTTGGAATTATGAATATTGTGTTGTCCTTGATGAAAACCTACTTGTAGCAGGATGAGTATGTGTTTTCCTTTATGGAAACCTACTTGATAAATATGTCAACATGGTGGAAGTAGGATGAATATACAGGCCAATATAGATGTGACAAAGAGATTGGACTAAGGAATATCAGTTTAGAGACAGCTGAATGATAAACGTGAAGTTTGGGAAGTATATGCGGGTCATGTGAACAAAGGTCGTGTACATACGCAGGTATGGTGAATAAAAGTCGTGTACAATTTCCGTGCCATGGTATTCTAAATACCAGGTGTCTTTACCATGGTATTGGCTCATAGTAATGAGAAAAACAACAAATATTTGATCCTGTCAAATAATACCATCGACATTACTAAGGGTTTGACCTAAGCTATTGGCTGAGGCCTAATCTATATAAGGAGATGGAGATCAAGTGTTAAGATGTGCAAGAATTGTACTATTGGTTAATGGTTCAATTTGAAATAGGTGTGCACCAAGGAGCATGAAGATGGATCAGATATGATAGATCTGAAATGACTAAATATTGAATAATGTGTTTATGGTTTGATATATCTGTGATTATGATATAATGATGTGTGTCTATAACAATGTATGTCGAGATTTGGGTTTGACAGATGTTGTGGTGTGCGACGAAGGTATGACTCAGTAATTATAAATTTGTTTGTATGTTTTCTTCAGTAAGATCGTGTACATATGTGGATCTACTTCTGGGTAGTCACATATATATTCTACAGTATGGACATATATGCACGCTATTGTCAAGTATGAAAAGCATGTACATACATAGAAGTTCTTTATAAGGGTCGCATACATCTGTTGGGGTTTTGTAGTATGATCTTATGATAATAGTTGATTTGTTTCGGCATGTTTTTTGTTGTCTATCGATGAAGTCTTTCATGATAAAAAAAAAATTACAGTACTTTTTGGATTGAACTGATTGTGGAATGAAATGTTAACTAGTAATAATGTTGTTGTATGATGATTTGTATTTGGTTCAGAGATATATGATGAGTTCATTATGTGTCTCGGTGATTGTTTCAGTGGTACACTAATGCAGATTCATTTATCAGTGTATTGAGATCTATACGCAGGTATTCTTCATGGAAAATGCGTACATACGTAGGTATAGTTCAAAACAATAGCATATATATTCTGACATATAATTGATCAGTGTTTGCAGTGACAAGATCTAGTTTCAGTAATGAAAAACATGTGGTTTGGTATCATGATGAATGTATTTATAGTGATATGAGTTGATCTAGCTTTTTTTTGGTTTGAGAATCAAATAATATTTGGGTCTTAGTTAGTTCAGCGATTAAGTGATTTGATATAGTGATTGGTTTTAGTATTATTATTTGGTATTGGGATTAAATTATGGCAGTGGGTTCAGTCTTAAAATAAGATAAAAAGTGACCTACAGGTTTGATGTGTTGAGTTAGATGGATCGAATATGAAATATTACAAAACATGGTCCACAAAGGTGCTAAGGGTTGGAGCCTTCAGTGAGGAAGTCAAAGCTTCCTTCTAGTGGTAGTTGGTAAATATGATTAGGGGGTTGGAGTTCCCTTCGGGTGGGTGTCGGTAAAAGATATTAGGGGGTTGGAGCTCCCTTCCAATGGGTGCTAGAGAACGAGAGAAGGTTGTAGCATTCTACAAGTGGATGCATGCATACTATTACTAGTCTGCACTAGTACAATATTGTAAGAAGTTTTTCTTTATAATAAAAGAAGAAGATATAGACGACAACAATGGTGGTTTTCTCCCACATTGGGTTTCCACCTAAAAATACTAGTATTCATGTGTGTTGATGTGTTTCTTATGTGTGATGGTTTATTATGTTCTTACTGCTCATGGTTAATATTCAATTAATGTCTAATGAAGTACTAATGCATTGGTTCAAGTTAAACATATTTTAAATTAAATGAAAAAATAATTAACTGAATATGCGCTACTTGTCTTCATCAAAGTCGCATACATACACTAGTTTACTTCATTACAGTAGCGTACAAAAATATAAATAATAAATTGAAAGATTTATGTGAGTTTTAAAATATTGATTCACCCCCCACCCCCCTCCTCTCAGTATGTTTCCTAACATCTCCTTAATGGGAAATCATTTGATGAGTTGAGGGAAATATACATCATTGATGGGACAAGTGTGATCATGGAAGTTGCCAAAATGATCCAAAATAAGGAAGAAAGCGATAGGGTTGAAGCATGTGTGAGTGAGCTGGAAAATCTGGTTTCAACATTCAACTCTAATTTTTACTAGAGAACTAGAGAAGGGTTACCTAGTTGTTGGGATTTCCAAGGACATCTTCTACAATGGGAGAAGTATGAGAAATTATTATTTGAAGCCAAGATCAAGGTAGACTCATCACATTAAATACTGCCACTCTCAAGGGCAGGACCATAGTGAATTATCTCCAAAGAGACTTTCAACTGTTATGGCTTGTGAAGACCTTATTCGTTGCTAGGAAAAATTACACTAAGCTCATGAATTTAAGGATGACCTACAGTACTCTTATTCACACCCCCATGCCAAATCCAGTTCTATGGAAAATATGTGACCATAAGGTTAACCCACCACGCGTTCAAACAGTGAAGCATGGGTCCACTTCGAAAGATCAAGCGAGCCGGTAGTGAAAATATTTCTAATTTTGGAATCATGACATATCACTATCATTTTGTCATTTTGTAAATATTTTATTTTCAAGAAGGAATCAAGTTTGTTATGTAATAATTAGGAAAACTAGACAATTGGAACGCTTTCATAATTGATTATTTTAGGCAGTTGTAGCACTTCAATATATTTTGGTAATTGTTTTTGTTAATACTCTCCCTATAAAAGGGAAGAAGAACTCATTTGTAGGGGTTCAAATTTCTATTCTAGAGGCCATAATGTTCTGCGAGTTTTTCAAGTTACGAATATTTATTAAATGTATGTTTTCCTTGAAGGTTAATGAAGAAGTATTTAGTGATTCAAAGCGTTGATATGTGGAATATGTGTTCCTGTCTTTGTTTATCATTTTCATATATGTGTCTTTCCTCTTAGAACCCATGTAATTGTAGTTGCTAGAACTCAGTCTTGTATGTTAGATTTATCTATGCCATGTTATGGAAAATGGTACCTGTAATATGTGAGATTGAAGGTCTTAAAATGTGCTCCATGGTTTCTAATTTTATTCCCTTTGTATATTCATAATTCTATTGGAATTTAGTGCACATGATTCTATCACTAGACCTATGCACCATATTTCTTTATTTTATTTCTTCTTTCACCTATATTATAACAATTAAAGAAACTTCACTATCTGTGTGTAGTCCACCATGGCTGAACATTAACTCTTTGGAATGAAGTATTGTTAATGGATGAAATTTGATTGGTCTCTAAGTAAGATAATTGAAAAATATTTAAATAATTTTACATTTAACTCTTGAGAAACACTGACTTATCTTCAAGAGACTCTAAGATTTCTTAAGCATTCACCCTTCTCCTCAACCCGAGGGTTGTCTCTAGGAGCCACAACAGGATCGATGGGGATGGTTTAGTGTTCATCCAACGGGGAAGAAACACAAGAAGACATGTTTTTTGGTTGGTCAATGTTAAAAGTCAACAAACATGCATTTATTCTTAAGAACATAAGTGGAAACACTTCCAAATTGATAAGTGATGCGTCGATTGACCCGAAGTTGATGAAAATAGTTAAAAATGAGAGTATAAAGGATTCAATCAAGATTTGAGATACCCTAGCTCGAATCCCCTCTTTTGTGACATGAGATATTCTTTAAATTGGACCCACATACCAACTATAGGAATAATTTTACTTCAAATCCCAAAATTATCCGAGGGTACTTTATATAATGGTGGCTATATAAACCAAGTAGAGAGATTTAAAACACAGTTAACAAAAATATTTATTTTGGTGACTTCGTAAACTATTGCACCTCTACTCCATTTAAATTTAATACAATCAATAACAATTTGTAGATTTGGAATTTGATTTGGAGAATATTTGATTGTTCTATTCTGAGTATTTCATAGGTGATGTAGAACCTTGCAGACAGGGTTGACTACATTGGAACTTGTGTTGTCATTCCATTCCATTTGAATTTAATTCTATTTTCCATTAAAATGTTTATGTAGCTTATGTGCAGTTACAGTTAAGTTGTGTGGTATGATTTATATTACAGAGGAATGTTTTGCTTAAATAATTCATTTATTTTTTAAGCATTTCCTTACTAACTCTAGTGGATAATATTATTTATATAATTTCTATTTCTTTCACAAAATTATAGAGGCTACAACATTTCATGTGCTTTAGATTAATATTATTAATTGAATGTGATGCTCTTACATGGTTATAAAGGCTACAAAATTTCCTTTCCTTAGATTAAAATTGTTAATTGAATGTGAAATGGACTTGAGTCATAGGACGAGGATGTACTTTGCAGTAGAATGTAATTTAAATTCATTTAGTAAGCTAATTCCTGCATATATTTTGTTTATGATTTGTAAGATTACGAAATCTAGTTGAGAAATTAAATTCAATAATTTAACTCAATTAAATTACCTAACATGTAGTGGCCTATTAGGACATAAGTCTCAAATGTCTCCATAGTGAGTGCCTTCTCTTGTGTACTTGCATTATTTTCATTCCAAAGAAATAAGGAACATAACGCTCACACCTTCTAGTTGGGTTTTCTCCAAATGGTTTCCCATATCATATATTGGTGTTCATTGTGATCAAATGTGTCTTTATATATCACTATTCCCTATTTTCTGCATTTTATCCATTGAATGCAAAAGAAAAAAAATTGTAATTAATAAATCCATAAATCTAAGGAAAATTGATCCTCATAGTATAGATTTCATATTTAAATCTATATTTCATTTGATATATTCTGACAAACTATATAGTGGAATATCCAAAACAATTTACAAATTATTAGAACCCTAATATGCTCCTTCCCCTCCCAAACCCATCAAATTCAACATTATCCTCAAGGCTAGAAGTGGGGAAATGAATGTAGAAGCACTATTGGTTTGCATGTGGAACCTTTTGGCTACATATGTTTCGATTGGATTAATAATTCTCAAATCTTGTGTTGGTGCAATTAATTCTCTTTTGTATCCGAATAATACTTTATGGGTGGAACCAAATGGAATCTTCTTCATCAAGTTTTAGCAAGCTAGTTTGTACCCTACAATTTGACCCTTCTTTAGATAAGACACAAGAAAGACTATATGGATCTTTGAGTGGGATGGAATCGCCATATTGTAGGGCACTTGCCTAATCCACTAGATGATTTTATTGGTTCCATAGCACTTTCATGTTAGTTTTTGGTGGATTTTATATTTCAAGGATGCTTGTTTATTAGGTTTAAAGTGAAGAAACCATAATCCCCTTCTAGAAAAAAATTTCTAAGAGATGTTGATTAGCTTGTTACTTCATTCTATTTTGAGCCTGTTAGGTCCCTATATTACTAGTATAGTCCCTTATTGTTGTTAGTGTAGCCCCCTTATTTTTATTATTGTACCCCTATAGTCCCCATATTGTTATTTTTGTGCCCCATAAAATCCCACCATTATTATTGTTGTGCCCTTACATTATTATTGTTAGGTCGGCTAGGATTATATTGTGACCCCATGGACTCCTATATATAGAAAGGAGGTTTTGTCATTTGCATCATCCAATAATTGTTCATTTATGTAATGTAAAGGAGGTTTCCTCCTCAAATAGGTTTATTTCTAAGGCGTTGATCTATCTCTTCTTCTATTTTGTGAGTTGGTTTCAAAACATTTGGTATCAGAGCTTTGGATTTTAGGGTTTTGTTGCTGCAAATTGGTCATCGTGGAATGTTTTACTTTAATTTTGTTTCTACGAAGTTTCAAAAGCTACAAAAAAAACCTATTTGAGCAGAAATCCGGAGGAACGTCGTGTAAAAATTTTAGACCTTGGTTCGCTATATTTTCGGAGATATGATCTGAGGGAGTTAGGGATTTTGCGCGCTTCAGATTTTCATCTCAAACAAGTTGCCGAGGGAAAATCCTCATAACTTTTGTTTTAGACATTGGATTGGAATTATGTAAAAAGTGTAATAAATCACACGGATTGTAGTTTTTATTGTATCGATTTCAAAGCCAAAGGACGGAACTGTGACATATGGCACACCATACAAGTTCGCTCTACTGAACTAGTCCATAATTATGCCATTGTGGGAGATTGGACATAACTATGCCTTGAAAAATCCAAATCAGGTCTGACCTATGGCATTGGAAAGAAGACTCAAAGGGCAACTACAGGACCAAATCTCAAATATTTGGGATCCAAAATAACAGAGATACATCAGTTTCAATATTGAGCTTCTCAAAAGCTAGAAAATGGTGCGTATTTGTTTTTAAAATTGCATAACTTTTGTTTGAAAAATTAGTTTGAAGTGATTCCAAGGGCATATTGAAGCATAGATAGTAGTGTTGGGTTCTAGAATTCCTACCAAAAATAATCCCACACTCGTTAAGCCCTCAGAAAACTCTACTATGATGCATGAATATGAAGAAGTGCAACATGATATATCAAAATTACGATACCAAGTGCAACAAATTTTGCTCTCACAAAAAGTAACCAAAAATGAAATGGAATATAAACTAGATGGTTTGAAGAAAGGCATGGAAGCTAAGATGAATTGCGTGGAAGCTAAGATGAATGGTTTGAATAATGGAATGGAATCTAAGATCGATGGTACAGAAGGCAATATGGAAGATTTGAAAAAAGACATGGAAGGTTTGAAGGAAGGTTTGGCAAAGTTTCTACAAGAAAAACTTCCCAATGGCGAAAAGGTAGTAGAGGAAACTCATGATGAGAACAAAATAAATGTTAATCGTGATTTCATAGACTCTAATGTTTGATTGAATACCCACCATATTCCAAATATCGATATGAGGAAGTTTGATGGCAAGGATCTCGTAACATGTGTTGGTTTCCAGATATGAACAATATTCAAACCCTTTTTCCACATACATTATCAACCCGGGTGCGTTAGTTATTTCAAGACTAACGCGCACAGTATATGCAAGAGCAATAACACAACCTGCTATTGAATCACGGGATTAATCAGTGAAATCAATAAAATAACTATAACAACAATTAAAGATGGATTGCAGAATTATAAAAGTATTCACAGCAATTGCAGAATCATATCGGAACAGCAGTTACAATGATGAACCAAAATATGAAATCAACAAAAAGGAAAATAACGCAACACCTGATCAGAAGAGTGGGCCCAACTCTCTGATCAGGGCTGCGACGAACTCACAGCTCACAAATAGAATAGCAAAACACTGTATTTAATTGATTAAAGGCACTTCTGTTACAATATATGTTCTTTCTGCTTCCCCCGACTCACAGCTCTGAGGCCCTGTTTATACAAATGTTCAGGGAATCGTAATTTCCCTCTAACAACTAAATATCTACAATTATACATATGTTACAATAGAAACCTAGTTGTAGAAAGGAAACCATGAAAAGCCTGAAATAGAGATGGGTAAGTAGGAATTTGTTGCACTGATGAAGCATGCTGAGATGGCGCTGAGAATTCTGAGTTGCGCCACGGCTTGCAAACGCAATTCATGTTACTTTGCCAAATATGTGGAAATAACGAAGTTAATACTTGCAAAGATAAAACCTTCACGACTATTACTTCATTAATTAAATATTCCATAAAAGACAATGGGAAGGGATTTACCTCGTGAATCACGGGCTTAATTAATGAAAGAAAGAAAAATAATGTAACAACAATTAAATATGGATTGCAGAATTATAAAAGTATTCACAACAATTGCAAAATCATACCGGAACAACAATTACAATGATGAACCAAAATATGAAATCAACAAAAAGGAAAATAACGCAGCACCTGATCAGAAGAGTGGGCCCAACTCTCTGATCAGGGCTGCGACGAACTCACAGCTCACAAATAGAACAACAAAACACTGTATTTAATTGATTAAAGACACTTCTGTTACAATATTTGTTCTTTCTGCTTCCCCCGACTCACAGCTCTGAGGCCCTTTTTATGCAAATTTTCAGGGAATCGTAATTTCCCTCTAACAACTAAATATCTACAATTATACATTTTTTACAACAGCAACCTAGTTGCAAAAAGGAAACCATGAAAAACCTGAAATAGAGCTGGGTAAGTAGGAATCTGTTGCATTGTTGAAGCATGCTGAGATGGCGCTGAGAATTTGGAGTTGCTTCATGGCTTGCAAATGTAATCCTGTTACTTTGCCAAATCTATGGAAATAACAGAGTTACTACTTGCAAAGGTAAAACCTCCATGACTATTACTTCATTAATTAAATATTCCATATAAGACAATGGGAAGGAATTTTCCTTGTGTGTTTTAGAACGATTAATGATACAAAGAGATATAAAGGTGGGAGAAAATGGGAGAGAGAAGTGTACAAATTTGGTTCCCAACAACATGGATATTACAGATGGAGCAACACTTTGATCTCCATAATGTGCAAAACACACAAAAGGTACGCATTGCAACTTTATATTTAGAACAAAATACATTTGTATGGTATCGATGGCTTTGCTCTCGTAAAAAAATTGTCACTTGGTCAATTTTTACAGAGGAAATGATAGAACATTATGAGGATACAAAGAGAAACACCTTCTTTAGCCAATTGATAAATCTCAAACAAAAGGTTCAATGGTGGAGCACATTGAGGAATTCCAAAAATTGAATATAAGGGTAACTGATATTCCAGAGGAACACATGATTGATGTCTTCATAGGGACTTTAAAGGATAACATCCAACATGAGGTTCGCCTTTGGGAACCTGATTCATTAGAGAAGGCATTCAGGTTGGCAAGGAAAATGGCAACAAGGAAGCCTACCACTCACAACTATAAAGATGGAAGTGTTTCTACTCCAAGAATTCCACAACCTACAAGGTTAACACCACAAAAATTGGATAGAAAATACACTAAAGGTCATAAGTTTGCTGATAAGAAATTATTTTACACAGATTGTGAAGAGGAGGAAGAAAAGGAATAAGAAACTTCAAAAGAAGATGATATACACCAGCAACCAACCCTAGAGGAAGAAGAAATGAATCCGACCATATCCTGTAATGCATTGGCAGGAATTACCACTCGTAAAACTCTCAAGATATAAGGACATATCATGAAGAAAAATTTAATATTGTTGATTGATTCGGGTAGTACCCATAATTTTATTCATTGTAAGGTAGTCAATGAATTGAATTTCTTCCTATACCCAGCACCAGAGTGTCAAGTGATGGTTGCAAATGGAGGAACTATAAATTTCTCTCGAAAGTGCCATAATATCAAGCTAACCATGGGGTAATATGTATTAAATAGTCCAATTCTTTCCATTCCAATGGGTGGTGCTGATGTTGTACTAGGAATACAATGGTTACAATTTTTAGGGACGAGAGCTTTTAATTTTCAGGAATTTTTCTTGAAATTTTTTTCGGAAGGGAAGTTGAATTACGAGGTATCACAGGGAAGCCAAGAAATATAATAAGTTCGAATGTCATGAAAAATATTCTGAAGAAAGAAAAACGATGCTTAATTGCACAATTATGCTCACTAGAAGTTCCAACATAAAAATCATCTATTTCTCCAAATCTCCAAAAAGTATTGGACAATCATTCCAAGGTGTTTGAAACTCCCAAAAGACTCCCACCTATTCATGATCATGATCATGATATTCATTTGATTCCAGGAAGTGTTCCTCCAAACATCACGCCTTAGATATATCCTTATGTCCAAAAGAGTGAAATTGAACGTATGATTGTAGAAATGCTAGAGGCTGGTATAATTCAACCTAGTCAAATTTATTTCTCTACTCCAATAGTATTGGTGCATAAGAAGGATGGATCATGACGCATGTGTCCAGATTATAGGGAGCTCAATAAGATCACTATTAAAGATAAATTTTCCATCCCTGTGATTGATGAATTATTGGATGAATTACATGGAGCAATTTATTTCACAAAGTTTGATCTTCATTTAGGATATTATCAAATTAGAATGAAGACTAAAGACATTTTGAAAATATCATTTCGAACTCATGAGGGTCATTATGAATTTTTGGTCATGCTTTTTGGCCTTACCAATGCACCTTCTACATTTCAAGGGTTAATGAATTCAATTTTCAAACCATTCCTTAGAAAATTTGTGTTAGTATTTTTTGATGATATACTAATCTACAGCAGGTCTTGGAAGAATCATGTTCAACATATTGACTTGGTGCTCAAACTATTGGAGGAAAAACAATTATATGCAAAAACCTCGAAATGTTTCTTTGGAGTACAAGAGGTGGAATATCTGAGTCATATTGTATCTCAGGAGGGTGTTAAGGTAGACCCTAACAAAATTTAAGCCATTAAGGAATGGAAAGTCCCCATAACCATAAAGCAGTTGTGAAGATTTCTCAAGTTAACAGGGTATTATAACAAGTTTGTTAAGAAGTATGGGAGAATAAAAACACCTCTAACAACATTATTGAAGAAAGATGCATTTTCATGGAATTCTGAAGCAACTAAGGCCTTTGAACATCTTAAAGAGGAAATGTGCCAAACACCGGTCTTAGGTATGCCAGAATTCACAAAAACCTTTATTGTGGAATGTGATGCCTCAAGAAATGGAATTGGTGTTGTTTTAATGCAAGAAGGAAGACCCATTTCTTTGGAAATTCATCCAATCAAAGGAAAGTATTTACAAAAAGCTATTTATGAGAAGGAAATGTTGGCAATACTACATGTACTAAAGAAACGACGACCTTACCTAATAGGAAGACACTTCAAGGAAAAAATTGATCATGATAGTCTTAAATACTTTTTGTAACAGAGACTATCTTCAGAAGAGCAGCAAAAATGGGTCACAAAGATGTTGGGTTATGACTTTAAAATCATCTACAAAAAAGGTAAGCTAAATGTTGTTGCAGATGCACTCTCAAGGAAGGATGAGAATGTGGAAGCATTGTTTTGTGCCATTTCTATTATCGAACCATATTGGATAACCAAAGCAAGGGATGAATAGAAGAATGACGAAGAAGCATGGACACTCATTCAAAATTTGCAGCAAGATCTCAGCACATATTATACATTTAGTTGGAAAAATGATTCCTTATGGTACAAATATCGCTTATATATTTGCAAGAATTCCAAACTAAAACAAAATTTCCATTTGGAATTGCACATTTCTCCCTTAGGAGGACACTCAGGATTTTTAAAAACTTACCAGAGGGTGAAGAAATAATTTTTTTGTGATGGCCTTAAATCTGATAGCTTATATATTTGCAAGAATTCCAAACTAAAACAAAATGTCCATTTGGAATTGCACATTTCTCCCTTAGGAGGACACTCAGGATTTTTAAAAACTTACCAGAGGGTGAAGAAATAATTTTTTTGTGATGGCCTTAAATCTGATACTGAAAATTTTGTGGAAGAATGTTTGGTTTGCCAGCAAAATAAAGTTGAGACAATTAAGACCATAGGTTTGCTACAACCTTTATCCATTCCAAGTCAACGTTGGGAGGAGGCTTCAATGGATTTTATCACAGGTTTAGCTAAGTCCGAAGGAAAGAGTGTCATCATGGTGGTAGTTGATAGACTTACCAAGTATGCACACTTTTGTGTATTATCTCATCCATTTAAAGTGAGTACATTTGCTACTGCATTTATGGAAAAAATTCAAAAGCTACATGGAAACCCAGAGATTATTGTAAGCAACAGAGATCCCATTTTCTTTGGAAATTTTTGGATGGAATTGTTTTCTTGTTCAGGTACTCAACTAGCTCATAGCTCATCTTATCATCCTCAATCCGATGGGAAAACTGAGATAGTGAACAAATGTTTGGAAGGATATTTTCGTTGATTTGTATCTGATAAACAAACATAATGGGTCAAGTAGTTACCTTTGGCTGAATGGTGGTATAACACTTCCTTCCACATGTTGGGAAAAACACCGAGAGAGGGGGGTGAATCAGTATTTAGGGCTGAAAACTTTTTACTTTTTTTTCTCTTAAAACCATACGCTATTTTACAGAATCCGTGTATGTCCAGAGATCTTATTATGTCTTTACTTAGATCATTGCATCATTCATTCATCAGATGTTTAGTAAGCAGTAAGTATAACAGAACAAACCATCAAACATAAGCCACACATATGAACACCAGTATTTAAGGTGGAAACCCAATTTGGGAGAAAACCACCGCCTATGTTATCTCAGTCTTCAATATTTATTATAAAGAAAACTTCTTACAATTTATGTTGGCGCAGACTTATACCAGCACGCAGGCACCTACCTGCAGAAAGGCTACAACCTTCTCTCGTTTACCAGCTACCACTGGAAGGGAGCTACAACCCCCTTACTGAAGGCTTCGACCCTCAGCACCACTGCGAACCACGTTCCATCAATTTTTATACTGGATCCACCAGTTTCCACACAACATACCTTGCAGGCCACCAGATTTATTCATTTTCTTCAGTACACTCGCACCAGTTCTTCATGATTTCGTCATTCGATCAAACCAGAGATTCATCATCGTCAGATCATTATATCCATGGGTGCATCGTAGATTCAGATTTATCAATTAAGAACAGAGTTCGTCCATGCAGATATTCCTTAGAGAAATTTATTTATTCACCACCCTTACGCATGCACACCTTGTACAATAATCGTCTTCTCCTTATATAGTTTTTGCCTTTAGTAAAACCATGAGTCAAAACCATCCAACCGCTAATGGTATTCCTTCTTTTATTAGAATTTTATTTATCAAATTCGTGGAATTTGATAAATAAACAGTATCCACAACCTTTGGCAATTTAAAATATATAATAGAACTTTATATTAATAATCAAGGCTTTTAAATAGTCCTTAACAATGAGCAATATAAATTAAATTGGAGCCCAGCGCTAACAATCGACCCGATCGAAGGGCTCACGTTCCATCGCGCCGCAACATCCAAATCGGCGGATATCGCTTGGGTAACTTGCACTGGCAATAACGCGCGATGGCGCGCCGTACCTGGGTTATCCTTCGCGCACCTTCCGAACACAGCCACCGTCCGATGGCATCTTCCCAGATCAACGGTATGTATCAATATCGCTGGGCATCCTGGGTCGAACAATAACGCGCGATGGCGCACAGTGACAAGTGGTTTTCCGTGGGTCCTCCTTGCCACGTGTTGAATGATTTATGGAATCGCTCCCAACTCCTCAAATACCGCTCACTCCACATAGGTGGTGCGATTAAAACCATAAACCGCCTTCACTGTTCACTCGGTCACGATTCCGCTCTTCCACGCAGGGTTCCATTCATGATTCCAAAAGGTTAGTCTGGGTTTGCGCTATTCTTCTTACTTAGTTAACTCTGGTCTATCTTCGGCAGGATTTCCAATAAACAACGAACAAATATAGTTCTCTTCCAACGGGATTTTCACTACCATTTGGATAGAGTTAGTTATACGCAGGCTTCCTCTATGAGAGGAATGAATAATCAATGGACGGGATTTCCTCACAAACATCGAATCGAGACAATTCAATGTCATTCTGTCTTCAATCCTGCTATAATATATCAACCTTCCATTGCATGTTCGGAGTTCTATCCTGTCACAATTCCGCTTCTAACTGTACATTCAAGTTCTTGATTCTGCAAGCAAAACCATCATCTCTCTGCAACCATTAATTCCTTCAATGGATTTCTTACTTATCACGGATTCCATCAGGGTGAATTACCATTTACTAGAACATTCACTTATTCTTTTCTATTCGATGGCCTTTTTCTCTTACTCTGTCTCTGGACAATTCTGCTTCAATTATGCACTCTTCTTCTGCTGCTACTTTTATTTTCCTCTTTTCATGGTTACAGTTTCAGATGCTCCTTCTTTGCCAATTCTTTTGCCATCAATGACAATATTTCCAACACCACACTTCAGCAAAAATGACCCCATTTATGGCACTTTATGGATATCATCCGTCGTCCATCACATCATCTTTAAGAGAAAATTCTAAGGTTCAAGCAATGGAAGATCACATCGAGCATCAACAACAAGTTCTCCAACTCTTAAAGGATAGCCTAAATTTGGCACAGAATCGAACGAAACAATAGGCAGATCAACATCGCAGTGAGATAGTTTTTTATGTAGGCGACTGAGTATTTTTATGGCTACAACCATACAAACAAATGTCCCTTAAGCAAGCTAAGAAGGATAATAAATTATCACTTAAGTACTACGGTCCTTATAAGGTGTTGCAAAATATTGGTACTATGGCATACAAATTGAAGCTTCCTGCATCTTCCCGAGTGCACCCAATTTTCCATGTTTCATGCTTAAAGAAGGTTATAGGTGACAAAATTCCAGTTCAAACAATATTGCCAAAACATAATGAGGAAGGAAAAATCATATTGGAACCTAAAGCAGTTACGGAAACAAGAACTCGACAGCTACGAAATCGATCAATTTCAGAGTATCTCATCAAGTGGAAGAACTTACCATTGCAGTTTCAACATGGGAGGATGAAAATTTTATATAGAAGCATCCATAACTACTCAAGCATTGAGAAAAACACTTTTTTGAAGAGGAGGGGCATGTTAGGTCCCTATATTAATAGTATAGTCCCTTATTGTTGTTAGTGTAGCCCCCTTATTGTTATTGGTGTACCCCTGTAGTCCCCGTATTTTTATTATTGTGCTCCATAAAATCCCACTATTGTTATTTTTGTGCCCTTACATTATTATTGTTAGGTAAGCTAGGATTATATTGTGACCCCATGGACTCCTATATATAGAAAGGAGGTTTTGTCATTTGTATCATCCAAGAATTGTTCATTTATGTAATGTAAAGGAGGTTGCCCCCTCGAAGAGGTTGATTTCTAAGGCGTTGATCTATCTTTTCTTCTATTTTGTGAGTTGGTTTCGTAATAGAGACATAACCAAATATTCCTTAATTTTGAAAACAATGATATCTTTGGTTTGAAGCATACTATCCACTACATGAGCCTTGGAGGTGCTTGGTAAATAGGAAGTTATTGACAAGGGTTTTTAACCACATATAGTTTCATGTGGTATCATTTTGGTAGCTCCATGATAAGTGTTATTTTACCACCCTTTTTCAAGGGGAAGCCATTATGCCCATTGGTGCCTCTTTTCAAAAGTGAAGCATCATAGATATGTTTCCAAGCACTTGTTGACCACTCCTACTTGACCATTTGTTTAGGGATGATATGCAATGCTCATTTTTAACTGGGTACCCCAAAGTTTAAATAACTTGCAAAAATTTTCTAGTAATTTTCTAATCCTAATATGAGATAATAGAAGTGGGTATTCCATGTCACTTAAAAATATGATCAATGAAGACTTGTGCAAACGAGGAAGGTCTAAATGGATGGGGCACAAAAAAAATCATATTTGAGAAGGCAATTGAATATCAACATAATAACTAATCATTACTAACTCTTGGAAGACCCATTATAGAATCCATAAAGATGTCAATCCATATATATGTTGGGATTGATAGTGGTTTCAATTCCCCAATGTATTCATTGTTTCACCCTTGTTTCTTTGGAAAGTGTCATATACCATTACAAAAAACATGATGCATGTTTTCATGCCTTCCCAAAGGAAGGATTTCTTAGCTCATTTATCAATTTTATGAGAGTTAGGGTAACTCACAAGCAGTGATGAATGAAACTCCTCTAAGACCATTTGTTTTAAGGAAGAATATTTTGCTATAACAATGATCCCTTTATGCATCACTACATATTTCTATTATATAGAGTCTTTAGGAAGGTTAGGATATTCCTAAATCCTTTGAATGAGTTGAGCCATAATGTTGTTTGTTGACCATTCTTGATGGGATTCATTGATCCAACTTTGATGTGAAAGGATAAGGAAAAGAAGGGTCCTTCCTCCCCATATTTAGAATCAACCATCACATTTCCTTTACCTTTATTATATATGATATCATAATCATACCTAGGCATCATAGTGACCTACTTATGCCTCTCTAGTGATGATAACACTTTTTATAGAAAATACTTCAAGCTATGATGGTTTTTCTTGATCTATCACTGATTCCCTATAAGATGTGGGTGCAAAATCTTGATTGCATGTAAGATGCCCATCATCTCTTTCTCATATGTGGATTTTCCCAAATTTTGGTCACACCAATGTTTATTGCTTAATGGTCATGTTTACTTGTTGATGTTTATAAAAGACCAATTGTAAATCAAGGTGAATCTCCTATGGTAGGGTGTTAATTAATTGGATTCCATTGAAGTAGGAAATAATGCACGAGTGTCCTTTCTTCAATAACTTCTCCATATGGTGAGAGCTAATAATTTCAAGGAAATTATAATGAATCCCCCTAAAGGTATGTTCTACCCTTCCTTAGTGAAAACAAAATATACATCTTTAAATTCCATGTTGACGGGTCTCAAAGTGCATATCTAATCTCTACTAAGAACTACATCACAAATAACCATTTCACTGGGAACATGTGATATTTGAGATGATATTGACCCATTCAAATTTTCATTATTTCACATTGATCTCCACATTTCATCACTACCCCCATTTGCTATCATAACTTCAAAATTAGGTGTGGCATAAACATAAGAATGGATTTCTTCAACCACTCTCCTATGAATAGAATTATATGTGTTACCACTATCAGTTAAAACAGCCACTTTTCAGTTCTTAATGTAGCCAATCAACTTCAAAGTTTGGGGTGCAAAAAAATTAAATAAATCATGGAATAAAATTTGGGGTTCTTCACAAAGAGTTTTTGAATGTTGTTTCTTCATGAGAAGGAGGGGTTATGCCTTCAATCTTTGGTTCAAGATTGTCTTCAATCAGGATGCCTTTTGAGAGGTTCGAGAGGGGTACATTAATTTGAAATAATTTAGTTCCTGACATTTGTGCCTTTTGAAATACTACTCAACACAATTGTAGCAAAGTCTAAGGCATTAACATTTGGCCATCTCTTCTTTTGTATTCTCAAGGATTGAGAGGTGGAGGGATTGCTTGTAATTTCCAAAGGAGGGGAAGTATGAGAAGTAAATGAGGATGCTTTGGTTTGGGCATTGACCACCATCTACTTCTTTATCACTCTTTAGGGTTCCAACTAAATATCTAGGTATTACATCATGAGCTATCCTCTAATTTCCTCCTTTAGTCCATTTATGAAACATTCTTTTAAAAAGGAATATAAAATTCCCTCTATATGAATTTCCAATTGCCCAAACTTTGTGATAATGTCTATTATTGTAACTATTTTGTATAATTTTTTCACTCACCCAAAATAGTGATTGTCCTTTTCAAAATGAACATAGATGGCCTTCACAAAATGGTTGTAAGAAATGATAGTTGGCATGAACCTTTTTATATCATTCCCACAATTGCCAACATTTTGGATCCAATATAAAACCCCCACTCTAAGTTTCATTAATTCATCAGTAATTTCATGGAAAGAGAAATAGTCTTCCATTTGGGTAACTCGACCAGAGCGATCGGAACCATCAAACATGTCTACTTTCAAATAGTGGTGCCATGAATTGTGATCCTAAAAGGGTGTGTGATGGTTATTTGGAAAGAGTGTATGAGTGTGCTTGTCTTTGTTTTATAAATATTCATCCTCAATTGGATCCATGTTGATATAGCACCTTGATATCCAAGTGCATACATAGGTATCCAAACATGGTCTTCAACATCTCCACCTATTGGCCAATCCTGGATGAGAAGTGAATAACCTAGTTTTGTATCAAGAGCATCAAGCTCAAAAATCTTGGAATCATGTTGTTGGTACTTATTGGGTTTTTGCACATTTTGTTTTTGTTGTGGATGCCACGTTGTGAGAATGGGACATGGGACTAGCTTAGATCCCATTCAAATGTTATCCTAGAGTTATCTAAATAAGTCTAATAGCTTGAGAGAAGCCTTCTAAGATATATCATGAAAATTGTCTTGTTGGTTCTGCACAAAAGGGGTTACTCAAGGGTTGTACCCACTCAATTAGCACAATGGAAAGGATATTTCGAGATAGATATTTGACAATGGCATTGATAGGATCTAAACTAAGGAGGGTATATTTTACTCTTATCCATACGAGTCGATTCCTTGGTAGGAAAGAGTGATATCCCTGAGTGTTATTCTCTATGCACTATAGCAACATCACAATTGGAAGCTTATTTAAGTATAGTTTAAGGCGTGCATATAGATATTTCTATGTACCCTATGGTATGTGGAAGACATTTTCATATGCATGTGTTTCTAATGCGATATTACTTGAAGGGGTACCAATAGAGGTTACAAGGATGTTCAAGTAGGCGACACCACTTGTATCTTCTACGTGTATTCTTCAAAAACTATATATTTATGTGTCAAATGATAGAGCTAAATGTTATTTAAAGATGTATTAACAAGTCTCTAGCCTAGAAATGTTATTTTGCTAAAATATCACTACATGTTGGCTCAAGAAGGAGCCCTAATATACTTGTAGCAATCCTTAACCCTTAGAATTGAATACAAAACTAGGTATGAAGAAAATATAATTGTAAAAACACAAATACAAGAGACAAATAAGATGAAATATGTGAAATATGCCCTTCTACTAATGCTTATTAGAAAAAAGAAAGCAATGTTCACTTTCCTGTTGAGGTAGAGCAACTTCCCACTCCTAGCTCTTTAAATATATTCTCAATAGAAAATAACCCACTACTCATGGTGTCATTTGAGTACTAACTACCTAGTGTGATTTATTTAATAAACTTGGTCTCTTTTGCATTGAATAAATATCCACTAATATTTAAAAGACCCTATTAAAAGAAGATTTATGTATACATTAATTTATTCCTAATTAACTTAAAGGTAGTAACTTGGGTAGGTTCCTAATAACAAACAGGTAAAGGAACTAGAGATGAAGAAATTAAGGAAATGAAAGAGAACATAGATGATGTTGTATTTTTGAAGGACATGATAGAACATCTAATGTAGAATATTTTGTACAAAATTTGAGATGATTTATCGCAAACAAAGTTGACAAAGGAAACACAATCAAAGAACCTTGAATAAAGATATTGTAGCCAAGAGACTACCATGCCTCTAGAGGTCAAATAAATGTTTTGTGGGGTTTTTTTAGATTAAATTGATTAGTTTGTTGTATTTTGTAATTATGTATCGTAAATAATGTGCATTATGTTTGGTGATGTGTAAAGGAATATGTGCATTTATTGTAATTGACCTCACAATGGTTAAGATGTTAGGGTTTAAGTAGTATAAAAGGATGTGTTAGAACATAGAAGGTTTTATCATTCTTTGTTGAGAATAGACCTTAGACATTGGATTAGTGATTGAGTACCATGACATCTATTTTAGTGAGGGTGCTATATAGACATGTCCTATTTTAGCAAGAAATGTTTAGATAATGAAGGCTTATTTTTAGAGTTGGGTGTTCTCCCTATTGGTGTGTCTAGTGATGTTCATTCTTTGTTACTATTATGACATTATTCTTACACTTCTAGAAAAGACATGCTCACCAATAACATATAGGAGTGCTTACTATTATGATCTATTGTTCTTATTCCTATTAATAGGTGAATATTTACTTTCATGAGTATTATATACTTATAATGACACATAAATGGATGGTATGTTGATAATTGTGATGCATTTGTTAAGTGTACTTACAATAATGTTAAGTGTTGTCCTTAGTGGTTTCATGACTAAAGCAATGGCCACTAGGTGTCCACTAACATACCCCATTGAATAAATTTCTCCACCACTCATGGAAGAAAATTGTCCCTTCATTTTCTCTTCATTAGCCTTCAAGGTATGTGGCATAAATGAGATGTCTACAAGGACCAATTTTGATGCGCCATTAAAGGTCATTTAAGAAGCAAATTAGTTATTGAATGGTTGTGTGCTTGGATTAAAAAGGAATAATATCACTTTCTTCCTTTCTAAGAGCCAATGAAGGAGAATGGATTCATCTTGCAATGCTCTTCCCTCTAATTAAAGAGCACATGGCATGTGAAGTATTTCAAATTGAAATGGTTAAATCCTTCAACAATATAGTTCTTTCTAGCCCAAATCTTGCAAGGACCCTGCAAATACAAACTCTCCCCTTTTTTTTTTGAAACCCTCTAACCAACCAGTTACATAAAATTACATGAAAAAGAGAGTAAGAACAAAATCTTTTGAAAATGTTCAAATTCCGTACAATCTCAAAAAAAATATTTGTAATTTGCAATCAAGATATCAAATGAAGTGAGTTGGAGAGAGTCAACGTGTACTACAATGAGGTGGTAGATTTATACCGAGAGTCGTTTTAATAGATCTAGAATCCAGGATCATGTTTAGCGTCAGCATTCATGCAAAGCACCCTAAAGCAGCCTATTAGGGTTGGCTTGGCACCCAAGTACTGGACCTGGCTTCTCCAAAGCTGAATTATACCCCTAGTCCACGTATCAATGATAAAACCGCAGAAACGCAGTTGAAATCTTCACAAACGTTTCCACACCTTGAGCTGCCACATGCGCTTCTATTTCCGGCCGAGGGGGGGGAGGAGGTAGCGCGGAGGTAATGGGAGCGACGACGGAGTTATGGGAAGAGTGGTAGCGCGGAGCTTGAGAGTTGCCCACATTGCTGCTACCCGTCTCCTGCCAAGTCGCAGATATGTCGCGCACGATACAAGAGACCATCGGATGGATCTCCTAAGGGAAAATCGCTTCTAGTGCCCCGGCTGGAATGCCCGATAAACCCGAATAGAAACTCCTCTGGCATCTTCTAAGCATTCATTTTAGACAGTTCGGTGGCAGCCCTTTTCGTTTCATTGAGAACGAAGGAAATGGCCGAGATTCTTAATCTTCTTCGATACTTCACAACTGATACAGACTCAAACAAGTTTCCACAGTATTTCAATGACGTGAAAGGCGCAACGAAGCCGCAGGCATTTTCGTCGAGAAGGCCGAACTCGGGAGAATCACATATCTCGTTTCTTAATGAACAAAGCGTTGTGACAATGACAAGAGTTTGATCAATGCAAGCGGCAAGTTTTTAAATTCACATTCTCACGGTGATGATAATAAAAGAAGATTTGGGTCGGAGTCTTAAATCTGGCTACGGCATGTCCAGTGGGGATGATGGTTCGATGTCTGAAAGAGTTGAAATCAAAGAGATTCGAAGGGAAATTGTAGACCTCAATGGCAAGCATTTAGGTGAGAGCCCGAACGGTGATAATGAGAGAGGAGGGCCGAAACCCCAGGATTATGCACGCAGGAGGAGTTCTGAGAAGTTTTCCCCAGAGAAAAGCATCAAGGAGTCTAAGAAGTATTCAACCGCAGATTCAGTAAAACATTTAAACGGAAGAGCAATGGTGATTCATGAAGGTCGCAAGGAGAGGTGACAAAACTTTCACCAGAGTAAAGAGAGGAAACTTGTACAACTTTCAACCCAGGGCAGAAAATCACTCAATTGGAATCTTCCCACTTTTTCTCTTTTACAAATAGGCCACACATCATGGCTCCGATACCATGTTAAACACACATATGGTGTGGGGAGAAGAATAAATACACACATAAGAAACTCAACATACAATGAAGGATAGGCGTGTAGCTCTCCTATTTTTCTATTATACATGATGTACATTTATAGTACAATGGTGTGACTCTTGGTTTCACATTCCAAGGTCACTTGGACTCCATCTCCATTGTGACTTTTCGCATTCCACACCTACCCTTAGAGGATTAGGTGTTCCAACAAAAATATCAACTTTGGAAAATTTTATCAAAGTAATCCTTACCCTTGTAACATGATTTCCCTCGAGTCCGAACAAGGCTCTTCGTGAAAGACCATTATATCCACTTCTCCATCCTTCGATATATGTATAAAAGTATTCAACACATACCTCCTTGATTCTCAATGAACTTGGAGTTGGTTTAATGCAGATATGCTAGGCCGACAAAAGTGCAACTCATTGGAGGTTGGTCTACAAAACTTTATTTTGTCTTGGATACAATTGAACTCAAAATCGATTTGGAACAAGTGGTTTTCCCACCAGCAAAGATATGTTATTAAACATATTTCTTGGTGGTGCAAATGGGCCTAAATACTATGATGTAAAAAGCTTTCAACTTTGAATATAAAAAACAATGTTACAAAAACTTGCCAAGAAAAAATGCATTAAGGTGATTACCTATTCTCCGAAATTTATGAAAAGTTGAAAAAAAGGTTGAGAAGAATTAAGATAGTCAAATGGTTAAACTGTAGCATAATTTATGAAAAGTAAGGTTGAGAAGAATTAAGATAGTCAAATGGTTAAACTGTAGCATAAGAAATGAACTATCCTGTAAGACACAATTTATGGGTTTGGAAAAACATGAACAAAACTTTATTTGATCAATTAATATTACTTCCCAACCATGCTTCTAATAAAGGTATGGCATTGCAAGCAATATAGGCATGCTCTATAAGACATTCATTTTAGGTGTAGACTTTGTATTCAAAAAAAAAATTAATGAGAATTAAGTTTGAACAACTTAATATGATAGTTCAAAATTACAAAAAAAAAAAAAAAATTAGCTAATTATTTAATTAATTTAGGTATTAAATTCATTCATATTCTTAATCTCAAAGTAAAGTTATAATATCAATAATAATAAATATATATTTAACTTAGGTAAATAATCAAATTACAAAGTACATTCTATTTATATAAATTTATGGCCTAAGGGGTATAATAGTCTGTGATGGGGTGTAGTGTTAAATCACTTCATGATGTGAAGGTCACTAGTTCTAAACTTACGTGGACAAAAATCCAGCCATATTAAAGGCTAGTGTGGGTGCAATTACATAGAAATACGTCCGCACAAATTTTATGATATGCACACAACTCTCAGTCCTGATGAATAATGTCTTGTTACTGTCAACCATGAACTCACCATTTGCTTCTTCAAACTTTCCAGAACTTAATATAAAATAGATATTTTTTAATAAATGAATATCTCTGCTACTACACGTTATGAAAAACAGTACAATTCCTCCTTGTATTGACCATGGACGCTAAGTTTAATACTCTAGCAAAAATTTTCTATAATTGTATCAAGCAACTGACAAAGGTGTTCTTTGATTTTCAACCTCTTGGAGCTGCAGCATGTTGAACATGCTATCTCTTGATTGATCAGCTATAGATGCAGTTGGCGAGCAACCCATTTCAACCTTTATAGTCCAAGAGGGATCAATTGGAGGCATCTCATATTCATCAGGTTTTAATGCTACAGGAAAGTCTGGCAATTTGGGCACACCCTCCAGTAACCTGCAAGATATAAGATTTGTCTTAGCGGATAAAATAAGTACTCACAAATAATCATTTGTCTGTACAGGGAATGTGATATTTAAATAAGGCATACCATAGAAAAACCCAGTTGAAATGGAACTAGGAGATTAACATTCCATAAACAGTAAGCGTGGATATAGTCATTGTTTATACTTGAATACATCATGATTTTTTAATTATTTTGAGCTAGGACAGTTCATGGCACAAATATAAGTTTGTGCTCATTAGACACTAATGTTGTCACCATGCATTGGGAGGTTTGCACTGGTTGCTTATGAGTTTCCAATCTTTATTTTCTTAGGATTTCACTCACAGTAGTCCAGGCAGCACTCTCCAAATCAGCCTCTTATAAAGGACCCAACAATAATTCAAAATAGAAGGTGGACAATCAAAAGAAAATTAGTTTACCTCTGCAGTTCTGAGGAGAGAATAGGCCTTGTATGGATGTTAGTCCCACCCATGCATATGTATGTAAACGTATGCGAGGTTGGATGTGACATTTTCAGGACAAATTAACATTTTTACTAGAAGACTATATAAATTGGAATGAATGTTATATAACATTAGTGACTTCTCATTGTTAGCATTGACAGATGTGATCTGTGTCCAAAAGAATTAAAAGTTGATACTGGGCAAACTCCTAATCTGCCCATACAACAAATCAAGCAATACAATAAAAACGTGAGAAGAAAGAGACACAGACTCAGATCGCAAGGGAGAGAAAAAAATTGAGCAATCCTAAAGTGATGATTTGAGGACATTGGCAAACTTTAAAGACTTGCAAAGCTCTAGAAGCTAAAGTGGGTTCAAAATATTTTTTCATTTCCAGCCAATTATGTTAAATAACAACAATATAGTCAAACATCATTACACAACAGTGCCGTATTTCTTCAGTTAGAAAACGATTGAATTTCAAAACAATTTTAACAAAATGAGATGATTGCCTATGGTGTATATTCATCCAAAGTACTGCATATTGAGTATATTCATACTGCAAAAGGAATAAATTAAGGTTAAAGAATTCTCTCACTTTTGGACATCTCCATTGGTCAATTCTTTGCTTGAAGCATCCTTTAGAATTTTCTCAGATAGATACTTCATTGCTCCCCATACAGGAGGAACCCTATTAACAGATAAACATATGTCTGGTTAACATGAAGACAACATCATTGCATTCAGATAAAATTACTAGGTTGCCATTAATTTTAACGGCGCTGTAATACACAGGCATGATTGAAAGAACACTTGGTCATGATCAATTCATCAGAATGAATAGAAAAAGAAGATTGCCAAGGAATTGAAGCTACTAACCTTGTTACAGGAGCTTCCAGACAGAAATTGATGCAATCTGATTTACTTTCTTTCAAGAACTGCTCTGCTGCATGAAAACATGCTACTGCTTTTGCATGAGCATTTTCTTCAGTACTCTCATCCAAGATCAATCCATGATAATAATATGCCGCGGCCTGCTCAGAAGCAACACAGTTCCAAATTGAACACAGAACATAGCGTAAACAATTAGGATAAGTAGGAATGAATCTTAAGGCTAGACCAAGATATCTCTTTCTCGAGACATTGTTCCATAAGCAATGAAGAGGAAACTAATCATAAATTGGCTCTAGTTAGAGTAGAAATTGAACCTTTATATGCTACTCAGGTAGTCGGCTGTAATTCTCATTATATAAAGTTATGAAAGTAAACCTGTTACCTTTGCTTCTGCATACTTCCACTTGATAACAAGAAGATGTTTTAGACCCCAGCCATTTGTCAATCGAAGATTAGATATGCAATATTGTGCCTGTGTTCAAGCAAAGAATCAACTAACTGTAAAAGTATACAGAGCAGAGGAGAAAAATTCCACTCATGAGAACAAAAAGATTCCTGATCATAACAGGATAGAATTAAAAAGAAAAAGTGCATGCAAAATAGAGAAAAAAATTAAAATCCTCACATTTTGGTTTTCACTGTCCTGATGAGGAATCATGTCAAGAGTTTAAATTTTAATATATTGCAGCAAATATATCATCAGTCATGACAACACTTATTTGTTTCCGACTTATGATTGCAAAATGAAATTAGTCAAATATGATATTCTATTGTTATACCTGGCGCCAGTACTTTACTTTCTCGCATGCTAGTCTCCTTTTGACTGCTAAAGTGGCTTTGGGACAGTCAATCGCCATACCAAGCTGCAGTTCTACACCCTGCTTCTCACATCAAGATGAAACTAAGATGAATATCTATTTCATTTTGAGAGCATAAAATTAATAGAGCTAAAATCAATAAAGAAGTAACATTCAGGGAAAAGTACAGGGGTTAGAGATTTGCTGAAAACCTAGTGTTAATTCAGATTAATGTGCTTAATACTAGGTTTTCATTACCAGCATATTTTGGCTAAATGTGCAATATCTAAATTATAATGCTAGAGCACGCTTGAAGTAATCAAATCATTGATCTATGAATTGTGAATCCCAACTTATACACAAATTCAATTCTTCTTTGGACTGCAACAGTATCCACGCATGACTTAATCTATGCTGTCATATTTATAACATAGGGAGAGAGGAAAATATCAAATGTGTGCAAGGGTATGGAAGTCTGAGAGAACGAATGGATTAAATTATCCCAATGCATATACCTAAGCTATGCAGTTGGATTTATAACTTCGGGAGAGTAAAATATCAAGTGTGTGCTGGGCTATGGAAGTTTAAGAAAAAAATGAATGGACACAATTATCCGTTCATACTAATTAGCTATTAGAACCTTAAATAAGAAAATACCTGGCCCAATGCTTGTAGTGAAATGGCTTGTAGTACGCCCTCTTGCAGGTCTATTGGAAGCTTCATCCTACAAAAGAAAGGTCATTAATGAAAATGAAGAGCAGCAGACAAACTTGCAGAAGACAGATGAAAGAACTTTTTGTGGAAAATATTGCTGTGAAATTTGTTTAATGACAACAACTGGAGTTATCTGAGCAAGGTTTTTACGTAAAAAGCTTAAAAGAAACCGTAACTCATCCATATATGAGAAAGCTGGCACACAGAGACATGTTCATGATGACATACTTGACTTCATCTGGTAATGGTGTTAAGATATATCGAACTCCATAGTCCAAATATCCTGCTGCCTTCAGGAACAAGCCAATCGCTGTCTTCTTGTTTTCTGGTGTAAAGGTTGCAATAACTATTATTTAAGAAGTGCAAAGAACAAACACCTCTAATGGATGGATCACACAATAAATAGAGAAAACGACACAATAGAGAAAACAGACATAGATGTCCATTGTCCATGATAGTTAGGTAAGGAAAAAAACAAAAATATTTAAGTGAGATTTTTATGGGTAGGATCACTATAGTTTTTATTGAGACACCTAACTTTCAGATCTAGAATGCGATTTGAAATGAATCAATGCTATTCAACAAAGAAGACCGATATTTTGAAATGGAAATCTTTCAGAAAAATAAAGAGAATCAACCTTCTGCCACTTTTGGTTGATGACTAGCTGCAGGAGCTCTTGGAATTAGCAATGAGTTTGCTTGCAATAAAGATATCATAGCCATCATGTGCAGAACGGACAACACCTCATACCAAGCGTTTGAGAGAACAGTTTCCTGCAGAGAAAAGTTTTTAACTAAGAGCAAAGCTTAAGAGAAGTCCACTAAAATATTTGATCTGTTATGGCTTTCAAAATCTGAGTACAACTCCTGGAACAAAATCCCATTAATTTAATCACAAGATGAACTATGGAAATATAATAAGAACAAACTCATAATGAATGCATCTCATGGTTCTGGCACTGGCCTTTTCATCATCTTGCTGATTAATCCAACTAAACTCCACCAAATCATTCAGTTGATTTCCTGTGTGCAGAACAATGTATGTGTGATCCAGTAGAAATGAATGTGGCTTGATCTCTTAACATAATTCAAAAAAAAAAAACTACATCACCCATCATGCTTCTTTCTTCCCTTTCATTCATGGGCTGAGGATACGACACTTCCTACTAATATATCACTGATTGAGACCTCTTACAAGCTAAGTTCTACCAAAAACAGAATCCACAAGACAACTCTGAGGCAATTTACGGGCTTAAGTTTAGTAACAAAATTACCAAATTTAGCCAAGCCCAGCAAAACAGGTAAGTAATCTTCAAGAGCCAGTTGAAGGTCAGCAAGACTAGAACCACCTGCAAAAAAACACAGGTGTTATTATTTTTAGAATTATTTTTCAAATAGACTTGAAAGAACCCCTGTGAGCATCAGCTGGTGTACAGAGTGCTAAGTGGGGCAGTTCAAAACCATGCGAAATTGGTTAGTTGCGACTAATACTCATGGGATATGGGTCATAGATTAATGACTTACTCTGTGCAGATAATTCCAAAAAAAATGAAATCTCAGAGTGGAGAACTTTATTGATACAAATTATTTACAGGGGTGGGCAAGGCATTGGCAAGAACTCATTGTGGATCTAACAAAATTGTCCTCCGAAAAGACGCTTTAGCAGGTTGCTTCTTAAGATAGGTTGTAATAAAAGGGTAAAGGACCAAGGGTAAAGATAATTTTGCAATCTACTTCATTCAAGTTGTAGGGACAATGTGCATTGAATAGGTGAAGGACAATGTGTCTTGGGTCCCAACCCTAAACAGTAAGCCGGATTTGGCATGTGAGATCCCTATAAGGGACACAGCCACCCTACTCCCTTGGGTTTCAGCCTTGTGACATAGTCCGGGTGTAAACCACACTTTTCCAATCTACCCACACCTTCAGAGGAAAATTGCAAAAAGAAAAGCTTTCCGCAGAGACAATCTGTTTATGCAATTTCATATATACATACACAGTTAAGTTTAGCAAACGCACCATGTTGTGTTGCTGCCTTTCTCTTTACTTTTGCAACTGTAGGACTCACTTCTGCTGCCATCACAACAATTCGTGTCCGAAGTGCCGATAAATGCTCAACCATGCTTGCAGATAAAGAGCCATTAAGTAATTTTCCAAAGTCAGTGCCCTTGGGTACTCGTAAACCAGGGACAAAAACTACGACCTCGTTGACAGTCCCTGGCTTTTTCTCCATTGCTTCAATATCTTGTGATGTGGACTGTATGCACCCCATGTTGCTTAAAATCTCTGCTTCTTGGAATCAGAAACAGGAAGTCAATTAGAAATAAAGTAAAAATTCTCCTTTGCACTTACATTCTCCCAAATAGGGTTCTACTATAAATCATGCATTAATAAAAACTAAGTAATGAAACCCCAATTGCTGTTTTTTGTAAAACTTGAATCTAAAAGGGGAAGACGATGGTCTGGAGAAAGAGGAAAAGAATGTAAGGGAAGCAAATGAATAATCATAAAATTGATAAATTACCAAACATCATGGTATAAAATGCTTAATTTGTTCAATGTTAACATCTGCTACATGTCCTTCAGTGCATTTGACAGTTTTCCTGGGTTCATTATCACAACAAAATTTCTATCACACTGAGAACCATTTCGCCTCCATAGTGAGAAGGAATTTGACTTGCTCCAAGCCTACTCGTTTTTTGTGCACAAACTATACCAACGAACTTGAGGCCCTTTTGTGGTAAAGATGCCAACATTTGAAAGAAAATTCATGGACATGTATCATAAATCCTTACTTTGCAAAGAGGATCCTGAATGTGTTTCTAGAAAGAGTTGAACAAGTTGCTTATAAGACAACTCAGAATGTTCTCTGCTACAAGTTGATTTTTATTTTGTAACAATTTGAGGTATGTTTAGCAGAAGTTGTGGCCTCTGTATGATTCAGTTCTAGATTTCAGGTGTGATCACCTTTAATCCAATATAAGGATAGCTTATTTTCATCAATTCAATAGAACGATGCCTTAATCTTATTAATCTAGGCGCAAAAGGTCCTGGTACCCAACAGATACGTCCTCTGTATTTGGGTTCTTCAATGTCTTCTCACTGGCAATTTTCGGAATAGTCCACATGCCATATTTTGCAACACAGAGCGAGCCTGCTTTCTCAGACTCTTCCATAGGCATATTGAATACCTCCCAAGCCACGGTGAAAAATGTAGGTGGCCATTTGAGGGATGCCTAACCTATCTCAAAATCAAAATCGACTGGGACTTTCCTCTTGCACATGCCCAAAACTAGGGGCACCTTAGGGCATGTGCAGGGCATCATCTTGATTCTAGGGCCCTAACAAAAGATATCAGAACTGGCCTCACAGGCTATGTTATTCCACACAGGAGGACATGTGCTTATTCTATACAAAGCAGAAGAAATCCTGCAATAGACCTCTAAGTCCATCCTGACCGAATTGAAGTTTTTTCCATTGGAATGACTGAAAAATGGCTATATGAAAATTCCCCTGTTTTATGAATGTTTCTATGCAGGGTTGGACATATTACCCCAAAGAATGGCATAAAATATGCTAATCTTCAGATGATTTAACATAGATTTAGATTTTTCTCGTCTATGGTAATCTGGTTATGTTGCAAGTATTGAAGTCTTTGTGAGTTTCTCGATTGCTTCAGAGATTTAGAAGAAATAAGTAACACGCAGCAGGTGTCTGTAATCTATTCACGGGATATATGAGGGAAGAATTCTTACAGAATGGTTGAAGTCTGGTTCGTTTCTTTATCCTCGTACAGTGGGAAAAGCAAGCAAGAGTGGATATGAAAGTAACATCGGCGAGGAGAGCATCAAAGATTGTGATGGATGTCTCGGCTTCAGTAGCACCGGAATCGACGTGGGAGAAGGGAGGGCAATGGGCACATATATATATAGAGTGGTGGGGGGGATTTAGAAAATGAAAATAGGCGAAGGACGTGGAGATCAGACAAATCGTTGGTGGCCTGCGTGGCATTGGAAGGGCAATGAGCTCAAGAGCTCACTGCGCTGACGTTTGGTACAGTGGAGCCATGCTATAGGCTGAGGACTGTTCATTCAAATAAAACGAAAATGGTTATTATCTAAAAACAATATAGAATTAAAGGACCACAGTACACTGCACTATGTTAAACCTAGAAAAAGACATCATTTTTTGACTGTATTTAAAGATTCCAGAGACTTCGTAGGTGTAAAAAGGAGTATAGTTTTTAATCTTATTTAAAGATTTTCGGATGAAAAACTATGCCCAAAAAATTTAATTCATAAAACAGTAATTATGTTGAACATCGCAATTTTTTATTTTCTAAAATTTTATTGGCGATATGCAAAAATTATGTAATAAAATTATATTTATCCTTTATATACTATAAATATTAATATTTATTTGTTTTAATTAAAAGAAGATATGACAAAAGTATAAAAAGAAAAGGACATAGTAAGTTTAATTTATTAATATTATCTAAGAGATGATAATTTCTCTTTTTACAATATTAAAAGGATGATATAAAATAATAAATTTAATTTATCAGTGTTATTTAGTATGGTTCACAAAAGTTAATTTCTCCTTAATAATTTTTGGTTGTTAAAAAATATAAAAAAATAGAATAATTGTTAAAATTTTATTTTAATAAAATAAAAAATTAATATCTTCAAACATTTTTAATGCATTCGATTTTTCAATTTATATATTTTAAATTGTTTTTATCAACTAAAAATAGTTTTTTCTCAAAAATTTCAAAATACATTAATTTGATATATATTATAAAAAAAATATTTAAAAAATATTATACAAAATAATAATTTTTTATTCATTATTTTATTTATAAAACTACTTTAAATCCATAATTTAAATGTAATAAACATAATAAAAGAACACTGAGATATAAATGTTTAAATAGTTTTTAAGTGGGATTTTATCGAGTTTTGTGGTCAAATTTTGATTTGTGTTATTTAAATTGGTTTTTGGACTACATATATAGATTCAACATCTTAAAAACTTTTGGGGCACTTAGATTGTGAAGAGTTCATCTGTCTTCGAATTCTAAGAAAAATAAACTAAAAACTTTCCAAAACATCGCACTTAAAAACTACTCACTAGAAAAATTATTAATTCATTATCCTACTTATATAACCATCCTAAATCCATATTTATTAAACATAATG
Organism: Pinus albicaulis; assembly: GCA_034641835.2. NCBI lineage: Eukaryota > Viridiplantae > Streptophyta > Pinopsida > Pinales > Pinaceae > Pinus > Pinus albicaulis. The sequence goes on from CM076572.1 coordinate 856,476,871, forward strand.
AGAAATCCAAAAAAAATAAAAATAAAAAAACAAATACAAATCAAAAGAGATTCTGATTTAAAATGAATTTATTTATGTGTATATGCTTAGTATTATGCTACTTACCAACATTATGATTAATAAAACACAATTAGAAATAATACCAAATAAACTTAGCTTAAATTCTTCATTTTTGGATAAATATTTCATATATTTATATAATTATAATTTAGAAGATATAATATTGTTTATTACAATAATGTTAATTTTATATAACATGTTATATTAACTTAACAAACATTTTTGGAATCTATGCTTTTGTGATCCATCATATAATTTGTAAAAAATCTTTCGGTAATAATCACATGCAATGGAACATTGTCGACGCGTTTCGAACCAACCAGTCCTTTTCTTAATATTTAAATCACTAAATTCATTTTAGAAATTAAATCTATGTATTCTTTAATCATTTGTATAAATATGTGCAAATTGTGTGACCCATAAATATATTAATAAATTTTTAAAAATAAAATAAAAATACAATTAATAAACTAATTTATAAATATTTTAAATATATAATTTAAATTTACTGATTTTTTTTTTTTTTAAACTCACATTATAATTGTGAAACTTTAAAATTTCAAGTTTCTAACATTTTTAATAATATTGAATCATTTCCAATCTTTACGAGAAATTTACTATCCAAACAAAATTGTTAACTAGGTAGACAACATTTTACCATTGAAAAGTTCTCAAAGTGCTTTCAATCTATGGGCTTATAAATACGCGAGAGCAGGAAATGCCCATCATAAAATTAAAACAAATACATAATCCTGAAATGAGCATTTCCTGCCTCGACGCATTTATGAACCCATAGACAGGGGAATAAGCTTCGCCTTTGAGAATTAGAAGTTGACCCACTCACATTTTTTTGTCTTCGTTTCTTTGATCGTGGTGGTCGGCTCAAGGTGCGTTCAACCTTTAATTCAAAATAAAGATAAGCTCTCATATTAAAAGGATGATGATGACTCATACACTGAGTGCACGTAGGAATTTGACACAACCCATGTCATTAGTCAAGTGATGTGATGTGTGGTATATCTGAAATAGATATAAAACAATCTTTTAATTACAATTTTATTATCTATATATTATAATAATAAATTACTTTTTAATTATGATTGAGGTAGACATTAAATTAATATATTCTAATGCTCTTTTTTTTTTAAAATATTATTATATAGTTTATAAAAGTGTTTTATCTTTTAAAATATAATTTAAAAAACAATACATAATTGTATGGATCCATTAAATAGTTAATTTATTTATGTAATAATCTATTAAATATAGAATTAGCCAAACCAAATGGTCAAGTGGATAAGGCAAGTTGTGTGATAGTTACATTTTAAGAAATGGTATGATAATATTTAAAAAATCAACGATTCTTCAACGTTTATCAGTATCTTTTAATTTAAAAAATTATGCTTTTGAGTTCTGGGTTAAGTTCGAAGACCGTGTTAAAGTGTATTTATTGATTTTATTTTTATTATCAAAACGGGAATGCAGACGTGGAGGTCATGGGGAAGCTAATCTCAAACAGAATCTCTTTTGGGGTGGTTTTTAAATAAAATGGTAAGAAATTTTGGCTGATTTTTGGAATTATAGTTTTATGTTTTAAATTATATTATTTGGAATTAGTGACTAGTGATATATATAGATTAGGTTTTCATTTTTGCTAGATGTTTTTGGGTATTAGGTAGTTATTTTGTTTTCTGAAGATAAATTCTTAATAAAAAAACAATTTTAATGACTGGCGATCTGTATAGATTAGATTTTCACTCTTGCCAGATGTCTCTGAGTATTAACCATTATCTTGTTTCCTTAAATCTAATAAAAACAAATTCTTAGCGAAACAAAAGCAATTTTAATTAAAACATAAAGATGAAAATGAAAATTTTAAAAATAAAACATTTTTTACCAAATTAGAGAATTTAGAAAATAGTTGGCTGCACGATTAGACTTCATTATGTCATGCACCATAAAAGGAGTGCAGGCAAATGGGCCCATTAAATGCAGATTGTCATTACACCATGAATGGAGTAGAGACTGTGATGGTGCCCACCGTCATGGCCAGGATTCGAACCTGAGTCGTCACGTGCCCCGCTGAACGAAAATGACGTATGGTTTTGTCTTACTATTTATTACTTAATATTACAGTAGAAGACGGCCTGTATTTGGTGACGTATCGCTTATGTGGAGAGGTAGTTTTGTCCGCAGGCGTGAGGCGTGGCTGCTGCCGCTGAAAATATGTCCTTTTCGGTGGTCGGCGTCAGGATGGCCTGGTTATGAAGGGAGGGTTACGCCATCACAGCCTCGTCTTTCTTGTTGCTGCGTATGTAAGTTATCGGCCTCGTATATTCAAAGCGATCCTGCCAAGTGTTTGTAGCCTCTTGTCAAGTGGCATTACTGTGGGCCCATGATTCAAAATATTTGGGAAAGAAATTTGGAGCTTTTCATTTATTTCTGTTTTTTATATCAAATTTGTTCATACTAAATCAGAGAGTGACCTCTACAATAATAACTCAAAAACAAAGAAAAATCTAACATATTATTGTTTTGAAGTCTTTGATTCTAGTATTTAGGATATATTCATTTATAATAGTCTATGTTAATAATTTGCCTCCACAAAAATCATTTTTAAAAAAATCGAAATCTAGTATATTATTGCTTTGAAGTTTTTGATGTTATATTCATTTTTATTAGGCTATATTAGTAACTTGAGCTTTATAATAATAACTTACTAAAAAAATCTAATTTATTATTGCTTTGAAGACTTTAATTTTACTCTTTAGGTTATATTTTCGTATGGGTGAGGTCCTATTGTAATGGCTACAACCATTCTCCAAAAAAATTTCTATGTTTTGATTTTGGAGCATTCCTTTTGCCCACAAGGGCTTATCTTGAACTATTGTCAAGTATTCATGAGTTGATCAAGACTTATTATTTTCACCGATGCTTGTGTTTGTTTATTTTCATACTTAGCTGATCTTTTAAGTCTCAAGCTAACCTTCTAACTTGGCCTTACAGCAGTTCTAGACTTGCCTCCAGGAACTGCGCAATCCATGAGGGAAAGCCAACCTTGATGATTGGAATTGCGCAATCCAAATTGGCAGCTCTGCCTTGAGCTCAGAAACTGCGTAGCCATGGATGGTAGCCCAACACTAAGCCCAAAAATTGTGTAATCCATCCCTTGAGATCAAAAACTACGCAATGCACTGAGCCGAAAAGTTTCCCAATTCCCCAGAATTATGCAATCTTTCCCGACAAAGTGCATGGCAAGTTTCCCAAAAAAGAAAAAAACATCCCTATAAAATAGGGATTCATTATTAGTTTCCCGAAGGTATCATAGTTGCTATTTTTAGAAATTTCTGCCAAATGTCTTTTTTTCCTTGATTTTAGTCATGCACATTATAAACCATAATCTGCTCAAATCTATTTAATTAACACCTCTAGAGCTCATTTGTACATTCCATATTGGAGCTATATCATTCCTATGGAGATCAAGGAACCTTCGATGGAGTTTGCGTCACTTTTTCGAGCAAGCTTTACTTTTGTCATCTTTTGTCGCTTTTTTTGTCTCTTTTTGTCGATTCACTTTCATGAGTGTTGTTTTGCTTGCTTCTCTTCATGATTTCTTACGTTTTAACATATATTAGCTTGTAGAAGTGTTGTTTCAATTTTTCATTTGTCTTTCACATAAGTCGCATTGGTTTTCTCATTTTTGCACTGATGGGCGTTGTTTCAGCGACTCTCCTCACATATTTCATTTTTTTTTTTTTCTGTTTATTGAGTTTCTGCACTTGATCCTCATTGATCCATCCATACTTAGTAATATCTGCACTCAAACTCACATCATCACTTATATCTTCTTGTTTCCCACACTTTCACAAGGCAGATCTGCACTTTCCCTCAGCCAGTTTTCACCTTGCCTAGTTGAGCATTTCGCAAGTCTGATGCTCAATCCGAGAGCTTGGCCTCTAAGAATGCGCAATGCACAGTACAGGCTAGTCCAACTGTGTATTGCATAGTTCCAGGGCTCAGTCTACCACCTTGGCCACTGAGACTACATAATGAGTAGTCTCTCCCAGTCACTGCCTAGGTTGAACTACACATTGCACAGTCTCAAGCCTCATGCTACAGCCTTGAATTCTAGGACTATGCAATGCACAGTTCCCACATCTAGTCTCCCTCACTTGATCTAGAAATTTGCGCAATATTTCTTGCTATTTGACTGGTTTTCTCCTTGATCTTTCTTTGAAGGTAGATTTGAAAAAGCTAATGTTTGCTTGCCCTATGTGCCTTTTCTTTCTCGTATGTACTAAAAAATTTTAGCACTCCTCTCCATAATTCACTGTTACCATGGAACCCAAGAGAGTTGCTTCAAAATATACCACTAAAAGTAGTACCTGGGAAGCAGTTGAGCAAACGCTAATAAACTTTCCAGCGTATGTGGACACTTAATTGTTTGTGGAAAAGGAGCCAGAATTAACATGTCAGAAATTTAAAGAAGCTTTTCCAACAGAGAGCTTTAAGGAATATCTAGAGGACCGACAGGTATATCTCAGTGTTCAATAGTCATACCTATACAGGGTTGCATGCAGATATTCAACCTTCCCATATGCAGATGACATCAGTTGGATTTTTTCACATATTGATGTGAAAACCATGACCTTGAACAGTGCTAGTGGATAGAAGCTTTCTACTTTTCTAGCATAAGATTATCAGCTTATGGATCATTTTCTTGAGCCAAAAACACTCATGGACTCATACTTCTATGCCACCAACAACTATGTGAGCACAAGAGACATTGTTAGAGGTTGGGTGAAAGAGCCAGCAAAGTTTCAACAGACACCCACCCACACATACAATACAAAGTCTCTCAGGAGGGCCTACCAGCTCTTGGTTATCTTAGCTTGCTGAATATATGGTTAGCAGAGTATGAAGAAATTTCTTGAAGGGTGGGAAATTTTATTGAACTAGGTTGTGAAAGAGGGGAAGTCGCTAAACTGGTCATATTTTTTGGCTCGACAGTTAAGAGCCCATGTAGCACATGCCTGAAATACTCCCAAGGGAGGGAATGTAACGTGCTATATGTTTACATATTTACTGGATGTGATGTGTGCACAAAAAGCATTCCCTAGCATGAGCTGGACTTGGATACCTCGAGACCATGTCGTGCACATCCATTGTAGAGTGCTCTCAGATTACAACCATCGAGGAGTAATGGAGAAGTTAACTAACCACTTCATCATCCCGTTATACAAGCTAATCTGTGAGGACGAACAACTTTGCATGTCACGTGAAGCAATGGAGGAAATATCAAATATCGCAGATTGGTTGTCCTCACCAGATGGCACCTTCCTTAGAATGTTCGATGCTCAAAAGTCACCACATCTTTTGCCAAGGTATGCCACCAAAAAATTTGTCATGCAAGAAGTTTCATATCATCTCTCCACAGGGTTGTCAGCAGCCTTGCACAAGAAGAAGAAAGCACCATGTCCAACTCTTCCTATACAAGTTGTATTGTACGAGATCAAGAATCTCAAAGTTGGAGATATTGAACGAAAGACGATAGAGAGGTTTTCATTCGGTATTCGATACTTTAATCTGTACCATCCCCATGGTATTTGCAAAGACCACTATGTGAGAATACATTATTAGTGGCTCAGTGGGACATTTCATTGGCCAGAGGAGGATCCATGGAAGAATTGCTATAATGCCCCCAAACTTCGCAAGCCAGTCAGTTTAGTAGAAACCTCACAGATGACTTCGTAGAAGGTAGCAACTCCAAAAGGAACGCCAACAGAAAGGATCAACCCAGTGATGGATAAGGGAAATAGAAAGGTTGTTTACAGTCCAAGGGTAGAAAGAAGACACAAGATGCAAGCGGATCCACTTATTATGAAAGTAGATTTAGCAATTGAGGCAAAGAGAAAACAAAGGATGCAGAGAGAAGAATGAAGGAAGAGAGAAGAGAAGCGGAGGAGAATGGAGGAAGAAAATAATAATAAAGAAAAAGAAGAGAAGCAGAACCAAGAAGAAGAAGAAAGGAAATGCGCAATAGAAGAAGAAGCAACGCAGAAGCAAGTCGAAGAGCAAGAACACAACCGGCCAATAGAAAAAGAGGAGAGCAGAAAAACGCAAGATCATGAACTTGCTCAACAGATTGAAGAATTGATTGAGATTGTAGATATGGAGGATGAATTCGAGCCACAAAATCAAGAGGTTGACCAGATTCCCAGTGCACAACAAGTCACCATTCAATCTCCACCATCTCCAACAGCAAAGTTAGCTTTGATTGAGGAAGAGGAAGTTGTTCCTCTTGATGATGATTCGGTTATGGACACATACAATCTTTTGTACGATGGGATTCAGAGGAAGATTGTACAATTACGTAAGAATCACTTTATGGATGACCTTGCATCGCCTACATTCATTAGAGAGAGGGTGATAGTGGCAGACACTAGGAAGAATCCCAGTGCCATTGTTGAAGCCAACTTGGCCTTTGCAGGTGCAACAAGATCAAACACTTAGTATTTGATGGCCAAGAATAAGCAATTGGCATAAGATTTACATGTTGTCAAGCAAGAGGCAGAGCAACTCTGTGCATCAACTCAGAACGCAGCTTCTGCATGGATCTAGTTAGAGGAAATGAGAGCAACAATACTTGGTGAAGTATCAACACTTGGAGAGACCATGTAGATCCTCTATGAGGAGCTTGTTACCGTACATAAGGTATTTGTTTGATTGCATGGCTTGTAGAAACAGAGTAAAGACTTCGTCAAAACTCTCAGGAATGTACAAGATGCCATCACCGTTGTGCATGAATGGTCAATGTGATACAAAGGGGTACCACTTGATTTGGGAAAGAAAATGAAGCCACATGCAGAGCTGGAGAAAGCAAGTGTTCGAATGTTGATTCAGAACAACAAGGAGCTCACCTCTTTCATTGGTAGCATTCAGGCCTCATATGTACAGTTATACAGTAGTTTGGGTGTCTTGGTGAATGCACACAAGATCCCATCATTTGGCTCGTTGACCGAAGCCAAACGCAGGAACCTAGTTAGGTAGGAGATCAAAGAGTACTTGGAGCAGCTTAGACAAATTTCCACCAAGGAAAATTTGGATTTGAACAGAAAAAACATGCAAAACTACATTGGTGGCCATGTCCAAGTGAGAACAATGTTTCTCCTGCTATAGAAGGAAGTTCACACTAGTTCCAAATCGTTGTACCTTGATGACATGGAGACTAGAATCCACTTCCAGACAGACACCATCACATAGTTTGGGGATGTCATCGCACAGTACCAAGCTTGGCATTGATATGTGATAGAGAAGCATCAAGTGGAAGTTGTTGAGCTAGAGCTTCCCCAAAATCAAGCATCATAGTGCTTTGTCTTGTTAGGCTGTCAAGTCGTATCTACCCTATTTTGTCTTATATGGGTATGAGTGTAAAATTCAATATTATTTGTAATTAATTTGTAAAGTGGAATTCCAAGTGCAATAATGGAGTGTGAATAGTCATGATGTAATGTAATGAGTCATTTTTTAAAGAAGTTGAAGAGTCATGAGGGGAGTCCAAGAGTCAAAAATGGGAATGTGAAGAGTCACCCCCTTTTGTTATAAATATACCCTCATAACTCATGTAAATGGATTTTGGCTAGGCTTAGGCTTAGAAAGAACCTTGGGAGTTTTGTGAGAGCCTCGGCTTCTCCATAGTGTAGAGCGAGTATACTTCTTGGAAGGAGCCGATGATGTTGACTTCACATTCCACTATTGGGGCTAGTGGTTCGTCAATGGTGTATGTATGATTGGAACTTTCACTTTTAATAAAAGCTCAAAGCTGACACACTTTCATGCATATGTTGTGAATATAGTAGGACTATTCTTGTTTTATTTTCAATGTATGTTATTTAACTTACGATTATGCTTATGAACTATTTCGTTTGCATTGGTACAAATATCACTGAAATTGTGTTGTTGTATTATTTCATCACTGTTAACTTAAGAACTATTTCACATATTATCTTGTGATGCCTTTATGCTCATGTGTTCCTTTCAAGCTATGTACTATTATAAGATTCTAAGGGGCTCACTTATTTTCCCTTTGTGTGTTGGAACCTTCATGCATTGCACTTGACTTTTCAAAGGGTCACACACTTGCTCTCACCAAAGTCACCATACATCACTCTATGTGTATTTGGAGTCAAGGCATATCATTAACACCCACTGCATCGGAAACCGACCCGTAGATCTGGATGGGACTCCTACACAAAACAGTATGAGGTATAATTGGGACTTCATATAGGGGAGATCCCCTGAATGTTGGCGGGTCTAGCACCGTCAACAAGACCATATAGTAAATGTCGGAAGGGAGGTTCTATCACAATCATCTCATTCACTCGAGGGGGGTCGTGTAGTGAACTCATTCCCACAAGTGGCTAGTTTGGATCATCAAACACATCAAACTTATGATTATCTCATTAATCACTCAAGATGGTAACGTACAAAATAATTTGGAAGGGAGGTGGCTCAATTGGGTTTTACGAAAGAAGCTAATGGACATACTCCACCTTTATCGAGTTGGGTATGTGCTTTATGCCTTGGTTATAGCTTGATTAAATGCGTAGTTTCCTTATAAGGTCTATTGTTTATGTTCATATTTAGAAGGAAGGACCAGGCCCTCCTGACTTGGCCTCCCCCATTGGCATGCGAACTATCCGGGATAGTGTTATTCAACCATGGTGGGGAGAGTGAAAGTTTTATCAGTGCGAGACATGGCCTCTATAAAAATTCCATCACTATTAGCGTCATTTCACAAGTATTGGATAATATTACTCGTGCCTGAATGCACTCATTAACTCGCTTGAATTGGAATTTTGTCATCAAATACATTTCATTTCATTGTTTTATATTGTTGGGGGTGTTCTTGGGGGTTTTAGTTATGTGCTCTATGCATAAGGTGTTCATTCTTGTTTGGAGGTGTTATTATTTGTGTAAGCGTATACTTTTTTCCCATCACCTTCTCTACTCTTCCTTTATTCCTTCACTCTTGCTTCTATCCCCATTTCCTAGTCGCTATCACACTAGTTTCTCCATTATGTCTACTTCTATATGTGTGCCCCCATGTGTTTGAGTTTTTATAATGCCACCCCCATTGCAATGTCCTGACAATGAGCATGCAACCATAGGGGATCTTTGAGTCGGGTTGGAGGAAGTGCATGGGTGTGCCTTCGTGCTCACTCTGCCCTGAAGTGCAAGGTGAAATTCAACAGGGTTTTGAGGAAGTGATAGAAGATAGAGATGAGTTCACTGATGTAGAGGTTGTCACCTCGATGGTTGAATGGGTGCTAAACACGAGGAACACTCGAGGACACTAAAACAAATATCTTTATATTATAGAGATTTACTGGAAAATCAAGGTTATCCATGGAAATTTTTTATTGGAACAAGATGAAGCTAAAGGGGAGATTTTGTTGCAGTTGGATGACCTTCAATCTAAGCACCTAATATGGCACTCCATATGGCACTGATTGAGATAAATCACACATGGGTAGAAGGTCCAAACTCATTAATGCTGAGATTCAACACCCACATTAGTGCATTAAGCACATGGTTGCATTAAGCACCTACACTAGGGTGGGGCCCACGGGTTATTTTTGGGTGCATGTCTATTTTTATTATCCCTTAATTTAGATGGACATTAAACTGTAATATATTCTCAATGTGGACTTGAAATAGTTTAATGAAGTGGAAAATTTAGTTAGCTAGTGAATTTCAAGTTAGAGGTTGGTTGGTGGGACATGCAGAGTAATTCTAGTTTTAACAGAGTTCGAAGTGTAGTGGTGCATGAGTTGGTACAAATTGTAAATCAGTTTAACTCAATTAAGTGAGTTAAGCTCAGTTGTGCTAGTTATAACTGAAGATACACTAGTGAGAGATATAGTGAATTAAATATTAATTAATTCACAATCAGTGATCTCACATGCAACTGAGGATTTACTATTATTAACTGCATGTATGTCATATCCAGTGGAGACCCAGTTGAGTTCTAGGTGAAAGGGAGGTTGACTATCAGATGTGACATTATCTGCTTGCACACATGAAAGTAAACACACATTGGATGTGCCCATGATGCTTGCATAGTCAAGGCAAGCATGATCACATCAATTCAGGGATTTCATTCAGTAGAGATTGTGCAGTGAAGGCAAGTTGTCTGGAGGCAGTGAATTGGCTAAGGGATTTGCCAATTTTTGTATGACAATGTGAGACAATGAGCTGATGCATTGAGGGCTCTTGTGAGAAGAGTTTTGTATGTAATTTTTTCATGATCCATGATATAATATACAACAGAACATAGTGGGGTTTTTAGCTGCAATCTTTCCCTGAGAAATTATCTGTGTTGTGTGTGATTGATCTTTCTTCATGTTCATGTGATTAACGATTGTGTTTTTAATTCTGTAAAAGATTTGTAGAAGCGATTCAGTATTTAACTTTAGTACATTGTTAGATCGGGTGAATCTAAGATATACATGCATATTGTATAATTTATACATGGTATCAGAGCACAGGAAATTGCAGAAGTGAAGCAAGAGATGAGTTTGTGACTGGATAGAATTCGAATTTGCATAAATAATTTCTTGGTGCTATACCTGATTCAAGATCGAAATGGATTTCAATGGATTGAGGTTAGAGTATGCACTCGAGGGTAGCTCGAGCTAAATTTCTTGAAAGGACAGGATGGAGGCAATAATCGAAGACAATGGCTTGAAGGAATTTATTGAAAGAGATGTTCCTAAGCCAGATGTTGCAGATGTTGCCAATCTTGATGCATGGCAAAATAAAGTGGCAAAGGTGAGGAGGATCCTGTTGGAGGGAGTACGAGACCACGTTGTCTCAAGTGTCCATGGGAAAGCCACGCCATATGCTATGTGGAAGGTTTTTACAGATCTATTCCAAAGCAATAATTACCATAGGAAATTGGCGCTCAAAGATAAACTCAAGAAGATCAAGATGGAAAATGCGACACCATTCCAAAGTATCTCACGAAGTTTGTCCAATCTCGGGATGAACTGGGGAGTGTGGGAATAACATTCGCTGATGATTATTTGGTGAGTTTGGATATTCTAGGAATTTCTAAGAGTTGGCATAGTTATGAAGACTCTGTCAACGGACAGGAAAAATTTCCAGATTGGGAATGACTGTGGCAGATTTGGTGCAGGAGGAGTTCTGACGAAACACCAGAGATGGCTCTTCATCAAAGAATGATGATGAAGAGGATTGTGCTTTGGCTGCCAAGGAGAAGAAGGGGAAGGGGAATAAATTCCATTCTAAATCCGACTCTAAAGGAAAGAAGCAGGACATGTCCAATGTGAAGTGTTTTCACTGTCACAAACATGGGCATTTTGCTACTAACTGTTCACAAAATAAGAAGAACAAAAATGTTGTTGGATTTGTAGCTGGTGAGGCCCTTGCCTCGCAATTTGAGCTTGAATTCTCCTTGATTGCATGCATGGTTTCAAGTGCATTGGGATTGGTGTGGTATTTGGATAATGGCGCTTCCTTTCACATGATAGGAGTTAAGGAAATTTTCAGTGACTTGGAGGAGAAAGATCTCCAGATGCATATTGAGATGGGTGACGACGGACAATACAATGCTACTGGGATTGGTACCATTACCTTTCAGAGGGAGTCACATAAACCATTTCAATTAAAAGATGTAATGCATGTACTAGGTCTGAAGAAAAATTGTTAGGATATTCCGACACGTAGGAAATAGTTAAGAATAACTTAGTCTAGTGTAGAGTTAGGTAAAGTGTGTTTCTTTACCATGTACATTTGTAACTTATAATCCGACGGTCACGATTTGTAGTGATCCGACAGTTACCTCTCACCTCGGTATTAACGGCACTTGATCCGTGGTCCATGATCTCTATTTAAAGAGCATGGAGGGTCATTTTTCCGGTAACTTTTTATGAGAGAAACATATGTAACTTTTCTTTTTATATTAATAAATTCCCTGAAGTGGCTGCGTTGGCTCAAGGCGTGGACTGTTTCCCTCTTTGAGGGTTTTAACCACGTGATTATACTAGTGTACTGATTTGCGATCTGTTTATGAGCAATGGCCTTTGGTTCTTGATCTACAGAACTTACCCTATAAATTCCTACATGGTATCAGAGCTACTTTGAGGGTCGCGTCCATTGTTGATCAAAATATGAAGCCGGTTTGACTGCATGCAAACGTCGTCTTGTAGATCTACTATTTATGAACATTTTTGGGCTTGGAGAACTACTCGGTTGTGTCCGGAGCGTCTGTTACAGTGATGAACTCCTTCGTTTCATGAGAAAAGGTTTCCAGTTGCCCAAGTTATGTCAGTTTAGATTTGGAGGTATAAAGCATCTATTTTGCAGTGATATTTGTTAATAGTTCTGCTTATTTCGGTTTTTTTTTTTTTTTTGGTATTAAGGTTTTATTTTTTTCTGTATCTATACCCTCTTCTCTGTGTATGCTCTTTGTTGTGCGCTCCATGCGATCTCGACAAATCAGAAACAGGAAAAATGGAATTTTTTGCTACGTATGCTCTTTCCCCGCGTCTTTGTGGGATCTCGGGAAATCAGAAATAGTGAAAAAAGTGATAGTTGCCGGTAAGGCTAATCGAAAATCTAACATTCTGCCGTAAGGCTCTGCATTTTATTTTATTTTTGCTCAGATTTTGTGTTTTTTTGTGCAGGAAAAGGCACACACACTAAAAAAAAAAAAAAACCCTTCCTCCTTTCATACAATAACATGATCATTTTACTATCTCACTTGGTGTGGGGTTAGTTTATGAGAATAGAGGTCTTGGGTTCAAGTCTCCTTCTCAAGCTTCTTTTGTAAAAAAATTTTGTTCAAAGGGGCGGAATTTTTGTTTTAGAAGCTGCACTTCATCTCGTTCCCGTAACTATTCGGCATCTACAACTCAGATTTTTCAAAAGGCATAACTTCTTCATCCGAAAGCCGTTTTTCGAGCTGTTTTTTTTTAAACAACCTAATTTTTTGAGATATTTCTATTGGAGCAGTGAGTTTCAGCTTTTCTCAGCTTCAATTTTTTTAAAATGAAAATTGCATGCCCGGTTATTCTTAACAGCACCAATTATTTTCAATGGCTACCTCACATGGTAATATACTTAGAAGTAAAGGGCTTTATAGAATAGCCACGGGACAAGAAACTAAACCTTTTGATGATGATAAAGCTGTTAAATGGGAAAATAAACAAGATCAAGCACGAGGGTTGATAGGAATGTCCATTGCTCAAGATCTTCGGTTTCATATCCGTGACATTGACACCCCTGATGAGGCCTTGGAAAAGCTAAAAACTGTTTTTGGCATTTAAAATCAAATCCGGGCTCACCAGCTTGAAAATGAGTTGCTTACTTTGGACCCCAATAATTTCTCCTCCATTGAAGATTTTTTGTCCAAATTTAAGACCCTCAGAATTCTTTTAGAAGGTTGTAAGATAAAAAAGGACGACGGTAGCCTCATATATTACATTCTTGCTAAGCTTGTTCCTACATACTCTGTATTTTTTTCCACCTTCCATTCCACCAGAGAATCCATCATTTCTTCAGGAACCACCTACAAGAATCCCTCTTTTGATGCCTTTTGTGATTCTTTGATAAGAGAACAAGAAGAACTTTTACACCTTGGTCTTATCACTGCTGGAAACGCTTCTAAGAAAGCCTTAGCGGCCCAACAACAACCATATAAAAAGAATCCCAATAAGCAGTATCCTAAAAAATATGGTCCTAAACCAAACAAGGGCCCTAAGCAATTTTAGCCGCAAACTGAAAAATCAAATCACCAAAATAATAAGGCAAATCAAAACAAAGGGAAGAAGACATATAGACATTGCAACTTTTGCAATCGGGATGGCCATATAGAGTCCAAATGTTTTAAGAATATGGAAGCCTTATAAGTAGCAATGAAGAAGCACAACATCAATTTGGAGCACTCTTCACCTTCATCTTCAGGCATGACACTTTCTACTTGTGGTTGTCAAGCATCAAGATCTGGTTATGCATTAAATGTATCTTCTTCTTCTCCTTCTCATGAGTGGCTCATTGATTCTGGAGCTTCTTACCACATGGATAAAAATAAATCCATGTTTTATTCTTTAAATGATTGTAACACCAAACATATTTATGTTGGTGATGATAGATCTCTTAGTGTTGTAGGATCTGGAACCATTCATCTAGATAATGGTCAGTTTAATGATGTACTATGTGTTCCTACCTTGTCATGCAACCTTCTATCTCTTTATCAGATAACTCATTCAGGTGAAGGGAAAATAGTAGAATTCTCACCTCATGATGTTGTAATCAAGGACCTCAAAGATCCTAAACATATTTTAGCTACTGGCATTGCTGATGAGTCCACAAGGTTGTATAAGTTTGACAACTTTGGGTCATCATCTCTTCCCTATGTTTTTGTTGCTCATAATGATGATGTGAGCAAACTTTGGCATGAGCGATTTGGTCACTTAAACTATCGCTCTCTTCAAACTCTATGTAAGGAAAATATGGTGATGGGCCTTCCTATGGTATCTTGTCGAGATGGTGTTTGCTCCAGATGTGTACTCGGAAAACATCATCGGGATAGTTTTGACAAACGTGCCTCTTGGCATGCTTCAGCCCCTTTGCAGCTTGTGCACAGTGATTTATGTGGTCCACTTCCTATTGTTTCTTTCTCTGGTTGCAAGTACTTCTTAACTTTCATTGATGATTTTTCCAGACGCACTTGGGTATACTTCTTAAAACTCAAGAGTGAAGTTTTTAACATGTTCTTGGCCTTTAAGGCCTTTGTTGAGAAACAATCTGAACATCAAATTCTTAATTTAAGATGAGACAATGGAGGAGAATATGTTAACAAAAAATTTATCAACTTCTGCACTGAGCATGACATTCAATTGCAACATACTGTGCCATATACTCCACAACAAAATGGTGTAGCTGAAAGGAAGAATCGCACCTTAAAAGAAATGGCTAATTGTATGCTTCAATCTAAAGGACTTGGTCTCAATTTTTGGGCAGAAGCCATTAACTGTGCAAATTACATAGTAAATCACACTCCTACTAAGGTTTTAAATAATATAACTCCAGAAGAAGCTTGGAGCTCAATCAAACCAGATGTAAGTCACTTTCATGTTTTTGGAAGTGATGCTTGGGCCCATATTCCAGATGCGAAACATAAAGCCTTAGAACCTAAGAGTGAAAAATGTATTTTTGTTGGATATTCTGAAGATGTCAAAGGATATAGACTTCTTCAACAAAAATCCAAAAAAATAATCATTAGAAGAGATGTAAATTTTGATGAAAATATATCGGCCTGCGAGCCTAGTTCGACAGGTGTGCCACCTTTGGCCTGCGAGCCTGATTCAGCATATGTGCCACCTCTCTCTCTCTCTTCTATTTTTAATAGAATTCCTTCTATTTTAGATGATGACAGCGAGGATGAAAATCCTCCTCCAGCTCGTTAAATTGTTCCTTATACTCCACTGCTTCTAAGATGGGTCCGCTCTACTCGGGATGCAACAGGTTCTCTTGTAGGTGACCTTGTCGATCGACGACGTACACGTTCTCAGTTCAAAAGAGCCTCTTCCTTATTGGCTCAAGTTCCAGAAAAACTTGATCCAAAAACCTTTGAAGAAGCCTCCAGTCATCCAGATTGAGATGAAGCTATGAATGAAGAGTATCGTTCCTTATTGGCAAACAATACTTGGGATCTTGTTCCTCTTCCAAAAGGAAGAAAACTTGTCAGATGCAGATGGGTTTACAAAACAAAGTTTGGACTAGATGGAAAAGTGGATAGACATAAAGCTCATCTTGTCACTAAAGGTTTTTCACAAGTTGAAGGCATTGACTATACTAAAACCTTATCCCCTGTTTCCAAAATGAATTCTATCTACCTTGTTCTTTCCCTCGCTGCCTCCTTTAAATGGGAAGTCCATCAGATGGATGTTAAATTGACCTTCTTACATGGAGATTTGCATGAAGAAATCTACATGGAACAACCCCCTGGCTTTATTCAAAAAGACTCCAGCCTTGTTTGTCGCCTAAGGAAGTCTCTCTATGGTCTCAAACAAGCTCCTCGGGCTTGGTATGCCAAAATGGATAGATTTCTCTTAGATAATGGATTTTCTAGGTGTCATTCTGACAACACTATCTACACCAAGAAAGTGGGTAATTCCTTCACCATCCTTGCTCTTTATGTTGATGATCTTATCCTTACTGGTAGTGATCCAAACCATATAAACCATGTGAAGTCGATGTTGAGTCTCAAAAGTGTTTTCCATATTTATACATATTTCCATTATGTCATAACCATTTAGCTCTTATTTCATAGCCATCTGACCTAAAACCCTACATCAAGTAACCATTTTCATAAATATATGGGTTAGGATCCTTGTTTTCCAAAGTTATTTATTTTGTGTATTTAAAGTGAATTTATGATTAGAAACTAGAAAATTAACATAGTTTCATATATCTATATATGTGTTATGAGTTTTGTGACATGTGTAGGTCAAAAAGGAGACTTCTAGAAGACCCTTATGTGGCACTCTAAGGAAAAATTCGAATTTGGTTGGAGAAGATCATGGGATCAAGAGGATACGTGTCTCATTTCCTTGTTGTATTGAAACTCTAAGAGGATATGTGTCTCATTTCTTAGTTGTGTGAAACTCTAGAAAGACATGTGTCTTATCATTTCTTATTTTGATTGTAACTCTAGAGTTGGAGGGAGAGATTCATGGACTCCCATTAATGAGATAACTTCTCATATTTTGTATAAATAGGAGAAGCTTTCTCCTATCATGGGTAATGAGAAGGTAGTGAAAAAATAGTGAAAAATAGGAGAAGGAAAATAGAGAGTGTTTTGTAACAAATCTTAAGATGGAATGGGATGTAGATTTGTGAAGTTTTTCAATAAAGAAGTTCCTTGATGGTGTTTTGATTACAATTTTAAGGAGCTGAAGAAGGATTACACCAAATTGGTAGCAGAGGGCCCCTGCTATTCAAGGAGGTTTTGCATGTTTTCTAGATAAGTTGCTTTCAATTCTGTTTCGTCATATTTTCTTACTTAGATTGCTTTCTAAAATCATAGCTTTTAGCATAATTTTTCATGCTTTATACTGTTGTTAAATGATCAGTGTCTTTGTCCCATATTACAGTAGACAGCCCGGGCATTTGCACATAGTTTTACAATGACTAATGACATGGAATCAATCTTGTCCTTCTGCTGATTTATTTTTCTTAGATTTTAATTCCAGCACTGTTTTATTTATTTCAGTTTTGTACATTTGATTTATTAGTTAGATTAGATATTAAATTACTCATGTCATTATCAGTTACCTCCGAAAGCCATAGCGAGACTAATGGTGAGGGATTGAAGTATGAGTGTGTAGTTTGATACTAGTTTATTTTTCTGCAAGTTAGATATTAAATTGCTCATGTCATTATCAGTTACCTCCGAAAGCCATAGTGAGACTAATGGTGAGGGATTGAAGTATGAGTGTGTAATTTGATATTAGTTTATTTTTCTGCAAATTAGATATCAGATTGCTCAAGTTGTTTATGATTACCTCCGAAAACCATAGCAAGACTAATGGTGAGGGGTCAGAATATGAGTTGATGTAATTTGATTTTAGCTTTACTTTGCTTGCAATTCTTGGATTTCTTTGAGCACAGTTTCTTTTGTATTTAGACAGCAACAAGGGTAATGAGTTTCATGATCAATAGTTCACTGCTTGTTTGACTAGTATAGTGGCACATTTTCATTTTATTTTAGGAATTAATTTTGTCATTGTATGTTTTAAAACCCTTTTGAAGTTTGAAGTTTGGGAAATCATTATAAAGGACATCATTGCCTTGAACATTTATATCCATACTTGTCTTTTAGAATTTCCATCTCACATTAGGAAACCAACTAAGATAAAAACCCCCAAGATAAATAAAAAACCCAAAAACGACAAAAAGTAAGAGATAGGTTATCTTACACATATAGTGCGCCACACTTCGTCAGCTTACGAATCCCGGATTGAAAAATTAATGTAGCAATTTAGGACATACTAAATTGACCAAACATTTTGGCGCCGTTGCCGGGGAAGTGTAATTAGAAGATCTTATTTCTTACATCTAAAAAAACAAATTATTAATAATTCTTGAGTATGCTCTCCTCCTGCACTTTGTGTGATCTGGAGGATCAGAAAAATGATTGTTATGTAAAAAAAAAATAATAATAATAATTCTTGAGTATGCTCTCCTCCTGCACTTTGTGTGATCTGGAGGATCAGAAAAAGAATTGTTATGTGAAAAAGAAAAAAAAAAAAAAGACAAAATAAACTTCATCATTTCAATTGATTCAAAAAAAAATAAAATAATAATAATAAATAATTTTTTTTTTTTTTTTAAATTGTTTTGTTACTAAAATATATATGTATATTTTTAAAATTTTGAATATATATATATAATTTTAATAACAAATCATTTAAAAAAAATAAATTGTTTTGTTTAATAAAATACATATGTATATTTTTAATTTTTGAAAATATAACATGTGTAATTTTATTAACAAAAACAAATAAAAAAAATAAAAAAAATCAATAAAACGTTTTGTTTAGTAAAACATATATGTATATTTTTAATTTTTGAAGATATAACATATGTAGTTTTATTAACAAAACAAATAAAAAACAAAAACAAAATAATAACAAATCAATAAACAACCAAACATAAACAAAAATCAATGAAATGGCCATGGCATTTTGAAAAAAAATTTAACAATAAAACAAACGCCAAAGTTTCTCCACGTCATGAACCTTTGCACAGGCTCGTAACTCCACCTAAACAAAGGGCTAAAGAAAGAATGCGAGAATTAGTACCCCAAAAGAATTCTGAGAGCGAGCCTTACAGTCTTGTTGAAGTTGAAAGGGATTTCCTATCTGTTAGCAAACGCTACTCAAGACTCTATATATCTCCAGAGTTTTCCAAGCTTGTTGTGAACTGGTTAAAGGAAAAACTTGATATTTCATTAAAAACACCTGTCAGCTTTGAGCATGATGTTGTAGTAGAGGATGAGAGTGTTCCAAAGGGGTCTTCATCAAATTCGTCTGACAACCGGAACTGCAAAAGCCAGCTTTGATGCCTAAAAATGATGGAAAATTCAAGCCATGCATGAGAATCCTGCTTTGATATTAATCTGTAAACAAAAACATGAAATTTCAAATGTTATTTGTATAGATGCAAGCCGAAATCTGTTGGAAAGATCCTCACTAGTCAATGAGCATGATATGGAACAATTGAACAGATTAATTCTCATAAATCTTACGGAACTAACCAGAAAACGATTTTTGCCAGAGCATATCCAGAAACACAATTTTATTTGACACGTCAATTTGAAACGAATTTTCTGATCGATTGAGGATGAATTTAAAAAATCCACGACATGGGTTTTTTCGCCAACAAGGTCAATTAGATAACTCAAAAATCGTTTTACGAAATTCGTGGCGGTCTGGGAGAATTTCTCGGTTCTTTGAAGCCCATTTTTGCCTCCCGCGTGAGGAAAAACGGTTTTTTTCACAGTGGAGAGTTTGAAAACGGCACTCTGCATTGATAATCCGGTTTCCTGATCTCCAGGAAGAAGAATCTAAGTTGAACACAAATTCTATTGAAGTCAATCAACAACATACCTCCACTGAAATTTTCCAACTGGCGCTTTCTAAGAAATTGTTGATGGATATGGCATCGCAAAGTATAGGGAAACAATTCCTACAATATACACAATCATCACGTTTCGTTTTTGTTTGCTGTTATGTTTGGTGATTGGGGTCATGGCCTATGCTTATTGTTTGCAACATTGGTGCTCATTTCTAGAGAAAAAAACTTGGACGTCAAAAACTTGGAGTTTGCTTGTATACAATAGGAGAATGGCATTCATGTTTTTAATTTTTATTTTTAATTTCCTTATTTAATAAATTGTTTTGTTTGATAAAATTATATATGTATATATATATTTTTTAAATGTAACATATATAATATTTAAAAAAAAAAAATTGCATTTCTCTTTTTCAATTTTGTTTTGATTAAAAAAAAAAAAAAAAAAAAAATTGCATTTCTTTTTTTCAATTTTGTTTTGATTAAAAAAAAAAAAAATTAATAATTTTGAATCAATGAAATGAATAAGTTATTTGCTCACCTTTCTGAAGGTATTGATTAATTTTGGACGTGAACATGAGATGAATGTCTAATTTTTTATTCCACACTGGTTGCTACGAAACGCGTCGACATTACGCGGCTAAAGTCCAATTCTCACGCATTTGTTCTTAAAAGGAATTCCGCAGCGGAAAAAAACCTCATTGTTCAAATCGGCCTAACTTTCTCATCTGAAATCAGATTTTGATGATTCAAGTATCGTTGGAAAGGTCTCAACAATATCTACACGGTGAGAAATCCATCATTAGAGTTTGAAATGGTAAATAATGAACTAAATTCTTTCGAAAAGAAGGAACATTAAACTTAGAGGCATGAATTTCCTAACGGTATAAATTCTTTTGATTTTCCCTTTGAGAATTTGTTTCATTAATACCAATTCTTAGTTTTGTGTGTAAATATCATAACTAGAGAGATTGATCACCTCTCTCCTTTGATAATCTTACATTCCATTGTAGAATAAGTATTAGTTTTTTTGCAGGTTCCAGGAGGAAGGACAAATGAATACAAAAGAATGGTGTCTCTCTAAGAGACCAAGTTGTTTCATAAGAGGATGATCAGCAACAAAGAGGAAATATGCTGATGCAAAATCAGATCCAAACACTTGAAAAATTTTCAGATACTATTATCTCCATCACATCCATATCTCATAATAAACCATTCACCTCATTTCACTTCATATTTTCCATTTACATTTACATCCACTTTCCATTTCTTTTTGTCCATTCATAACCCACAAATAAAAACAAGAGGCTCATTCACATGTTTATTGCCCATTGCCATTTCTACTCTCCATTTCCATCTTCCATTTTCATCTTCCATTTCTTATCATTTTCATTCTGCAAATAAGCCACCTTAGTATGAATCTTTTGTCGAAGCGTACGAAAAAAGACCACTTTAGCTACGCATAACTTATAGCCCTAACATCAAATGTGGCTGCCAATATCTTCAAATCTGCAGTTAATTGATCAATACAAGTGCTGCAAAAAACCAGATCTATGCATAGAAAGACATTAAGCAATAAAATTAAGGGTTTGCTCCACACATCCAATAAACAAGACAAGAACAATGTTTTTTGAAAGAATTTTTGTATTAAGGGCACCTGGGAGGAAAACAAGAAGGCGTATCCAATTCTCCTCAATGGGATGGGTTCTTGGAATTCCTCGGCACTTCAAATCTATAATCTCTCTCTCTTGTTGGTGTAGAAAACCCAGACAAAGATAGAACTCAAAGGGAGCTCACACAACAAATAATGTTAAATGTGACCAAGCTTGTATAGATCCAAAGTGATCTAATAGGCAACAAAAGGTGAAGAATGATAGGAAAAACCCTCCTATTTATAACAAAATAGTGGGTCATTCTAGATCTTGGTGCATGATTAAAATAACATTAACCAAATCTAGATCCACCTTTTATGGAATATTTTATTATATTTATTGGAGAGAAAATGTATTTGACTTGGGTCAAATCCCTTTATTTGTGAATAATAAATAAATAAATGATTTATTTATCATTTTAAGGAAGTAGTTGAAGGATAATCAAATAAATAATGATTTATTTTTTGGAATCTAAGCTTCTGTGATCCATAATATAAATTTGTAGAAATTCTTTCGGTAATAATCACATGCAAAAGAACGAGGTCGACGCGTTTCGAACCAACCAGTGTGGTTCATCATCAGGACTATGTGAGAGATCAGACCAGGCAATAAGTATAAATAGATGTAGAGATGGTTCAACTAGCCGTTAGGATAACGGCTAGTTTGACTTAGAAAAAGTAAAAATTCCTTTATATATTTATTTATTTAATTAATTAATTAATTAATTTATATTCTTAATTAATTTATTATTTTTATTTTAATTTATTATACAATTAATTGACCAATTAAATAATACAATGGTAAGTAATTTAACAAATCTAGGTGTATATATGCAAATTTTGATTAAATTATATAATAAATATTTATACAATTATTTAATTATTTATGGGTGATTTAGTCATATTTAACGAGGAATATTATTTAAATAAGATTTAAATAATTATTCCTAGAAAATAATAAGATAAATAAAGATTTATCTAATTAATTTCTTTGTTTTGGGTTAAACATGACCGGGAATAATAATTGAATTATTGTTTAATTAATTATTCCTTGAGGAAAATCAAACAAATATAGGTTTGTTTAATATTTCCTTTTGGGGTTTCCTGTTTAGACCATAAACAACCTAATAAATGTGTTTTATTAAGTTATTTTACATAGTGAAAACAATTTTACTTAGGGTAAAATTGGTCTTACATGGTGTACTTGGGTCCATCTAATGATAGTAGGTTAAATGACCAAAAAATGGTGTAACAGATTGCCCCCCAGCGTGCGAGTGTTAGGAGCAAATCGTATGACCGAAGTACGTTGTAAGAACTCAATCACCAGACATCAAAAGGGAAGTCAGAGAGAGAAATTTAAGGTAGACTAATGTGCTGAAGAACTAGACCCTGAGGAGATGAGACTTGCAGGTGCAACAAGTCTCTTTTTATGAGAGGGTACCTGTGCTAAAGGCGGCGGGGGAGGCATATCTATGCCCGCTGAGACGAAGTATAAAAGAATAGTGTGTCCAGTAAACAAGGGACCGAACCATAAAGTACAGCTGGCATAATCATGAGCCAGATAAAAATACAATGAGAGATCTCACCGCATGCGTGCACAGGATAACAACGAGGACTTATACAATAATATCTGAGCACATGAGATACAAATACAACCTAAATGCACCCTATAAGCGGGGATGGGCTCACAAAATCTGACTGATACATGAAAATGAAAGAGGCGCTGCAAGTGGCTAAGGCCGAAATCATCAAATATATGGAGCTGCATCGAGGGCTGTAATGAAGAGGTCATCCGAGCATGTGGGGGGCTACCTGCAGGGCCACCCCCTCATGAGGGCTGAAACATCTCACACACACCCGGGAATCACCAAGAGCTGCTACTGCATCATTGAACCATCAAGTATACGAATCTCGATCATGCTGAAAGGAGCTGGAGAAACAATCAAGTCAAAGGGAAGTGAGAGATCCCCCTGCCTGATCCGAGGCACCGAACAAGAGTGGAAGCTGGAACCAAGGTACACCGCCCTCTAGACCTTGCTTCTGGAATGAATGTGCTGATGTCGACAGAAGGAGGTCCGCCGTAGGTGAGGCACTGAGAGATCCTCAACTAAGGCACGAGAGAAAATAGTGAAGCGACGGACAGACAACACCACATGGTACAAGATGGTAACTCACAACGAAAATCAACACGAACGAAGACAAGTAAGGAGGCAAGTGGTCACCCCAAGGCACAAGTGTTGTGGAGAAGAAATGCGATTTAATGAGGAGAGAGTGACCCGTCTTGGACCGTGTGTCTCGGTAGTAGCCGTCCAAAAGCAGAAAAAGTTCATGGCTATCTAAAGTAAAATAAAACAGGCATTTCGGAAGGAAATGCTAAGGGTAATACTTCTTAAGATAGAGTGCATTGCGAGGATTAAGAAGGGGATTGCCTTCGAATTCCTCTAAGAGGTATGCCCCCTTACCGAGATCCTTACTAATGATGTAAGGGCCTAGCCATAATGAGTCGAACTTCCCATGACCAAGGACATCATGGGCCTGGTCATAAACTAGAACAAGGTCACCTTCGTGAAAAGTACGAGGCTGGACTTTTCTGTCATACTGAGCTTTGGTGCATTTCTTGGCTGCTTCCATGGTTTGCAAGGCAACACGACGGTCTTTGGAGGCATGCTCAAGCATGATAAGTCGTTGTTCTAGAGGTTGGGTGTCAGGGAGAAGTTCAACGGCCAGATGCAGGGAAGGAATTTCACACTCGTTCGGTAAGACTGCCTCCTCTCCAAAAACAAGGTGGAAAGGAGTAAACCCGGTGGCGGTTTTAACAGAAGTTCGATAGGCCCACAAAGCGGGGAAGAGCATAAGATGCCAGTTGGTTTTGTGCTTATTCACCGTTCGTTGAAGCATAGTCTTGAGGATTTTGTTGACTGCTTCAACTTGGCCATTACCTTGGGGGTAATAGGAGGAGGAATATTGGTGCTCAAAACCCAACAGTGAGGATAGCTCACACCATATCTCATCTTCAAAATGTCGGTCGTGGTCAGAGACCAGTTGTTTCGGAACCCCGAATCGAGCGATAACGTGGTTAAGGAAAAAGAGGGTTGCGGTAGCTGCCGTGTTGTTAAATGTTGGCATAGCCTCGGCCCATTTTGTGAAATAGTCGATCGCCACGATGATATATTTATGGTTACCAGCAGATAGCGGGTGACACTCCATAAAGTCGATGGCCCATTTACAAAAGGGACCAGTTGAGACTACCGAATGGAGGGGAGCTGGGGGAGCTCGCGCCTTAGGGGCGAAATGTTGGCAATTGGAACAATGTTTGACTGCTTCAATGCAATCACTGAAGAGGGAAGGCCAAAAATACCCAGCGTGCATGACTTTTTGGGCAGTAGCAAGACCGGAGAGGTGGCCACCGCAAGCGCCGCTATGGCAGGCATTGAGGACTTGTTCAGCTTCAGTGTGCGTGAGACAACGACGAAGGACAGTATCTATACCGCGATGATAAAGGTTGTCACCGATAAGAAGGTAGCGAGAAGCCTGGTGTCGGATACGTCGTCGAGCATCATGATCAAGGTGAAGAGCGAACTTTTGGGTTCACAAGATCATCCGAAGTAATGGCGAATAAGTGCTCATCAGGGAAATCATCATTAACTGGAGGATCTTGTGTTCCGGTAGGTAATTCAGAAATGAGTTCAGCAAGGGCTAAACCTTTCTTACTTTTTGGTGTGACAAATTCAAGGTCGAATTCTTGAAGGATGACGACCCAACGGGCGTACTTCCCAGCGAGGATGCGGCGACTCAATAGGAAAGCCATGGGGTTGGAATTAGTCACAACCTTGGTGGAACGCATGAGGATGTAATGACGAAGTTTTTGGACTGAGAACACAATAGCCAGCGCTAGTTTTTCTTCATGGGAGTAGGAAATAGGAGGCCCTACTAGGTTCTTACTGACGTAGTAGATCACATGCTCGATATCATTGTCATCTTCCTGGATAAGGACTCCAACGACTGAATAGGTGGAAGCGGAGATGTACAGGATGAAGTCCCGATCAAAGTCGGGAGGGCGGATCAAGGGAGCAGATGTGAGAGCCTACTTGAGGGCACCGAAAGACTCATGAGCATAGGTATCCCAAAAAAATGGGATATTGGATCGGAGGAGTCTAAGGAACCCATGTGCGGTGGTGGCATAGTCAGGGACGAACCGACGAAGAAAATTAGCTTTGCCTTGGAGACTTTGGAGCTGGTGTAGGGTACATGGAATGGGAAGTTCAAGAATGGCTTGAACTTTCAAAGGGTCAAGAGTGATACCATCCTTAGACACTATGAAGCCTAAGAGATGGCTGGCGGGAATGCAAAAGACGCATTTCAACGGGTTAAGGTGGATATTATACTTGCGACATCGGAGAAAGACGATACGCAGATCGTGGAGGTGCTGCGCCCAATGCTTAGAACGCGCAGTGAGATCATCTAAATAAGCAAGGATAATATGAGCTAAGTCATGGAAATAATAAGACATGGCCCGTTGAAAAGTGGCGCCAGCGTTTTTAAGGCCGAAAGGCATGACCCGGTAAGAAAAAGTTCCCCACGGGCTGATGAACGCAGTTTTAAGTTGATCGGCAGGATGGATAACGATTTGGTTGTATCCGGAGAAACCATCCATAAAGGATAGAACCTCATGCCCCGCACACTCATCAATGATTTGGTCAATAAATGGTGTGGGGAAGTTGTCTTTGGGACAAGCTTTGTTCAAGTCACGAAAGTCCGTGCAGACATGGATGGTGCCTTGTTTCTTGAGTACGGGAACCGGGTTGGACACCCAAGTGGTGTATTCAATAGGATAAATGAAACCAGCCTGCTTGAGCTTATCGATTTCGGCTTTGATAGCATCACGTCTGGAAGGATTAATGGGTCTCAACTTTTGTCGGACTGGGTTGGCATTGGGCCACATGTCAATATGATGCTCGACGATGGTGGGATCGAGCCCAGGCATTTCGGAGTAAGACCAGGCGAAAATATCGCGGAATTCTTTGAAAAGCTTAGTGTAAGCTTCGATTTCTTCCGGGGTGCATTGGGCGCCCAAGGTGATATATTCTTCGATTCCTGGTTTGACCGAAATGTCAATTTTAATGGTCGGAGAGATGTTGGCCATGTTTCCTTCTTCGAAAGCATCAGGTGCAGGGATGGGATTTTTGAACCAATCGACTGCATTGGGAATGAAGTCTTTGGTTTCCACAACATATTGGTCATGGGACTGTTGTGGGAGGAAGTATGCGCGATGGTGCATATCATCCCATGGAAAGTCAGGGTTGGTCATGGCTTCCATAATGTCTTCATCGGACTGGAAGATGGGAAGACTGGAGGAAGGAGGATCACCCGATGATGTAGTGATGTGTGACTGGTCATCTTGTGGAGAAGGGCTCACATGCGCAACGTCAACAGATCCAAGGTCCACTGAGGGGGAACCGAGAGTGTCTGCAGGTTGAAGGTTAGGTGAATTATCTCTCAAGGATGATGATAGGTACAAAATGGTGATCGAAGGCTCTGTTGGTTCGATAGCGGGAGGAGGAGTGTGAATGGGAGTAGGAATATCCTCCGGTCCTATCGAAGTAGAACTCGCAGACAAGTGAGAAGGTATCTTGTCGTGCATAGCCTTGAATTGGTGGTACGTGTCTAAGGAGGAACGATACTCGTCAAGGCGGGGACAGAGGTGAGTGTAATGGCCATGGAAATTGTACAAAGCACAAGGGTGATTTGTGCGCAAGGTTTTGAGTTTTGGGATAGAATCTGGGATAGTGACGTAGACTTCAGGGATATCAGAGTCGGGAAACGTCTCGTTGACCAGGATCTTGAGGTGCGGTAATTTAGGACACGTATGGGTGGCGTGACCGACAATATCGCACAAGGCGCACTGGATAGCGTGCTTTGGCAGTCGAGGAGGGGTAGGGTTTGTCGGGGCGGCTTGGTCCTGATTGTTTGCCCCCTTACGAGCTTTTCCTTTCTTTCCTGGGGTTGTCACCACAGGGGCAGGGTCCTGGGGAGGTGCGAGGGGCCTGGTGGTAACGGAGGAAGCGAGGGGGACCGGTTGAACCGGTGTCAAAGCAAGGTAGGGTTTGGGGTGACTGGGTGGGGTAGCGGCAGGAGGGTCAAGGTACCAGACGGGTATGCCCAGGGTCAGGTTAGGGAGAGAGAGGGTGGCCATGACGGGGACCGTATAGACTCCGGGAGGGGGAGCCAGGAAAGGTATCTGACCAACGGGATAATGACCAAGAGGGACGGCTCTGAGATGGTTAAGGCCTGGGGGAACCGATCCAGGGGGATAAAGGGGTTCAGGGATACCAGCCGTAGGAGAAGGGCCAGAAGGAGAAGGTCCAGTTGGCGAAGATGAAGGGCTAGGAGTGGGTTGCGGTGGGCGAGGTTGCGTCTGAGGTTGTTGACTAGCCGAGGCGGGTTGCTTAAGGGCAGCCTGAGACGATTGCATCATGCAAACATTCGATAAACTGGGATCAGAGAGAGGAGGAGGAGGGAGACCATGAAAAGTTCCAAGCAGGGAGGAATCTTTGTAGATGCCGGTGGAGACACTGGTCAAGGAATCGACGGTTTGCTTATTGGCTACAGAAGAGATGGTCGTCTCCAGGGAGGTCTGAGACGGCGGCTCATGGTAAGTCAACTGGTCGATGGTGACTATCTTTCCATTGTGAGGAAAAGACATCTGGCGGAAAACCGCGGATGAGACAGCAGACATGGCATAGGTGTAGCTTCGCCCTAATAGAATGTTGTAGTCTAGAGGGGCGTCAATGACTTCGACGTCGACGCAAACGGTCTTACCGGCAAGGGTGATAGGACAATTACGGAAAAGGCCGATGGGCTGGGAGGCGTGGCCGTCCCACGCTCGAAGGGTGATCGTGGAAGGGGCCAAGTCAGGAGATCTGAGTTACTTCCAAACCGAAGCGAACATCACACAAGTGGATGCCCTCTCATCAATTATACATCGAGAAATGTTGGCATTCCGAATTTTGACTGAGATTTGGAAGGCGACAGAAGCAGGAAGAGGAGGATGTTCTGATTGATGGGCGTCGAAAACAATCATTTTGTCATCAGAAGGATCTACAACGCCCACGGAAAATAGCAGAGCCTTCTTTTGGGAAGGGCACGACTGGAGGAGTTCCAATGTGGAAATGGCAGCAGGAGATTGCGCCAAATCATCTACTATGCTATACGAATGAGCAGCTCGACCAGAAGCAGCATTTCGACGTAATGGTCCCTTAGGAAGCTTGGTATGAACCTCAACTTTGGGTTAAGGGATGTGTAAGGGGCCATTTGAGGTCGAAAGAGGCTCTGTAGAACCTGAAGAAGGGGACTCGGGGGCAGACTGAGCGGGAGGCTTGGGATATTGGCGAGACCGAGTTTGAAGGTGAAGGTCGACGATTGGGGATGGATCAGAGTTCATCATGAGGATCTGGTAATCGGAGGAACCAGAAATGGAAGGTGGAGTGGCGACTTGTCCGTCAGGTGGTTGGGAAGCCACGAATCCTTTCTGAGGGA
Organism: Pinus albicaulis; assembly: GCA_034641835.2. Taxonomy (NCBI): domain Eukaryota; kingdom Viridiplantae; phylum Streptophyta; class Pinopsida; order Pinales; family Pinaceae; genus Pinus; species Pinus albicaulis. Next base: position 856,505,783 of record CM076572.1, read on the forward strand.
AATGATCAGTAAACACAGCTGGTTGAGTAGTGGCCACATTAGGGGGAGCATGAGGGGAGGCATGTTGTCCTATCAATGTGGCTTGAGACTTCCACATCTGCCGCATCTGTGGTAAGAGAGGACAATCGTGGGTGTAATGACCATAAACACCGCAACAAGAACAAGGCTTATTTGTGCGATGAGGCCTGTCCGGCTTGGGCTGAGTGCCCTGTTGCTGGTTAGCAGTGTTGGGGTCAATACCTTGAGGATTGGGTCCACGAGTACCAGGGGCAGATTGGTTTGGATTGCCTCTCCGCCTTCTTTGAGAAGAAGGGGGATTGGTCGCGCCCTGCTGTGCAAATACTTGCCTTGGAGGGGGCTGTAGGTGCTATTGCGGGGTTGGAGGAGGCAAGGGAGAAGGAAGTGCATATGCTGGAGGAGCTAGCGCACCAGGCTGCGGGTAAGGGTAATGGTTAGGTTGGGAAACATTGAGGTAAGCAGGAGGTTGGGCAAAATGATGAGACATGCCGTATCCTGGATACATGCTACCTGGAGGGGGAAAAGTGCTAGAGGTGCTGGCCCCTCCCTGAGGGAGACCATAGCCCATAGGAGGTTGAGCATACGGATGAGAAAGAGCTCCAACGATACCGTCGGCGGAATGAGATGCCCCCGGGGCGTTAGCGCCTCCGGGCCTAGGGAGGTCAGGAAGGATGGTATAAAAATAACCAGACTGAGCATAGATCAGGTCATATTTCAAGGCTATTTGGAGGGCGGCTTCTTCGGTTTGAGGGAAATGGGAGGCGACGTCTTTGCCGATAGGAGCTAAGAGAGTGCGAAGGAACCAGTCCATATAAACCCGATCTTCTAAGGGGGGGCTCGACATAAGCTCCGTCTTCTTCGCCATTCCTGGACATGGGTAGAAAGGCGGGTCAAAGAGGTTTGCTTGAAGGAGGTCAAGAGCTCCGTACCAGTATCGTATCGGAGAGGGAGCTGGAAATAAGATAAAAAGGCTTGGGAAATGGTCGCAAAGGTGGTATGGGAAGAGGTGGCTTGGTCAACATACCATTTAGAAGCTTCGCCGGTAAGCGTGCGTTGGAACAACCGAAGACGGATGGAATCGTCGGTAATGGAATTGGAGAAACACCACATGTGGAAAGATCGGACATGGTTGGTTGGATCTTCTCTAGCAAGGCCTTCAAACTTAGGGATGTCGGAGGGGAGCTTGGTTGGCATAGCAGGCCAACCAACATCGTGGCGGATAGTTTCATTGATCAACTGATTGAAATCGGGGAGGCTGAGGCTTGCGATGTACGGCAGCAAGGGTGCAGCCGGGGTAGTTCCTGTGGCAGTTCCACTAGTAGTAGTGCCGGCATTAGGGCCGGGATTACCGCTAGCGTTAGGCCCTGGACCAGACATAGTGAAGGTGACAGGGGGAGAACCAGAAGTAAAAGGAGAACCCAATGAATCAGAAGAGGAGTCGGAATGCGGACTCGGAGGGGGTCTGGCTCGACGACGGCGGGACGGAGCAGGTCGACCGACCGGAAACTGAGGGTGAATGCCAAGAATTCTCCGGGAGGTGCGCCTTGGGGCGCAATGATGACAACACAAACACGGCACAAGGGGAAGAAGAACGACCACAAGGGCAAGAAGGTGCAGAATCAAGTGAGTACAATGTCGAAACAAGGACAGATAGGTGCAGTGTCAATTGATTTTAAAGTCTTTGCCTGGCGATGTAAACCAGACTCTTCTTCGCTTAGGGTGAGTGTGTGGTGTGCGTTAATTTTAGTTTTTAAACCCTTTTCATTTTGAGAGCAAGAGAAAGTGTGTTGCGTAACTGAAAATAAATCTGCAGAGAACAATATATAATGCTGAAATAACATAAAATTAACAGCTACTAGTGCATCGATTCAACCCAACAAGGCGGGTCTCTCAAAACTAATCTAAAAGAGGGAAAAAATCTAGTCAAAACACACTAAAAAGAGGCCAAGAGATCTAGGGTCGAAAGGGACAGGGATCTCAAGGTGAAAGCTGCTGAAAAGAGGTGCAGATCACAGCCAAGAGGCAGAGGCAAGGTGGCTGGAAAAAATGAGGAAATCAGCAAAAAGAAGAAAGGACAGGGAGGAGATCCTAAAGGGAGGTCCAAACAAAACTACAAGAGGTGGTTTGAAAGGAAGGAGAGCTGATTTAAAGGGATCTGAGAATGAGGGATCAGATCTGAAGAAGGGAAGGCTGAAACTCTGAAAAATCAGACACCTGGAACAGCTAAAACTCTTCCACCAAAAGTGGAGGGTACTGAAGCCCTAGGGGGCTAGGTTCCCACTTAGATGAGCAAAACAGATCAGAAAAAGGTCCAAACGGGCGGAGACAGAGGCTGGAAAACCCTGACAGAAGCTTCAGCAAAACCCATAAAAATTGTAGAAAAACAGCAAGAAAAAGTACAGGTCGCAGGTTCTGACCTGTTTTCCTATTCAGGTCGCAGAAAAAGGGCTGAAAAGTGCGACCTGGAGTCCAGGGCGCAGTTTTTGAGCTGAAAAGTGCGACCTCCAACTCCGGTTGTCCCGACGGCAGATTTGCGGAAAAGTTGCCGTCTCAGTTGCAGCTGATGTCTGTCACCTACGCAATAGGGCCAGAAACACGCGAAAGTTAGAAATTTTAATGTTCTAGGGTTTTATGTGAGAAAAACAACATAAAAATAGGAAAAACAAAAAGCTGAAAAGAAACCGTAGGGTCTGAAGTAGCTGGATATGCAGGAATATGAAAAACGACAGCGGTCGTAATTTAAAACCCGTGTGGAGTCGCCAATTGTTAGTATGAATCTTTTGTCGAAGCGTAAGAAAAAATACCACTTTAGCTACGCATAACTTATAGCCCTAACATCAAATGTGGCTACCAATATCTTCAGATCTGCAGTTAATTGATCAAGACAAGTGCTGCAAAAAACCAGATCTATGCATAGAAAGACATTAAGCAGTAAAATTAAGGGTTTGATCCATACATCCAATAGACAAGACAAGAACAATGTTTTTTGAAAGAATTTTTGTATTAAGGGCACCTGGGAGGAAAACAAGAAGGCGTATCCAATTCTCCTCAATGGGATGGGTTCTTGGAAGTCCTCAGCACTTCAGATCTAGAATCTCTCTCTCTTGTTGGTGTGGAAAACCCAGACAAAGATAGAACTCAAAGGGAGCTCACACAACAAATAATGTAGAAAAATGTGACCAAGTGTATAGATCCAGAGTGATCTAATAGGCAACAAAAGGTGAAGAATGGTAGGAAAACCCCTCCTATTTATAACAAAATATTGGGTCATTCTAGATCTTGGTGCATGATTAAAATAACATTAACCAAATCTAGATCCACCTTTTATGGAATATTTTATTATATTTGTTGGAGGGAAAAAGTATTTGACTTAGGTCAAATCCCTTTATTTGTAAATAATAAATAAATAAATGATTTATTTATCATTTTAAGGAAGTGGTTGAATTATAATCAAATAAATAATGATTTATTTAATTATTTATGGGTGATTTAGTCATATTTAACAAGGAATATTATTTAAATAAGATTTAAATAATTATTCCTAAAAAATAATAAGATAAATAAAGATTTATCTAATTAATTTCTTTGTTTTGGGTTAAACATGACCAAGAATAATAATTGAATTATTGTTTAATTAATTATTCCTTGAGGAAAATCAAACAAATATAGGTTTGTTTAATATTTCCTTTTGGGGTTTTCTGTTTAGACCATAAAAAACCTAATAAATGTGTTTTATTAAGTTGTTTCACATAGTGAAAGCAATTTTACTTAGGGTAAAATTGGTCTTACATGGTGTACTTGGGTCCATCTAATGATAGTAGGTTAGATGACCAAAAAATGGTGTAACACCCTGCTTCAATGCAAACTATTGAGTCCATAGTCCTTTGAATCTAAGTTCTTTGTAAAAACACCTTGAGGCTTGCATGCCTTAATGGCAAGTTCTCATGCTGACAAACAATGGGAATACATTAATGTCCCTTGTTCGTCAGATCTTCTAGGTGACTTGACATCGGCAAAATCATTCGTACCTAGCAAGATGTGTTTGGACATCTTGACTCTCATTGTCATCAATGGTGAGAGTTCTCGTGTTGACTAGTGGCATCCATTAATGGCCACTAAGTCAACAATTTCCTACTATGTTCGACATCAAAACATCTTTTCACATAGTAGGAATTGTGCCAATGAGTTTTGAAGACATGAAGATTATTATTTTCAGCATTTTGGAGTATATTCAGCAAGTTTTAGTAGGAGCAATAAAAAGTCATCTTATCTTTTTATCCATGACTCCTCTTATTCAGCCGCTTGAAGAAGAATATGATCAGAATTTTGCAGCCACCACACATACACAACTCATCCACATTTAAGGTAAGTGAAGGTATGTTGTTTTCTAATTTTTAATCATGTAATTCATTAGAATGATAAAATTATAACTTTGGAAAAATTCCTCCCTCCCTTTTTCACATTGTCATATCTTTAGTTGGGGGGGAAGGGACATCATTTCATATCCACATGTCATACACTATCACACATTTTCATTTCATTTCCACCCACATATACTTCCCAACCAACTATTGTTGCAACATGATACAAAAGATTATATGCCTTGCAAATGATCAATTCAATGATGAAGTAATTGATTCTAAATGTTTTCATGAACTTTGATGCAACAAATAAAATAAAGCATTGTTACACAAGAACCATTGCTAAAAAAAATAAAAAAAATTGGTTGTCACACAAGAACCAACCATTAAAAAAAAAAAATGTGTTGCAATCAAATGTATTATACTTTGCCAAAAAGAAAATATCAAGAAGCAAAGTTTGGAACGAATCTATATGAGTCAAAACTCATAAAAGATCAACTCATGGACAAATGAATCATTGCAATAGTTGCATGAGGACATGCAACAACTTCAATTGGGGGGTATGTTGAGTCTCAAAAGTGTTCTCCATATTCATACATATTTCCATTATGTCATAACCATTTAGCTCTTATTTCATAGCCATTTGACCTAAAACCCTACATCAAGTAACCATTTTCATAAATATATGGGTTAGGATCCTTGTTTTCCAAAGTTGTTTATTTTATGTATTTTAAGTGAATTTATGATTAGAAACTAGAAAATTAACATAGTTTCATATATCTATATATGTGTTATGAGTTTTGTGACATGTGTAGGTCAAAAAGGAGACTTCTAGAAGACCCTTATGTGGCACTCTAAGGACAAATTCGAATTTGGTTGGAGAAGATCATGGGATCAAAAGGATATGTGTCTCATTTCCTTGTTGTATTGAAACTCTAAGAGGATATGTGTCTCATTTCTTAGTTGTGTTGAAACTCTAGAAAGACATGTGTCTTATCATTTCCTATTTTGATTGTAACTCTAGAGTTGGAGGGAGAGATTCATGGACTCCCATTAATGAGATAACTTCTCATATTTTGTATAAATAGGAGAAGCTTTCTCCTATCATGGGTAATGAGAAGGTAGTGAAAAATATGAGAAGGAAAATAGAGAGTGTTTTGTAACAAAACTTAAGATGGAATGGGATGTAGATTTGTGAAGTTTTTCAATAAAGAAGTTTCTTGATGGTGTTTTGATTACAATTTTAAGGAGCTGAAGAAGGATTACACCAAATTGGTAGTAGAGGGCCCTTGCTATTCAAGGAGGTTTTGCATGTTTTCTAGATAAGTTGCTTTCAATTCTGTTTTGTCATATTTCCTTACTTAGATTGCTTTCTGAAATCATAGCTTTTAGCGTAATTTTTCATGCTTTATACTGCTGTTAACTGATCAGTGTCTTTGTCCCAGATTACAGTAGGCAGCCCGAGTATTTTCACATAGTTTTACAATGACTAATGACATGGAATCGGTCTTGTCCTTTTGCTGATTTATTTTTCTTAGCTTTTAATTCCAGCACTGTTTTATTTATTTCAGTTTTGTACATTTGCTTTATTAATTAGATTAGATATTAAATTACTCATGTCATTATCAATTACCTCCGAAAGCCATAGCGAGACTAATGGTGAGGGATTGAAGTATGAGTGTGTAGTTTGATATTAGTTTATTTTTTTGCAAGTTAGATATTAAATTGCTCATGTCATTATCAGTTACCTCCGAAAGCCATAGCGAGACTAATGGTGAGATATTGAAGTATGAGTGTGTAATTTGATATTAGTTTATTTTTCTGCAAATTAGATATCAGATTGCTCAAGTTGTTTATGATTACCTCCGAAAGCCATAGCGAGACTAATGGTGAGGGGTCAGAATATGAGTTGATGCAATTTGATTTTAGCTTTACTTTGCTTGCAATTCTTGGATTTCTTTGAGCACAGTTTCTTTTGTATTTAGACAGCAGCAAGGGTAATGGGTTTCATGATCAATAGTTCATTGTTTGTTTGACTAGTATAGTGGCACATTTTCATTTTCTTTTAGGAATTAATTTTGTCATTGCATGTTTTAAAACCCTTTTGAAGTTTGAAGTTTGGGAAATAATTATAAAGGACATCATTGCCTTGAACATTTATATCCATACTTGTCTTTTAGAATTTCCATCTCACATTAGGAAACCAACCAAGATAAAAACCCCCAAGATAAATAAAAAACCCAAAAACGACAAAAAGTAAGAGATAGGTTATCTTACACATATAGTGCGCCACACTTCGTCAGCTTACGAATCCCGGATTGAAAAATTAATGTAGCAATTTAGGACATACTAAATTGACCAAACATTTTGGCGCCGTTGCCGGGGAAGTGTAATTAGAAGATCTTATTTCTTACATCTAAAAAAACAAATTATTAATAATTCTTGAGTATGCTCTCCTCCTGCACTTTGTGTGATCTGGAGGATTAGAAAAAGGATTGTCATGTAAAAAAAAAAAAAATTAATAATTCTTGAGTATGCTCTCCTCCTGCACTTTATGTGATCTGGAGGATCAGAAAAAGAATTGTTATGTGAAAAAGAAAAAAAAAAAGGAGACAAAATAAACTTCATCATTTCAATTGATTCAAATAATAATAATAATAATAATAATAATAATAATAAAAATTAATTTTTTTTTTTAATTGTTTTGTTACTAAAATATATATGTATATTTTTAAAATTTTGAAAATATATATATATAATTTTAATAACAAATCATTTAAAAAAAAATAAATTGTTTTGTTTAGTAAAATACATATGTATATTTTTAATTTTTGAAAATATAACATGTGTAATTTTATTAACAAAAACAAATAAAAAAAAAATATAAAAAATATAAAAAATCAATAAAACATTTTGTTTAATAAAACATATATGTATATTTTTAATTTTTGAAAATATAACATATGTAGTTTTATTAACAAAACAAATAAAAAACAAAAACAAAACAATAACAAATCAATAAACAACCAAACATAAACAAAAATCAATGAAATGGCCATGGCATTTTGGAAAAAAATTTGAACAATAAAACAAACGCCAAAGTTTCTCCACATCGTGAACCTTTGCACAGGCTCGTAACTCCACATAAACAAAGGGCTAAAGAAAGAATGCGAGAATTAATACCCCAAAAGAATTCTGAGAGCGAGCCTTACAATCTTGTTGAAGTTGAAAGGGATTTCCTATCTGTTAGCAAACGCTACTCAAGACTCTATATATCTCCAGAGTTTTCCAAGCTTGTTGTGAACTGGTTAAAGGAAAAACTTGATATTTCATTAAAAACACCTGTCAGCTTTGAGCATGATGCTGTAGTAGAGGATGAGAGTGTTCCAAAGGAGTCTTCATCAAATTCGTCTGACAACCGGAACTGCAAAAGCCAGTTTTGATACCTAAAAATGATGGAAAATTCAAGCCATGCATGAGAATGCTGCTTCGATATTAATCTGTAAACAAAAACATGAAATTTCAAATGTTATTTGTATAGATGCAAACCGAAATCTGTTGGAAAGATCCTCACTAGTCAATGAGCATGATATGGAACAATTGAACAGATTAATTCTCAGAAATCTTACGGAACTAACCAGAAAACGATTTTTGCCAAAGCATCTCCAGAAACGCAATTTTATTTGACACATCAATTTGAAACAAATTTTCTGATCGATTGAGGATGAATTTAAAAAATCCACGACATGGGTTTTTTCTCCAACAGGGTCAATTAGATAACCCAGAAATCGTTTTACGAAATTCGTGGCGGTCTGGGAGAAGTTCTCGGTTCTTTGAAGCCCATTTTTGCCTGCCGCGTGAGGAAAAACGATTTTTTTGCACAGTGGAGAGTTTGAAAATGGCACTCTGCATTGATAATTCAGTTTCCTGATCTCCAGGAAGAAGAATCTAAGTTGAACACAAATTCTATTGAAGTTAATCAACAACAGACCTCCACTGAAATTTTCCAACTGGCGCTTTCCAAGAAATTGTTGATGCATATGGCATCGCAAAGTATAGGGAAACAAATCCTACAGTATACACAATCATCACGTTACGTTTTTGTTTGCTGTTATGTTTGGTGATTGGGGTCATGGTCTATGCTTATTGTTTGCAACATTGGTGCTCATTTCTAGAGAAAAAAACTTGGACGTCAAAAACTTGGAGTTTGCTTGTATACAATAGGAGAATGTTATTCATGTTTTTAGTTTTTATTTTTAATTTCCTTATTTAATAAATTGTTTTGTTTAATAAAATTATATATGTATATATATATTTTTTAAAAATGTAACATATATAATATTTAAAAAAAAAAATTGCATTTCTCTTTTTCAATTTTGTTTTGATTTAAAAAAAAAAAAAATTGCATTTCTTTTTTTCAATTTTGTTTTGATTAAAAAAAAATAATAATAATAATTTTGAATCAATGAAATGAATAAGTTATTTGCTCACCTTTCTGAAGGTATTGATTAATTTTGGACTGATGATGACAGATGAATGACTAACTTTTTATTCAAGATTTTTAGCTACAGAAACCGTCGACATTCTGCAGCTAAAGTCCAATTCCGCAGTTGTTCTCCAATTCCGCAGCAGAAAAAAACCTCATTGTTCAAATCAGCCTAACTTTCTCATACAAAATCAGATTTTGATGATTCAAGTATCGTTGGAAAGGTCTCAACAAGATCTACACAGTGAGAAATCCATCATTAGAGTTTGAAATGGTAAATAATGAAATAAATTGTTGAAAAGAAGCAACATTCAACTTGAGACACTAATTCCAAAACAGGTATAAATTCTTTTGATTTTTCCTTTGAGAATTTGTTTCATTAATACAAATTCTTAGTTTTGTGTGTAAATATCATAACTAGAGAGATTGATCACCTCTCTCCTTTGATAATCTTACATTCCATTGCAGAAGAAGTATTAGTTTTTTTTTGCAGGTTCCAAGAGGAAGGACAAATGACTACAAGAGAATGGTCTCTCTAAGAGATCAATTTGTTTCATAAGAGGATGATCAGCAACAAAGGAAATATTCTGATGCAAAATCAGATCCAAATACTTGAAAAACTTTCAGATACTATTGTCTCCATCACATCCATATCTCATAATAAACCATTCACCTTATTCCACTTCATATTTTCCATTTACATTCACATCCACTTTCCATTTCTTTTTGTCCATTCATAACCCACAAATAAAATCAAGAGGCTCATTCACATGCTTATTTCCCATTGCCATTTCTACTCTCCATTCCCATCTTTCATTTCTTGTCATTTTCATTCCGCAAATAAGCCCTGCTTCAATGCAAACTATTGAGTCCATAGTTCTTTGAGTCTAAGTTCTTTGTAAAAACACCTTGAGGCTTGCATGCCTTAATGGCAAGTTCTCATGCTGACAAACAATGGGAATACATTAATGTCTCTTGTTCGTCAGATCTTCTAGGTGACTCGACATCAGCAAAATCATTCGTACCTAGCAAGATGCGTTTGGGCATCTTGACTCTCATTGTCATCAATAGTGAGAGTTCTCGTGTTGACTAGTGGCATCCATTAATGGCCACTAAGTCAACAATTTTCTACTATGTTCGACATCAGAACATCTTTTCACATAGTAGGAATTGTGCCAATAAGTTTTGAAGACATGAAGACTATTATTTTCAGCATTTTGGAACAGATTCAGCAAGTTTTAGTAGAAGCAATAAAAAGTCATCTTATCTCTTTATCCATGACTCCTCTTGTTCAGCCACTTGAAGAAGAATATGATCAGAATTTTGCAACCACCAAACATACACAACTCATCCACATTTAAGGTAAGTGAAGGTATGTTGTTTTCTAATTTTTAGTCATGTAATTCATTAGAATGCTAAAATTGTAACTTTGAAAAAATTCCTCACTCCCTTTTCCACATTGTCATATCTTTAGTTGAGGGGGAAGGGACATCATTTCATATCCACATGTCATACACTATCACACATTTTCATTTCATTTTCACCCACATATACTTCCCAACCAACTATTGTTGCAACATGATCCAAAAGATTATATGCCTTGCAAATGATCAATTCATTGATGAAGTAATTGATTCTAAATGTTTTCATGAACTTTGATGCAACAAAGAAAATAAAACATTGTTACACGAACCATTGCTAAAAAAAAATAAAAAAAAAAATTGGTTGTCACACAAGAACCAACCATTAAAAAATAAAAAATAAAAAAAATGTGTTGCAATCAAATGTATTATACTTTGCCAAAAAGAAAATATCAAGAAGCAAAGTTTGGAACGAATCTATATGAGTCAAAAATCATAAAAGATCAACTCATGGACAAATGAATCATTGCAATAGTTGCATGAGGACATGCAACAACTTCAGTTGAGGGGTATGTTGAATCTCAAAAGTGTTTTCCATATTCATACATATTTCCATTATGTCATAACCATTTAGCTCTTATTTCATAGCCATCTGACCTAAAACCCTACATCAAGTACCCATTTTCATAAATATATGGGTTAGGATCCTTGTTTTCCAAAGTTATTTATTTTATGTATTTAAAGTGAATTTATGATTAGAAACTAGAAAATTAACATAGTTTCATATATCTATATATGTGTTATGAGTTTTGTGACATGTGTAGGTCAAAAATGAGACTTCTAGAAGACCCTTATGTGGCACTCTAAGGACAATTTCTTTAGTAGAATCAACGGATCAAGGGTCTTGTCCTTTCACCGTGTCTTCAAGAAACTCTAAGGATGCCTCATTTTCCATTGTGGCCTGAAACTCTAGAAAGACATGTGTCTTATCATTTCCTATTTTGATTGTAACTCTAGAGATGGAGGGAGAGATTCATGGACTCCCATTAATGAGATGTCTCCTCATATTTTGTATAAATAGGAGAAGCTTTCTCCTATCATAGGTAATGAAGAAGTATTGAAAAAGTAATGAAAAAGTAGTAGAGAAGTCTTTTGTAACAAAGTTCAAAATGGAATGGGATGTAGATTTGTGAAGTTTTTCAATAAAGAGGTTCCTTGATGGTGTTTTGATTACAATTTCAAGGAGCTAAGGACTACACCAAATTGGTAGCAGAGGGACCCTGCTATCCAAGGAGGCTTTTACATATTTTCTAGATAAGTTGCTTTCAATTTTGTTTTGTCATATTTCCTTACTTAGATTGCTTTTTGAAATCATAGCTTTTAGCATAATTTTTCATGCTTTATACGTATTAAGCAGTGGGTATCTTTGTCTGAGATTACGATGGCGGGCATTCTTTTGTAGTTTTAATGACTAATGACATGAGATCATTCTTGTCATACTGTGATTTGTTTTTCTTAGCTTTTAATTCATTAACATTTTATTTATTGAGTTTTGTACATTGCTGTTAATTAGATTAGATATTAAATTACTCATGTCATTATCGATTTATAAAATCCATAGCGAACTAATGAACGAGAGTGAAGTATGAGTGTGTAGTTTGATATTAGTTTATTTTTCTGCAAGTTAGATATTAAATTGCTCATGTCATTATCAGTTACCTCCGAAAGCCATAGCGAGACTAATGGTGAGGGATTGAAGAATGAGTGTGTAATTTGATATTAGTTTATTTTTCTGCAAATTAGATATCAGATTGCTCAAGTTGTTTATGATTACCTCCGAAAGCCATAGCGAGACTAATGGTGAGGGGTCAGAATATGAGTTGATGTAATTTGATTTAGCTTTACTTTGCTTGCAATTCTTGGATTTCTTTGAGCACAGTTTCTTTTTGTATTTAGACAGCAGCAAGGGTAATGGGTTTCATGATCAATAGTTCATTGTTTGTTTGACTAATATAGTGGGACATTTTCATTTTCTTTTAAGAATTAATTTTGTCAATTGCATGTTTAAAGCCCTTTTGAAGTTTGAAGTTTGGGAAATCATTATAAAGGACATCATTGCCTTGAACATTTATATCCATACTTTTCTTTTAAAATTTCCATCTCACATTAGGAAACCAACCAAGATAAAAACCCCCCGAGATAAATAAAAAAAAACCCAAAAAACGACAAAAAGTAAGAGATAGGTTCTTGCACACTTATAGTCGCCACCGCCGTCGACTTATGAATCCTGGATTGACAAATTAATATGTGGTAGGACACTAAATTGAATAGCGATAGAGACACTCAAAAAGAAGTTTGAAATGACAGACTTGGGACACTTGCATTATTTCCTTGGTCTTCAAGTCTTGCAATCCAAGGAAGGCATTACCCTCTCTCAGTCCAAGTATGCCTGTGATCTTCTACACCACTTTCACATGGAAGACTATAAGCCTGCCCCTTCTCCCTTTCAGTCTGGAGTCAAGCTTTCAGTCAACTGTATTACCCCTGAAGTTGATGCTACCTTATACCATCAACTTGTTGGTAAAATTTTGTATCTAACCCATACCCGTCCTGACCTTTCCTTTGTCGTTGGTCTTGTCGCTTGGTTTATGCACTAACCTCATGAAAGTCACTGGAAAACAGCTAAAATAATACTTTGATATATTTGAGGTACATTTCAGTTCGGGATTCATTATAGTACAGGAGAATCTCCCTTGTTTATTAGTTTAACTAATTCTGATTGGGTTGGTGACCCTGATGATTGGAAGTCCATTGCAGGATATGTATTCACTCTTGGTTCAGGACCTATTACTTGGTCTTGTAAGAAACAAAGTGGAATCTCCCTTTCTTCAGCAGAAGTAGAGTATCGTGGTGCAGTTGAAGCCAGCAAGGAAGCCATGTGGCTTCATCAGACCCTGTCTGAATTTGGTCTTCATCAGCAGCATCCAACTACACTTTGGTGTGATAATAAAAGTGCCATTCAGTTATGTAAATATTCAGTTCAACATCAGCGTATGAAACACATTGAACTCCACACACACTTCATCAGAAATTTCATTCATGATCGTGTTCTTGAAGTGCAGTATTGTCCGACCAATGATCAAGTAGCCAATATCTTTACGAAGGCTCTCACAGAAGCGAAGTTTACCAAACTTAGATCCATGTTGGAGTTCAGGAAAGTTTTCATTAAGGGGGGATAGGCTCTAATGCCTCCTTCCTTCTCCTATTGTGTCACTTTTATAAATCCTTCAATCCTATCCCAATTTGTTCTTAAGGGGGGATGTTAGGATATTTCGACACATAGGAAATAGGCTCCTTTTGTGTCACCTTTGTAAATCCTTCAATCCTATCCCAAGTTGTTCTTAAGGGGGGATGTTAGGATATTCCGACACATAGGAAATAGTTAAGAATAACTTAATCTAGTGTAGAGTTAGGTAAAGTGTGTTTCTTTACTATGTACATTTGTAACTTATAATCTGACGATCACGATTTGTAGTGATCCGACGGTTATCTCTCACCTCGGTATTAACGGCACTTGATCTGTGGCTTGACAGCCGATTGGTCCATGATCTCTATTTAAAGAGCATGGAGGGTCATTTGTCTGGTAACCATTTATGAGAGAAACATATGTAACTTTTATTTTTATATTAATAAATTCCCTGAAGTGGCCACGTTGGCTCAAGGCATGGACTATTTCCCTCTTTGATGGTTTTAACCACATGATTATTGGTGTACTGATTTTTGATCTGTTTGTGAGCGGTGACCTTTGGTTCTTGATCTACGAAACTTACCCTGTAAATTCCTACAAAAATTTGGTCTTATTCGCAATGTTGGAGGACAGAGGCTATGACGTTGTTTTTGGTGATGGAAAATCTTTCTTGCGACATAAAACAATGGTTCAAGCTAATAGGATAGGGATTCAAGTTAAGAATCTCTACAAGATGGAGGTAGATGGCTACACTGTCATGGTGGGAAAGGCAGAAAAAGTGGTGAGCTGAGATGAGGGTCAATTATGGCACAGGTGATTGGGCCAGCTTCATCATGGAGCCTTGAAAGTAATGCAACAAATATCTACTGGAATTCCAATGGGAACACTTGCTCAGTTAGATCAGTGAAAGGGTTGCACCATGGGGAAGTATGTAAAGTCCACCTTTCATGAGAAGGAGAACTGAGCTTCGGGGATCCTTGAGATATTTCACACAGATGTGTGTGGACCATTCTTCGAGCTTCGAGGATCCTTGAGATATTTCACACAGACGTGTGTCGACCATTCTTGGTTTCTTCAACAGCAAAACATAAGTACTATGTAATCTTTGTTAATGAATTTTCTCATAAATGCTGGATCTTCTTCATGCAGAATAAATATCAAACATTCTCTAAGTTCTGTGAGTTTAAGAATTGGTGGAGAAAGAGTCAGGGAAGCAAGTGAAGGCTCTTAGGAGCGATAATGGTGGAGAATACATCTCTAACGAATTCAAGAAATTATGCAAAAAATAAATAATTTGAAGCAAACTCATAGTGCCTCATAACCCATAGCAGAATGGGGTCGCGGAGAGGAAGAACAGAACAATTGTGGGTGCATCACAAGCGATGTTTCATGATCAGGGCCTACCAATGCATTTGTGGGCGGAAGCATGCAACACTGCAGTTTATGTGCAAAATCGTTGACCTCATAGAGTACTTGGCACGAGTATACCGGAAGAACCTTTCATTGGTAAGAAACCGGATGTTTCACACTTTAAGATTTTTGGCTCATCTGTTTATGTGCATGTGACCAAGGACACCAGGAAGAAGCTGGAACAAACTACTGAAGTTGGGATTTTTGTGGGGTACACAAAAACACCCCATAGTTATTGTGTGTATTTTCAAAACAACAGAATTATTGTTGTGCAACGAGATATAAAATTTGATGAGGGGAAAGCCATGAGGTTGTCCCTTGAGAGGGAGCTGGACTTGCAAGCAAAGAAGGAATTGCTGGTTCCCAAGGATGAGTCTAAAGATGTGGATCAACCACATGAGGAGATTCATGGAGTGGAGGAAGCCACTCATGCAGAGCCATCCATCAGAAATGGCAGAAGGTGCATCACATAATCTGATAGGTTGAGACTTGATGCTGCACAGAATGTAGGAGCTCCTACTTCACAGTGTAGAAAAAGACATTCTCCTAACCGATTTACTGGATACATGGCTCTTATGAGAAAAAGTATTGTGACTAAACCATCTTCCTTTAAGGAAGCAATGCAACAGCATACTTGGGTTGATGCAATGGTGGAGGAGTATGACTCTATTGTCAAAAATAGTGCATGGGAAATTGTCCCAAGACCGGTTGACAAATCAGTGGTATGTTCGAGATGGATCTACAAGGTAAAGCAAGCTGTTGATGGGAGTGTGGAGAAATACAATGCCATATTTGTGGCCCGGGGTTTCTCACAGATCAAGGGGATAGATTATGATGAGACCTTTGCACATGTCTCAAGGTACTCTTCCATAAGATCCATCCTTGCACTCTCAACGCAGATGGGCTGGCGCATTCATCATATGGATGTGAAAATTGTGTTTCTCAATGGGATCATTGAGGAAGAGGTGTACATAGAGAAGCCTGAAGGTTTCTATATCTTCAACAACAAGTCGCATGTGTGCAGGCTCAAAAGAGAGTTGTCTGCGCTAAAGAAATCACCTCGTGCTTGGTACACTCGGATAGATAACTATTTCACTGGAATGGGCTTCACCACAAGTGAGGTAGATGAAAACCTGTACCAAATTTTGGTTGAGGGTAAGCTATTGGTCATTTTTCTTTATGTTGATGATCTAATTTTGGCTGGTGATGAGCAACTTATACACTCAGGCAAGGAGGATCTTGCAAGGGAGTTCGAAATGAAGGATATGGGACTCCTTCATTATTTCCTTGGATTGGAAATATAGCAGCGGGATGGCGAAATTTTTGTGTCTCAAGGCAAGTATGCAAAGGAAATATTGGTTAAGTTTAATATGGAGAGCTGCAAACCCGTGGATACTCCTCTTCCAGGAAACTGGAGGAAAAAGGATGCTACTTCTGGAGAGGTAGTGGATGCTACTGTCTATCGATAATTATTGGGTTCGCTAATGTATCTAGTAAACACGAGACTATACATTTGCTACGCAGTTAACCAGCTGATTCAAGCTATGGTTAAGCCTACCAAGCTCTTTCGAAAGGCGGGGAAGCATGTCCTGAGATACTCAAGCGACACATCAAAGTATGGTAAATGGCACAGATAGATGGATGGAGTGAAGTTGCATGGCTTCACGGATGCAGATTGGGCTAGAATTCCATCAGACAGAAAGAACACATCAGGGGGGATATTTAGCATTGGGTCGAAAGCATTTTCCTGGTACAGCAAGAAAAAACGATCCGTGGCACTCAATTCAGCAGAAGCGAAATACATGGCAACAAGCCAAGTTGCATGTGAGGCTATCTCGATGAGAAATATCTTGGTTGTTTTGTTTGGTTCTTAGATGGATCCAACGGTGATTCATTGCGATAAATAGAGTTTCATTAAACTCTCGATTAATCCTCCATTTCATGATAGGTCCAATCATATAGATATCTAGTACCATCATCTCATATATTGTGTGCAGAGGAGGATCATGTTGCTTCAGTACATTCCCACAGAGGATCAAGGTGCAGATATTCTGACAAAGACGCTCACCAGGAGAAAATTTGAATACCATAGAGACAGGATCGGGGTGAAGGATGATCCTTTTCTTGTTGAGAGGGAGCATTGGGATTCAACAAGAAGATTCAACACCCACACTAGTGCATTAAGCACCTGGTTGCATTAAGAACCTACACTAGGGTGGGGCCCACAGGGCTATTTTTGGGTGCATGTCTATTTTTATTATCCCTTAATTTAGATGGAGATTAAACTGTAATATATTCTCAATGTGGACTTGAAATAGTTAACTGAAGTGGAAAATTTAGTTAGCTAGTGAATTTCAAGATAGAGGTTGGTTGGTGGGACATGCAGAGTAATTCTAGTTGTAACAGAGTTCGAAGTGCAATGGTGCCTGAGTTGGTGCAAGTTGTAAATCAGTTTAACTCACTTAAGTGAGTTAAACTTAGTTGTGCTAGTTGTAACTGAAGATACACTAGTGAGAGATCTAGTGAATTAAATATTTATTAATTCACAATCATTGATCTCACGTGAAACTGATGATTTACTATTATTAGCTGCATGCATGTCAGATCTAGTGGAGACCCAGTTGAGTTCTAGGTGAAAGGGAGGTTGAATATCAGTTGTGACATTATCCGCTTGCACACATGCAAGTAAACACTCATTGTATGTGCCCATGATACTTGTGCATTCAAGGCAGGAAAGATTGCATCAATAGGGATTGCACAGTGAAGGCTTAATGTTAGTGTTAGCTCACTCTTAGCTGCCTTTTGTAGGCTTAGTGTTAGTTTTACTTCAAGTTGATTTTTGGAAAGTTCACACATAGTTTAAGCAGGGGGGGGGGAATAACTTGCATTCCGAAAAAAATATGTTTTGCAAATTTTGGTACTTACACACCTAGATAACTAGCCAAAGTAAGTGGCCCAAGACCATGCATGCATAGCTATTTTTTTTTTTTCTAGTGTAAATTTTTTAGTTTAGTTCAATTTTTGCACTAGGAATTTCAGGACTATGATTGAATTGTTTATAGAAGAGAAAGTAATATCTGCTACCTTTTCACCCTCCAGTGATCCTAGGTAAGCATATGAACGCTCCCTATTCACAATTCACCATCTCCCTATAGTTTGTCACATATATTAACTAGGAAAAATAGAAAGCGGCCCATTATTTGCACATGTTTTTCTTTTGAGCCAAGAACAATACAACATAGTTTAAATAGGGGATTTTGTAAAGGATCATCGAATATCCACACGTTAAAACTATATGCTTGTCCAATTTGTGCTCACACACACTCACCCACTAAGCGAAGCAAAGACATCTAAAACTAACTTAACCAAACTCTCTAAATTCTCCCCACAGGAGCCACAAAAGAATTTATAGCTTAAGTTAGGATCAAGGGGATAGGAATATAATAAGTCGCCTTGATCATAATTCATCTTGAAACATAGAATTTGTCTGTTTAAGGAGCTTCAAATCCACCTATCAGCCCATGGTAAAGAAAACCCGAGCACGAAAGAGACCCGTTTCAGAGGGGGTTTGGCTTAGGCAGAGTGCGGGCAGGTATCAGTCAGGGCTACCTAACTTGAATGATACTTGGTATTGTTAGCTGAATACCAAGAAGCCCAAGATTCGAACACTCACGTGGGATGGTGGTTCTTAGTGGCCAAAAACTAGGGCATCATTTTCCCTATAGGTGACGGTGAAGGCAAGCACCAGACCCTCTCCCCTTACCTTGGTGGATTTTCTTAGGTTGGCTGGGGGTGTTTCCAGCTCTTACGAGACATTGTGCCAACACTCGTAAGAAATCTTCTCAAGGCCCAGTTACATTTGCATGTGTGAGGACAAATAGGTCTTCTAGGATTTTGAGTATCATATGCAAACAAACAAAAACCACTTTTTTTTATTGTTTGATCACATAGATTAATTTAAAGGGAAATTTATTTTATTTTTCCCTTTGTTTTATGTATGTGACAAGAATTTTGCTTTGATCATAGAATCTATCCTGTCATAATTTTCCAAAACCAGACCTAGTAGACACCAGGATGGAACCAATGGGACCTCGCCGATCTAGGAATCTTTTGGACCTCCCCCCATTACCGGGAGGGGTTCCAAGTCTTTCGTCATTTAGTCATCAAAGACGGAACACTGCCACCATTATTGGTTCATCCTTTATTGGGGAAACCGTAGTTGGGAACCCCGGTCGGTCTCCCAATGCCACACCACACACCACTCCTCCCATGACCCTTAGGGAGTAGAGGAGTCCATCCCATCTAGGGAGCCAGCCGAATACACAACAGGATACGTCGCAGACCAACCCTCTTCCTAACCAGAAATTTTTGTTTTCGTACAATGCAATGGCATCAACCTACAGGTCACCTTTCTTAGCTTCGTTGAATCTACCCGATTTAACCAAGCTGACGAATGACCCCATCACACACGATCCTACATGGCCTCCCATGCCCACGAAGCTCCCTTCGGATATTCCAAAATTCGAAGGCAAGCAAGCAGAAGACCCAGGTAATCATGTCATGACCTTTCACCTGTGATGCTCATCGAACATCATCATTGACAAAACTATTCGATTGAGATTATTTGAACGCACTCTTACAGGAGTAGCTGCGAAGTGGTATGTGGAGAAACCCTCAGCTTCACACGGAACCTTTAGCGCCCTCGCTACCGCGTTCCTAACATATTTTCAGTTACCCATTCACCATGATTCCAGAGTGGAATTACTTACACACTTTAGACAGACGCCCACCATCCATATCTCGAACCATCTCCATGAATGGAAGCAGCGTCGCAGTTTATGTGAAGATGAACACGAAGATCGGGTTCTTTTAGATTTGTTCTTGAAAACTCTCACGATAGAGATTTCAAAGGATGTGGCACAATAGAGACCCACATTTGAAGAGGACGCTATCAACAAAGCCCAACAAATTGAGCTGATTTACACGTAGTCAGGATACATTTATAACATCTTGCCTAACGCCCCGTGCCTGCAAACTTATTAAGAATTTACAGGCGCGTCGAACTCTGCAGACTGACTAATTGGGTCATTGACCCAAGGTTACCTAGGCAGTAGGAGTCAAAACCCCGGTTACACATACAGTTATACCCAGAATGTACCTCAACGCAGTTTTCATCAATAGGGCACTAGCATATCACCAGGGAGGACATTATCCTCCAGCTCAGGGGAATCAGTACGTAGAAATAAATACTGATAGAAGATATCCCCTCCAACATCCAGGTGCAAACCAGGGATCACGTTATGGTTAGTCCCCAGCACATGACCCGCCTATGCAGAACAATGCACATGTGAAATTTGTGCACCCGTCCCAAAACCAACCACGCCAATACAACTAGGAGAACTACCATCCTAATGCGGTGAAGAAAAAATCCAAAAAAAAGCCAAAATAGAACCTTGGACAAGGGGGAAACAACCAACAACACCCACCGTGATCCCAGGTTGGAGGCAACTCCAACAAGAATCAGAGCCAAGAGCCGAGCAATGCCTAACGGTAGAGCAACAAGCCACCTCTTCGAACAAACCATTCTTGTTCGATATGTGGTGAGTACAGTCACTATACTCACCACTATCATGATCTCCCTGAACTGAAGAAGATACAGAGTAACTGAGGACAAGGAGGATCTTCCTAGCAACCAGCTGTGATGCAATAACCATTCCCCCATCAAGGGATGGTAGGCACTCAGCAACAAAATACAGACGACTCTAGGAAAAGTAGCCATGAAATCTACATGACTAGCGAAGAGATGTTTTTCCAAACACTGAATCGCAATTACCACACCCCACCAGACACCAATATGTCAGGGGAAATTAATAGTGCACCGACTGAACCTTTGACCATTTCAAAGATGCCTATAGAACCATTGCCAAAAATGGCTAAGGGAACTAATAGGAAAACAGGAAACTACTCCAAAGCGGCCCATAATTATAGTATCATGGACGATTTAGCTCAATCTCCTGCTACTATGTCAGCTTTGGAAGTATTGCAGTCATGCCCAAAACAAAAGAAAGCCATACTTTCCACGCTAGGCACTATCGACCCTGCCAATACACGCCTAATGGATTTTGACTTAGACAAAGCCACCCCTAGGCTCCCTTCCATGGTCGCCTTCCAGATACCAGTGCTGGTGCAGAATATCACTATTCACCGATGTGTCATAGACGAGGGTGCATCCACGTGCATCATGTCCAAAAACGTTTGGCAGAAGTTAGGTTCTCCCGAAGTAAAACCCTCTTTCATCACGCTTAGAGCATACGACGGTCGTCCATCAACCCCAATCTACTTTCCGCGTTAGGCGCTATCGACCCTGTCAATACACGCCTAATGGCTTTTAACTTAGACAAAGCCACCCCTAGTCTCCCTTCCATGGTCGCCTTCTAGATACCAGTGTCGATGCAGAATATCACTATTCACCGATGTTTCATAAACGAGGTTGCATCCACGTGCATCATTTCCAAAAATGTTTGGAAAAAGTTAGGTTCTCTCAAGCTAAAACCCTCTGTCATTACGCTTAGATCATACGACGGTCGTCCATCAACCCCCGTCGGCCTCTTCCAAAATGTCTCAGTCTGCTTAGCTGGAAATATGGACCACATAGACATTGAAGTCTTGGATGCTCACCTGGACTACAATATACTCCTTGGGCGGAGTTATATTTACGCCATGTTTTCCATAGCCTCCTTCGTCTTCTGCATCATGTTGTTCCCCCACGTGGACCGCATCACTATCGTAGACTAACTGACGCACAGTGAGAAGCAAACCCTAACTAACATTGATGTAATTCTACCCTATGTAGATACATCCTCAGATGCGCTTTCACGGTACCAATAATATGGCCTTGGCCAATTCAAACCATCGTATATTCTAGGGTCATTCCTAGGAGATCCTCCCATTATCCCCGAGTCGTCGCTTGATGTCACAGAAGCTCCGGTGTGCATGAAGTCCACATCAAGCGTCGAAGCTAGTTAGGAAACAGACACAAGCAGTAATGGAAATGAGTCATTGGCCACGACAACCTCTCTAGCCTATGTCGCCTCCCGAACCCCTTTCCTCTACCCCTTAGCTGGTTTCGTCTCCCAACAGGTTTTTGCAACACTGGTATTACCAAACATATTATTGGCAATCCCAGTTTGGTACCTCGTTCCCCCTGCAGGAACAAGAGCCACCCATGTTTCTGCCACAAGATTGAAGCCCCTCAGTTTCGAGGAGGCCCCACTCATCCAAGAAATAGTCGAAACCACCCCTGCAAAGGAAATTCTCATTGGAAAACTGGTGATTACGGCTAAGAAAACCGAGAAAAGAGGAAAGAATATGGTGACTCCCACCGTTCAATGGGAATCACCAGTCTGTGCCATATGCGATGTAATAGGTCACCCTACCCATATCTATCCAGAGCTCGATGAATTAAAACCACTCCTGGATTTGAGACAGACATCGCGACATCGCTTTCCCGTAAAAAGGAGCCTACCACCAAAGCTAAAGGAAAAGCATTGCATATCAATCATGCATGCGCTCTCTGCAGCAAGTATGGGAACTATACCCATCATTTCCCAGAGATACCATGATATAGGGATGCCTTACACGCCATCGAGCGATCCTATCAAGAGGATCCCTCCACCTGGGCATCCGGAAATGAACCTCGTACCATCCTGTACTTACAGGAGGAACAATTAAGGGCATAAGAAAGACCCCCAGTCATGCCCATTATACGTTGCACGCTATGCGATGAAAGTGGTCACTTCCTCGAAGAGTGCGCAGCCCTGTAAATCATCAACAGATGGTATCCTATAGAAAGGGTTTACTACGTTGGATTGCAGGAAACGCAATTCACATGCCCATTATGCGCCAACAATCACCTTTTGGAGAGTTGTTACTATATCCCACGATTTCGGCTAGCCCTCGCTAGCTTACGATCCGCCATAGTCCGCCTCTCCCACGAAGATGATATGGATACAGAGTCCATGGACATCTCCACAACCCAAGAAGATGTGACGAGCAGATCCATCATGTTCTTGTTAGTCAAAAAGCGACCAATCAGGGAACCCCTAGTTACCCCTAACCGCTCTCCATAGAGAAGACCAACATGCACGTTATGAAAAATGCCTAATCATGCAGTCACCACTTTTCATGATTTAGCAGCATTACAATGAAGTTTCCTCGTCAGACCTCAAAATGAACATGACGGAACCCCCATATCAAGGATATTATGCCTAATATGTCAAGGCAATCATTATGAGCGGCACTGTACTTATGCCTTGCAACTTCGTCCGACCATCGACATGATTCATACCATAGAGAAGAGATAGGACGACCTCCGGGAATGGCATAAAAATTACATCACCGAGTCAACATCCCCACCCTCTCAGTGGCGTAATAGGAAAGCTAATTAGACAACACACCAACCAAGCATGACCCCGGCCAAGCCTAGGATAAGATGCGGACTATGTGACCTAAACGACCACTGGGTCAACCAGTGCAGAGAACTAAAGTACCTTGCAAACAGTTTTTGTATAGTGTCTTCTCTCCCTCAGAAACTTCTCTCTAACCAAGAGAGAACCACGCATACCTATTACCGGATTTGTTCACACTTTCACCATATGATTAAATGTGTACACCTCCCCAAGCTAAGAGTGGCAAGAACAACATTGAGTCTGCACTCCCCCAAAGAGGTAGACGCACCCAAGCCAACAGTACGGAAATGGAAACAAAAGACAACCTCTTCTACAATAGACCCTTTCCAAGCGTCCACATCAGGAACAACGAGTAGTGTAGAATCTCACACAATCTACTCTGTTGGAACGGTGATACCATGCACTATCTACACTGGCCAAAATCACACAATGGAGCTATGCCCGCTAATGGAACCATTCAGCCACCCCTGCGGTAGGCACAATTTCCACCTACCAGAAATTGACCATCCTAACGGGGATCCTAACTTTGCGCTTCCACAAACTCCTATCACAAAGATTCTCCCCCCACCGAACTTCGATGACACAATCCACCATATACAATGGGTATCATCACATATCGGAAATAGGATTGCAGCTGCCCCCACGTCCCAGGATTTCCACCCCATTCTTGTTGAAAAAGGTCAAGGTACCTTGCGCTTTTGCATTGATTTCCGCAAGAGCCCAAGTTTACATGCCACCATCGAACCCCTTGATGATACCCAGCCTCTAGAACAACGCCTAGTACAACTAGAGCTTGTCGACAAAATTCGAAGACAGTCGCTGCAACACAACAAGGCCCACAAGAAAAGGGTAAAAGCATCATTCAACTGCGACATCACCCCTCTCTAATTCACCGAGGGAGAATTAGTCCTCCGTTATGATGTCACAAAAGAAGATCTAGGGCCAAAAGTTCAAAACCTTGTGGAAAGGACCCTACATCATCAAACATTACCTCCGACAGGGGGCATACATCTTGACGGAACTGGATGGGACATGCCTCAGCAACCCCGTCAACAGTCTTTACCTCATGAAATTCTACCCATAAGGGCCAGAACAACCCTTCCCTAGAGTGATCGTACACAACCTCAACCACTCAAAATTTTTGACCAAAAGACTTATTTAAAAAGTGATCGAAGTGACATCATGGATCACCAACCTGAACCCTATTTTGGATTTGCTGGTGGAGCATAATGATGGTCTCAAGTTTTAGCCATAGCTGCCTGGGTCATTTACCATCCTAACCGACACCACCCTGCTCAAATGGTGTGTGCATCGGTTCAACAACAAACAATCAGGCAGAATATGACGGCATCATCGGACTTATGTGCGATGCCCTCCATCAGGGTATACGCCAAATGCATATCTACCTTAATTCCCAGTTATTAGTGTCGCAGTTAAACCAAACATTTGAGACAAGAGATACACATCTGTTTAGAAAATATTTGTGTGCCAAAAGGTTAAGCAGACAATTTGACTATATCACATTTACACATGTACCAAGGATTCAAAACCAAATAGCTGATTGCATAACTAACAATATACTAAACTGGAATGCATCTCGAATAAACCATCATACATAAAAAACCAAAAATATAAACATCATACATAAACCGAAATAGGTGACACAACACGTAGAGCCGCAAAAAATATCTCTCATATATATATATATATATATCACAATGTATATGTCTGAGTACAAAAAAAGTGTCTCTGGCCCAAGTGCCAACCCAAAGATATAAAATTTGTCAAAAATAAGGGAAGCATCCTCATAATGGGTGCTTTTCCTGTGTACAAGTATACTCTAGGGTGGTGCCCCCTCAGGAGGGGCACCTAGATCTACCGTCGCAATCGAGATCTCCACCCGACGTAGAATAGGATGATACTCCCTCTCACGGGCCATCACGGTCTCCAACTAGACCTCCTCGTAGTCATCCATAAATCCTCGAGCAGGTAACCCCTGGGTCAAGCAGTCCACTCGACCCCAGGCATCCTCAAGAGATGACACCCATGCAGCCAACTCCTCGATACGAGCCTCTGCCGTATCCATACGTGCTATTGTTGCATTAGCACGAGCTCGCTCAGTTGCAGCGGCCGAGCTGCTGCCCTCTCCTGAAGAGCCAACACCATCACCAGGTCCCCCAGCAGCACCTTCTCCCTGACCACCCCTAGGTCGCTATAGAGGATCGTGGCCAACCAGCCGAGCCACGGGGCGATCCACCTCGCCAACATCTGCAAGAGTAACCAAAATTATGTTAGTGTAACTAGAAAAACACATAAGTACATGTATACTCAAATAAATGCAGAAAAAATACAAAACATGCCTGTGGGCCCCCAAGCGTAAACAAAAGGGAGACCCATGTATGGATCCCCCTGCAAGTCCATCCCCACATATGGGTATGGTAGGAACATCTGCGGGTTGGCCTCAAACCAGGCCTCTGTCTTGGCGTTCCAATAACACCCCACCATGCCACCACCGCCTCGTGGCATCACCGGAGCCCACCTCCTCATCCAAGGCTCTCGTGGCCCCCCAAGAGGCACCGCCACCACTGGTATCAGTAGAAATACCCTCTCGTACATAATTTTGTACAAGATACTGGCATACACAAATGACTTAGATCCACGATGGACCTTGTTGAGTTGTGACACCATCCTGTCAAAGAGGAAACGAGAAAAGTCGTAAAAATGTTTGGACCTCAACCGAAACAGTACTCCAACCTATGGGCCCGATGCCTGATGTGGAGCAATCAACCCTGCCAGTCGCACAATCACTGCCAGATCACATTGCTCTGTGAAATCTGTCACAGATGCAATGTTGATGCACCCCTCAGTAAGAGGTGCCCCACCACATTGGCGTCTCTGAAATATCTCCAAGTCCACTCTCCCGTAAGGGAGTGAATATCTCATCGCCTCACCTTGAGGCAGTAACCTGGTCACAAAGTACACATCCATCTCAGGACAGATGACCAGGTTCATCCCCCGTAACACGAACATGTTGTGCCTCCTGCACTAATGTCAGATCAAGTAGCGTAGTATTCGGTCCTAAGACAGAAGAAGCTCGTTCTCTGTGAACTTGAGGAGCCCCCATAGCACCAGCTAACGACGCACCCCAACATCAATAGCCAGTGTAGTTCTGAGCTTGGTCCAATCCCGCTCTCTCCACAATAACCTATCATCAAAAAAGGTACCCATCAGTACAAAAAAAACACAAAAATAGGCAAAAAACCAAAATATTTTTTTCCTTGGCTTTGCACGCCTGTCCCTCAAATAGGCGTGCTTAGCGCGCACATGTATTTTGCATAGGTGCGCTAAAAAAGGGGAACTGAGCGTTTTAGTGCGCTTATCCCTCGAAAAAGAGCACAGGGAGTGCGCCTTTGCCCTGATCACTTGTGCAATCTAGGGAAAAAAACACCTAGAATTCGTACAAACCAAGTCTATATGGACCTCGACACCATGAAACTGAAAAAATTAAAGTGCAGGACGTCATGGAGGTTACCTAGGCATGATATCACTAATCCTTGGTGCTCAGGCTGGCCGCAATGACAAGAACTACTACGTAGAGTCCTCTGACCTCTCAAAAACTTAGCAATTACAAATGAATTGAATTAGGGCCATGTCCACCTATATATCGCCCTTTTCAAAAACTTTGGAGGACCATAACGAGAGATCAGAAGGTCCATTATTCGAACCGTAAGATGTACCACAATCAACACTCTATGATGAACAGAGGCAACGCCGCACAATCACACTCCCAAAAAATTATTTTTTTAGCGCCGACAGGTATGCCCTCTCTCATCTTCTTTTTTAAAGCTCATGACTTTCAATAATATTTGATAAAGAAGATGATTTCACTTGAGGTATTTTTTTTTGCAGGAAAAGCTCGCAAACCATCCACAACGCCATCTACTAAAAGTTCCAGAGAAGGTATCATTCTACCCACATCATGATAGAGTCCCAGTCAACTCTGCATATCCTGAGATCATTTCTCCATTAGAAATCAACCACTGGGCCCTCATATTCGACCGTGTTTATCATCACCTCACCCTGCACATGATAAACATTCTCATTGGTCGGTAGAACCTCCCCTCCATGGTACTCGTCACCCACAGTAAACCATATATCACAACAAAAGTGACGCCATGGCCATACCACTTCAGCCCGAAAGCACCTCATGCCCATCCATCCACCATGCATAAGGTCAAGTTTTAAAATACAAGCTAAAACCCCCTTCCCGAATGACCAGGTTGTATAAGCAGATCAAGAGCGCACCACCGTGCCTCGCATTTGGCCCACCATACCTCCACCAGCATAATCCCATCTGTGATACTTTCTCATCCAATTCATCAACCCTGCACATGAGACCAACCAATGGGACCCCCACCCTCAGCAAAACACCTTCCTCACAACATTAGTGAGCGAACACTTTCATGTTTTGGGGTACCCGTCTCTATGTTTTGTACAAACCAAAACCCATTATTTTATTCTTTTGGTAAGTGTGCAAAGACCCTCAACGATGCACTATGTCCTTCACCCTCTCATTTAATATTTTATCCCACGACAGTAGTCCCTAAACACCCTTGGTCGAAGTATTATACCCTCATGCACAAGCCACCTTGACATTCATAGCCAGTTTATACCCACCCTGGAAGTCCTATCGACTCCAGGGATTTCCCCATCAGAAATAACTATGACTGCCACCAAGCTGCTTAGTATACTCTGACCCTGGGCCACTGAATCCCCATCATCAGTTTTCAATCACCCCTCGCCAACATGCCTATGTTAAACCCATCACATCCAAGTACCTGATCCCTCATATTAGCGACCCCTCATTCGGTTGAGGCTTCCTTTTTGTCGACTTCGACACCTATTTTCTGAAAAGGAAGAGGTACCTTGGATCACCCCTCTCCATACAAGGGGCATCCTCGGGTGGCACTGTGGGAGACATCATTGTCCATAGATGTCATCGATCCTCCTGAAATTCAACTACAACAAAAGCTTTCATGTAAATATGGTATCATACCTTACAACCATTCCACTTTGATCAAATTCGTAGAAGACCCGTGCCTCCGTAAGCATCTCTTTCAGCAATGCTTACACGAGAAGGTCCCAGCCAGCACCTATGCATACAATGCGTAGCTATATGCCATACCAAGTTTACGCATATGGGTACCATATTCCACCTATTTTCAAAGAAAAAAAATCCCTGAGGGCGTTAGCAGTTGTCGTCAGCAACCACCAGATCACTACCACATTAGTGATACAGACATAGCATATATCTGTCAAAAATAGTTTTGTTTAACTAGCCAAAACATCACGAGCATTGGATATTCCCGCCTTGTAGAAAATTTGTATATGTATTGTATCATATTTTCATACAGGGGTCCCCTTAGGACATGGTCATTCTTGGAACCGGTGCAGGGTGTTTTCAATTCCAAGCTTCACGGAGGTCTCTCTCTCTCTACACACGATACAGAAAATAAAATATAATGTATTTTGACTATATAGTTCTTCCTAGACCTCACACATTAGGGGGAAATTGTTAACACTGGAAAATCATACAACAGAAGACGACATTAATTAATGTCAGGAAAAAGGATTTACAGGGCTGGAAGACATTACAAAATTTGGAAAGTATTTAAAAATCTCTAAGGTCTGAGGAAAATAAAATTTGAACAAGTCCTAAATTCTCTTTGCACGCATAATCCTTCGTGAATAGTGCCTTTTGCATGTTTTTTTCCCGATATGCACACAATCCTGGAAGTGGCGAAATGTCGCTATCCAGGACCACAAAAAGCAAAGGACAAGTGACCCCTTACTTGAAGCCACCTAAGGACAGCCACCAACGCCTCCTTAGACACTAAGTGAGCAGACAATGGAATATTTGGAGCACACAAAGGAATCATGCCCCTCTCTTGGGTCACCATCCACAATGTACCAAGAGAGGGAAGGGAGGATTTGAAATCTCCTATATAAGGCTACCATGAGATGAAGAATTTTTGAACACATTGTTATGCTGGCTATAATTTCCCAAGAAATACCAGCAGTGTGTGAGTCAGAGCTGAAGATAGAGGGGCCTCAATTGTTGGTCATCCAACAAGTTCAGTCCAACACTGTAGAGAGAGAGGGAGACTGCACCAAGGCAAGCGTGGGACAAAAAAATCCTTGCATCGGGACCTAGAACCCATGGTCTAGGGGCCCTTTGGAAAGAGGGTAAAGTTTCACTCTTATTACTACCAATGCTCAATAAGAGGGGCCTAGAGCCACCATTCATATTATTGTTGTCGTTTGACTCTTTTCAGAGCTTTTGTTTAATTGTTTTAGTTTTTAGTTTATATATGCATATTATTTCTATATCTAGTATGCTTATGCTTCTAACTTGTTCCACTAACTTTGTTGACACCACTTATTTTTTTGCTTGTTACCAATAACTTAAGTGGGTAGAACACACCCCTTAAGTTGGTGTGATTTCGTACATATGTGCACCAAACACACTCCAACAATGAGGTTCTCCTTTGGGAACCTGATTCATTGGAGAAGGCATTCAGGTTGGCAAGAAAAATTGAAAGAAAAATTATGGCAACAAGGAAGTCTACCACTCACAACTATAAATATGGAAGTGTTGGTGCTCGTAGCCTTCCACAATCTACAAGGTTGACACCACAAAAATTGGAAGAAAAAAGAGAAAAAGGGATTTGTTATAGTTGTGCTAGAAAATACACTAAAGGTCATAAGTGTGTTGAGAAGAAATTATTTTACATAGATTATGAAGAGGAGGAATAAAAGGAAAAAGAAACTTCAAAAGAAGAGGATATACACCAGGAACCGACCTTAGAGAAAAAAGAAATGATCCGACCATATCTTGTAATGCATTGTAGGAATTACCACTTCTCAAAATCTCAAGATAGAAGGACATATCAAGAAGAAAAATGTAATAGTGTTGATTGATTCAGGTAGTATCCATAATTTTATTCATTGTAAGATGGCCAAGGAATTGATTTGCCTCCTATATCCAGCACCAGAGTGTTAAGTGATGGTTGCAAATGGAGGAACTATAAATTTCTCTGGAAAGTGTCGTAATATCAAGCTAAGCATGGGGGAATATGTATTGAATAGCCCAATGCTTTCCACTCCAATGGGTGGTGCTGATGTTGTACTAGAAGTTATATGGTTACAATCTTTGGGTATGATATTTTTTAATTTTCAAGAACTTTTCTTGAAATTTTTTTGGGAAGGAAACGAAGTTGAATTAAGGGGTATCACAGGGAAACCAAGAAATATAATCAGCTACAATGGCATGAAAAATCTTCTAAGGAAATAAAAACGAGGCTTAATTGCACAATTATGCTCACTAGAGTTTCAAATATCGAAACCATCTATTTCTCCATATCTCCAAAAAGTCTAGGAAAATCATTCGAAGGTATTTGAGACTCCCAAAGGCCACCCACCTATTCGTGATCATGGTCATTCTATTCATTTGATTCTATGAAGTGTTCCTCCAAACATCAAGCCCTACAGATATCCCTATTCCCAAAAGAGCGAAACTCAATGTATGATTGTTGAAAGGTTAGAGGCTGGTATAATTCAATGTAGTAAAATTTCTTTCTCTGCTCCAATAGTATTGGTGCACAAGAAGGATGGATCATGGCACATGTGTTCGGATTATAGGGAGCTCAACAAGCTCACTATTAAAGATAAATTTCTCATTCCTGTCATTGATGAATTACATGGAGCAATTTAGTTCAACAAGGTGGATCTTTGTTCAGGATATCATCAAATTAGAGTGAAGACGAAAGACATTCTGAAAACAACATTTAGAACTCATGAGGGTCATTATGAATTTTTCCTCATGCCTTTTGGACTTACCAATGCACCTTATACATTTCAAGGGTTCATGAATTCCATTTTCAAACCATTCCTTAGAAATTTTGTTTTAGTATTTTTTGATGATATACTAATCTACATAAAGTCTTGGAAGCATTATGTTCAACATGTTGATAGGGTGCTCAAACTATTGGAGGAGAAACAATTATATGAAAAAACATCCAAATCTTTCTTTGGAGTATAGGAGGTGGAATATATGGGTCATATTGTATATCATGAGGGTGTTAAGGTAGACCCTAACAAAATTAAAGCCATTAAGGAATGGAAAATCCCCACAGCCATAAATATTTCGTGATGATTTCTCGGGTTAACAGGGTATTATCACAATTTTTTTAAGAATTATGGGAGAATAGAAACACCTCTAATAACATTACTAAAGAAAGATGCATTTTCTTAGACTCTAGAAGAAACTAAGGCCTTTGAAAATATTAAAGAGGCAATGTGCCAAGTGTTGGGTCATAAAAAGATATCTTTCAAACACCTAATTAGCCTACATTAACCATCAATCCGGGAGTGACTTTTTATTTCAAGAGTGTACTCTTTCTGAGGCTGCAATTAACTAAGAGTAATAATATGAAGATGTAGTACAAAATTCTAAATACAAGAGTAAACGGATGCTTGTAAAGAAATATAATTACAGTAACATAAATGGAAATGCTCTGAAATCTTAACTACATCAATCTGCAAACCATCGATCAGGGATACATTAGCAGTAACTCCTTCCCTTAGAAATCGATACAATCTGAAATCACACTGAGGCAAGATAACCAATCTGGGAACTTGGAGGCAGTAACCAGTGTCCTCTAAAGTTGGTGGTCTTGTTCTTAAAGCATTAAAATCAAAATCAAACTACTTGCTAATGAAAATAACTGAAAGAAAATTCAAAGGCTAGAAAGGAACATCAACTCGTAATTCTTATGCACACACAGCAACTATAACCAATCTATCTGCTAGTCTGAAGCTATGAATCAGAAATGAACAATAAATAGAAATGGAACATCAACATGAATTGAACAGAAATTATAATCTTAACGCAATCAAGCAACTGATTTCAATACTCCAATCCTGTTGATAGCCAACACTACAAAAAAATCAATTATAACGGATCATGAATCAATAGAACAACAACTAGAATTGATTATAGAACAGCAAAGCTTTATAAAGATAGCAAGGTAAATAAACAACGAATACACTTCTTGCAAATGATAAAACAATAGTGAAATTCGTTAATGCTTCACAATGAATCTGTATTCAATCCAACGACAATCAATCAAACTCTGTAATCGTAATAAACTCAAACACGACTTCTCACAACAGTAAGCAAATATTAGAAATACAAACAGCAGGGTAATTCCACCAGAGCCGGGCCCTTAGCACCAGTGAAACACTGTTGGGCTACCTCAGAACTTGTGAAATGAAATGAAATGTGTCTTTGATATTAAACGAGCATAAATTATTACATAAACCGCTCTCTAAAGTTGAGAGTCAATAAAACACGATATTACAAAGGAAATGTTTTCAATACAAGAATTTCCGACCTCTTTAATCACTGAAGGCATTGCCTTATATAACAGAACCTGATGGACAAGATGAGGAATAAGAGGAGACTTGAACAACGATCCCTCAGGATCGAAGGATCCTAAGGGATTCACTTCCCTTCATTTAGTTATCATATGGTTTACTTTGACCAAAGCCGAGCTGTCCCCTGCCTTTTCTTGGCAATGCGTTCGGATTTCCTTGTCTTTGGCAGGACTTGGTCTAATGCTGGTGGAGCAACAGTTGCATTCATCTCAGCCTCGCCTTTGGTACAGTTGTTCACTTCGTCTAATTCCTGTTTTATCAAAAAAACAATCTTTAGTCATCTTTTTACAATAAACATAAACCTTTCCAATTCTACCATAATTCTTATAATAAATTACCTTTCTAAGGTAAAAAGGATTATGTCTATAGTAAAAGAATGAGAAAATACTCAGTGATTTCATACTTTTTTCACTGCCCAACATACCCCCCTGCTTAATCTTTTTCATGTTCTCATGAAAACTATAGTTCACATGGAGAGCAGTTAAAGAATAATCCAGATAAGGTTTGTCATCAAAAGGCCTAAAACCATGTAGTGCAGCTAATGCCTCAAAAACATGCTATGTCTGTCCTTCGGGGAGTTCGTAAATGACTTTGTAGTCTGAAGCAGGATACCATGCAATGGGGCTTCGAAACCTACACCCTAGCTAGAATGGTCCTTCTTTTAAAATGAGATTACTATAGGAAACCAAGTGGTCTACAGCTAGCCCAAAGTTTTTATAATTGAATGGTTCTCTATTTTGCACATTCTGATTAGAAATTCTCCATCGGACCTTAGCTACTATGTAAGCCTAGTTTCTAATAGATAAGAAATAACTTGTGCCATTCAATATAATCGATTTATGGACAGGCCCCAATGCTTGGATAACGCCTTCCTTTGTCATCAAACTTTTCTGCCTAGCCCAAAATTGAAATGGGTCCTGAGGTTCACTCCTAACCCACAAATCTAATTCATTTTCCTACCTTTGAATAGAATTATAGGCTTTAAGCCATTTTAATTGATTTACAACAAAGGAAATGAACGCCTGGTATTGGAAATCTCCCACAAAAGGGCTAGGGTTTGACTCACAGTCATTTTCAAGTATTAAATTATGCAAATAAAACTCACACAAAAGGCGTTGTACCTTTATCCCATAAAGTTTGCAGCATGATACAAAGTCATCTATAGTTTTAGCTCTATAGATTTACCTGACCTAACTGCCTTAATCTTTAGCTATAAATATCTTTCTAATAAAAATAAAGCATAGTTTTTGGCAGGGCATCTACAGGCTAAGACATCAGTGTACAATGAGTAGAGAGTGTCCATTCGTTTGTAGGCTAATTTTAATTGATTCATTACCTTGTCAGTCTTTTCCTCTGCTTTTCGACACTTTTCGTGAGCTTCAGCTTCAGCTTCATGGATAGTCTTCATCTGCTACTGCAACTCCTGATATTTCTTCCTAGGGACAGTGTCTTCTTCCAACCTTTTCCTTTCCAGTTGGGCCTGTGCCAACTCCTCTTGGAGTCTGGCTAATGTAGGGTCACTAAAAGTATGCTGACTACTAGCTTGCAGATTTTCACTTGAAGCAGGTCCCTCTGGAACAACTTGTGTT
This sequence comes from Pinus albicaulis, assembly GCA_034641835.2. Taxonomy (NCBI): domain Eukaryota; kingdom Viridiplantae; phylum Streptophyta; class Pinopsida; order Pinales; family Pinaceae; genus Pinus; species Pinus albicaulis. The sequence continues at coordinate 856,540,221 of CM076572.1, forward strand.
GGAACAACTGTTTGCTGTTCCATATCTCTATAATTAGGCTCAGGCATGGCTTCTGCAACTTGGGGGTTCATCTTAGCGGCCACTCTTCTCTTTTTCGAAGTTCGCTTGGTAGCTATGCTTCTTCTCTTGGGGGCTCGCTTAGGAATTTGTTTCATTCTAAGAACCCTAATGGTTTGCGTGAGATGTTCCACGAGTCTGTGAAGCTTCATTCGTTCCCTCCGAAGCTTTTCAATCTCAGTTACTTTCTTCCTCTTTCTCAATGGAACAGTTTTTCCTTTTTCTGAACCTGTTTGCTCAACAGGGCTTTGGTCCATATCAGTCGTGCCTTCAGTTGGGTTCTCTTGTTGGTCGACTACTTGGGGTTCTTCCTCAATATTCATATGCCCTTGGCTAGATTCTTCGAGAATTACACCCTCAGTTGAATCTGCCATCCCCTGAGAAATTTCAGGTTGGGATATTGCTTCGATGTTCTCCTTTTCTTGTTCATGCCTTTCAGGGGAAGCAACCCTAGCTGACTCTACTACTTCGTCAGGGTTTGCTGTTTCATTCAACATTTCTTCAGCTGTTTCTTTGTTAACAGCAGATTGCTCCTGCAACTGATTGATATCAACGTTAAGGTCCAAAGAGATATGAGGCTGCACATATTCACTCATACTGGCCAGAATTTGGGTCAATTAGTCTTCCCTTAAGGGGCTTCGTGGTGAACTTACAATAGTATTTTCGGGAGGCTCTGTTCCTTCTCTTTCGCTGCTATGATTATCTTTGTCCTCCTCATAGGTATGATAGATTCCTTCTTCCTCATCTGAATATCGAATTTCTCCCTCCATTTCCTCTTCTTCATTATTTTCTTCTTATGCATTGGTTTGTTTCTCACCACTGGTGTGGTGACTCATTTCTTCTTCATCCGAGTAGCGAATTTCTCCCTCCATTTCCTCTTCTTCATCAGTACGAGGAATTCCTCCCTCCAATTGTGGAGGCTGTTCATCCTCTAAGCTGTGCAATTCTAGGGGCTGGCTACTGCTACCCGGAAATCCTTCTATCATTCCCCTACTTCGTTTTGAACGGAGGGACTGTCTGTGAATTGATGGCTCAGCTATTGAGCTAGCCATTCTCTTCCATTTTGGGGCAGGTAAGGCTAACCCTCTATCAATGGAGAATATCAAATCTTCCCAGCTGGTCTGTTGTTGGGCAAGGCTACGACTTACTATTAATCGGATTAGGAAATGGTGGCTGACCACCATGTCTGCATGCTGAGCTTTTCTTATACTATGGGTGATATCATGCAGTAAGGAATTTAAAAATGCAGACAAATTTACAGTGCATTTCTGTTTTAATACAGCCAGTAACTTAAGGTGGCGATGTCTTACCACGTCTTTCCTTTCGTCGCAAGTTATATAGGCCTACACTGTCTTGGCCAATTCCGTCCATGGTTCTCCCAATGATGCTGGCTGAACTCCTTTGCCTTTGACAACCAATGTTTGTCCGTCATCCTAAAAAATCTTCATGGCGTCTCGAATCTTGATCTTCTTCTGAGTCCATATAGTTCCTTGCGCTGGTATACCAGACACCTCCGCAATTCTTTCATCGTATACAACTATCTGTCTCCCTTTAACCATGGAGTATCCTTCCTACAAGTCTGTAAAAATTCGGCGGCCACTGCTTCATGGGGTTATTGCATCCTCGTGAAATATGTAATCCATCCCAATCTTTCCAAAATCTCTCGTGTAGCATTAGAAACGACTAACACCTACGGCTCACTGCGAATTGGTCGTCCTCCCATTGTCTCTGCACACTGTTAGTTCTTCCCAAACACACAGTGATTGCAATGGAACAGCACAACACAGTGAATTGGAAGAATATCGTTAAATTTTCGTTATTCCCTAAAATGCAGGGATTTGGTTCGCATACAGGTAAAAAAATATCAGGATTTGATCTGCATGCAGACATCCGCGCCTCCCTTGAAGGATGATAGGTCATCCTCGACCGTCGATTGAGAGAGGCAAGTGTGGCACAGTAGTAGTACAACAAGAAAAAGAAGGCATAATTATGATATATTCAATCAAATTATAGCAATTACTGAAATCAATGCGTGTGATAAATCGTAAATAGATATAAAATCGTTTTGTAATGATTCAAATATAAGGAGAAGGGAAAGCTTAAGATAAACATAAGTACAGATGCGTTTATTACCCACTTCAAACTAATATGATCGATTTATAATGATTTTCATGTATAATAGGTTCGAAATCAAAGGTTACAGATTCATACTTTCATTTGATATTAAATAGAGATATAGGAAAAAGGGTTTAATATGACTATTGATGTGTATAGATGTGACTCCAATACCATCAACAGAGCTCTGTTACCCACAGGTGTCCATAACCTTGACAGAGTTGCTTTCTCACCCTTGGAACCATTATCTTTTATTTATGCTGAGGAAGTGCTTGTTGAATGTCATAACGGAGGCCATTGTGCTGGCTTGGTGACCAGATAAATCACAATGCCATTCACCGTGAAGAAGTGAAAAGTGGGTAGGCCGGTTCGTAATGAAACCTCCTGTTCCAAGGACTTCTTAATATTTTTTCAATCGTCCATTAGACCATATCCCTGGTTTGGTGGCCATGATGGGAATGCCACTTCACTTGCTTCCTTATGATCATGGTAGGCTGGCTCTTGATGATACCCCCATCCTCCATTTGCCAAATCATAAAATTATTAGTGAAAAATATTTTTCTTTTTCCTATAACACTTTCATAGTTATTGATAAAGGATGGCTCAGCACTCCTTAAGAGTAGGGATGGTGGAAGAAGTCTGAACATGTCAATAGAAAAGAATGTGCCCTTATTCCTACTCCATAAGTAAAATAAAAGAAAGTTATACAATATGGGAAAGAACCAATCATGATAAGGATAACTGATCAGATTAATTCAGTGGTAGTAAAACAACAAAATCATGTTATTGATTATGTCCCTTTTTTCCTTTTTCTTATCATTACTAAACAACTTTCTTAAAAATGACGATTTCGTTTAATTTGCTGATTACAGTAAGCTTTAACTTGTATGATTGTATATTTTTAATATGTTTTCCTTTATAAGAGTCATCATAAATTGTCAAAATGCTAATCTAAAACAAAGAAACAATCCACTCAAAAGGTGTTGTTCCTTTAAAAAGAACAACAGAAACAATATGCAAAACTGTTGTTCCTTTTGAAAGGAACAACAAAAATGTGTGAAACTGTCGTTCCTTTCGAAAGGAACAGCAGAAGTGTTGTTCCTTTAGAAAGGAACAACAAAAACTCAGAACAACCGAAATAAACAAAGTTTTGAAAAGAAACAGAATTCCTTGAAATAAACAACAAAACTTGAAATAAAAAGAAATTTGAAAAAAATGAATTCCATAAAACAAACAATCCAAATGAATAAACAATTTGTATGTACAAAATTTAAAAAAAGAAACGATTTATAAATGGGTGCCGAGGAGGAGTTATCCCCTTCAGCCAGAATCTTCATGGTAGAGTCTTCCCATAATTATTGGTAAAAGGATTCTCGGGTAAGCGGTTTATGATACAATCGCACTCGATGACCGTTTACCTTAAAGGAATGTCCAGATCCATCAATGGTGGCTAATGTAATAGTGCCATTTTTATGCACTTTTTTTATTTCATAGGGTCCAAGCCATCGTGGCTGGAGCTTCCCTGGGAAATCCTGAAACCTAGAATCATATAGGAGTGCCCAGTCTCCTTCGTGGAAGATTTTTTCTTTGATAAGGGCGTCATGCCATTTTTCTCTCTGTTGTTGAATCAACGCTGTGTGTTGAAGAGCAGAGAGCCTAATTTCATCTAACTCATTAATTTGCTGCAATCTTTTGGCTTGGGCTTCATTTAAATCTAGACCCACCTTTTGAGCTGTTCTTAATGTCTGAATTTCAAATTCTATTGGAAAGATGGGTTCTTTTCCAAATACCAATTGATATGGTGAATACCCCGTAGTGGGTCTCCACGTTGTTCGATATGCCCACAATGCTTCTGGCAATCGTAGGCCCAATCACGTCTGTGTGAGGCAACGGTTTTTGTTAATATAGATTCAATCACTTTGTTCATGCTCTCTACTTGGCCATTGGCCTGTGGGTGGTATGGGGTTGTAATCTTGTGCTAAATGTGGTAGTTTTGTAGTGTTTCAGCTAATTTATTACCTACAAATTGTGGTCCTCCATCTGTGATTATGTCTCTTAGGAGGAAATATCGCACAAAGATTTAGAAAAGAAACTGTATTACAGAGTCCTCTGTAGCTTTTGAAAGAGCCTCTACTTCAACCCATTTAGTAACATACTCTGTTGCAACTAGGATGTATGTTTTTTGGTTTGATGGGGGGCTAATAGGACCAACAAAGTCAAGGGCCCAACGTTCAAACGGTTCAATTACTAGTTGAGGTTTCAAAGGCATTTCATCAGACTTCCCAGGGCGACCTGCCCTTTGGCAGCTATCACAGGCCTGCACAAATTTTTTGGCATCTTTAAATATGGTAGGCCAATAATAGCCTATTTGTAAAACCTTATGGGTAGTTCTACGATCTGCAAAATGATCGCCACACTGCTCACCATGGCATGCTTTCAAAATATCAAATACCTCATCCTCCCGAACGCATCTTCTTATTTGCATATCTGCCCTTGTATGAAATAGGTAGCCCCCAATCCAAGAAAATCGGGTACTACGCTGTATTATCTGCTTTCGTTCATTAAGGGATAGATGTTTAGGTAATTTACCTATTGCCAAATAATTCGCTATATCAGCATACCATGGGGTTCTAAAAGTAACAGCGAACAAATGTTCATCTGGGAAGTGGTCTTCAACTGCTTCTGTGTTTGTTGGCTTTGGCATGCTTGATAGAAAATCAGCTACAGGGTTCTCTTTTCCAGGTCGATCTTTGATTGTAATGTCGAATTATTGCAATAAGATCAACCATCTTGTCACTCTTCCATTTGTAACAGGTTTATTTGCTAAGAATTTAATGGCAGAGTGATCAGTATATAGTACTATAGGATACCCTATTATATAATGTCTAAACTTATTTACAACATGTACTACAACTAAAAATTCCTTCTCAGTCACAATATAATTTAATTCAGCAGGGGATAGATTTTTGCTAATATAATAGATTTCATATGGCTTCTTGTCTTCCTCCTACCCAAGTACTACTCCAATTGCTGTGTCCGAGGCATCAGATGAAATTTGGAATGACAAATTCCAATTTGGGCCCCTCAGCACTGGGGCTGTTGAAACAAGATTTTTCAGATCATTGAAGGCATTGTCACATTTATCTGTCCAAATAAAATCAACATTTCCAGTTAGTGCATATAAAGGCGCAACTATTTGAGAATAGTGTTCTATAAATCTTCTATAATAACCAGAAAATCCAAGAAAGCTACGTACCTCTATCTATGTGGTGGGTGTGGGTATTACTTGATCAGGAATGTCTTTCAAAGGATCTTCTTCTTCCTTATTATCAAATACTGCCTTGATCATGTGACATTGTAGATGGGATCTGATTTGTGGTTTATTAATAAAACTATTGATGATATCATCCTCTGTTTGATCTTTAAAATCAAGAGCATTTTCTATAGTTAGAGGTGATCTCATATTTTCCATAAGATATGATACAGGTTGTTTTCTGGTTTTGATTATTGATAGGCTTGGTTGGGCTGGGAGATATAAAGCTAAATTCTTGACATAGTTTCCCCTTGTTATTGTCATGTTGCCTTGTCGGCATCCAATATAAGCATCGGCAGTTGCCAACCAAGGTCTACCTAAGATTAATGGATGTCCATCTAGCCGGTTATTGGATTGATAACCAGGAAGTCAGCAGGGTATTCCCAAGAATCTACAGATACCATTACATCTTGTAGTGTACCCTCTGGTTTGACTACCAATTGGTCAGCCAATTCTAATAAGGTTGTTGTTGGTTCTAGCGATGTAATGCCAAGTTTTTGACAGGTGGTGGTTGTTAGGATATTGATTGCTGCTCCCAAATCAACTAAGGAATTTGGAAACAATTTCCCATGAATTTGCACTGTCACTATGGGATTTCCTGGGTCTTCATATTTTAAAGGTGTTTCCATTCCTGATAATAAGTCAGATAAAGTACCGACTATTTGGACAGTTGGGTTGGTGGTTTTTCTCCTCTTTGGCTTCTTTATGCATAATTCCTTAATGGTTTTTGCATATATAGGAATGTCTTGGATAGCTTGGAGGAGAGGGATTTTTATACGCAAATTTTTTAATTCTGAGAATGGTGGAGAGGAGGTTGTTACTTGTTGTTGATTTTGTTGTTGAACTTCCTTCTCTTTTTGTAATGTTTGTTCTAAAGGTAATGAATCTTCAATATGAACATTATTATTTCTCTCTGTTTCTATTATGCGCCCAAACCTTAATTGAAGGTCATTACACTCCCTTAGTTCAGTTTCTAATTCTGGGGGTTCCATTATTTGGACAGACTGAACTGGCCTATTGTTTGGGTTTGGGTTGGGCTGGGCTGGGAGTTGTGGTCTTAAGTTGGTCTGGGGATTTGTATAGGGAGCTGGTAGTGTAGGTTGAGAGAGAGGGATTGTTCCAGCTGGCTGATTTGTAGATCTTTGCCAGTTTGACTGCCAGGCCTGACTCTGCGAAGTAGAGGGGGACCATTGTGTTGGATAGTTATTATTTTGCCAAAATGGTGGGTAGAAAGGAAAGCTAGGCCAATTAGTTTGATTTGTTTGATTTGGCCAAGATGTTGTAGGGAATGGCTATTGTGACCAATTGGGGAAAGGTGGTTGATTTTGCCACATTCCACTATATTGCTAAGCATTGTATTGAGGAGGCTGAAAAGAAGAAAATGGATCAGTTGGCATACCTGATTGTCATGGCTGCCATTGTTGGCGTTGATTAAGCAGACATACTACTTCTGATTCTTCTTCCGCCTCCTTATAAACTACTTTTAGGCCAAAAAGCGAGGGACATCCTTCTGTAGGGTGATCTTTCGTGCAAATGGCACAGAATTTGATTACATCCAACGGGCACTCTTTATGTCTGTGTTTCTTCCTGCATCTAGGACAAAATATCGCCAAATTTTGTTCTGCTTCAGCTTGCTTTTGTTTGGCTTACATAATATCGAACTGCGTTGTTAGAGTCCCAAGTATATCTGTCTTAAAATCTTCCAGCAAGTTTCCAATCTTTTCACGAGTTACACCTTCATTAGAGGTATTGTTGTCTCTTGTAATCATATCACGTTCTGCTGATTTTAGCCTTGTGTTGCCCCTCGAACTCCTGATACACAAATCAATGATGTTAGGATAAATTTCCTGATATATATCACCTTTTCCCATAATATTCAATGTTTCAACCCATTGATCCTTCATTCCCCTAATTAATGTAGTTTTCAACACATTATCAGGCAAAGGTAAAGATGCATAAGGAGATATCTGAAGATTGTATTGAAATCGTTCCACATATTCTTCCAAGGTCTCATTTGGTTTCGCTGTCATTTGAGATATTTCATCTTTTAATTCTCGAGACCTGCAATAATCTTGATGCTTCTTTAAAAATGTAGCTTTCATCTGATCCCAATCAGTTATGACACCCCCACCTAATCCCATAAACCATCGTAAGGCTGCTCCTTTTAATGTAGAAGGAAATAGTTTTAATTTTTGGGGATTGGTGGTATAATCATATCCCCTGGATAAGACATCAAATTCAAACAAAATGCATCTGGATCTTCCGATGTTAGGCCATGAAATGTGGGAATATGTTGAAGGGGAATGGCCTTCATAGGTGTGTTGACTGCAGTATCTACTATAGGATATTGCAGCGTAGAGGTTTGATGGGGTGTCTGCTGATTCTGATTTTGGTTCTGGGCCATTTGGTCAAAGATATGCCAATATCCTTCTGGGATCTCAAGGGAATTTCTAGGCTGACTAGGAGGAGCAGGAATGGCTTTGACAACACTTCCCTTATCTGGAATAATAAGTATTCCTTGTTGACCTACTGTTTGAGGTGTTTCAGGACCTTGGTTTTGAATGAGTTTAGCAACACTTCCCTTATCTAGACTGCTCACTGGTTGGGTTATTTCAATAGGGGATTTTGGGTCTCTTGTTTCTCCTGTTTCCCCTTCTCCTTCACGGAGATTACTAGATTTCCCTTCTTGAGGGGAAATTATGCAGGGATTCTCAATTTCTTGGGAATATTTCTCAATTCCCACTGTTTGACTATGTATGTCAGCAAAGGCTTCAGATGGTGACTCTGTAGCCTGAAGGGAACTAGTAGGCTATCTAGAGATAGCTTTTCTAAATTCTACTGATGGATGAGATTCAGTTCTTTTAAGGATTTCTTCAATAAAAGTTGTCCGCCTAAGGGTCACTGGTCCCTTAGGTTTTTCAATTTTAGGAGGAATTTTTTTTTGCTTAGTTGGTTTATTCATTCAAGAAAATAAGCCTTCATTCCTACCTAAAGAAAGAAGCTTACCTAATTCTACTGTGAAGCGGACTGCGAGCAAGTGTGTTTCTTGCCCAGTGCGCAGGTTCTTACCTTCCGTATTTAATACCCAATTATTCGCAAGTAGAAGAAAATCAATTGTGCATCACTCCTTTGAAATAGCATACACTCTCCTTGGCAACGACGCCAAAATGTTGGGTCATAAAAAGGTATCTTTCAAACACCTAATTAGCCTACATTAACCATCAATCCAGGAGCGAATTTTTATTTCAAGAGTGTACTCTGTCTGAGGCTGCAATTAACTAAGAGTAATGCTATGAAGATGTAGTACATAATTCTAAATACAAGAGTAAACGGATGCTTGTAAATAAATATAATTACAGTAACATAAATGGAAATGCTCTGAAATCTTAACTACATCAATCTGCAAACCATCGATCAGGGATACAGTAGCAGTAACTCCTTCCCTTAGAAATCGATGCAATCTAAAATCACACTGAGGCAAGATAACCAATCTGGGAACTTGGAAGTAGTAACCAGTGTCCTCTACAGTTGGTGGTCTTGTTCTTAAAGCAATAAAATAAAACTCAAACTACTTGCTAATGAGAATAACTGAAAGGAAATTCAAAGGCTAGAAAGGAACAACAACTCGTAATTACTATGCACACACAACAACTGTAACCAATCTATCTGCTAGTCTAAAGCTATGAATCAGAAATGAACAATAAACATAAATGGAACAACAACATGAATTGAACAACAATTATAATCTTAACGCAATCAAGCAACTGATTTCAATACTCCAATCCTGTCGATAGCCAACACTACAAAACAATCAATTATAACGGATCATGAATCAATAGAACAACAACTAGAATTGATTATAGAACAACAAAGCTTTATAAAGATAGCAAGGTAAATAAACAGCGAATACAATTCTTGCAAATGATAAAACAACAGTGCATTTCGTTAATGCTTCATAATGAATCCGTATTCAATCCAACGGCAATAAATCAAACTCTGTAATCGTAATAAACTCAAACACGACTTCACACAACAGTAAGAAAAGATTAGAAATACAAACAGTAGGGTAAGTCCACCAGAGCCGGGCCCTTAGCATCAGTGAAACACTATTGGGCTACCTCAGAACTTGTGAAATGAAATGAAACACGTTTTTGATATCAAACGAGCATAAAGTATTATAGAAACCGCTCTCTAAAGCTGAGAGTCAATAAAACACGATATGGCAAAGGAAATGTTTTCAATACAAGAATTTCTGACCTCTTCAATCACTGAAGGCGTTGCCTTGTATAACAGACCCTGATGGACAAGAAGAGGAATAAGAGGAGACTTGAACAACGATCCCTCAGGATCGAAGGATCCTGAGGGATTCGCTTCCCTCCATTTAGTTATCATATGGTTTACTTTGACCGAAGTCGAGCTGTCCCCTGCCTTTCTTGGCAATGCGTTCGGATTTCCTTGTCTTTGGCAGGATTTGGTCTAACGCTGGTGGAGAAACAGTTGCATTCATCTCAGCCTCGCCTTTGGTACAGCTGTTCACTTCGTCTAATTCCTATTTTATCAAAAAAACAATCTTTAGTCATATTTTTACAATAAACATAAACCTTTCCAATTATACCATAATTATTATAATAAATTACCTTTCTAAGGTAAAAAGGATTATGTCTATAGTAAAAGAATGAGAAAATACACAGTGATTTCATACCTTTTTCACTGCCCAACACCAAGCATCGGTCTAAGCTACGCATAACTTCACAAAAATCTTTATTGTGGAATGTGATGCCTAAGGAAATGGAATTGGTGTTGTTTTAATGCAAGAAGGAAGACCCGTTGCTTTTGAACGTTGTCAAATAAAATGAAAGTATTTACAAAAAACTACTTATGAGAAGGAAATGTTGGCAATATGAGAAGGAAATGTTGGCAATACTGCATGGACTAAAGAAATGGTGACCAAGGTGGTGGTATAACACTTCCTTCCATATTGCAACAAAAATGACCCCATTTATGGCACTTTATAGATATGATCCACTGCCCATCACATCGTCTTTAAGAGAAAATTATAAGGTTCAAGCAATGGAAGATCACATCAAGCATCAATAACAAGTTCTCCAACTCTTAAAGGATAACCTAAATTTGGTGCAAAATCGAATGAAACAATAAGAAGATCAACATCACATTGAAAGAAGTTTTGATGTAGGCGACTGGGTATTTTTATGGCTACAACCATACAAACAAATGTCCCTCAATCAAGCTAAGAAGGATAATAAATTATCGCCAAAGTAATATGGTCCTTACAAGGTGTTGCAAAATATTGGTACTATGGCATAAACACTGAAGCTTCCTGCATCTTCCCGAGTGCACCCAGTTTTCCATGTTTCATGCTTAAAGAAGGTTATAGGTGAAAAACTCCCAGTTTAAACAATATTTCCAGAACGTGATGAGGAAGGAAAAATCATATTGGAACCTAAATCAATCACAGAAATAAGAAATCAACATCTATGAAATTGATCAATTTTAGAGTATATCATCAAGTGGAAGAACTTACTCGCTGAAGATTCCAAATGGGAGGATGAGAATTTTATACAGAAGCATCCATAACTACTCGAGCGTTGAGGACAAAAAAATTTTGAAGGAGAGGGGAATGTTAGGTCCCTATAATACTAGTGCAACGCTTTATTTTTATTGTTAGTGTAGCCCCTTATTTTTATTGTTAGTGTAAACCCCTTATTGTTATCATTGTGCCCATGTAGTCCCCATATAGTTATTATTGTGTCCCATAGTAGCCCACTATTGTTATTGTTGTTCCCTTCCATTATTATTGTTATGTAGGCTATGATTATATTGTGACCCCTTAGACTCCTATATATAGAAAGTAGGTTTTTTCATTTGTATCATCCATGAATTGTTCATTTATGTAATGTAAAGGAGGTTACCCCCTTGAAGAGGTCGATTTCTAAGTCATTGATCTATATTTTATTCTATTTTGTGAGTTGGTTGCATAACACTTTCATGGTACTTGTACATCGTTTATAACCATAATGTGTTCTTAATGCCCACCATAACATGCCGGGAGAATGAATGCACGTCAAACATATTAAAACCATAATATTTTTCATTAATGATAACCACTAATATGTGATTCTATACATATTCTATATTAAATTTGTAATATTTTACTTATGTAAATACATGAGCTATTACAAAATACTATGTTGAAAATATGTTATAATTTCTTTAATATTGAGTTGTTGAACATAATTCTTTATAATATAAACAATATTTGAGAATATTATCTTTTAAGGCTTAGAAAGTAAATTTATTATTATTATTATTTTCGATATTTATAGAATCAGAGTTTGCACACTAAAATAAAATGATCATTGCATTTCCAATTAAGGATATTTATACATGGATATGAAGGTTCTGTATCGTTTGGATTATTAGTGACAATGATTTTTTCAAGAAGCTCGGTGAACTATCTAGAAGCCATGAGACTTCCTACCTAAAACATTTAATGTGGTTGTCAAAGGTCAATCGGAATTAATGTTTTCCAACACTCCCCCTTAATTTCAACCACATGACAAACATACAAAATAGACTATAGCACAATACATAAGACATAGGCAGAGTCTTAATTGACATGCTTGGATTTTCTACAACACATAACACACTTCTACAAATCTCAGATTTAGCCTTCCCAAGATGCTTAGTGAATATGTCAGCCACTTTTTTATTTGTATTATAATATATTAAGTCAATTTCCTGTGTTTGGACTTTTTCTCTTATAAAATGATTTTGTGTATCTGTATGATTTGAGCTTGCATGATATACATTAATGTTCACCAATTTGATGGTGATTTGATTATCACATCTGATTATTGTAGATTCTTGTTGTGCTTCTCCAAAATCTTCAAGTATCCTTCTGAGCCATAGTGCTTCGCAGGTGGAACTACATAATGCTTTATACTCTGCTTCAGTTGATGACAAGGAAATTGTTGGATTTTTCATATTGCTCATCTAGATTTCTGGCCCAATCAGAATCAAAATGAACTGTCAATTCAACATTACAATCATTAGCATATTTAATACCAAAATTGATAGTTCCCTTTAGATATCGAAGGATCCTTTTTGTAGCTATCCAATGGCTTTCATGAGGCTTAGCCATGAATTGCTAAGTATTTTGACTACATAAGATGTTTGGTCTAGTGGAAGTGAGATAATTCCGACTTCGCACTAATTGTCGATACAATGTTCCATTCACCTCTTGTGTTCCATCATCATTTCTGAATTTGATATTTTGTTGCAATGGAGTATTCACTGCTTTAAATCCTTTCATATGAAATATATTCAGTACCTATTTTGTATATTTTCTTTGTGTGATTAAAATACTTCCATTCTCTCTCCATACTTCAAGACCTAGAAAATAGTGCATTTGTCCAAGATCTTTCATCTCAAATTCCTTCGATAACTGTCTTTATATATATTTAATTAATTTAGCAGCAATCCTTGTTATTATTAGATCACCGACATATATAAAGATTAATTCTATATTTCCATTTCTATCTGACTTGATATTCAAATTTGGATCTCTTTTTCTTTTGTTAAATCCCTGTTGAAAGAAGAATTTTGTTGATTTTCTCATACGAAGATCTGGGTGCTTTTTTTGACTTGCAGAAAAGATGTTCTTATCCCTTCTTTACAAATCCTTCTTGTTGAACAAGATAAATATTCTCTTCTAATTCCCCATTTATAAAGGTTGATGTCACATCTAATTGATGTAGCTCCCAATCATATTTAGTGGTCAATGCTATCATTTTTTTATTGTGTTCATTTTTGCGATTGGTAAAAAAGTGTCTTCATAATCTATACCTTCTTTTTGAAAATAACCTTTTGCAACCAATCTTTCCTTTTATTTGTCTATGCTACCATCTGCATTAAGTTTTATCTTGTACAACCATTTTGATCCTATAGGGACTTTAGTTTCAGGTAATTTTGTTAATTTCCAAGTTTCATTTTTCATTATAGAGTCCTATTCTTATTTCATGGATTCCATCCATTTTTTATGATTTTTAGCTTGTTCATAATTTAAAGGCTCAACAACAGTCATCACTTTAGACATTAAAGCATAATATTTATACTAGATGCGGGTTTGAATTTGTTGTGTTGACCTTCTTAGAGGTTCATTGCACCATGGTACCTTCTCCTCTTATTCTTCTCTGTGGGGTGCCTTCATCACTTCTCTGTGGACTTTGATTTCTTGAAATTTCTTTTTGAATGTCCATGCTTTCTTGATCTTTAGATTATTCCACAACTTCTTCTTCTTTAAATTTATTATAAGGAGGATTCCATACATTATGTTCATCTTCTTATATTTTTTTATTTGCATGCTCATGAAATATCTCTACTTGCAAAGACCTTGTGATTACTTGGATCATGCATTTTATATACTTTTTTATCAATACAATATTATCCAATAAAAATTCTTTTGATAGCTTTGGCATCTAATTTTCTCCTATCCTCTTTAGGAATATGAGCAAAGGCCTCCAAATATCCTTAAATGACTAACTTTAGGCTTAAAACCATAAAATGCTTCAAAAGGTGTTTTGTGCTCAAGATATTTTGTAGGACATCTATTTTTTAGTTATACATCTATATTAAATGCTTTAGCCCAAAAAATATTAGATAGTCCTTTACTTTTCAACATACTACAAGCACATTCAACTAATGTTCTATTATTTCTATCACCTACTCCGTTTTGCTGAGGTGTATGCGGTACTGTAAATTGTTGAAAAATTTCATGATGCTTGAAATATTTGATAAAATCTCCTTAACTGTACTCACCTCCTTTACCTGATCGAAGAATTTTAATGGTCCTTCCTATTTTATTTTTAATCATATTCTTTAATTCGTTGAAGTATTCAAACACATCATTTTTATTTCTTATAAAGTATACCGAGGTATATCTAGTGATATCATCAATAAACAAAAGAAAGTAATATGCTCCACCAAGTGACTTTGTATGCATGGGGCCACATACATCAGTATGTACTAGTTCAAGGATTTCATGTTTTCTTCTATCTTCATGCACGTGAAATTCTTCCCTATGTTGTTTTCCTAGTGCATAACCTTCATATTCAAAGTGTCCACCCTTAATATTTGGAAATCCTTCTACCATCATTTTATTTTGTAGTAAAATTAGGTCATTATGATTTAAGTGTCCATACCTTTGATACCAAAATTCTATATTTGACATGCTTTTCAATGCCAATGCTTAATGCCCATTCTTCGTTACATCCAACTTGTATAATCCTCCAACTCTCATTCCTTTTGCAACAACCATGTAGTTGTCCTGCATATCCTTTACCAAGCAATATGATTTCAAAAACTCAACTTATAAATGTTGATCTATAATAGTAGAGACTGAAATTAAGTTCTTCTTTAATCCTGGAACACACACCACATTTTCAATTTATTTTTCTTGCCCATTAGGCATGGTAACACTTACATCACCATAAACTTTAATTTCATGTGATTTATTATCTCCTAAATAGATATGTGCACCATTATTGACTTCATGATACGTATCAAACCAATCTCTTTTGCATGACATGTGGATCGATGCACCAAAATCTATGAACCAAACATTATCATCATCACTTTCTGCTGATAAAGCAACATCAGATACAAACAATTTAAGACTGCTAAAATCATGACTAATTTCCTCATCTATATCAATGTATTTTATTGCATGCATTCTTTGTTTAAACCGATCATACCTTATTTTCATGCAATTCTTAGTAAAATGACCAGGTTTTCCACAATGATAACACACATCATGTCTACTTGAATTTGATTTTGGTGATGGTGTATTTTGAAATGATTTTAACTGTGGACTTTTGCCTTTATTTTTCTCCCACTGTTTGCCTTTAAAGGACTGGTTCCTTTTAGCCATCAATGCTAAATCTGAATTTAGAGATTTCTGATTCAAACTTTTCCTCTGTTCTTCTTCTTGCATAAGTATACTTGCCAACTCATCAAATGTAGGATATTTTTATCTAGCTGTAAAATTGGTAATAAACATTTGATATTTATCAAGCATTCCATTTAATGTCACATTAACCAAATACACATACTAGATATCGTTTCGCCAATGTCACCCAGTTTATCTTTTAGATCCTTAATTCTGGAAATAAAATTATTGATAGTTTCATTTTCTTCCATCTTAATCGAAAGAAGCTTACTCTTTAAATACAATATTCATTTGTATTATTTTTCTCATACAAACCTTTGAGAGTGTCCCACGTATCCTTGGATGTTTTTTCACTCTCTAATGTGTGGAATAATATTGTCCTTAAAGAACATCCGCAAAAACACCTTCGTATTGTTTTCCTGTTGCTCCCAATCTTGAATTGCAACACTTGTGGCTTGAGGGGGCTATGGCTTGTCTTCATCTCCAAACATGATTGTCTATATATTGTAGCCTCCCACCAAAGTCTACATCTTAAACTTCCAATTTGCATAGATTTCTCCATCTAACTTGTTAGACTCAGATAGATAAGATTCCACTAATACATTTTCCATGGCACTTAAACTTATAAAATAACACAAATGTAAACCCTCAAGCACAAATCATAAAATTTGTCTCTCTCTCTCTCTGTTTTTTAAAACACTGATATATATATATATATATATATATATATATATATATATATATACAGACACACACACACATATACATATATATATATATATACACACACACACATATACATATATACATATATATATATATATATATATATATATATATATATATATATATATATACAAGTGTTTTAAAAAATGAACTCGGGTTCCAAAACGGCCGAGGGTTGGCTCCGACTCCGACTATGACTCGGTATCGACTTGGCCGGCTGTTTCAATGACTTGGTCTTTGTAAAAAATACATTAAATATTAATTTTTCTATAAAAAAACATAATTTTAAAGATTTTCATTCATGTTTCCAAACACAAAGCATGAATATATCCATTATATCAAAATTGCACCCAGTGCACTGTCCAATACATGATGATGATATAGAGATCAAAACAAAAAACATAACCAAGGAGGCTCTAAATGGCCTCTACAACAAAACATGAATAGTCACTACTGCTAGATATCTGACAAGACAATATCCTCTGCCTCAAACTTTGAACCAGAGGGGGAAACCGCTCACTCCTCCTCTGAATCAACATCCTCAACTAGAACTGTAGCACGCTGAGCCTGAGATAGACGAGTTATGCTTCTCCATCATGGTTGACTAGAGGAAGGTGCATGCGGCTACAACTGGAGGACTTGGAGTTAGGATTGGGCATGCTACTAGTTTATCTGCATTAGCTCCAAACGATTTCTCTTCTTTGTGTGAATCCTCTCAAAGACAGACCAATTGCGCTTACACCCAGAAGCACTACAAGTTTGACTCAAAATGTGGATTACAAATCTCTGCAATTCAGGACAATGGCTTGGTTGGCTCGGTGTACGGCTCAGTCGGCTCGGTCATAAACCGACCTGGACTGATTTTCCAGTTAGTGACCCGAGAGTCGCTTGAATTTGACTACGGCCGTTGACGGTTGACGATTTTAAACATGATATATATATATATATATATATATATATATATATATATATATATATATATATGTATGTATGTATGTATGTATGTATGTATGTATGTATGTATACACACACACACATACATATATTGCACATAGAAAAACTAAACCCCGATCATGGCTACACAATCAGTGACCACAAACTTCTTTTCACTTAGTTTGAACTTATGGCTTTGCATTAACAATAAAGACGCGACGCTGAGATTCAGAAAAAAACTATTTTCACCATAAATAACCCCAATTTGTTAAATATCCCACTTTTAGAATATCTAATCCTCAACTTAATTCCAAATAAACCAAATAAAAAACTTCATTTCAAACTGCCTTGAATTAAACAAGTTCCAAACATGCAAGAATCCCCACCAACCTATGATTGCAAATGGTTTGTATAAATCTACTTAATAAGGCCTTAGTGGACAAAATTGATGAGCTTCTAAAAGAGTTAAAAATAAAACTATAGGTTGTCATTTAAAAAAAAATATGTTTTAAAAAATAATTTTAATATTTTTAATTAATCAAAATGTGAGGAGTAAAAAAAATAAAACTTCAACCAACGTTGACCCAATCTTCACATATTTTGTCTTCATTTCTTTGATCGTGATGGTGGGCTCTAAAGTGGGCTGAACCTTTAATCCATAATAAAGGTAACCTCTCATATTAAAAGTGCGATGACTCAGATCTAAGTGCATGTCATCATTCAAGCGATGTGATGTGGGGTATATATGGAATCGACATAAACAATTTTTTATTTAAATTTTTATTATTGGTATACTATAATAATAATCTATTTTTAAGTTATGCTTTACCTGGATATTAAATTAATATATTTAATTTTTTTTAAAATAAATATTATTATATAATCTATAAAAGTGTTTTATCTTTTTATATTATAATTTATAAAACAATAAACAATTTTATCCATTAAATAGTTAATAAATTTATATAATAATCCATTAATATAATAGAAGTATTCTAACTAAATGGTCAAGTCGTTGCAGGCAACTTGTGTAATAATTAGTTTAAAAAAAAAGGGTATGAATATTTAGCAAATCAAGGATTCTACAATGTTTATTAGTATTTTTTTAATTTAAAGAATGATGAATTTGAGTTCTGGGTTAAGTTCGAAGACCGTGTTAAAGTGTATTTATTTTTACTTTAAAAATGGAAAAGCAGACTTGGCTCAGCTTCCGATGCGCTGAGATCATGAGCAGTAAGCTTATTCGCAACAGAATCTCTTTTGTGGATGGTTTTTTTAAATAAGTTTGTGGATGGTTTTTAAAGATTTATATTTGTCCGCAGGCGTGAGGCGTGGTTGCTGCCGCTGAAAATATCTTCCTTTCCGTGGTCAACGTCAAGTTGGCGTGGATATGAAGGGAGGCTTCCGTAATCACAGCGTCGTCCTTTTTGTTGCTGTGTATGTAAGTTATGTTGATTACCTACTTCTCGGGCGGCCTCGCATACTCAAAGCGATCTTGCCAAGTTTAAGAGTATCTTGCAAGGCTCACTTAAACCTTCAGTCTCCTCTAAGTAGAATATCTATAACAAAGCATCAACAACTTTCTAGTGTTTATCTCTATATAGAAACCAAAAGACCATCCAACTCATGTTGTGGAACTTGATATCAGAGGATTCAATTGGTGTTGGATTCCTGCTATTGGATCCCAACAATTTAGTTTGTGGGAAGTAAGGAAAATGCTTCTCGATGCGGCTGAGGCGGGCATTTTGTTGTTATATCTATTGTTTAATGAGATGAAATTCACTATCAATTTCTTGAATTTTTGCAGCTCGTCCCAAACTTCTCGAAAGAGTATTTGCCACAACTTTCGCTAGGATATTTTTTGTCATCCAAAACCAAAATAGAGACTATTGGAACTGGGTGTAGCGACCTCGAGTATGACCCAGATCTGGAATGAGATCCTCCCACTCCTCAAACTGCATATTGTTTGCTTCCAGCGGCTATTTCAATTCTTCTTCCCAACTTGAGATTATCTGACGAGCCCGAGGGTGAGTATTCGTTATGTAGGTTCACGTGGTGTCGATGAAGACATTGATCCATTGCTGGTGCGGTGGAGAGCAATATCAGTTTGAAGTATCAAAGAAATGGCAATATCAAGGGCAATTAAGGAATGGGTTCTAGCGGATCTCTCAGGTATAGTATCGACTGGTATTGGTTGATAACGGTGGAACTGGCCATTAAGCTCTACATGGTATGATTGTAGGGTAGAAATTTCATTTAGGGTCGCATGTGTTTTATTTGCACATATATTTTCATAGTCAAGGGTAAAGAGTGTAGCTTCACCTTAATAGACCTTTAGGGGATATGGGTCGTCTTATACATCCTCTATGTGAGTCTGTTCATCTCCTTGGGTGGGAGGTGGTGGTATGAGGGTATTGGTGCACTATGGCACCAGATTGGTGTGGGGAAGTTATCTTTATAGGGATATTGGCCATTACTTTGGGTATCATTCTTACTGCCATTCTTAGGACACACAGTGCGGAAATATATAAGCGTACAGATGCAAAACCGTGGAAGTAGGCTTCCGATACATGAGACTACCAAGCTTCTTGAATCTCAATACTCATTGATTCAGTCCAGCTGGACAATCTTGTGGCATAAGTGGATAGATTCCTTTATTATCTCCTGTCCTTGTAAAGATTTTGGTTTCTAGTTTTGCTTTCGGTGGTGGCATTGTGCAGGATGTTGTTGATGTTGTTGTTGCCATGTATAGAGCCGAACGTTGAAGGTTATCAGTGTTACTGGTTTTTTCGTCAATTCACTGTTTTCCACCCTGGGTTTCTGGTGCTTGATTATTTTTCCGATATTGGGGATTGCCTCTAATACTACCACTTCTGACATGATCTATCCGTTGATGACATGATTTGATGTATTGTTTACTGCACTTGGATGCGACTTGAGTGTTCGTGTTCTTATTCTCGAGGTATTTTTAAGTTATCACATTGTATCCAGGTTGGTTGGTGTTGGGGTAGCAACCTCTCTTTATGGTATGAGATTGTCCATCTAACAAATCATGTGCACACTCCATTTTCGGACATCGGTTTGTGCATGCGACGTTAAATATGGGTGGGTGACTACTATCATGAGTCCCTGAATGATGACGACGACAATTTCCTTGATATCTGATATTCCATTTTGGGTTGAAGGCTTCTATTTAAGGTGGGCCTGACAAATTCTCCCGATTTGGTTAGTGCAAGACATTCTGTGTGCTGGTCATTAAATCTCGGTGGGTGTGGCATTTAACGGTGACATAATTCTTTAACGATGTTGATCGGTCTTGGGTCTCGATAGGCATGGAAGGGGTTTTTGACATCTTGTCATCTGACACCTCGGGTCATGAAGCACTTATTACTGCCACGCTGGCAGCGGAAAGAGCCCGTTTGGACTCAGATGGACAGGGGGAAGGGGGTTGTTCCTCTAACTCGTATAGGTCTGTTGAGGGCCACATCTAATCAAGATATTAATGAGGCTAAGGGCGCACACAACAGGAGGTGGGGCTATGGACATGGCACAAACCAAAATTTCCACAAACCTGCTTAAGGAATTAAACAAGTCATTTTGGAATATGATGATCTATGGGGTTGAGCAGCTAGTTTAAAAAAGTGGGCATTGATCGAGAGGTGGTTATTTTCTGATATGGTGGAGGCAGACATGGCGGAATCGGTGAAATTAACATGGAGTCCTATTTTGGGATACAATCTGAAGGCCAGTATGATGATGAATTCCTGGTTTAGCATCCATTTTATGTATGAAGACGACTATGTTAAGATCCTTCGGAGGACATGGGTGAGGGGTAGGAGTTTCATGCAGTTATTACTATGGTATTTAGGGTTTAATCCAATCCTGGAGGCCCCCAAGAATTGATTAGTTTGGGTTAAGTTGCCGGGACTTCCACTATAATTCTTGAAGCTCAAGGCCTTGACCACCATTGGAGATTCTATAGGCCGAACTAAGCATGTTGACCCGAGTATTTTGTTCACATGCGAAAAACGCATTGCTTGGTTGCTGGTGGAGGTTAACTTTGTGGGTGGTTTACCGAGTGATGTGGACTTAATCTGGGGGCAAAGGGGACATAGAAAACGGGTGGACTTTTGGGGCGTCCCATTTTGGTGTCTGATATGCCATCAGACAGGGCATCTTATGGGTCAGTGCTCATCTCGACACTGGCAGAGGGGGCGGTTCAGGAATTCTCAGAGGGTTCCATCAATGGAAAGTCATCACTAGGATCACGTGACCTTTGTCACTCGGGTAAGTCCTCAATTACTTCTTCTGATTGTGATTTAAATGGAAAGGATGCTTTTGTACATGTCATAATTCTGCTGCCTTCATCTGAGTCAGACCATCGTGGGGAACCCAATAATATATCGGCCCTGGTCAAGCATGCCTCCCAACCCCATCTTCCGTCATCTATCCCAGACATTACGCCCCCTGATAAGCATGCATAAAATTTTCCATCTGATAATTATGATATCCCTCCACCAGACCCGGGCTCAGTTGGAATGCTGACCGTATCTCCCTCTATGCCACCTTTGGAATGGGCATGTCCCCCACCATCACATGACCTGGTGATTGGTGTACCATCTGAATCCCCGAGGAATATGGTAGGGAGTGACATAGAGTCTCTTATGGGGTACCTGAGCCTTGATTTAGCTGCTCCCACTGTTTTTGACAAGAAGCCTACATATCCACCCATTTCTATCTCTCTGGTCTCTTCCTCCAACATTACCGTTCAGAAAAAATCAAAGTCTGGGTCGCGTCATTTCTGTGGGAGGCTAAAAACTAAGTCTTGATTCCAAGCTGACTTCTATGACTTTCATGATGTTCCTATCTTTGTTGCTGATGACCCACGACCACTTAGAGAAAGTGGCCCTATCCATGGTTCCAAATGAACTCCATTATTTCACTTAATGTTTTGGGGCTCGGTGACCCCTCAAAACAACGCCGACTTAGGGATCTGTTCAATGAGATTCAACCATTTGTGGCTCTATTTCAAGAGCCCATGTGTCCTCGACTGAAGGCTATTGGTATAATGCTCTCTATCTGAGCGGGATGGCTCGCTGTAGGTATTGATGCTATTGGTAGGGCTGGGGGTATGTTGGCAATGTGGGATCCAAATCCGAAAAATTTTCGGGCATATAGTTTTTTCGAAGGGATTATTTTATCGGGTTATTTTAGAGGCTTTTCGAAGAAAGTACATGTCATTAATCTATATGCATCTTGCCATGGACACTCTTCTTTAAGGGACCGTTTTGAATTATCTCAGATTCTGTGTGTGTCAAATCCCATTGTCATTGGGGACTTCAATGCTACTTTCTCTGTTTATGAATCATGGGGGCTCAGGATGAGGCCAGATTCTTTGGCTGATCGTATAGGTCGAATATTTAGCGATCATCATCTGGTGGACATTTTCCTTGTACCCTTGGCGCCAACCTGGAAGAATCGTTGGAAGGGGGATGGGTATATCGGGAAGAGGCTCGACAGAGATATGGTTTATGAAGATTTATTGCAGGTATTGGGGAATTTCTACTCATAGGTGATAGATGACACGATATCTGATGATATGGTTATCTCCCTTAATTGGCGAAAGGAACCAACTGTTCATGGGATCCCATTCAAATTTAACATAATATGACTTAAAGACCTGCATTTCAATCAAATGGTTATGGACTTCTGGCAGGAGGAGGATCACATCCAGGAGTTGGATGGATGGCAGTGTTTATCATCAAATCTTCGTGGTCTTAAATTCGGCACAAAAAAGTGGGAAAGGGACAAAAAACATGAGTTGTGGAAGGAGCTAAGGGCTATTTCTGAGATGGTGGCAAAAATATATGCTAAGATGAGGAGCGCTCCCTCGGATCAACAAATATATGATAATCTGAAGGAATTGGAGGCAAGAAGGTTGGAAATCCTCAAAATCCAAGAAGTGACATGGAAAATTAGGAGCAAGATTCAATGGCTGAAGGAAGTCGATTTAAACAGTAAATACTTTCATAAAGTAGAAAATGGTCGCATGCACGTAAATTCTATCTGGCAACTGGAATCGGCATCGGGCACAATGGTCTACTCAACTAATGATATACAGGAGGAGGCTTTCAATTATTTCTCTGCATTTTTTAAGGTTGAGAGAGATATTGATTATAGAAGCCAATCTTGGGTATTGGACCATATGCTGGTAATGTTTGATGCGGCTGTGAATGAGGAACTGGCACATGCGATTACTAAAGAAGAGATTGAAGCGGTCCTAAGGTATTTTTCCCAAGATAAGAGTCCTGGGCCGGATGGTTTTCCTGCATAATTTTTTATACATTTTTTTGAGATAATGGAAGATGAATTATTACTGGTTGCAGAACAGATAAGGCTCAAGGGTTATGTCCCAGGTGACATGAACTCTACGTTTATTGCTCTTATTTCGAAAACATCTAATCCAAAGGTATTCTCAGATTACAGGCCGATTGTGCTGTGTAACACCATTTATAAGATTACATCAAAAATCATTGCAAACAGGCTCAAAGGTCATTTATCCAAGAATATCTCAGAGGAGCAACATGGTTTTCTACAGGGGAGGTCCATCCATGATGCTGTGGCAACAACACAGGAAGTGATACACTCGGTCCATTCATGCCAAATCGAGGCTTTGATAATGAAGGTGGATCTCTTCATGGCATATGACTGCGTTGACTGGTCTTTTATTAGACTGGTGCTTTTAAAGGTTGGGATATAACTACATAATATTAGGTGGGTCATGGCATGTATCACATCTATGAGTTATGCGGTTCTTATCAATGGATTGCCATTGTGATTTTTTAAAGCTGGAAGGGGTCTTCACCAAGGATGTTTGTTGTCACCTCTTTTATTCATTCTCATCATGGATGTGTTTAGAAAGCTTCTTTTGATGGAAAAACATGCTGGATTTTTCTCAAATTTATCCTTCTCCCCCTCTATTTGTATATCTCATTCCTTATTTTTAGATGATTTATTGGTGTTTGGCAGGCTTCTACGGAACCAATGGTTCTATTTTCATTATCTCCTCAATCGTTTTGGTGATGCCTCGGGGTTGCACTGTAACAAAGGAAAGTCCTTCTTGATATATGCAAGCGAAGACATTATCGAGATCAACTATATAGCGGAGTTTATGGTCAAGTCACTTTCAGATGGATTCTTATATTTGGGTTTCAAGTTGAAACCATGTGGATACAAGTCGGTGGATTGGACGTGGCTGGCCGACAAGTTCAAAGATAGAATACTCAAATGGAGTCACAGATGGTTATCATTAAGGGAAAGTTTTATTCTTATTCAAGCTGTGTTATTACATTTTGTGGTCTATTGGGGACATCTCTTTTATTTTCCTGAACAAACTGTAGGCCGCATTAATGTGGTGATTTCACACTTTCTGTGGTCTGGTGCCACAAACAACAGGAAATTCCATTTATGCAAGCTGAGCCTTATCTCAATTTCAAAGGAGGCTGGTGGCTGGGGTCTTCTATATGTCAGAGTTTTTTCAAATGCCCTACTCATTAAATCATTCTGGAGGGACATTAATTCTGGAAGCACATGGTCGAGCCTTGTTCTTTTAAAATACGTGGAGGGGGATCCTTTATTACAGCTATATAGGGGTTTGAAAATTATGTCTAAATATGAATTGGCCATTTGCAAAAGCTTTAAGAAGGTTATGCCTATGATAGCTGAGAGATTAGTTTAGAGATTCGGTAATGGGAAAAAAATATTTTTGGGTTGTGATAGAATCCTGGGGATTGGTAGGGACCCCCATTTGAATGAGGGATTCTACACAGGTTGGCCCATAGGGGAATTTCATATTTTTCTCAAGTTATCTTATGTTGGCGATAGGGCGCTCCGATTTGGAAATTGATGGCGTAGTTGGGGATTCCATAGAGGGATGCACATAATTGGAAACAATATACCAATTTCCTTCTAGAAGGGGGTTTGAGTCTTCACCAATATGGGGACAAAATTATTTGGGACAGACTTTTAAAGGATGGTGGGTTGGTTGTGAAGGATGTGTACTCAAACGCCATCTCCATTCGACATTCTAGGGGGGGGCTCCCTCTCCATTCAGGTGGTAATGGCGATGGAATATCCCCAAAAAGATTATACTGTTTGGGTGGTTGGCTTGGAAAGGTCGTATCTTGACATGTGACAGGATTTATAGGCGTGGCTTCCACAGTCCTGGAAGGTGCTCTTTATTCCTTGACTAAGAGGAATCAACTTCTCATTTATTCTTATCATGTGTCATCACCAGAAATATATGGTTGTTGTTTTCACATTTCATCATTAGACCTGATTGGATCCCATAAAACTTCACTAATACATTCGATATCTGGGGCGCCACAAATGGTATTTATAAAACTCTTCCTTTTTATTTGATATGGGAGGTTTGGCTTGCTCATAATCAGCTCATTTTTTATGAGAAGCCTATTAACATCCCTAACATATATGGAGCCATAATGGTATAGATTCATGGCCATGAACATTCTGATCCAATCACAAAGGATCTATCGCATCACATTCGACCTCATCCAATCTCCTTGCTGACGGTGTATTTTGACAGGGCTCTAGAGGGGGGAGTATGTGGCTGTGGATCATGGATCAATATGGAAAATATGGAACATTATCAGTTTTTTTGGAATGGTGGGACTGGTTCTAACAATAAGGCATAACTTCTTGCCTTATGGAGTGGTTTGTGGGTGGCTTACAATCTTGGTTTGTAATTGTTGGACATTGGGTTCAACGCTCCCCGTGTGTTTCGCGACATGTACTAACCGCCTGTCGTGGATCCTAACTCTGGCGATTATAGCGGAGAATAAAGCCTGCGGGTTTTGGTCTAACGACAATCGTGATTCCAACAAGTGTTATCAGAGTGACAGGTCTTGAGTTCGAAACTCACTCGACTCACGTTGGGGGGGAGATTGTTGGACATTGGGTTCAACGCTCCTCGTGTGTTTCGCGACATGGACTAACCGCTTCTCGTGGATCCTAACTCTGGCGATTGTAGTGGAGAATAAAGCCTGTGGGTTTTGTTCTAACAACAATCGTGATTCCAATAGTAATCAATTCATATATATGGTGATGATAGGGTTGTTATTGATGGCATAATTGGGAATTCCAATTTCCAGCCTCGAGGTCTTCAAGGATGGATTGATCAAGTAAAGGGTCTTCTCTCCAAGTTAAATGGTCCCCCTCTCATGCATATATATCATGAGAATAATGCATGGGCTGATCATATGTCAAAGATGGGTCTCTCTGCAAATCCTGGATGTCTACACATATCACATTTCCGAGGGAAGCATCTGATTGATAGTCATGAAGTTTCTATCTCATGAATTCTTTTTGATGATATTTGGATTGCTGTCTCTGATCTGTGGAATGGCGTATGTTTATATATTTTCCAAGAGGGTTATCAAGCCAGTATTTTTCTCAAATCTGTCTCTTGTTTTATGCAGCACAAGCGAGCCGGAGCCTACTGCTATGGTGCCTGTAATCTTTTTCATGCTATCTACACCTGCCCATCATCACGCGATCCAGTTATCAAGCAAGCCTGTAATATCTCATACCTTTTGTCGTTCTTCTAACTGAAATATGGGGATGATTTATGATTTTATGCAAAGGAGCTCTTAATAGGACTGTTGGTTGCCTCTCACCCCCATCAGTTCCTGCTTTTGGTATATGAGGGGTCTCACGTAGGGAATGGACATTTGATGTTAGTTATGGTTTTCATTGTCTGGTTTAAATATTTTTTGGGGCATTTTCATGCTATTGTCAATGTGGTACATGTGTAAAGAAATTTTTATATCTCTGTTATGTTGTATATGATTTTGGGATGACCTTTGATTGTCCCTATGTTTTCTATCTGCTATTTCCAGGTTTTAAGAATGATCTTAGTAGGATGAGGACTGATGGTATGGTGGTACACATAATCCTGGATTGATGTTCTATGACTGATGTACTATTTATCATCCATAATATAAGCAATGGTTTTTTTCTTTCTGAAAACATAAGCTTCGCGCGGTGTCCAAAATTAAATCCCCAATGTTTCTTCTTCTTCGACGGTTGGAAGGTGGAGCCTGGGTTTGTCCCCCACCTTGACCCCGACCTTGGCCAACTTGCGACCTAGGCTGCGGCCTCCCCTTACCTCTTCTTCTTGTTTCACAACCTGTAGTGCCATTTGATAGCAATACTGCTCTCCAGGTGGGGAATGGAAATTTCTTGCAAAACTAGAGGCCACCACCTCTGATGACCTCGTCTAGCTAGCAACCCAATGCATTGGAAGTTGTCCCCACGGATGGTGTTGCTTGACTAAATCAAGACTTGTCCATATAAATTCTAGGCGAACACATTCAATCAAGCAAAGTACGCTAGACCAATGAGACCAAGATTTACACACCCTTAGGATATGGGTCACTTCTGCATCATAGGCACTATTGTTCCAGAGATAGAAAACAAGAGAAGAGCCCATATTTCCTCACTTAGACCTACCCCATCTCCATCCATACAAAGAATTCAACTAAATGCCAAAATAAAAAACTGGAACCCTCGAACAATGGATAGACACCATAACAGAGACCAATAACCCAAATTGCATGCAACCCCATGAAGTCTGACAAGTGAATAAAACAACATACTTTCTAAAAATGGCCATACGTTTCCATACAAGCCAACGAAGGTGCCCATCTCAGTTCTCCATATAACAAACCAAAAAGGGATATTGGAAATGTCCCTACGAAGGTCAAGGATACACCAACAGAAAACAAGAAGCAAAATAAAGAGTGTGTAACATACCCGCTGCTATTGTTTCCCAAAGGTTGGGGATTGCTAACACCAACTGGGGTCCAAACCGGGGAAATCTCATCTGTTACCTTCTGGTTGGATCTTCTCTAGCTAGTGTTGTCTATGACACCATTTTTATGACAAATAAACTTAAAAAGGTCGACACCGAACTATTTTCCTACAAAATGTTTCAAATACTGAGACTTACTCACATTAAACCATCGTGCAGTCTCACTCTTGGGGTGGCATGCATGGAGATCTCCTGCCCGCCACCCACTGATCCTCCTCATAATTACTTTGACCACAGTGTTCATCCCATCACATCCACTCGTCTTACTCTAGAATTTATTTTTCAATATTATTAAAAAAAATATTTTTCAAATATATGATCTGACCATAACTTTGAAGATCCTATTAAGCATTTGTTCCAAATAGGTAAATGTCTCAATTTTTTTTTCTATAATTTATGGATGTCGAATATATGTGTAATGATTTTTTATTATTACCATCTAAAATTAAAATCCATGAAAATAAGTCATACTAATGCAAATAACATATTTACCATCAATTACTATTGCCATAATTTAAACAAGTATTTGCATAAAGAATGAATAAGAACAAGATGAACATACTTACTGGATGCTTTAACATGTAAGAGTGAAAGTGTAAATGTGTAAACTTAGGAGTCGTTACTATAATTAAATTTATTTTTTTAATTCATTCTCTAGTAAATTTAAAGAAATTAACTATTTTATTTTAATTATGTGATAGTTTTTTTAAACATCCAATATATTGAGTTAATAATAAACTTTTTATCTAGGATAAATAAAATAATTAAATAATATTTTTGAAAAACCATCATATTATGATAAATAAGAAATGAAAAAAATTAAAAATTTGATAAAGGTAATGAATTAAAGAGAAGAAAATGAATTATGAAATAAAAATAATAATAATTAATATAACTGTTTTTCTGGTTTGGTTATGTTCGTTGATATTTTTACACAACCACATTTCTTCCATGTGATACACAAGATCGCACAACCAGAAAACACTAAAATCCAAAGCAACAACTGAATTAACACGCTCCAATCTTATCTAGCCATTGATACTTTGAATAGGAATATGAAGCAAAGTTTATAAGAATTGTCAAGAAAATCTATCACTACTAATGAATAATTGTGAATGGGAAGTGAGATCCTTGTATTTACAGAAATCCAGAGGACTAAATTTGGTGGAGGATAGTAGAGGATCGACCATTGAGAAAAAATAATAATATAGAGAAATAGATTCACTCGCTCGACAGAGACTAGGGTGGTCATGTTAGGATGACGAGGTGAAACTAGAATGATAAAAAATAGGCAAGGAATGTATATTATTGTTACAGACATGGACCAATGCATATATATTATCAAAATTTTCATAAATGATATTTTTTTAATATTTTTTTATAATTTTGATTGGAACTTAGTAATTATGTGAGACCATACTTGCAGAGCTTGTGAAACAGTTTCTATATATATATATATATGGTGGATGTTATTGCGCTGAGAGGTGCAATCTACAGCCCAGTATGACCCCAATGTCGGGTATGTCACGTTGTCAAAAAATAATAAATTTTATTTTTTCTAATGTCAGCCAAAGCATTAACCTAATCTTGAATTTTATATAACTTGAATATTTATATTATATATAACTTTTTAACTTATTAATGGGATGAGATTAAATCTTAATCTCAGCCCAGGGGATAGAGTGAGTGATAGGGAAGATGGAGAGAGAGGGAGAGTGGACAAAAGGAGGAAACAAAGATATTAGCAGGGGAGAGGGAGAGAAGGGGAAGATAGAGATATAGATGGAAGGTGAAGAGAGGGAAGAAGAGAGAGATGAGGAGAGGAGGGTATTGACAAAGAGATTGATATATATCAAGTGCAAGAGTGTGTGTGTTTAGGGGGGTGAGATAGAGAGACAAAAAAGAAGAGATGGCGGGGGATATAGATATGGATGGATGGTGGAGAGAGGGAAGAATATTTCTCACACTAGATGGATTGATATAAGTGGAGATGGTGATTTATAATCCTATTTGATTATTTTCACTATATGCATCGATTTTAGTGTAGATATTTATTTCTAATGATATTTGATTACTTGCACTGGATGTATTTATTTCAGTGTAGGTGGCGATTTATAATACAATTTTATTGCTTGCACTGAATTTGTTGATTTCAATTTAGATGTCGATTTATAATTATATTTGATTACTTGCACTAGATGAATTGATTTCAATGTAGATGATTTCTAATCCTATTTGATTGTTTGCACTAAATGCATTGATTTCAGTGTAGATGGCGATTTCTAATCCTATTTTATTTCTTTGAGTAAATGCATTGATTTCAATGTAGATGTTGGTTTCTAGAGAGAGAGAAAGTGAGTGATAAGGAATATGGAGAGAGAGGGAGAGAGGGAAAAAGGAGGAAAGAGAGATATTAGCGGAGGAGAGGGAGAGAAGGAGAAGATAGAGATATAGATGGAAGGTGAAGAGAGGGAAGAAGAGAGAGATGGGGAGAGGGGGTGATTGACAAAGAGATTGATATATATGGAGTACGAGAGTGTGTGTGTTTAGGGGGGTGAGATAGAGAGACAAAATAGAATAGATGGAGGGGGATATAGATATGGATGGAGGATGGAGAGAGGGAGGAATATTTCTCGCACTAGATGAATTGATTTCAATGTAGATGATTTCTAATCCTATTTGATTGTTTGCACTAAATGCATTGATTTCAGTGTAGATGGCGATTTCTAATCCTATTTGGTTTCTTTGAGTAAATGCATTGATTTCAGTGTAGATATTGGTTTCTAGAGAGAGAGAGAGAGAGTGTGTGATAAGGAATATGGAGAGAGAGGGAAAGAGGACAAAAGGAGGAAAGAGAGATATTAGCAGGGGAGAGGGAGAGAAGGGGAAGATAGAGATATATATGGAAGGTGAAGAGAGGGAAGAAGAGGGAGATGGGGAGAGGGGGTGATTGACAAAGAGATTGATATATATGGAGTACGAAAGCGCGCGTGTTTAGGGGGCTGAGATAGAGAGACAAAAAATAATATATGGAGGGGGATATAGATATGGATGGAGGGTGGAGAGAGGGAGGAATATTTCTCGCACTAGATGGATTGATATAAGTGGAGATGGTGATTTCTAATCCTATTTGATTATTTGCACTAGCCACATTGATTTTAGTGTAGATATTTATTTCTAATGATATTTGATTACTTGCACTAGATGCATTGATTTCAGTGTAGGTGATTTCTAATACAATTTGATTGCTTGCACTAAATGTGTTGATTTCAATTTAGATCTCGATTTATAATTATATTTGATTACTTGCACTAGATGAATTGATTTCAATGTATATGATTTCTAATCCTATTTGATTGTTTGCACTAAATGCATTGATTTCAGTGTAGATGGCGATTTCTAATCCTATTTTATTTATTTGAGTAAATGCATTGATTTCAGTGTAGATGTTGGTTTCTAGAGAGAGAGAGTGAGTGATAAGGAAGATGGGAGAGAGAGAGGAAAAAAGGAGGAAAGATAGATATTAGCAGGGGAGAGGGAGAGAAGGGGAAGATAGAGATATAGATGGAAGGTGAAGAGAGGGAAGAAGAGAGAGATCGGGAGAGGGGGTGATTGAAAAAGAGAATGATTATATGGAGTGCGAGAGCGTGTGTGTTTAGGGGGGTGAGATAGAGAGACAAAAAATAAGAGATGGATTGATTTAAGTGGAGATGGTGATTTATAATCCTATTTAATTATTTGCACTAGATGCATCGATTTTAGTGTAAATATTTATTTCTAATGATATTTGATTACTTGCACTAGATGCATTGATTTCAGTGTAGGTGGTGATTTCTAATACTATTTGATTGCTTACACTGGATTTGTTGATTTCAATTTAGACGTCGATTTATAATTACATTTGATTTCTTGCACTAGATGCATTGATTTCAATGTAGATTATTTCTAATCCTATTTTATTGTTTGCAATAAATGCATTGATTTTAGTGTAGATGGCGATTTCTAATCCTATTTGATTGCTTTGAGTAAACACATTGCTTTCAGTGTAGATGTTGGTTTCTAATCTTATTTGATTTCTTGCATTAGGTGCATTGATTTCAATGTAGAAGTTATTTTCTAATCTTATTTGATTGCTTGCATTAAATGCATTGATTTAAATGTATATGTTGACTTATGATTTAATGTAATTGGATATATGACAGTACATTAATTTTAAAGTGATTGGATTAACAATATGCATTGATTTTAGTGTAAGTGCAAAAAGTTATTGACAATGTACATTGATTTTTGTGTTATAGTAATATAACCTATTAATATTAGAGAGCAAGAGAGACAAGGTATCATGTTTACTACAACAGCTCGAGCTAAAGATTTAAATGGTTTACGATTTAAATTTTGTTTTTCATATAATCGATATGAAAAGATAACAAAACTAACAAGGGTGGCAATAAGAATAGTAGAAGAAAATAGTTTGAGATTGATCACAATGAAGACTATTTGTAACATAAGTACATTCCTGTTATTCACATTTTCTATCTTTAACACTATTATTGTCACTTTGCATTAAAAAAAAACATTTCATCATTTTTCATCATTATAGTTATTAACAATATTTATCATCTCAACAAACTAAGGTAACTAAGAAAATTTAAAATTAAAATGACCAAGTTATTCTCAGAAATATTTAGCATATTTAAAATGATTATATTAATATTTGATATATTTACATATTATTGATAAAATTAATCATATCTTTGATAGATTTTCCTTGGCAGCACATGACATAAACCAACCTAGATCCATCTTAACTCTGGATCTATCAAGCGCCGAGAGGGATCAAATCTCTCGAGGTGCAAACCGTTCCTCAAGTTTTGCACTCAAAAAAGAGGTTTTCACCTCGAGAGATTTGATCCCTCTCGGTGCTTGATAGATCTGGAGTTAAGATGGATCTAGGTTGGTTTAGTTATATCTTAAGTTGGAATTGATATAAGTCACATGGGACGTGACAATATATTTGAGTAAAAAATAACTACAAATTATTAGAGATGGATCTAGGTTGGTTTAGTTATATCTTAAGTTGGAATTGATATAAGTCATATGGGATGTGACAATATATTTGAGTAAAAAATAACTACAAATTATTAGAAAAATACACAGTCTATAGTTAACCATTTTTAATTAGGTTAACTCATAATTTTTAATTAAGTTAACCTAAAACTTGATATCACTTTAATTAATATTTTCACTTTTATTCTTTTGTTAACTCATAATTTTTAATTAAGTTAACCCAAAACTTGATATAAATTTTGTTAATATTTTCACTTTTATTCCTTTTTATCTAATAGGAAAAATTCCATGGTAA
This sequence comes from Pinus albicaulis, assembly GCA_034641835.2. Taxonomy (NCBI): domain Eukaryota; kingdom Viridiplantae; phylum Streptophyta; class Pinopsida; order Pinales; family Pinaceae; genus Pinus; species Pinus albicaulis. The sequence continues at coordinate 856,573,585 of CM076572.1, forward strand.
AGGCACTACTTGCACTAAGAGGTGCATTCTATAGCTTGGTATGATTTGGTATGATTCCCAATATGATGTGTAACCTTGTCAGTTTGTGATCAAAATAATTAGGCTCATAAAAAAATTAATTAATTTTATAAATAAAAATTTAAAAACTTTAAATAATTGTATAAAAAACAATTACAAATCTATTAATCCAACACAGTTGGATCATTGTTATTCACATAAATAAAAATATAAAACCTCTATGAGGTATGATAAATAAATAAAAATATAAATAAACTAGAGGTAAGGTAAATAAACAAAACTTTTTTTATACTTATTCCAGAGGTATGGTAAATAAATAAAAATATAAATCAACTATAGATATGGTAAATAAATAAAACCTCTTTATATTTACGAAGACTAAAAAACGAGGTTTTATTTAGGTGAAGCTAATGGGCCAAATACCATGGGAAAAATTACTATTAATACCATGAGCTAAATACTATACCTCTGGTATAAATAAGTAAATATAAAAGAGGTATAAAAAGGTATGGTAAATACATAAAAATATATCAAATATGATTAGAAATCAACATCTGAGTATGTACCAAGCCTATCGGCCAATACCATGGTAAATAAATAAAAATATAAATAAAGCAGAGGTATGGTAAAAAATAAAACTACATAGGTTTTATTTAGGTGAAGCCTATGATCCAAATACCATGGGCCAAATTATTATTAATACCATGCAAAAAAACATATTAACCCTAATATTAATATCAAATTATTATTATTATTAAATCTAATATTCATATTAATATATTATAATATTAATATTATTAAATTTAAAAAATTTGGATATATAAAATATTAAATTTGTTATATTATAATATATTTATTAATATATCATGATATATAACAAAGACATAGAGTGATAGAGGTGGAGAGATGGTGAGTGAAAATGGAGAGATGAAGATCAATTGAAGGAGAGAGGAGAGGAGAAATGAAGAGAGAGAGAGAGGGAGAGGAGTGAGAGAGGTAGAGAAGGGTAAGAGAGGGAGAGCTAGGCACAGAGGTGGAGGGGGCGGGGAGAGAGGAGAGAGGGATGAAGATAATGAGAGGATTGGAGGGAAGAGAGAGAGAGAGGAAGAATGAGAGAGAGGACTTAAGGGAGAGGAGGAGAGATAGAGTGATAGAGAGATGGAGATGGAGTGGGGGAGAGGGAGGGAAGAAAAAATATATAGACAACGAGAAGTGGAGAGAGAGAGGGAGTGACAAGGGAGAGATAGAGAGAGCGTGTGTATGTTTAGGGGTGAAATAAAGAGACAAAGAAGGAGAGATGGAGATAAGAGGAGAGAGAAGGATAGAGGAGGATAGATGGAGGGATATAGTAATGGAGAGAGAGAGAGAGGATTTGAAATATAGGAGGAGAGTGATGTAGTGAGAGAGGGAGAGAGAGGAAGGACAAGATAGAGGACTTTAGAGATAGGAGGAGAGAGGGAGGGAGAGAGGAGGAGAGAGGGATGGATAGAGAGATGGAGTTGGAGGGGGGCAGAGGAAGGAAAGAAGAAATACATAGTGAGTGAGAAGTGAGGATATAGAGGGAGTGAAAAGTGAGAGATGGAGAGAGAGTGTGTATGTTTGGGGTGAGATAAAGAGACAAATAAGGAGAATGGAGAGAAGGGGGGACAAAAGGCGATAGGGAGGGATATAGTAAAAGAGTTGGAGGGTGAAGAGAGAGAGAGGATACGAGAGTGTGGAGAGAGGGAGGGAAAGAGATATGGAGTTGGAGGGCGAGAGAGAGGTAGGTAAGAAGAAAGACATGGAGAGAGAAATATGGAGATAGAGAGGGAGTCATAAGGAAGATGGAGAGGGAGGGAGATAGGACAACAAGAGGAAAGAGAGATAGAAGCGAGAGACAGGGAGAGAAGGGGAGGATAGAGATATAGATGGAAGGTGAAGAGAGGGAAGAAGAGAGAGATGGAGAGAGGGAGGTAGGGACATAGAGCTTGATAGATATGGGGTGGGATAAAGTGTGTGTTTGGGAGGGGGGGTTGAGATAAAGAGACAAACAAGAAATATTCTTCCCTCTCTCCCCCCTCCATATATATATATATATATATATATATGGAGGGGGAAGAGAGGGAAGAATATTTCTTTCACTATATGCATATATTAAGGTGTAGATGGTTATTTATAATCCTATTTGATTTCTTGCACTAGCTACATTGATTTCAATGTAGATGTTCATTTCTAATTGTAATTCATATTACTCACACTAGATGCATTGATTTCAATGTAGATGATTTCTAATCCTACTTTATTGATTGCACTAGCATTTATTTCAGTTTAGATGGTGATTTCTAATCCTATTTGATTGTTTGCACTAAATGCATTGATTTCAATGTAGATGTTAGTTTCTAATCCTATTTTCTTACTTCAACTAGGTGCATTGATTTGAGTGTAAATGTTGATTTCTAATCCTATTTGATTGCTTGCATTAGATGCATTGATTTCAATGTAGAATTTGTTTTCTAATCTTATTTGATTGCTTTCATTAGATGCACTGATTTTAGTGTAGATGTTGATTTTTGATTTGATGTAATTGGATGTATGATGGCACATTAATTTTAAAGTGATTGGATTAACAATATGCATTGATTTCAGTGTAAGCACAAAAAATTATTGACAATGTAAATTAATTTTTTTGTTATAGTAATTCAACCTATTAATATTGGAGAGCAAGAGACAGAGAGACAATGTATGATGTTTACTACAACAACTCGAGCTAAATATGAGCTAAAGATTCAAATGATTTACGATATGAAAATATTAAAAATCTAACAAGGGTGACAATAAGAATAGTAGAAGAAAATAGTTTGAGATTGATCACAATGAAGACTATTTGTATTTTACAATATTCTTATTATTCACATTTTCTATCATTCAAAACGGTTATTGTCACTTTTCATTCAAAATTTGTATTTCATCTTTTTTCATCATTAAAGTTATTAAGAATATTTATCATCTCAACAAACTGAAATTCCAAGTACATATTTAGCATATTTAAGACTATTATATTAATATTAGATATATTTACATATTATTGATAAAAAATTTCACATCTTCGATAGATTTTCTTTGGTCGCACGCGACTGAAACTAGTCTAGATCCATCTTAACTCCGGGTCTATTAAACGCCTAGAGGAATCAAATCTCTCGATGTGCAAACCTTTCCTCATGTTTTGCACTAAAAAAGAGGTTTGCACCTCGAGAGATTTGATCCCTCTAGGCGCTTGATAGATCCAGACTTAATATGGATCTAGGCTGGTCTTTACAAAAGAAGAATTGGTGATCAACCAAACTTCTATATACTTTCCTTTTAGTATGAACATTTCATAGTAATAAATATTTATTTGGTTGTTTCTAAGTATTTTTTCTCGTTTCAATTGCATCGCCTTGAATTTGTTTTTAAACATTGTAGTTACATAATGACACATGAAGTGTGAGGATAAATAATAGTTTTTGAATTGAATTACTTTAGCTACACATACATATTACATCTACACACAAAAACACAATGACTCGTAGAAATTTGAATCCATCTATACTTTGTGTGAAAAATTCATTATTGATATCCAATAATTCTATACTCACAAATAAGATTATGGAATGGGACTAACATTATATGCTCTATGGATATATAGTATAAAGTTCTATGGGATTGAGAACAAAAAAAAATTATATTTGTATTGAATATTTTCTTTTTATTTTTTATAGAATCGTGTCTAGTTACATGTGTTCTCATTTTTTTGGTTTGTAAAGCATATATTTTTGTTTATATACATTTTCCTTTAGATGTATTAATAATTCAGATTTATTTATAGGTTATTTTATTTTTATTTGAGTAAATAAGAGGATATACACTAGGAAACAACCCTAGAAGAGGAAGAAATGAGTCTGACCATATCGTGTAATGCATTGGCAAGAATTACCACTCTTCAAACTCTCAAGATAGAAGGACATATCAAGAAGAAAAAGATAATACTGTTGATTGGTTCGGGTAGTACCCATAATTTTATTCATTGTAAGGTAGCCAAGGAATTGAATTGTTTCCTATACCCAGCACCAAAATGTCAAGTGATGGTTTCAAATGGATGAATTATAAATTTCTCTGGAAAATGCCATAATATCAAGCTAACCATGGGGGAATATGTATTGAATAGTCTAATTCTTTCCATTCCAATGGGAGGTGCTTATGTCGTACTAGGAGTACAATGGTTATAATATTTGGGGACAGTAGCTTTTAATTTTCAAGAATTTTTCTTGATTTTTTTTTTTTGGTCAGAAGGAAAGGAAGTCGAATTACGGGGTATCGCAGGGAAGTTGGGAAAGATAATAAGCTCTAATGTCATGAAAAATCCTCTGAAGAAAGAACAACGAGGCGTAATTGTACATTTATTCTCACTAGAAGTTCCAACATCAAAATCATCTATTTCTGCAGATCTCCAAAAAGTCTTGGACAATCATTCCAAGGTGTTTGAGACTCCCAAAGGACTCCCATCTATTCATGATCACGATCATGCTATTTATTTGATTTCAGGAAGTGTTCCTCCAAAAATTATGCCTTATAGATATCCTTATGTCCAAAAGAGAAAAATTGAACGTATGATTGCAAAAATGTTAGAGTCTAGTATAATTCAACCTAGTCAAAGTTATTTCTCTTCTCCAGTAGTATTGGTGCACAAGAAGGATGGATCATGGCGCATGTGTTTGGATTATAGGGAGCTCAATAAGCTCACTATTAAAGATAAATTTCCCATTCTTGTGATGGATGAATTATTGGATGAATTACATGAAGCAATTTATTTTTCCAAGTTGGATCTTCGTTCATGATATCATCAAATTAGAATTAAGACTGAAGATATTCCGAAAACAACATTTCGAACTCATGAGGGTCATTATGAATTTTTGGTCATGCCTTTTGGCCTTACCAATGCACCTTCTACATTTCAAGGGTTGATGAATTCCATTTTCAAACCCTTCCTTAGAAAATTTGTGCTAGTATTTTTTGATGATATACTAATCTATAGCAGGTATTGGAAGCATCATGTTCAACATGTTAACAGGGTGCTCAAACTATTGGAGGAGAAACAATTATATGCAAAAACATCCAAATTTTTCTTTGGAGTACAAGAGGTGGAATATCCAGGTCATATTGTATCTCATGAGGGTGTTAAGGTAGACCCTAACAAAATTAAAGCCATTAAGGAATGGAAAGTCCCCACAACCATAAAGAAGTTGCGAGGATTTCTCGGGTTAACAGGGTATTATCGCAAGTTTTTTAAGAATTATGGGAGAATAACATCACCTCTAACAACATTATTGAAGAAAGTTGCATTTTCATGGACTCCTGAAGCAACTAAGGCCTTTGAACATCTTAAAGAGGCAATGTTACTAGCACTGGTCTTAGCTACGCCAGAATTCACAAAAAACTTTTATTCTGGAATGTGATGCCTTAGGAAATGGAATTGGTGTTGCTTTAATGCAAGAAGGAAGACCCATTTCTTTTGAAGGTCGTCCAATCAAAGGAAAGTATTTACATAAAGCTATTTATGAGAAGGAAATGTTAGCAATACTACATGCATTAAAGAAATGGCGACCTTACCTAATGGGAAGACACTTCAAGGTAAAAATTGAACATGATAGTCTTAAAATTTTTTTGGAACAATGAATATCTTCAGAAGAGCAACAAAAATGGGTCACAAAGATGTTGGGTTATGACTTTGAAATAATATACAAAAAAGGGAAGCTAAATGTTATTGCAGATGCACTCTCAAGAAAGAACGAAGAGGTGTAATCATTGATTTGTGCCATTTCTATTATCCAACCAAATTGGATAACCGAAGAAAGGGATGAATGGAAGAAGGACAAAGAAGTGTGGACACTCATTCAAAATTTGCAGCAAGATCCTAGTACATATAATACATTTAGTTGGAAAAATGATTCCTCATAGTACAAAGATTGCTTATATCTTTTTAAGAATTCCCAACTAAAACAAAATATTCTTTTGGAATTGCACACTTGTCCTTTAGGAGGACACTCAGGATTTTTAAAAACTTACCACAGGGTGAAGAAAGATTTTTTTTGGGATGGCCTTAAATATGATATTCAAAAGTTTGTGGCGGAATGTTTGGTTTGCCAGCAAAATAAAGTTGAAACAATTAAGACCCCGGGTCTTCTACAAACTTTATCCATTCCAAGTCAACGTTGGGAGGATATTTCAATGGATTTTATCACAGGTTTACCTAAGTCCGAAGGAAAGAGTGTCATCATGGTGGTAGTTGATAGACTTACCAAGTATGCACACTTTTGTGTATTATCTCATCCATTTAAAGCAAGTACAGTTGCTACTACGTTTATGGACACAATTCAAAAGCTACATGGAAACCCAAAGATTATTGTGAGCGACAGAGATCCCATTCTTACTGGAAATTTTTGGACAGAGTTATTTTCTTGTTTGAGTACTCAATTAGCTCATAGCTCATCTTATCATCCTCAATCCGATGGTCAAACTGAGATAGTGAATAAAGGTTTGGAAGGATATCTTCATTGTTTGAATCTGATAAACAAACACAATGGGTCAAGTGGTTACCTCTCGCTGAATGGTGGTAAAACACTTCCTTCCATAATGCAGCAAAAATGATCCCATTTATGGAATTTTATGGATATCACCCACGTCCATCACATCATATTTAAGAGAAAATTATAAGGTTCAAGCAGTGGAAGATCACATCGAGCATCAACAAGAAGTTCTCCAACTCTTAAAGGATAACCTAAATTTGGCACAAAATCGAATGAAAGAACAGGCAGATCAACATCGCTGCAAGAGAATTTTTGATGTAGGAGACTAGGTATTTTTACGGCTACAACCATACAAACAAATTTCGCTCAATCAAGCTAAGAAGGATAATAAATTATCGCCAAAGTACTATGGTCCTTACAAGGTGTTGCAAAAGATTGGTACTATGGCATACAAATTGGAGCTTCCTGCTTCTTCGTGAGTGCATCCAGTTTTCCATGTTTCATGCTTAAAGAAGGTTATAGGTGAAAATCTTCCACTTCAAACAATATTTCTAGAACTTGATGATGAAGGAAAAATCATATTGGAACCTGAAGTGGTCACGGAAACAAGAACTCGATAGCGACGACATCGATCAATTTTAGAGTATCACATCAAGTGGAAGAACTTACCAACTGAAGTTTCTACATGGGAGGATGATAATTTTATACAGAAGCACCCAGAGCTACTCAAGCGTTGAGGACAACACTTTTATGAAGGAGAGGGGCATGTTAGGTCCCTATATTAGTAGTTTAGTCCCTTATTGTTATTAGTGTAGCCCCCTTATTGTTATTGTTGTACCACTGTAACCCCAATATTGTTATTATTTTGCCCTTATATTATTATTGTTAGGTCGGCTAGGATTATATTGTGGCCCCATGGACTCCTATATATAGAAGGAGGTTTTGGTCATTTGTATCATCCAAGAATTGTTCATTTATGTAATGTATTGGAGGTTTCCCCCTCGAAGTGGTTGATTTCTAAGGTGTTGATTTCTCTTTTCTTCTATTTTTGGAGCTGGTTTCATAACATTTATATTTATATTTATTTAAATTTTTAATGATTGAATTTGATAATATATATAATCAATTAATGTTTGTCTTTCTAAATTTAGAGTAGTTAATTGTATTTTAATACATAGTTGTTTTACTAAAAACAATTTGTTAATGTTTTCATCAATCTTTTATGAATATTTTACTAACTCTATAACCCATGCAACAACTATATAAAAAAATGATATTGTTACTATTCTTTTTCATTCAATATTTATAGAATAGATAACCTTCCAAGATTCTTTAACTAATGCTATAGCCCAAACAACAACAATTTAAAATTGTTGGTGTTACTATTTTTTTTTTTCATTTATTATGTACAGAATATATAGCATTCATGCTCATGGTTATATATTTATCTAGACAATAGTTTTAATAATAACAATGATATTACCTAAGAATAAAATGTTACTATTATATGAAATTATTATATTTTTATCATAAGTATTTTTATGATTTGTTATTAACATAACATCATCCATATAAATTAACTATAACAAAAGATAACTTATTATATGCATACTTCCTTTATTCTATATGATTCAATTTTCTAACTAATTTATATATAAGTCTATAAGTCAAGTAGAGGAGGCATTCTTATTCCATTTCTATTCTACTCTTAATTTTGAATGGTCCTTCTAATTTTATCATTTATTGGAATCCTCAATTTTACAATGAAATTTTCATATAATTAGAAAGTAGCTCTCCACCCTACTTAAATTCCTATTTTTTCCATTAATTCTCCAAGTTATTAAACAATGTATGATAATTTTTAGAAAAAATAAAGAAGCATTAATAAATATTGTTTCATCATCTTTTTTTCAAAACATGGACAAGTTATGAGTTGGTCAATGGTTGAATTCTTAGGCCAAAATAAACCCAAGAAAAATCCCTCACAAATTTCACATTATGAGTCCTTGCGTCTAGCATCATGTTAAGTTTCATGCCAAATTGATCAACACTATGTAATTGTGCATTGTAATAAACAATTTGTAATTCAAATGTGGCATCTATTTAGCTATATATGTACATAATGTAAATATGATTTAAACAATTCCTACTAAATTTAATACTTCGTAACTAAATTACAAGAATTTTATTATTTTATTTATTATTTATTATTTATTATTATTATTATTTTCTGAAAATATAATTTTTCAAACTGTGTCATATAAATATTAATACAATTGTGTTTTGTAAAAGCATTTCACAGAATAATAATTGTCTGTTAACTTACATATATGAAAATATATATTAATCTTCTCCATATTATACTACATTTTTTTAAGGAAAATATAAATTGTCAAACTGTGTCATATAAATATGAATATGACTGTGTTTTGTAAAACAATTTCATAGAATAATAATTTTCTGTTAACATACATATATCAAAAATATATATTAATCTTCTCCATATTATACTAATATTACTTTAAATATTTCATAGTATGATTTATACACATCATGCTTGTGTTTTGTAAAATAGTTTCATAGAATAATAATTTTATGTTAACATACATATATGAAAAATGTATATTAATCTTCTCCAGATTATACTAATATCACTTTAAATATTTCATAATATGCTTTATACACATCATGCTGGCAGCGTCTATATGCAATTTTTTTAGCAACGTAATCCTTAATTTTGATGGTAGGGACTATGTTCCCATACAACACTTGTTTTTAATTATATGATGATCCATGAGCTTATGGATACTAGTTTTCTTTGTAATCTCGAGGTGTGGATATAAGAAATAAAAAAGATATCCCTTTAAAAATTTGATCCAACTTTTAAATGTGTTAAATATATAATTTGGATAGAATAATTATAGACTATGTATATGGAAAGCTTGTACATTTTGCTGAAATTTGAATGGGATTCTTGGAAATAAGTTATTTTGGTTATAAGATTGGTCTATTTCATGGGATGCTATACTAGTAACTTCAACTCCACAATAATAACTCGAAAACAAAGAGAAATCTAATATATAATGACTCAAAAACAAAGAGAAAGCTAATCTATTATTGGTTTGAAGTCTTTTATTTTAATATTTAGGTTATATTCACCGGCACTAGGTTATACTAGTAACTTGACCTCCATAATAATAATTAAAAAAAAAATCGAATCTATTATTGATTTGAAGTCTTTGATTAAAATATTTAGGTTATATTCACCCGTAAGAGGCTATCCTACTAACTTGATGTCCACATTAATAACTAAAAAAAAATCCAATTTATTATTACTTTGAAGACTTTGATTCTAATATTCAGGTTATACTCTCTTATGGGGCGAGGACCATGGAGTAAATGTGGGAAGGGAGGCTCTACCACAATCACCTCACTCAATCAAAGAATATCAAATTCATTCCTACAAATAGGCAAGTTTTATCATCCACCACATCAAAATTATGACTAGACCATTAATGGATCAAGATGATATTGTACAAAACAATTTGGAAGGGAGGTGGCTAATTTAGGTTTTGCACACAAAGCTAATGAACATACTCCATCTTTAGCAATTTGGGTCTATGCTTTGTGCCTTGCTATAGCTTGCGAAGTGCATAGTTTCCTTGTAAATTCTATTGTTTATGTTCATATTTAAGGGGGAAGGACCAAGCCCTCTTGACATTGTATCCATTAGCATGGGAACAATTATGTGTAATTTATGATTGCGGACAAAAGCATCTTCCCTAGACCTAGTGGACTGTTCTAGAAAAATAGAAAGAAAATAATATAGAGTTTCCCTAAGAGAAATTTAAGGATGGGAAAGAGGCCTACTTGGAAGTTGTCGCAAGATTTACTTTCATCCTTGCTTATAAGCTCCAATCATAGCTCCAAATGCTATAATTAGAACTTTCACATACAACCAAAATAAGCCAAGGATTGACAACATCTACGTAGCATAATTCAATTAATCCATTGTAACAAACCTAATAAAAAATCCATGTAATAAAGTTGATAAAGAAAAAATAAGACCATGGTCATGGGACACATATTCCAAGCTAAATATTGGGAAAAACATCCTAGTATGGGTGTTCATTTGATTTATTATGGCAAAGGGAAACTCGCAAAGAGTTTGGAAATACAAGAGACATTAATTGGTATTTTATTTATGAAAATAATGCAAGTTAGGAGAAAAGTAAGGTGAAAAGTCACAGGTTGCATGTAAGGAGTAAAATGAAGGAAATAATGGAAAATTTAAGAAATTAGAGGTCTCATTGATACAAAGGCTTTTGAGGATCAGTTCACAACTTTTGTCAGTGTTATCTATTTTCAGTTTAGTTTTGAGCTCACTCTATTATCTCTACTCTCTCATGAGTCATACTCTTGCACACTTAGAGTTTTCTTGGAGCACTCTGGCATTGCATCAAGGAAAGAAAAGGAAGGGAAGAAAAGAAAAGGGAAGCAAAAATAAAGCCAGGAACAGTTGGATCAAGTGGCTACATTGGGATTACTTGCAGGTATCGATTTGCATGTGATTCCCTCGCTAGTTTTTGCATGCATGGTACATGCATGTGTGTATTTGGTTCTCTTGTTGTTATTAGCATTGGTTTTTCCAGGTGTGACAATATTTTTCATCCTTTCCTTTTGATTTCCGAATAGCCATGGTGTGATGGGGTCTCTCTTACTTGGTTTATTTGGATTGTCGGATGGTTTTGAAACTGAGTGGGGTGGTATTAGGAAAAATAAAAAGGCCTAGGAATCCCTTGACCGATAATGGTGGGATACATGGTGAACCCTAGTTGTAGATACCCTTGATAGGCCTAGGAATCCCTTGACCTGTTATGATGGGATACAAAGCAAATCCTAGAGGTGTATGCTCTCATTTGGCCGAGGAATACCTTGACTGGTTATGGCGGGATACACGGTAAAGCATAAATAGTGGAGACAAAAAAAATGTAATGTTCCAAAATTGGAACAAAACAACAAGCTCGCTGAAACAACACACTCCTGGGAGATTGATGCACAAAAATGAGTTTACAGCCCTTGGATCCCTTATATCAGTAGATCTGGAGTCTATATCCAAAAGGGGAGAAAAAACAAATCAAACTAGGTGTGGTAAACAGATCTCCCACCACCTAGTCTAGTTGAAAAAAACCCTACAAGAGGGGCTGCAGCTATGCACGACAAATTGCTTCCGAAATAACGCAGTATTGGAAAAAATGAGCAGGAGGCCATCAAATATGATCAACTTATTAGTATACAACAACAAATTAGAATTACAATGATGCTCTTACATTATACAGTATCATACAGGAGACAATAGAGCAAGAAATCTTCAAAAAAGAAGGTTGCAACACATATATAAACTGAAAAATGGCTTAAAAACATTATTTTAAGGAGCTGCAACAGCTGAAAGTTACATCTCAGATCTAGAACAGATATGTGGAAAAAACATCAGATCCATTTCAGATCTGTAAACTAGAAAGACTTATTTACAAGATCCCCTTGGGGTTTTGACCAAATCATGCATTACGAAGAGTAGATCTGAGTTTTAAGTTGCAGATCTGCAAAATGATTCAGAAATTTCTGAAGATGATTTTAAATTAAAATAGATAAGATCTAAACAGAACATGGATCAAAAAGCTAATCCATGGATCACCAAAGTGAAAGGCAAAGCCCAACATCAGAGATTTCTCATAAAAAATGGGGCCAAAACACCCTGCAAACCCTCCACTGAAAATAACGTAGTCCCTCAAGGGAAACTAAGTTGTAGCTTGAATAACAGAGATGGCCTAATGCCAAGATACAAATATGAAGCTCAAATAGTGGATGCACTTTTCTAGGAGGTTAAAAGACACACTCACTGAGAAGAGGCTCCAATACAAGCTAGATCTAAACAGATCTAGAGTTCCACTTGTTGCAGCCTACAAAAGAAAACAAACCCTCACTGGATCTGCATTGCAGTTGGAAGTAAAGCTTGGCCTAAAGCCTGATAGTGGATCAAATCAGCAAGACTCCTCCAAGAATCCTCAATGGAAGAGGTGAAATCCCTGCATAAGAACTCCAAGTGCTAAGCAGCACAGTTCTCCACTGAACAACAAAGGATATTATTTGTCTAAACAGAAAAGATACTAAAAAATATAGACAATCAACAACCTTCTCTTACTGCCTTCCCATTCCTGTTATAAGATGAAAGCCTTTGCAAACCCTAAACCACCTTGACGAGTTAGCTCCTTTCACATGTGGGGCCTCCTTCTAGAACTGCGCTGTCCCTTCATGAGGTGCATTGTATCTAGACAACGCTGTAGATTCGGTCAAGGTTGACCCAGTCTCATAGCTCAAACCCCTTTCACACCTGCAAGTGATTTATTCACACAACCCAGATTTATCCATGTTCATATGGGCATTGATTTATTCATTCTTTTTTGGAGTTTTACATGTCCTCCTTTATTCATTTATTCATGCAACAGAAAATGAGACAAAATTGCATATTCCTCTTAGCTTAGGCTAAGTAGGAATATTACAGTCCTCCCCTCCAAAATGTTGCTTGTCCTCAAGAAACTGATAGGGTGAGAGCTGTAGTACTTCCCCTCCTTCATTGATGTCATCATCAATGATCAAGTCCTCATCATAAGCCAAGTGCTCATCAAGCCAATACATCATGAATTTTTCCTCCAAGGTCAACATAAGATGTGCATAGTTCATCCCACCAGGAGTGAAAAATTCAACAGAAATAAACATGGCTGGAGTGATGCTCCATCTAAAACATGTAGCATGAGGTACAGGGAGAAGTTCCAATCCATGTGGTACATACAAACTGCCCATCCTCCCTCCATACAATCCCATAAACAGTACAACTATATCATCCAAGTATGGAAGTAAGACTACATATATGCAAACAGAAATATGAGCTTGAAAAGGTGGGTCAAAATACCACATGTGATGCCAGCGTAGTGCATCTCTTGCCTACATTATATCAAGGTGTGGTAAGTGGCATTCCCACCACACATTTGCTGCATGAGTCACCTTAACATGGTTGAAGATGTTAGATAAGTTTGGTGCCTTTGGAAAGCACCCATCATGAGAAGGAATCTCCCTTTGCACAATAAGGGAGTGGCCAAGTTCAACATTTCTATTGTCCCACCAAAAGTCATGAAATCCACATGATCTCTCACTCCCTTGAGGAGTCATCACCTGCAAAAACATGGGAAAATAATGTGATAATTTAGAAAATAAAACTTGCTTGGCATGATCAAATCCTTTACCATCATAGTCCTTCATATAAATGGAGTTGTGCATGAGCATTTCCCTCCTCTCAAGCAAAGGAAGAACTGGTTGAAATGACTCTTGCAAAGATTCCATTGGCTGCCCCAATCCTCCATAGCTAATGCACTCTTGAAAGTGTTGATGCAATTCCTCTCTCATGCCTTCCCAATCAAAGCTCCTCATGATCAAGGTATAGATCTTCATTGAATGCATATGGCTGAGAAAGAATTCTTTATGTGCCCCTTGTAGTATCTTTTTCTTGAGCTCGGAAGCTCTAGCCAAGAACACCCTACCATGATGATATATGACTCCACCTTGGACTAAGTAGCCCTCTTCTTGCTGCATGTCATCTAGGATCATACCTATGTGGAGATCTTTGGAATACTCTACAAGTAGTTGAGATTTCCAATACAGATCCACACTGTTCAACAATGATAGCGCTGATGATACATCCATGGAAGTGCTTGTCATGTTGCTGATCTCCTCTTTGACATTTCTCATGCCAAATTTGTGTGTTGGAAGGCTGATCCTCCCATTCTTCTCCTCCCACAGCACATATTCAGAAAAGAGAGAGTGTGATAGTGGTGCAGGAAGAAGATCCCCCTCATTCTTGAGCTGTCCCAAGCCCTCCAGTGCTATAACTTGGTCTCTCATTGCTCCAATCCCTCATGGATCTAGATTTGGAGCAGCACTTTGTGAGGCATCCCCCACAAGATCTGAATTTGGTGGCATCCCAGGTGGCTTGCCACTAGATAGGAATGTCCCTTGCAACATTCTCATGAACATAAGATAAGGGACTGTGAGATCCTTGCTTCCACTACACAAATCCATCTCTGTTGTTTGTGTGGAAGTACTAGGTGAGGGATAAGTGTGCATGCCTTGAATCATTTGGGGTTTCCCACTCTTCAAGTCCACCCACTCCATCTGCAAAGCTTTCCAATCAGTGGTGACCTTCCCCAATGTAATCAACCATTGGACACCCAAAATGATATTGGTGTCTGGTATGTCAACTACAAAAAAGTGATCCACCAGAGTGTAGGATCCCATAGTGACTGAGAGTGAGGGGAAATATTGCATGCATTGCATGGTCCTATCTCCTGGGACCAAAACCGAGAATCCCTCAAAAGTATCAGTGGGGATTACTCTCCTTTGCACAAGATGATCATCAATAAAGTTGTGGGTTGCCCCACTATCAATCAGTACAAATACCCTCTAATTCATGATTGAACCTTGTACTCTTAGGGTCAAGTACTTAGGCACTCATCTCAAAGATGCAAGAGTCCCACCTATTGGAGCAAAGGCTCCATCCCCATCTCCAGATGGTGTTGGTTCTTCCTCAACATTATTAGCGCTGTGACCCTTCCTTGGTTCATCATCTTCATCTTCCTCCTCAAAATCAGAGAAGAATTCTATGTAGTGTGATTTCCCAACAACACATATATGTCCAGGTGCCCATGACTCTTGGCAAGTGAAACACAGTCTCTTTTTTCTCAACACCCTCCTTAGTTCAATATCAAGAGGCTTCTTGAATGAGATCTCCTTGGAAGGAGCAACTTTTTCTCCCTTCCCTTTAGAAAGGTGAGGGGCCTTGCTCTGTAAAGTTGCCTTTGCTTTTGGCAGGGCATCTTGAAGGTCTCTAGCCCTCTATATGGCATCATGCAAAGTGATGTGCTTGGTATATTTAATCAACCCATGCAAAGGTTCCTCCAGGCCATCGATGAACATGTACACCCTCCTTGCTGCAGACAAATCAGGAACAATGAACCATGACAGATAATCTCAGAAACTTAGAGATATAAGTTTCTGCATTCCCTGATTGCTTTAGCTTTGCAAGGCTTATGAAGGGTGCTTCTGGATCCTTCCTTTCAAGCCTCTCCACCAGTCTTCTAGTAAATTCATAATAGGTAGTCACATTAGTATGTCCCAATGTAGACAACCCATGGAACCACCAATTGTGTGCTTCACCTTCAAAGTGCAGCGCTGCAATATTGATGGCTTCAGTCTCGGGGACTTTTTTAAACTAAAAGTAGATTTACATCTTTTCCACCCATGCCTTGCTAGAACTGGTGGATGACCCATCAAACTTGGGCAAAAATAATCTACCCATAGAGTGATGTCTATCATGATTAGGGCAGTACCCACCATCTCTATACTAATGCCTTGGCCTCCTCTTGTCCTTGAGGTGAAAAAACTCTTGGAAACTCAAGTGGTCCTTGAATATCTGATTTTGAGAATCATATTCCACAAAGTAGTCTTCAAGGGATGCTTACTCTGGTGGTCCTTCATTCTTCACAGCTAAGAAGGTAGGCATGGTGGAGCGTTATGGAGCTTGTGGCTGGTTCATTGGATGACCAGTCCAATGATGAGATATGCCAGAGCTTTCCCCAAGATGAAATATTCCAGGAGATTCCCTCATCTTGTCCATCCTCATCTCTTTGATCTCTCCAGAAAGATATTGCATGGCCACCAAAAGAGTTCTTGCAAACTCTTCTCCTTCTTTATCACTTGCAGTTTCAGGGGCTTTACCCTTGTCTTGATCATCAGTAGTGTAATCAAACTTCTTGTGACTTCTGTTCTGATACCTCTTCTCCCTCTCAGTAAGAGGTTCATCTTCTTCTGAATGCAACATGGTTGTGGTTCTCCAATGAAAGCATAGGCTGTGCCAAGAAAGGAGCTCTGATACCACTATAATGTTCCAAAATTGGAACAACACAGCAAGCCTGCTGAAATAAAGCACTCCTGGGAGATTGATGCACATAAATGAGTTTATAGCCCTTGGATCCCTTAGATTAGTAGATCTAGAGTCTAGATCCAAAAGGGGAGCAAAAACAAATCAAACTAGGTGTGGTAAACAGAACTCCCACCACCTAGTCTAGCTGAAAAACACCCTACAAGAGGGGCTGTAGCTATGCACAACAAAATGATTTAGAAATAACGCAGTATTGGAAAAAATGAGCAGGAGGCCATAAAATATGACCAAATTATGAGTATACAGCGGAAAATCAGAATTACAATGATGCTCTTACATTATACAGTATCATACAGGAGATAATAGAGCAAGAAATCTTCAGAAAAGAAGGCTGCAACACATATATAAATTGAAAAATAGCTTAACAACATTAGTTTAAGGAGTTGTAGCAGCTGAAAGTTACATCTCAGATCTAGAACAGATCTGTGGACAAAACATCAGATCCATTTTAGATCTGTAAACTAGAAAGAGTTATTTACAAGATCCCCTTGGGGTTTTGACCAAATCATGCATTACAAAGAGTAGATCTGAGTTTTAAGTTGCAGATCTGCAAAATGATTCAGAAATTTTTGAAGATGAATTTACATTAAAATAGATCAGATCTAAACATAACGTGGATCATCAAGCTAATCCATGGATGACCAAAGTGAAAGGATAAGCCCAGCACCAAAGATCTCTCATAAAAAATGGGGTCAAAACACCCTGCAAACCCTCCACTGAAAATAAATTAGTCCCTCAAGGGAAACTATGTTGTAGCTTGAATAACAGAGATGGCCTGATGCCAAGATACAAATCTAAAGCTCAAAAAACGGATGCACTCTTCCAGGAGGTTAAAAGACACACTCACTGAGAAGATGCTCCAATACAAGCTAGATCTGAATAGATCTAGAGATCCACTTGTTGCAACCTACAAAAGCAAACAAACCCTCACTGGATCTGTGTTGCAGTTGGAAGTAGAGCTTGGCCCAAAGCCTGATAGTGGATCAAATCAGCAAGACTCCTCCAAGAATCCTTAATGGAAGAGGTGAAATCCCTGCATAGGAACTCCAAGTGCTAAGAAACACAATTCTCCACTGAACAACAGAGAATAGTATTTGTCTAAACAGACAAGATACTTATAAATATAGACAATCAAAAACCTTCTCTTGCTGCCTTCCCTTCCTTTTATAAGATGAAAGCCTTTGCAAACCCTAAACCACCTTGATCAGTTAGCTCCTTTCACATGTGGGGCCTCCTTCTAGAACTATGATGTCCCTTCATGAGGTGCATTGTATCTAGACAGCGTTGTAGATTTGGTCAAGGTTGACCCAGTCTCATAGCTCAAACCCCTTTCACACTTGCAAGTGATTTATTCACATAGCCTAGATTTATCCATGTTCATATGGGAATTGATTTATTCATTCTTTTTAGATTTTTACATGTCTTCCTTTATTCATTTATTCATGCAATAGAAAATGATACAAAGTTGCATATTCCTCTTAGCTTAGGCTAAGTAGGAATATTACAAAAATCCCTCACAGTTGTGAACTAATCCATGCTTTTTAGGTACTACTGGTCCCTTGACCAGTATACGGAGGGATTGCGGTAAATCCTGTATTGTATGTTTATTGTTTGGGCCTAGGAATCCCTTGGAAGGATACATAGTGAAGCCCGAGGAAGCCTTGATTGGTTTTGTTTTGATTCTCACGTTCATGCTTAGAATATGGCATGAGGAAGATTGGATGAAAGGAATATTTGGTTCAACCCAATCTATGGTTAGGTGGTACGTGGAAGTCCCTGACATGGTTGAATTTTTCATATGTTAATAAGAGATATTTTCCTCTTGTGTATTATGTGTAAATTTGATTGCTATTATGTGATATTAATGGTTGTTCTTTCATTACTATTCTATTAGTTATATGTTGGTTATAAGCATGGTTTTATGATAGATCGTAGTCATGGCTCTTATCATGTTTTATTTAATAAATGAATGAATAGTGAACGTATTACCTAATAGATGGTAATGCAACTATTATGAGAGGACATCAATCCCTCTTGGTGATTCTCAGATAAGTATGAAGTCCCTATGCTTAGATGTGTTTATATGACCTGTAGATTGCATGTTCATGATGTTTTTGATGGAATGTATGTCATGGTTATGTCTTGTCAAGTCAAGTACTTGTTCATGTTTTGCAATAGGGGCCTTTTCATCATGTTATTTACCATTTCTGGAAATTTCACGAAGTTGTGGGAAGAGGCCTGAGTCCTGGCTCTGAAAAAGTGGCTAAGAATTTAGGGTGGCTGGCACAAAACTGTCTAGAAAAAAATCTACAGTCACATGGATTCCCTTGTTGTGCATGCGACTAGAAGGTTTTGGTCACATGGAGGGAGTTTTCATGAGTGTGACTAGGGGTCTAGTTCAGTCAATAAATTGTTTCTCTCATGGGTTGGGGTTGGTTGGATCCTAAAGGTTCTGTAGCTCCCGAGGGAGGTCTTTAAAGTGTTGGTATCTCAGTCCCACTTATTTAAGGTGATCTAGGAGGCCGAATCATATCACAGTAACTCTTCATCAAATGTTTACCTCGGTGGATCGGTTAGCTTGGGAAAATGTGGGAGGAGGGTGTATCAGAGCATGATTCATCCCTTGGACTAGATGGGAGGAATATGCCTATCATGCATGCATGATTGTTGTACATGTTATTGTTATGTATACATGGTGATGGTCATGGTTGCAATTGTGTTGTCCATGGAAAATTTTAGGGGCTAATATTCGTAGGTGGGCTAATTTTCCATGTTTTTTCCAAAAAAATTATTCGCCAATTCCCATTTTTTTAAAAATTGATTTGCCCAAATTTTATAGTATAAAAAAATTTACCCTAAAAATCGCCAAAAAATTATATACACTAATATAAGATGATTAAAAAACTAAGTATTTTTACAAAAATAAAATCGAAATTTTTACAATTCACATATTGGGGACTAATAAGATTAACCAAGATTTTAAACTTTAAGATACACTTCCATCCTTAAAATTTTCCCTGGTGTTGTCCTGTAGAAGCTGATGATGTTGTTGTTGAGATGTGTTCATCGTGAATGCATATCAGTTGTATGTGTATTTTTTGTGTATGTAGGCTGTGTATGTAGATATATGCATGTCATGTTATGGTTATGAATATCACACATAAGGCCATGGTATGCGGTTGGTGTTGTCATTCGTGATGTTGATATACTTTTATTATTACAAAAAAACATATATCTTGCTAATCCGATTGATATTGCAGATGAGATATCCTCCCCTGAACTATACTGGGGTATGTTGATTATGCTTATATTTTGGTTTAGCTCACATGGTATACTTGCAGGAATAACATCAAAGATGACTAGAAAGATGGTAGACTATAGTTCATGAGATTATCCCTATATATTTGTTGGCTCGAGGGGTCCTGACTAGGTTTGGAGCTCAAGGTTTGCCAAAAAACCCCTATACTACTGGCCCTTTCGGAAATGACCCACTTTCGCAAGTCAAAGTCTCACCTGAAGTAGTATGGGTGGGTTCTGGAACCAGGTTTCTGCATCTTGAGAAAGGATAGGTAAGGCAAGCAAGGCTGCGTTAGACCCTGTAATTCCCATATTACCTTGTTCTGCGTAGGGTTACTAAGGTCTCGATTCACATCCACGTGTGCTAGATATATAATTATATGCTTTACGACAGTAGCACAGTATTGCACAACAAAACAGAATAGAGCTAGATACAAAAAACACACTTACACAGATCTTCGCAGCTCGAATACAAAAAATACACAATGCAGTAATTACCAACAATTCACACAAAGAGTACTCACAGATTTAGTTCTATATCAACCTTTCTTATTCCTTCATTCATCAATTCCTCCTTACAATTCCCTTCCCAGCCTGTGCACACAGCAGCAGGGTCCACACACAGCTGGACTTGGATCTCCGCACACACAGCCAGCAGGAGTCCTTTCCCCAAAACCCAACAGATAGCTTAAACCACAATTCGCATCAATAGATCTTCCAATCCTACCTTACAATACAAAAATGTTCCTCTATTTATAATAATCTAGCCTAGACGTTCCTATGGTCCGAAAACCGTGGTTTTCAGACCCCTAGTTTACCCTTTTACCCATTACAACGCTTTCGGGGCTTTGACTTGCCCCAAAACCCCTGCACTAGATTAAATCTAATCAAAAGTATTCAAAATGGACCAGTTTCGTAGCTTGTGGGAGACCCTGTTCCAACAATCCCCCAACACAATCTTGTGACTCGTCCCGAGTCACTATGGTGGTG
The DNA here is from genome assembly GCA_034641835.2 of Pinus albicaulis. Lineage (NCBI taxonomy): Eukaryota > Viridiplantae > Streptophyta > Pinopsida > Pinales > Pinaceae > Pinus > Pinus albicaulis. The sequence continues at coordinate 856,594,483 of CM076572.1, forward strand.
TGGCCTCGATTTGCGTACGAAAGGTATCAAGAGCACTGCTGAGCCGAGGGAGTACGTCCTGACTTTGAGCGCAAAATTTTGTGCAAGATCTACCAGCTTCTGAGAGGGCGGTCCGTCATTGGCCGAGGTAACGCTTTTAAGAAGTTGATTAAGTCGCTTGGTCGCGCCATCAATGTCTTGTGATAATCGGAGGGCTATGGTAGTCCAAGGCTTTAAAAGTTTAGCCATAATGTGCTGTTTATGCCAGAGTTTCTCAATCTTGCCCTAGAGATCATTGCTGGTTTTTAATCGGGCTAAGCGCTAGGCAGGCACCAAAGTGGGCAGCGTAGTGGTGATCTGTTTGACGACTTCTTCCTTTTGTCGTAAGTCCTAAATGATTTTTTGGAGGACCAGATCGCGTTGGACCCTAGTCCAGAGTTGGAGGGCTGACTCCAGCAGCTTGGTGCCTTGAGAAAGTTTCCCTGAAATAACAGCGGTTGCGTCGGTGACTAGGGCGGTACGCTGGGCGCGGACTTCCAGGGGTGTTTCGGGCTATAGCTTGGCCTGTAAGTCAGAGATCTGTTATTCCAGTTGTGTCTTGATGGTGTGTATTTCCATCCGAGATGCTTTTAGAGCAGCAACTAGTTTTTCTACGTTATCCCGAGGCATATCCGCAACCGGGATCTCATCGGTAACCTCCGTGCAGAGCTGGTGGATCACAATTTCAGGCTCTGCCTATTGTGACCCGGACAGGAGTAGAGCAGCAGCCTACTGCGCAATAGTGTGCTTAGCTGTACTAAGCTGTTCGTGTGCTTGCTGATCACAAGAGCGAAAATCCTCGAAGACATCATGATGAAGGCCGTGTAAGGCTGCACGGGGTAGCTTAGCCAGGTCCAGTTGAATCCCTATGGTGGCCGGGGGCTGCGTTCCTACCAAGGCATTGCTTGGGATATCCCAGAGACGACTGGCCTCCCCGAGGGGCACTGAACTACTGTCAACTGACAGGGGGTGTGCCTGGTTGGTTGGGAGGGTATCAATTTTGATCTGGAGAGCGCGGAGTTCGACCTGGAGAGAGTCGACCCCGACCTGCCACTGGGTCTCAACAAATGCCCACTTATCTTCCATAGCCATGGTAACTGTGTCCGCGATCTGTTCTAGGTCACCGTCCGTTAGTGTGATTGTCGCATCGTATTGTGCGTGGTGGGCGTGCTGTTTCTTTCTGGGTCCTGATGCTGAAACTGGTCCATTTTGAATATTGGGTCTCCCACAAGTTGCGAAACTGGTCCATTTTGAATAATTTTGATTAGATTTAATCTAGCACAGGGATTTTGGGGTGGGTCAAAGCCCCGAAAGCGTTGTAATGGGTAAAAGGGTAAACCAGGGGTCCGAAAACCACGGTTTGTGGACCATAGGAATGCCTAGGCTAGATTATTATAAATAGAGGAACATTTTTGTATTGTAAGGTAGGATTGGAAGAGCTATTGATGTGAATTGTGGTTTAAGCTATCTGTTGGGTTTTTGGGAAAGGACTCCTGCTGGCTTTGTGTGCGGAGATCCAAGTCCAGCTGTGTGCGGACCCTGTTGCTGTGTGCGCAGGCTGGGAAGGGAATTGTAAGGAGGAATCGATGAATGAATGAATAAGAAAGGTTGATAGAGAACTAAATTTGTGAGTACTCTTTGTGTGAATTGTTGGTAATTACTGCATTTTGTATTTTTTGTATTCGAGCTGCGAAGATCTGTGTAAGTGTGTTTTTAATATCAAGCTCTATTCTGTTCTTTTGTGCAATATTGTGCTACTGTCGTAAAGCATATAATTATAGATCTAGCGCACGTGGATGAAAATCGAGAGCTAAGTAACCCTACGTAGAATGAGGTAATCTGGGAATTACAAGGTCTAATGTAGCCCTGCTTGCCTTACCTATCCTTTCTCAGGGTGTGGAAACCTGGTTCTAGCACCCACCCATACTACTTCGGGCGAGACTTTGACCTGCGAAAGCAGGTCACTGCTGAAAGGGCCAGTAGTATAGGGGTTTGTTGGAAAACTTTGAGCTCCGAACCTGGGTCAAGACCCCTCGAGCTAACAAATGGTTTTGTTTCCGGGACCCGAGAATTATGAGAAAGGGTTTGGGTACTAACAAAAAAATGTGGGAAACCTATCAAAAAGGAGACATGGCGGTGCACTTGAAATTACCTACCTTTAAAGGCACGACTAATGAAGACATGGATCGATTCTGATTTGTGGCAGACTCGGTATGGGTTGTGCAGGGCGTGGTGGGTGATACTGTGAAAAAAGTGCAGCTATCCCTAGCCTTTGAAGAAATAGCTTTGGACTGGTATATGGGGTACATATCCCAAAATGGGGCCACATTTATTCAAAATTGACCAGTTTTGCAGCTTGTGGGAGACCTTGTTCCAACAATATCTGATGAGAAACATGGTGATAGGTACTCTCCTGATATAACAAATACTTTGAGGATTTTGAAGGCAAAAATAAGAATTTCCAAGGCAGAAAATGACAGGATCATTCAGGCACAAGTGAAAAAATTAGAGGTTAATGTATTCATATTTCAGTGTGTGTCATATTTGCAGAGACATGCACCACTAAGAATCAGTCATGGATAGGAGGACAAGACTAAGAGAGCATATGGCAGTAGGTCTCATGGTGGGAAAAGGCCAGATAGAGACAACATGATTAGAGATGGTAGGTTCATGGACACATCGGATAGGAGAGGTGATGGAAACAAGTTCTATTCTAGTTCTGGTTCTGATAGATATCATGATCATCATCATTATCATCCTTTTTTTTTTTTTGTAAGTCAGCAGTTGTATTAAAAGCATCTAATGTACATAGAATTACAGAGGGTTATGCTGGTAACAGAACAACGGAAAACCGTGATCCCCAGACATAACATGAGGAACCAACTTAGACAAAATTGACAAAACAAAGCCGATCCATACAGGGCGAGAAGAGCCACTCATAGCAGAAGGCAACCAGCCCGCAGCGACAAACGGTAACATGCAAACGGACCATGGGATCGCGACATTGGAAAAACAGGCTACACAAAGCAGAAAAAGAGGAGAAATAACAACCAAGAAGAAAAGACTCAAGGCCTAACCAGAAGGGGTTGAGTGTGCAATGCAAAATTTTTTCCCTTTCTTTTTGACCACTTTGACCCAGCCATCGGGGCCTGGGGAGATGGAGACCACTTGCAGATCACTAAGGCTACCAGGAGGAGCGTCTTTTTCCGAATCGGAGGAGTTGGAAACATGTGGGTGTTTCTGAACAGCGGAGGAGATAGGGGGCCTCTCAGGGACAACTGAGGGAGATGGTTGCTGTTGAGTAGCAATATCTTCGTCTGAATCAGTCCCTTCCTCTTCTGAGCTGATGGAATCAAGATCCTCCAAGGGGGGGGGTCAAAAGGTTTCCAGCTTTTATTTTTTGGTTTGCGATTTCCAGATTTCTGACTGGCTAGAAACTGAGCACATGAGTTCTGAAGATGCCCGGTCTGATGACAGTGCTCGCAGCGAAAAGCTGTCATCACTATCATCCTTATAGGAGGAGTGAGAGGGAATATTTTCCATGTGAGTTCAAAAAAGCCAAGCCACCTACATTTGATGGAGACTTGAATAAATCATAAGATGCATAGGAATTATTACTGTGGATGAAGAAGTTATTTGAGATGCATGATTACACAGAGAATATGAAGGCCAAAATAACTATCTTCAACCCCGAAGGGAAATCATACATCTGTTGGGAAGACATGAAGTGTGTTAGAGACATCAGGATAGAGGAGTTGAGCTGGCATGAATTCAAGAGACTTTTCAGGAAGAAATATTTGTGAGAATGGTACTATGACAGTAAGGCCAAGGAGTTGTATGAGATAAATATGGGATCGATGACAGGTGAGGAGTACACGACTAAGTTATTTGATCTATTGAGGTATGTACTGTATCTTAAGGATGATAAAGCCAAATTTCTAAGATTTTTTAGTGGATTACCATTATAATCTATAGATCAGATTGAGTATGATGAGCCTTAGTCACTTGAAGAATTCATTGGAATGTTGATGCATTGTTATGATCAATCAAATCACAAGACAAAGTCTCAACAAGGTCGGAGAGGGAAATAAAAAGCTAAAGGTAAATGGAAGCTGAAAATAACAAGGCCCCATGATGTAGATGAGAAAGAGAATGTTGTTCCTTACAATAAGTTCAATTAGACAGGGACATGGGTCACAACCCGGAGGGAAAAAAAATAAAGGTGATGGTATAGGAAAGCTGCAGTGTTGAATATATGGGAAGGAGCATCTCAAGGGAGATTGTCTGCAATATCAGGTTGGTAGGCCTTAGATATACAGTGTAGAGGAGGCACAAACTGTTGGGAATGTCGAGAAGAAAATTCCTCATATCTATGCAACATTGGATAACAGGTTGGAAGATCACTAGGAATCCATTATCGAGATGGACAGTAAACTTTGTGATCAAGTTGTTTCTATTTTGATTGACCCTGGATCTAATTATAGTTATGTTAACCCTGACTTGGTGGATATGTGTGGCTTGAATAAAAAAGTGCATGAAAAATATTGGTTATTGAAGTTAGTTATAGGTACAAAGAAAAGAGTTCATCATTGGGTAAGAGTTTGTACATTTTAGTTAAATGGTCTTCATACTTCAATGCATTTGAATGTGCTTCCGCTGGGATCATGTAGTATGATTTTGGGTATGGATTAGTTATATCTTCATAGGACCAAGATGGATGACATTGGGGAACAAAGAATATTGATGGGTAAGAAGAAAGAAACTTCAGTCATAATGGTTATAGCTATGCAGGAAAATCATAGTCATAGAAAAGGGTATGTTTAATTTGTAGTGCATATTTATAGTGATAAAGGTAAGGATGTTGAGGATACGAAGGTATTGAGTAGGTACTCGATTTTACAACGGTTTCAGGATGTATTTCCCACCAAGATTTCAGAGTTTCTGCCTCACAAAGGAGTGGAATTTTCTTTTGAGTTGGTACCAGGGAAAGCACCATTATCAAAGGCATCGTATAGGATGAGCACTCCAGAGTTAGTGGAATTGAAGTTGCAGTTGAAAAAAATATTTGACAAGGTATACATTATTCCAAGTGTATTGCCTTCGGGTGCACTAATGTTGTTCGTAAAGAAGAAGTATGGTACTCTCAAGCTATGCATCCATTACATGCCGTTGAACAAGGTAGCCATTAAGAGCAGGTATCCGTTGCCGAGGATCGATGGCTTATTTGATCAACTAAAGGTAGCAACAGTGTTCTCAAATATTGATTTGCAATTAGGATACCATCAGGTACACATCAAAGAAGAGGATATATACAAGACTTCTTTCAGGACCATGTATGGGAATTATGAGTTTGTTGTAGTTCCATTTGGTTTGACTAATGCTACAAATACTTTTATGTGCTTGATGAATAGTGTGTTGCATCCCTATATGGACAAGTTTTTATTTTCATTTATGATATATTGATATATTCTAAGAATGAGGAAGAGCATGCCAAACACTTAGCAACAATATTTGGATTTCTAAGAGAGAATTCAATTGTATGCCAAGCTTAGAAAATGTAGTTTCTTTTAGACCGAGGTACATTACTTGGGGCCTGTTGTTTCCAAGAAAGGCATAGTAGTGGATCCAGAAAAGATAAGAGCCATCATGGAATGGGAAACTCCTATAAATTTGGATGAGGTAATATCATTCATGGGACTATCAGGTTATTACAAGAGGTTCATCAAGAACTTCTCATGGATTTCTTATCCTATCTCATCATTGTAGTGGAAAGGTAAGAAATTTGAATGGACAGAGGAATGTGAAGCAAGTTTTGAGTAGTTGTTGAAAAATGATCCAATTATCAATATTTCATATCTGGATAAAGAGTTTGTGGTGTGCACCGATGCTTGAAAGAGAGGGTTTGGTGGATTAATTATGTAAGAGGGATAAGTGGTATGTTACAAATCAAGGAAACTTAATGATCATGAGAAAAATTATGTGACACATGATATTGAGTTGGCAGTGATCATATATGCGTTGAACATGTGGAGGCATTATCTTCTTGGTAGGAGGTTTTTATTGATAAGAGATCACAATAGATTGAGGTACTTATTTTATCAACCAAATATGAATGCTAGGAAAGCTAGGTGGTTGGAAATGATCAGTGAGTTTGACTTTGAGATCAGGTACATTAAAGGAAAGGAGAACATGGTTGCATATGCTCTTAGCAGGTGGATATAGGTGAATCAAATATTAGCTATGAGTTCTTACGGGACAAATTTATAAGATTGGATCTTATAGGGAGGACAACAAGATGACATGTTCATAGCGCTTAAGCATAGGTTACAACAAGGTACATGTGATCAAGATGTGAACTATCATCTTACAATAGATGGTTTGATCAGATTTAGGGACATGATCTATGTGTCGAACAACAACAAGCTCAAGAAGCTTAACTTGAGGGAATTTTATGTTAAGCCATATTCAGGTCATCCAGGATATCAAAAAACATTGACAACAATGAAGATGTTTTACTATTGTCTGAATCTAAAGAAGGAAGTGGTAGAGTTTGTGGCTAGATGTTTGGAATGTCAACATGTGAAATTAGACTGTAAGCACCTAGGTGGATTACTAAAACCTATTATGATTCCAGAGTGGATATATGAGGTCATTTCTATGGATTTCATCGAATTTTTTCCGAGGACATATATATAGCATGATTCCATCATGGTAGTGATAGACAGGTTGACAAAGGTAGCACACTTCATTCTGGTAAAGTATACTTATTCATCTAGTGATGTAGCACATGTCTTCATCAGAGATGTAGTGAGGTTGCATGGTGTTCGGAAGAAGATTATGTCAGACAGAGATGCCAAGTTCACTTCTATATTCTATAGAGAGTTATTTATAGGTTTGGGTAAAAAGTTTTCCTTTAGCATAACTTATCATCCGCGGACAGATGGACAGACAAAGATGGTCAACAGGATATTGGAGGACATGTTGAGAATATATGTGATGCATCAGAAGTGAAAGTGGGAAGAGTATCTTCCAATGGTCGAGTTTGCTTACAACAATGGGTATCATGAGCCATTAAGGATGAGTCCATTTTAGGCACTCTATGGGTGGAGTTGTAATACTCACATCAGTTGGAGGGACCCAGTGAACAGGGTGTTTATTGGACCAAACATGTTGGAAAATATGGTGCAGGAAATGCAGGCCATCAAGAAGAATTTAAGGGCATCACAGGAAAAGCATAAAATTTATGCAGATCAGAGTAGGATGCTTAAGGATATTCATGTTGGGGAACATGTGTACTTGTGCATCAAGCCCAAGAAGAGATCCTTTAATATTAGATCATGTGCCAAGATATCATGTCGGTATTGTGGGCCTTTTGAGATCCTTGAGAGTATTAGACCAGTGGCCTACATACCTGCACTACCTCTGCAGGTGGATCCAGAAGGATAATTATAGTCAGAATCTCAGTGTATTTTGCAGAGAAATATGCTCATGCTCTGGAACCGAGCAATCGATAAGGTTAAAGTGCAGTGGAAGCACTTTGGGCCTGACGAGGCTACATGGGAGATGGTTGATCATATGTTGGATATGTATCCTTCCTTGTTTTTTGGTTGAGGAAAAATAGTTTTGGTATAAGTATATATGTATGTAAATACCTCCACAAGCTTTGTTATAAATCTCCAATAAGTGGTATGGGTGTGATGCTTTTATGTTGTCATGTTGGTTTTCTTTCAACGAGTTGTTCATTGTAAATATTGCAATGAGCTAAGTTATAAAGCTCCATGGGCAATATGTTTTGATTTTCAGTGGTATTACTAGTTGTAGGTGTCGTTGAAAACTTTGGGCCTAATGAGGCTACATGGGAGATGGTTGATCATTTGTGTGATACATATCCTTCCTTGTCTGTCAATTGAGGAAAAAATGTTTTGGTATAAGTATATATGTATGTAAATACCACCATGAGCTTTGTTATAAATATCCAATAAGCAGTATGGGTGTCATGACATTATGTTGTCATGTTGGTTTTCTTTCAACAAGTTTGTCATTGTAAATAATGCAAGGAGCTAAGTTATAAAGCTCCATGGGCAATATTTTTTTATTTTCAGCGATCTTACTGGGTGTAGGTGTCATTGAGCACCAAGGACGGTGTCCCCCCAAGGGAGAGGGTTTTGTAACAACCCTCGTCAAAAATCCATGTAATAAAGTTAACATGGGAAAAATAATACCATGGTCATGGGACAGGTATTCCAACTTGAATGCTGGAAAAAAATCTGAGTATGGGTGTTCATTTGGTTTATTATGGCTAAGGGAAATTGGAAAAGGAAATGGAAAAGGCTTTGGAAAGGAAAGAGACATTAATTGGAATTTTATTTATGAAAATAATGGAAATTAGGAGAAAATGAAGGTGAAATGTCGCAAGTTGCATGTGAGGAGTAAAATGAAGGAAAAGAATGGAAAATTTAAGAAATTAGAGGACTCATTGATTAAAAGGCTTTTGAGGATCAGTTCACATATTTTGTTAGTGTTAGATTTTGTCAGTTCAGTTTTGAGCTCTTTCTCTATTCTTTCTACTCTCTCATACTCTTGCACACTTATCATTTTATTGGAGCACTCTATTATTGGATCAATGAAAGCAAAGGAAGGAAAAATAAGGAAAAGGGAAGAAAATATTAAGAAATGAAGAGTTGGATCAAGTAGATACAGTGGAATTACTTACAGGTATCGATTTGCATGTGTGATTTCCTTGCTATATTTTTCATGCATGGTACATGTATGTGTGTATTTGGTTCTCCTGCTGTCATTGGAATGGGTTTTTCCAAGTGTGACAGTGGTTTTCATCCTTTCCTTTCCATTTCCAGATAGCCATGGTGCGACGGGGCCTCTCTTACTTGGTTGATCTAGTTTTCTGAATGGATTCGAAACTGAGTGGGGTGGTCTCAGGAAAAATCACAATGCCTATGAATCCATTGGTTGGTAATGGAGGAATACACGATAAAACTTGGTTGTGGATACCCTCGTTAGGCCTAGGAATAACTTTATTTTTTAAGGCAGGATACACGGTAAAGCTTAGAGGTCTATGCTCCTATTAGGCCTAGGAATCCTTTGACTAGTTATGGAAGGATACATGGTAAAGCTTAGAGAGTGGAGACAAACAAATTCCTCACAGTTTTGGTGGATAGATCCGAAAGCATCCATTATTGTTAGGGCCTAGTGATCCATTGACTTGTATATGGTGGTATTTTGGTAAATCCAGTATTGTATGTTTATTTTTTGGGTCTAGAAATCCCTTGGCAGGATACACAATAAATCTCGAGGAAGCCTTGATTATTTTTGTTGTTAGTCCCACATTCATGCTTGGAATATGGCATAGGGGTGATTGGTTGAAATAAATACTTGATTCAACCCAATCTATGGTCGGGTGGTACGTGGAAGTCATTAACCTAGTTACATTTTGCATATGTTAATAAGAGTTATTTCCTCTTGTGTATTATGTGTGAATTTGCTTGCTATTATGTGATCATAATGGATGTTTTATCATTCCTATTATGTTGGTTATATGTTGGTTATAAGCATGGTTTTATGAGAGATCTTAGTCATGGCTCTCATCATGCTTTGTTTAGTAAATTAATGAATAATGAATGTGCACTAGTAAAAAATGGCTAATTAGTTACTAAAAAAACGACTAAAATTTGCATATAAATGACTATTTTTCGGTCGGTGACCAATAGTAGCTAATTTACAATATCTTATAACGCAACCAAATTTTAGTCGTTTTTTGCTTAGTCATTAATTGGTTGTCTCAAATTTATTTCCTAGTAGTATATTTAGTCATTATTTTTTTCATTAATTTAGTCATTGACTTAGTCATTAATTGCCACAATTAATGACCAAATATACAACAAAATATATTACTAAATGATCACCCAAAAAAAACAATTAATGACCAAAGAAATATGACCAAAATGTTGGTCGTGTTATAATATACTGTAAATTAGCTACTAATAGTCATATATATGCAAATTTTATTCATCATTTGAAACCAATTAATGACCAAAAAATATGACTAAATTTTGGTCGTGTTATAAGATATTGTAAATTAGCTACTAATAGGCTTATATATGCAAATTTTCGTCATCGTTTGAAACCAATTAATGACCAAAGAAATATGAGTAAATTTTGGTCGTGTTATAAGATACTATAAATTAGCTACTAATAGTCTTATATATGCAAAATTTAGTCATCATTTGTAATCACAAATTTATCATTTGTAGTAGTTATTTATCTTTGTTTAGTAGTTTCATATTCATTATATAAATGACTACTTTAGTAGTTTATATTCATTTCATTTACTTTCATTGACAATCACTATAAAAAACTAATTTAGTCGTATATTCATTTTATTTGGGTTCATCGTTAATAAACATAAACTAATAATTTAGTAGTTTTAGATTGATTTTATGTGTCCATTATTAATCAACATAAATTAATTAGTATGATTATGCAACTAACTTTAAAAAAATGGCATAAAATGTACATGTTCATCTAATATGAAAACGCCAAGTTACATTTGTTAATTAAAATACTAAATAATATCAAGTGCAACTATAAATAATTTCAACCACATAAATTATATTATATAAAATATACAGTATTACAATATGAGTTTCCAACTTAATATTGGTTGGTCTACAATTTACACATGAAATATTGTTTTATCACTTCAAAATATTATCATTATGTTGCCAACACATTGCAGGTGAATTCACCATCTTTGAAGACTTGACCATCAATATCTTTGTGTGTGTTTTATGCGGGATATTGACTCTACCGGTACAACTAGACCAGTTTTCTTCTCCATCTCTCTTTAATTTTCATTTTGTCACTCCATTGTTGTTTTTATCCTCTTTCTTCAATTCCTACTACTTACCATCAATACTGAGTTCCTTTTCTGAAAAAGAAAGAAGATACAATGCATATTATAAGACATGAAAGACGATGAACGCCTGAATATAAACTAAAGTAGACTGTAAATGATTTATACGATATATACCTCAACATCAACAATATTATCAATGCCATGTTTCCCCATAAACTCTAACAAGTTTTCATCAGTTGGGAAATATTGGCTTCTATGTGGCCAAATGATCTGTAGAAACAAAGAAAATAAAACATCACCATAGAAAATAACACCTTAGTAAAATTAGTATTCAACCTTCAAATAAAGATTAGGCACAATCATGCCAACCAAGTTACATGCTAAAAATATCAAGTTGTAGATTACTTATACAATGTGGGAGTGCAAACAAAACTCCTAGAAAATTTCAAAGCTAAGTCTAGAATAAAATGAAATGAGGTAAAAAAGATACAACAGCAGGATAGCCTCGTATACATGTATATAACCAAATAATATATACAACTAAGTGAATAAGTCCAGGGATGGAGGTTGATGATGTCAATAATTCCCAAGTATGATGAGCATTTCTTTAGATAAGAACTACTATTTGGGTTCATTATCACTTATGAAAAAGCCAACTAGTCTATATCAAATTATTAATGTTTTGCTTATATTTATGTATCACTACAATATAAGTGGATAGATTTCAAATAAAATTACCTTCCCATTGTGTTCCTCACCTGTGGTACAATATATGAGATGTGATTTGGAGCAAATTTCAAACATTGAAAATATGTAGCAATTACCATTAGTAATCCCCCCAAAAATATTATTTTGGAATGTAACTTTCAGATTCCAGTTTCTATATGATTCTTGAATGGAAAATCCACACCAAATTCCAACACCAAAATTCTAATTTGAGGGAACACACATGGCCATCATCAATCACTCAAACTCAAAACATTAGTGATCATTATAATGAAAATTTAAAATAGGAGTAGTTTCGATATGTTTTGCAAATTTACATGCAAAGCACCAATAGTTTTCCATATTTACCATAGTGGTAATTTCCAAGATATACCACATTGATTGATCTTTTACAACAAATATTTGATGCAATACAAACAAGAATTTAACATAATAAAACAATACCACCAATGTTTGGTCATCAATTAGTTCAAAATAGTTAGCACAAAAACTTCAAGAAAGAGCAACAAGTATCAATAGTAAATCCATCAATTAATAATCAATAAAAAAAGGATAAAATTTTTGTTGAAGCTTGATAAACAACTATAAATATTAACAATCAAATGCAACTAGTTGTGTTGTTCAAAGAGAAATACTACCTGAAGAACTCATCTTCCAAATTCTTTGCTTTATCCATGAAGCTTTTTTCTATCCTCAAAACAGAATTCACATTCAAACTTTTAGGTTTCTGAAGCTTCCCAAAGGCCTTGCCAAATAAAGCAATGAATTCATTGATTTTCATAAAATTCTTCTTATAATGAAAAAATATAGTTTGACCATGTGATAGACAATTCAAGCAAGTAAGAAATTGTGTACAATATTTCTTAGAAGACTTCATGTTAAAAGGAAAACTTACATATTTTGGATAGAAAAAACATCTTAATAGGGATGATCAGTGTTACAAAACAATAGAATAGATGTAAAACTACAAGTAGATATAACAAAATCCTAATTGTAATACAATTTATTGATTATTCTAAGTGAAGCCAACTAGATACATACAAGTTTTCATATCCATCTTTCTTTCCCATATATTTATTGGATGTGGAAGCTAACTTGCATGCATCTCACAAGGTTGTTTTAACAAGAGTATATGTTGCATTCTCATATTCCACACTTTCTTTTCCATGAACAATCGCAGTAGGCATTGGAGGAATTAGTTGCTACATTAGAAGAGTTGTCAGCTTTAACGTTCTCTTTACTCGAGGTATTGATCCTTCCCCTTCTTCTTGGTTATCAACCTCGTCTTTCTCTTGTAGCCAACATAGGAATAATTTGGGTTCAGGAAGAATAAAGATATTCATATGATGTCTTAAAATTTGAAAGTATGCATTTTTATTATTTCACTACTAGTAAAATAGTGATAGGAAGAACTTAAATATAACCAAACCTTTTCTGTGAAGCGTTTTGTTGTAGATGCCCATGCTAGCACAACATCATTGAAAATAAATGATCAAAAATTATTAAATTTTTTTCCCCTAGCATGAACATTGACTTAATATTCATAAAGAAACATAAACCATTTCAAACTATAAGGAATAAACAAAAATAACACCATTGATATAAATTCACATAATACTGACAACAAAAAAATAAGTGAATTTGCTAGGTAGTAGCTCAAAACCTTGTAGTGGGAATATGCCCTCAAGCTTGAGTAATATCTACATGCCAGGGAATGAGTTGTGACACTTTTTCCTTACGTTTACTAGGAAGAATTGCAACTAGAGTTCCAATATTTACTTTAGATAAATAGTATTGGTGTTGATATGAAATGTGGTCACATTATTAACAATGACACAGTTGTTGAGGTTCGGAAAGTTACTGTAAATTCAACATCTTTCATGTCTGACTGGCTAGTGTGTTATTAATTATTGGTGCAAATCCTGAGCCAGAGAACAAATTCTCAAGGTTTCTCCCTGAAGGAATATGTTGAGAGTTTAAAGTTCCAGACCTTCCATATTCACCCAAAACCTTATACATGGTAGCAACTTGCAAGGCTAAGAGTCTCTCACTTGTATGAGGTCAAAAATACATTAATATGGAATTCAAAATTTGTTGATTGAAATTATTTCTATCACCCACTACTGACGACAACTAAATCATTTTGATAATTGATTCGACTAAAAGGTCAAGTTGAGCGGGTAAGAGAGCCCTGCATCTTAGTTTCCATTTCTATAGTAGAATTTCAATCATGTAGCACAACTTTAACACTTTCTTCAATGCACCGATTCTTTTGTTCTACATCTCTATTTTGTTCAGGATTCTAGGGGACTATCAACTCCCTCTTAATCCCAGATACCTTACAGGGGGCTATAATATCCTGGGATGTGTATTCTCCTCCATTATCATACCTTAATATATTCATTCTAATTTTTGTAAGGTTCTCTACTTCAAATTTGAATTCTTGAAATTTGGTAAATACTTCGGCCGTGGATTTCATTAAGTAAACCCGAGTAATCGAAGGAAGGCCCAATTCAAATGATTGGTTGAAGAGGAACTGGATATGGATAACTAGTTTAATAAGCGGGGTATATCTATGTTTGTTTGGATGAAGCGTGCTAGAAATAATGATAATGATGGATTCTCTAGAACTTCTAGAGGTAATGGGGTATGTACAAGAGGTAGCCAAGGAGAAGGTGACTTTTTGAACAAAATAGGCTCTAAATCCTCTAGTATCCAAGCACTGAAGATTAGTGATGACGAAGATGATTCTAGAGATGAAGATGAAGATGATGAATTTGATTCAGTGAAGCTTGTGGGGCACTAAAAACAAATGTTGAGTCATGTTGAAAAACAAGATCTGAAAACAAGTATGTGAATGATACTAGGGATGTTAATTATTTGAGCCAATCAAAATTTGACCAGCACAATATCTCACCATTGACACTCAAGGAAACCAACAAAATGAGATATGAGCATATGACCATTGTAAAAGAAGTAACTCTTCCAGCTATTCTCAAAGGCAAGGACGTGTTTTCCAAGGCTAAAAATTACACCGAAAAGACAATAGTGTTTATGTTTCCTGCTATTGAGGTGATAGTGAAGTCACGATTCCTCCAAGATCATAAAATGTCGCCTATTATTTTTCTTGTCAATTGTCCCACTATGGAACTTGAAAGTCAAGCTATTGCCAAGGCCAATATTTTTGTTTAAATACCATGCAAATATTGGTGTACAAGTAGTTACTGGGGGCACTAAATTACCAAGAGATAGAAATGGCTACTAAAAAATCCTTGCCATATATTAGTGGCCACTCCTAGAAGGCTTTGGGACCATATAGAGAATACCCCAACTGTCTCAAGTTATTTAATGGGTATGAAAGTGCTCGTACTTTGATGAAGTTGACCATTTTCTAGATATGGGGTTCCATTGGGATATTGATAAGATAATTGTTGGTGTGCCTAAAGAGAGGCAGCCACCTATTTTAAGCTAAAGTTCCTGAAGAGGTTCATAAAGTTTCCTGGATTTCTTTAAAATAGGATGATGAGTTTATTAATATAGTTGAAGAGCGCAGTGAGGAAACTCACTCAAAGGTTTTTCAGTCATCAATTATTGCTTCACATGAAAAGCATTTTG
Source organism: Pinus albicaulis (assembly GCA_034641835.2). Lineage (NCBI taxonomy): Eukaryota > Viridiplantae > Streptophyta > Pinopsida > Pinales > Pinaceae > Pinus > Pinus albicaulis. The sequence continues at coordinate 856,609,715 of CM076572.1, forward strand.
ACATTTTTTCTTAAAGAGCAAAAAAATGGATCCTTAAAGAGCAACATTTGGACATTTTTTGTGTTGTTCTTAAAGAGCAACATATTTAGGGATTGAAATTTAAAAGGTTAGGCATGGATCCTTGGATGCATATGCAAGATATATTTGATTCTTCTACGGTGAGAATCCAACCAGATATGTACAATGCAATGGTTGCAGTAGAACTGCAAGAAATAAGGAGTATTAATTATTTAAGGCAATGTTAACCACAATATCATGTTCCATCATGAAAAATTCATTGTAACTGCAACACATTTTTCAAAAATCTAAGAGTTGTTCAATTCGAGGAAAGTATGGCATAAAAATATAGTCTAGTTTATTGGTGCTTCCACAAGGCCACCAGATTTTTGCATAGTAACAAAATTTATGTCTAGTGGTGATTTAGTTGCATATATTCAACACAATGGAAGGTTTTAAAAAGCTATTGCAAGAAAAATAATGATCCAACTTGCTGTTGCACTAAAATTTCTACGTGAAAACAATCTTATACATAGGGACTGAAAACCACATAATTATCCTTTCAAAAAATGATAATAATGTGCTACTAAAAATTATAGAATCCAAGACCCTGCAACCCCAAAGTATAGTATTGACATTGTGTGGTTCACCTCTGTACATAGCACTTGATATTATGAAATCTCAGAAGAGTGATAGCCATGCAAGAAGTCATGAATGATGCATATCTGAAGATGACTAGGAGAACTAAACCTCTTCGTCTCCACAAAAATTCCCTAAAAAAAAGGATTTTAACTAAATAAGTAGTAATAGAATGAAGGCCCAATTCAAAAGTCTGGTTGAAGATGAATTGGATATGGATAAATAGTTTAATAAGCGGGGTATATCTATGTTTGGTTGGCTGAAGCATGGTAGAAATAATGATAATGATGGATTATTTAGAACTTCTAGAGGTAATGGGGTATCTATAAGAGGCAACCAAGGATAAGGTGACTTTTTAAACAAAAGAGGCTCCAAATCCTTTGGTATCCAAGCAATAAATATCTGTCATGATGAAAATGAGTCTAAATATGAATATGAATATGATGAATTTGATTCAGTGAAGCCTGTGGGGCACAAGAAACCAATGTTGAGTCTTGTTGAAAAAGCATATCCAAAAAAAGTAGCATGAAGGTTATTGTGGATGATAATTATTTGAGCCAATCAATATTTGACCAACACAATATCTCACCATTGACACGCAAGGCAACCAACACAATGGGATATGAGTGTATGACAATTGTGCAAGAAGCAACTCTTCCATATATTCTCAAAGGCAAGGATGTGTTGGCCAAGGCTAAAACTTGCATGGACAAGACAATAATGTTTATGTTTCCTGCTATTGAGGTGAGAGTGAAGTCACCATTCCTCCAAGATCATAAAAGGCCGCCTATTATTGTTCTTGTAATTTTTCCCACTAGGGAACTTGAAATTCAACTTGTTGTCGAGGCCAATGTTTTGTTTAAATTCCATGCAAATATTGGTGTACAAGTAGTTAGTGGGGGCACTAAATTACTAAGAGAACATAAATGGCTACAAACAAATCCTTGCCAAATATTAGTGGCCACTCTTGGAAATCTTTGGGACCATATAGACAATACCTAAACTATCTCAAGTCATTTAATGGGTGTGAAAGTGCTTGTAATTTAATGAAGTAAACCATTTGCTAGATATGGGGTTCCATAGGGATATTGATAAGATAATTGTTGGTGTGCCTAAAGAGAGGCAGACACATATTTTAAGCTACAGTTCCAGAAGAGGTTCTAAAGGTTTCCCGGATTGCTTTAAAATAGGATGATGAGTTTATTAATATAGTTGAAGAGGACAGTGAGGAAACTCACTCAAAGGTTTGTTAGTCATAATTTATTTATTCACATGAAACCAAAGTATAATAAATAATATAATAACCAATCTGGAATATTTAGCCAAACAAATTTAAGCCAAAACACAATAAATAATTTAATAACCACCTTTATTATAATAAAGTATAATAATAAATTATACTAATATAATTTTATTATAATCATCCACAATCTTTAGCCAAACAAATTTAAGCCACTAGTTGAAAACACTTGAAACTTGAATATAAAATTCGTAAGTTTACAAACCACAGGAACATTAAAGTCGAAACCATTTGGTATCTTAAAGGTTCAAGTTCCTTGTAAAATAGTCTTAATCACATCACTCAAATTCTTGAAGAAAAGTCACTTGTACACTTGGTTGATGGTCTGCAGTAGAAGAAAGTACAAGGAAAAAGGAGACGAGAGAGGAGGGCTCACAGATAAGATGTATATACATGGAAGATGGTAGAAGAGAGGTTCAAGGAAGCAAAAAATTACCTGAAAGGATGCTAACTAGATTAGATGGTTTGTAGGATCTCTAACTTAGAACCAAGGAGAGTACAAAAGTGCTCAACCAGATGATGAATTTCATGTCCCTGCAACAACACTTTGTAAATATCCCAAGTATTAACTGAACTTGGTAGTGCCAAAATTCCTTCTATGTTAGCTGGAGGAACCAACCCTATTTCTTTAGCATCCATGCTAGAAAACTCCTCTTTCACCCAACAATGTCTACTTAAAGTAGAGATGATGTTGGTAATCATCCTTTTGAAGGAACTATGAATATCAAAAGGCTTGATAATTGAATTTGGAATTTATAAATATATATTGAATGTTCATGGTTTTTCAACTCATAGAAAATTTTATTTGATAGACTGAAGATGACAAGTTGCACCTTGTTATGATGGAAACGTTTTTCTAGCGGAAAAGGCACTGAGGAATACTTTTCATCCTCAATTAGGAAGAATTCAGATGAATGTTGTGGAAGAAGTTCTACCCATCAAGACATGAATGTGAGTTAAGAATCCAATGGAAGAGTCTTATGAAACATCCAGGAAGGAAGTCGATGATTATGTAGTTGAATTCCACAAGTACAAGATGATCACTCCACCAATTTTGTACTTCTATAAATAAGCAATGCAATGTCTAACTAAGTCCACGAGGAACTTAGTGACTAAGTCTCAGCCTGTTTCAGGGTCATTTTTAGTTTCAAAAATTTATGTCTATCATCTCTAAATCTAATTTTACCTTTAGTTCCATTCCTCTTTTCTTTGTGCAATTTCTTCAAAAAACACTCTTCTCCTCTGCGATTATTTTTCCATAATAATTACAGTATTTAGGATGTGTTGTGTTTTTATTCTTGAAACTTACCTTTGGAATTTCATGACTTGCTCTTAAATTTGCAGCTAGTTATCAAACCTCTCTCTCCCTTTCCATTTTGTTGTAAATTCTCTTTGGACACTTCTTGGACTAGTCTCCACCCACATAATCACTTCCTTTTTTGTAGTGAGATCCACCATGAGGCCCCAAGCAGCTAGTCCTATGTCTAAGAGACGTTGGAATTATTGTTGTTCCAAAACCCACATAAGCAATCAGATGAGGTTACCTAGCCCCCGATGTTAGGCAGTCTTCCAGGCAGCAACACAATATCCTAAGTCATGTAACACGATGATGACATGGAAATAAGATTATCTGACATGAGATACAACAACCTCAGAAAGATATTATTACATTTTTAGATCATTTTTATTAACTTTCAAAGGGTCACTTATTCAGATTTGTGTTTTTAGTATTTAGTTTGTTTTATATTTATTAGCTTGTGTGTTTAGAGTTTGAAGTACATGTTGGATGGGGAAATATTCGAACTCCATAAGTGTATCTTTGTGATGTTGTTTTGGTTGTTTTCCCTTTTCCTTTTGTCAAGACTATATCTGGACCAACAATGGTTTTAACTTATTGTTGCATTGCCCATTGCTGAAAAATTATCAACACATCTATCTTATGTATGGGACTCACTACATGAGGTAGCTACTTGCAAGCCAAACAAATCTGGTGAGATAAAGCTACTTGATCCAAGTGCTAACAATAATTTTTGTTCAAAGTGTTTGGATGGAGGTGACCTTATCCTTTGTGATGGATATCCCAAAGCCTTTCACACAGGTGAGCGTCTTAATCTACAATTGATATCTTATCTTCTTTTAATTTTTCTTTTCAAGAGAAGGATTGTCATGTCCCAACTATTGCCTATCATTTTGGTTTACTGTAGTTTGGATAGATTACCTAGAAAGTATTCTTACGTATCAGATTGAATGAATATGGCTATATTTTTTTCTATACAAAATGCTAACGAATCTTGTTGTAGGTTTATGCATATAAACTACTAATGAATTTGGTTATACCTGAGTGAAGTGAATCTTTGGAAATAGTGGCATATATGATTCAAATTGGACAAACACATCTTGGATATTTTAGTTTTTTTATAGAATATCATATCAAAATAAACAAAAAATTATACAATTATTAAAGAAATGGTTGAATGATGTAGAAAGCCAGTAATTATGCCATATGAAAAATGTGCGTTAAAGTGCATCCACTACATGGTTTTCTCAGATAGTTCTGATGAAATGATATTTCTCTGACTTTTCAGATGTATATATATTTGTCAAGTTAGACTATTATAGGGATTGTTGTACTACAACACTCCTTAATGAATAGGATCCCTACTTTGCATAGTTAGGCAATAAATTGATCCTATATTTATACCTATGATATTTATTGTATGCACTAATCATGTTAGGAGAGGGATTAGGTGAACTTATACTGCTTTTAAAAACATCTGCGATTTTATTTGGGAAATTTCTATTATTGAATGCACCTTTCTTCGATATTTTGTAAACTAGGTTTGACGTTACCCTTAAAATGGACCAAATTTTTTTCCAATCAAAATTTCTAGAAGCATACATACACATGAAATACTAAGTATGAATTAAAAATTCTGCTTACCATCCCCAAAAGGAAAAAATTGGAAAAGGAATGTCAAAGCTATCTTCATTGCTATAATACCAAAACAAAGGAGGTGGTGATTTCTTTCCCAAATCATATTATGATCTTCTAATCATGGGCCTATCCATATAATCAAACATGAGATCCACATTAGGTACCAAACCAAGATACTGTTCTAGGAGATGCAACAGTCCCCAAATTGTAAATATCATTATAGAGGGTCAAGGAAGCCCATCCTTACCTGAAACGAGGATAAACTTTAGAGAAAATTTCCATCCCACACGCATATGAATCAAAAGGGAAAATAGGGAGATCAAAAGTAAAAAGCCAAAGTTAAAAGAAAAATTTAAACCCTACCAATAAAGAAGTGGAAATAATAGAGGTGATTGATACAAAAACCGCAACACAACATTTAGATGAAGCAAGCAAGTTAGTAAAAGCTATGCAGGAAATGTCTATTCAAACTAATGAGATTAACAGTCTTAAAGAACAACTTAAAATTCTTGAAGATGAAAATAAACTTGTTAAGAAAATGCATAAGAATGAAGAACAAAGAGAAAACAAATTAAATGAGTAGTTGAAGAAATTAGAAAAATATCTAACATTGAAAGAACCTATTAGGTCTTGAAAATGTCATTCATTTCCATTACACTTTCACTATTATGTCCATTATATCACCTCCATTTCACTACTATGTCACTACATTCATCCCACTTCATTATCATTGGGCCACATTTATGTTTTTCCAAACTTTATTAATTTTTAGCCTTTTTAAGTGAATTTGTGGTTAAAAATTAGAAAATAATGTGCATATGCTTATACCTAACAAGTGGGTTGAGATTGTTGAAATGTGTAGATCAAAATGAGACTTCTAGAAGACCCTTATGTGGCACTTTAAGGACAAATTCGAATTTGGTTGGAGAAGATCATGGGATCATGAGGATATGTGTCTCATTTCCTTGTTGTATTGAAACTCTAAGAGGATATGTGTCTCATTTCTTAGTTGTGTTGAAACTTTAGAAAGACATGTGTCTTATCATTTCCTATTTTGATTGTAACTCTAGAGATGGAGGGAGAGATTCATGGACTCCCATTAATGAGATAACTCCTCATATTTTGTATAAATAGGAGAAGCTTTTTCCTATCATGGGTAGTGAAAAAAATAGTGAAAAATAGGAGAAGGAGAGAAAGGAATAGAGAGTCTTTTGTAACAAAGCTTAAGATGGAATGTGATGTAGATTTGTGAGTTTTTCAATAAAGAAGTTTCTTGATGGTGTTTTGATTACAATTTTAAGGAGCTGAAGAAGGATTACACCAAATTGGTAGCAGAGGGCCCCTGCTATTCAAGGAGGTTTTACATGTTTTCTAGATAAGTTGTTTTCAATTTTGTTTTGTCATATTTCCTTACTTAGATTGCTTTCTGAAATTATAGATTTTAGCATTATTTTTCATGTCATTTGCTTAGATAAAGGATCCTCATGATATTGCAGTTAGTCTCTTTCTCAAGCTCTTCCAATACATCTTTATTAAATGAATGGGATTCAATTGTGATATTTTGAGTTATTAGCATTTCATTTTCTGTTATTTAATTAAAAGGAAGATCCTCATTTGTCAGATCTATTTAGTGTTTACATTATATTTCTTTAGGCAGAGTCAGTAAGAGGGCCAGAAGCTTCTGGTTTCATCCTTTCTAGTAAATGTGAAATAACCAGCAAAAGCCCCTACTGTCAATCTCTGTATAAGAAATATTTTGTTCACACAATTTCAGATCAGATTCCTCATCATACTGTAGTTAGTCTCTTTCAAAAGCTTTTTCAATAAACCTTTAATTCACGAATGAGACTAAGTTGTAGTATTGTGAGTTATTGAGTGTTTTGCTTCATTGAAGATCCTTATCACATTATGATTAATCTCTTTCACAAGCTCTTCCAATAAACTTTTAACTCATGAATGAGATTTAATTGTTATGTTATAAGTTGTTTCAACATTGCATAGGAGATCCTTACTACATTATAGTAATATTTTTCTCAAGCTCTTCCAATAAACTTTTATCAAATGAATGAGATTTCACTATAATGTTTTAAGTTACTGTTTGTTTCAGCATTTCCTTTTATGTTTTAGGAGATCCTCATTGCATTAAAATTAATCTTTTTCACAAGCTCTTCCAACAAATCTTTAACTAAATGAATCAGATTAAGTTGTAGTGTTTTGAGTTACTTTTCATTTCATGAATGTTCATTTGCAAGCTAGGATATCCATGGATTAGAATGCTCTGTTTTTCATCATTTTCCTAATTAGGTATAGAATTTACACTCTGTTTTGAGTCTAAGGTTTTTTTTTTTTTTTTTTTTGACATAGATTTGATTTCATCTGTTGAACATAGAGTAGCATACTAATTACTAAAAAGACAAAACTCCCAAAAATAATAAGAAAAACACATACAACGAAGTAAGGAAGAGGTCACTTAAGCACATATAGTGCACCACACTTCATCAGTTTACTAGCCCTGGTTGATAATTTATGTTAGCAATTTAGGATGCTAAATTGACTAGACATTTTGGTGCCGTTGCCGGGGAAGTGTAATTAGGAGACCTTATTTCTTACATCTAATTTTTTTTTTTAATTCTTGAGTATGCTCTCCTCCTACACTTTGTGTGATCTGGAAGATCAAAAAAAGAATTGTTATGTAAAAAAAGAAAAAAAAAAAAGGGAGACAAAATAAACTTCATCATTTCAATTGATTCAATAAAACAAAACAAAAAAAAATGAAAAAAAAAATCCAATACATTGTTTTGTTTAATGAAATATATATGTGTATTTTTAAATTTTTGAAAATATAACATACATAATTTTATTAACAAATCAATTATAAAAAAAATGAAAAAATAAAATAAAATAAAATTGTTTTGTTTACTAAAATATATATGTATATTTTTAAATTTTTGAAAATATATATATATAATTTTAATAACAAATCATTTAAAAAAAAAAAGGAACAAAAATAAAAACTTGTCTTATTTTTCTCTATTAATAAATTTTAATAAAGAAAATTAATAAAAATAAAAAATAAAAAAGATATATTTTTGTTCAAAACAAAGAAAAAACAAAACATCCAAGCCAATCCTGCTGATCATGTTATCCAGCCTGTCATATCATCATTCTTGATGCTCATTAAAGATGAAGATAGACATGTGAGGCACGCAATTGTTTCAGCGTTGAGTACAACAGCTCACAATAAGCCAAACCTAATAAAGGGTCTTCTCCTAGAATTACTACCTCTTCCATATGAACAGACTGTTGTCAAGCAAAAACTAATAAGGACAGTTGATCTTGGCCCTTTCAAGCACACTGTTGATGATGGGATGGAACTGAGAAAAGTAGCTTTTGAGTGCGTGGATACATTGCTTGATAATTGCCTCGATCAGAATAATCATTCATCTTTCATTATTCCCTATCTTCAATCAGGTTTAAATGATCATTATGATGTGAAAATGCCATGCCACCTCATACTTTCAAAGCTTGCGGATAAGTGTGCTTCTGTAGTTCTGGCAGTTCTTGATTCATTGGTAGAGCCCTTAGAAAAGAAAATCACTCACAAACCAAAGCAGGATGCTGTGAAGCAAGAAGTAGATCGCAATGAAGATATGATTCGAAGTGCACTTCGTGCAATTGTTTCTCTCAATCATATTAGTGGCGGTGAGTGCAGTGCTAAATTCAAAATTTACTAGCGTTAGGAGCAGAACAGCCCCAAAGCACCGTGCATCCTCTTTTCTCACCCGGTAAAATGAATGATCTCCAACCACAGTATGAAAAGCCTTCGAGAAAATAGCCATTGCTGTAATTGAAATTGCGAAATCCGGAACTGCAAAAGCCGGCTTCGATGCCCAAAAATGATGGAGAATTCAAGCGTTGAAGGGCAATGGAAGAGTTTAAATCAGATTTCTCAAATGGCATGTTACTTTGATAGATAAACAGGTAGGTTGATGATCTAGCAGAAAAATCCAAAAAATTGATTTTTGTTGCTGAAGCAGAAGTCAGAAAAATGCAACTGCTATTGACACGTGATTTTGAAACACGTTTTCATGTTGATTAATGATGAATTTCAAAAAACGGAAACATGGGTTTTTTCGCCAATAGGGTCAATTAGATAACCCATAAATCGTTTTAAGAAATTCGTGGCAGTCTATGAGAATTTCTCGGTTCTTTGAAGCCCATTTTTGCCTGCCGCGTGAGGAAAAACGATTTTTTTTGCACAGTGGAGAGTTTGAGAACGACACTATGCATTGATTTCACTCATAATCTGAGAAAGAAGAATTTTAATCAAAATCAAAGTCTATCATGGCATTCAATGTTTTTAGTTTCAGTTTCCTTATTTAATAAATTGTCTTGTTTAATAAAATTATATATATATATATATATATATATATATATTTTAAATGTAACATATATAATATTAAAAAATAATAATAATAATAATAATAATAATTTGCATTTCTCTTTTTCAATTTTGTTATTTTAAAAATAAATAAATAAATAAATAAATAAAATTGAATCAATGAAATGAATAAGTTATTTGCTCACTTTTTTGAAGGTATTGATTAATTTTGAACTGATGATGAAAGATGAATGGCTAACTTTTTATTCAAATATTTTTAGCTACAGAAACCGTCGACACTCTGCAGCTAAAGTCCAATTCCGCAGCTGAAAAACCTCATTGTTCAAATCAGCCTAACTTTCTCATACAAAATCAGATTTTGATGATTCAAGTATCGTTGGAAAGGTCTCAACAATATCTACACAGTGAGAAATCCATCATTAGAGTTTGAAACGGTAAATAATGAAATAAATTGCTGAAAAGAAGCAACATTCAACTTGAGGCACTAATTCCAAAACATGTATAATTTTTTTTGATTTTTCCTTTGAGAACTTGTTTCATTAATGCAAATTCTTAATTTTGTGTGTAAATATCATAACTAGAGAGATTGATCACCTCTCTCATTTGATAATCTTATATTCCATTGCAGAAGAAGTATTAGTTTTTTTTTGCAGGTTCCAAGAGGAAGGACAATTGACTACAAAAGAATGGTGTCTCTCTAAGAGACCAATTTGTTTCATAAGAGGATGATCAACAACAAAGAGGAAATATGCTGATGCAAAATCAGATCCAAACACTTGAAAAATTTTCAGATACTATTGTCTCCATCACATCCATACCTCATAATAAACCATTCACCTCATTTCACTTCATATTTTCCATTTACATTCACATCCACTTCTCATTTCTTTTTGTCCATTCATAACCCACAAATAAAAGCAAGAGGCTCATTCACATGCTTATTGCCCATTTCCATTTCTACTCTCCATTGACATCTTCCATTTCTTATCATTTTCATTCCGCAAATAAGCCCTGCTTCAATACAAATTATTGAGTCCATAGTCCTTTGAGTCTAAGTTCTTTGTAAAAACATCTTGAGGCTTGCATGCCTTAATGGCAAGTTCTCATGCTGACAAACAATGAGAATACATTAATGTCCCTTGTTCGTCAGATCTTCTAGGTGACTCGACATCGGCAAAAATCATTCGTACCTAGCAAGATGTGTTTGGGCATCTTGACTCTCATTGTCATCAATGGTGAGAGTTCTCGTGTTGACTAGTGGCATCCATTAATGGCCACTAAGTCAACAATTTCCTACTATGTTCGACATCAGAACATCTTTTCACATAGTAGGAATTGTGTCAATGAGTTTTGAAGACATGAAGACTATTATTTTCAGCATTTTGGAGCAGATTCAACAAGTTTTAGTAGGAGCAATAGAAAGTCATCTTATCCCTTTATCCATGACTCCTCTTGTTCAGCCACTTAAAGAAGAATATGATCAGAATTTTGCAGCCACCACACATACAACTCATCCATTCCAAAGGGTAAGTTAAGGTACGTCATTTTCTAACTTTTGACCATAGAATTCCATAAAAAGCTAGAATGATAATTGTTGAAAAAACATTTCTCTTTATCATTTCATAAAATTGTCAATACCATCAGTTGGGGAGGGGGGGGGAATACATTCATCTTCATATCTTACCATGTCCATATCATACTCAGGAGCTCACATACTTCCAACATATATTAACTATTATATTGTTATTATGAACATACAATGGCTTTTCAAAAAAATTCTTAAAGGACAAATTGGATACAAACAAAATCATGGTTGTCACACAAGAACCAACCATCATGCAATCCAATAAAGATATACTTTGCAAAAAGAATCAAAATATCATTATGCAAAGTTCAAAGTGGTTGTAACACAAGAATCAACCATGTTGCAATTCAAGTAAAACACTTTGTAGAAATATGAAGTTATCAGATGATATCATGCAAAGTTAAGCCAAAGCTCAAAGATCAAAAGAGTCAATGTAATATATATTGCATGAGGACATGCAATAACTTCAGTTGTGGGGTATGTTGGGTCTTGAAAATGTCATTCATTTCCATTACACTTTCACTATTATGTCCATTATATCACCTCCATTTCACTACTATGTCACTACATTCATCCCACTTCATTATCATTGGGCCACATTTATGTTTTTCCAAACTTTATTAATTCTTAGCCTTTTTAAGTGAATTTGTGGTTAAAAATTAGAAAATAATGCGCATATGCTTATACCTAACAAGTGGGTTGAAATTGTTGACATGTGTAGATTAAAAGGAGACTTCTAGAATACCCTTATGTGGCACTCTAAGGGAAAATTCGAATTTGGTTGGAGAAGATCATGGGATCATGAGGATATATGTCTCATTTCCTTGTTGTATTGAAACTCTAAGAGGATATGTGTCTCATTTCTTAGTTGTGTTGAAACTCTAGAAAGACATGTGTCTTATCATTTCCTATTTTGATTGTAACTCTAGAGATGGAGGGAGAGATTCATGGACTCCCATTAATGAGATAACTCCTCATATTTTGTATAAATAGGAGAAACTTTCGCCTATCATGGGTAGTGAAAAAAATAGTGAAAAATAGGAGGAGAGAAAGGAATAGAGAGTTTTTTGTAACAAAACTTAAGATGGAATGGGATGTAGATTTGTGAGTTTTTCAATAAAGAAGTTCCTTGATGGTGTTTTGATTACAATTTTAAGGAGCTGAAGAAGGATTACACCAAATTGGTAGCAGAGGGCCCCTGCTATCCAAGGAGGCTTTTACATGTTTTCTAGATAAGTTATTTTCAATTCTGTTTTGTCATATTTCCTTACTTAGATTACTTTCTGAAATCATAGCTTTTAGCATTATTTTTCATGTCATTTGCTTAGATAAAGGATCCTCATGATATTGCAGTTAGTCTCTTTCTCAAGCTCTTCCAATACATCTTTATTAAATGAATGAGATTCAATTGTGATATTTTGAGTTATTAGCATTTCGTTTTCTGTTATTTAGTTAAAAGGAAGATCCTCATTTGTCAGATCTATTTAGTGTTTACATTATATTTCTTTAGGCAGAGTCAGTAAGAGGGCCAGAAGCTTCTGGTTTCATCCTTTCTAGTAAAGGTGAAATAACCAGTAAAAGCCCCTACTGTCAATCTTTGTATAAGAAATATTTTGTTCACACAATTTTAGATCAGATTCCTCATTATACTGTAGTTAGTCTCTTTCAAAAGCTTTTCCAATAAACCTCTAATTCACGAATGGGACTAAGTTGTAGTATTGTGAGTTATTGAGTGTTTTGCTTCATTGAAGATCCTTATCACATTATGATTAATCTCTTTCACAAGCTCTTCCAATAAACCTTTAACTCATGAATGAGATTTAGTTGTAATGTTATAAGTTGTTTCAGCATTTCATAGGAGATCCTTACTACATTATAGTAATCTTTTTCTCAAGCTCTTCCAATAAACTTTTATCAAATGAATGAGATTTCACTATAATGTTTTAAGTTACTGTTTGTTTCAGCATTTCCTTTTATGTTTTAGGAGATCATCATTGCATTAAAATTAATATTTTTCACAAGATCTTCCAACAAATCTTTAACTAAATGAATCAGATTAAGTTGTAGTGTTTTGAGTTACTTTTCATTTCATGAATGTTCACTTGCAAGCTAGGATATCCATGGATTAGAATGCTCTGTTTTTCATCATTTTCCTAATTAGGGATAGAATTTACACTCTGTTTTGAGTCTAAGGTTTCTTTTTCTTTTCTTTTTGACATAGATTTGATTTCATCTGTTGAACATAGTCACATACTAATTAATAAAAAGACAAAACCCTCAAAAACAATAAGAAAAACACATACAACGAAGTAAGGAAGAGGTCACTTAAGCACATATAGTGCACCACACTTCATCAGTTTACTAGCCCTGGTTGATAATTTATGTTAGCAATTTAGGACGCTAAATTGATTAGACAGAACCCATGGCTCAAGTCAGACAAAAACTATGGGCCAATATCATTGAAGTTGTTAATGATATTTTCCCATCCATACCGGTCATTTATGAACAGAAAAACTTAGTCAAAGCAACAAAATAAGCCAATCAAAAGATAAAAGAAGAGCTTGGTAAGAAACCTGAAGAAGCTCTTGAAATCATCAAATTTCTTAATTCCAAAAATAGGCAGGAACTTGAATAAATTGGAATTAATGACAGAACAGAAACCATCCTAGAAATTAGGAAGGTTATTTCTAAAAATAATTTAATGATACAGCTAGAGGAGAAATGTAAAAACATGGAGGTTTCCATTGCACAATTTATGATGAAATTTGATGTCCTAAGGCAGAAAGGCCTTCCAAATCCATTAGTTATTCATGACAAACTAATGAAGCAGGATGACTATGACAAGAAAATGAGAGAAGTTTCCAAGGATCAGGCAAATCTGCCTTCCTCACAAGGTATTTCAACACGGAAGGTAATCTACAAGAATTTTGAGAATTTGTTTTACCTACAGCATGAGGTGAAACACATATTTATCAACAAGCCTATGTTATCAAAATACACTGAAGCATATGAAATATTCAGGAGGATGATGAAGATCAAGTTGCCAGAGGTGGAACTTTGGGAAAAAATGAGTGATTTATTGTGAAATCAGGTTGCAATAAGCACAGAGCAGTAAAAATAAAACAGAGTATGTTGTTTTTACATTTACAGTTACAGTTTTGCAGTTAAAATCAGGACAATAAACAATGAGAGAGTATCTGATGAAAGATTATCAGTTCAAAGTCAAAGTTTAAAGTCAATTAAAAAATTACAAAGAAGAGATAAAGTTGCCAGTGTAAAGGACACTTCACTATCTAGTTGCAATCTTTGTTGAACAACAAAGTGAGAAAACAACAACATATTGAAGACAGTAAATAATAATTTCAATAAAAATAGAGACAACTAGTATTAGTTAGAAAGCTGTCACTATCTTCTTGCATGAAGATATTTCTTGTTCCATGAATAATTCTTAAGTTAGTTTTAGGATACTTTGTAAGATTTTTTGTATAAATACTTCTCATTTGGAAGTATTAAGGGTGGGTAAATTATTGAACATTTCTATAGTTGTACTATTCTGAACCTAAGGGTGATTGTACCAATTTCAAGTCAGCAGAATGGATTAAAGCAATAAAGCATCATATTACAGGATTCATGTGTTGGGCCACTACAGTGAAGTATTTTCACTTGATTCTTTATCAATTTCTTATGTTTTCCATCAATACTTGTATGTTGTTCTAAATCTAAATGATAAATCAGGAATGTTATTTCAGAATATGTTAAAAGCACTATGTTTTGAACTGCTTATCATTTACATGTTTTCCACTGATATCTAGACTAAGGAACCCTTAATTTATCCCTAGTTTCGATTTGCCTCTTCCTTTTCACTCATTATCCAGATTTGAGAACCCTTAATTTCTCTCTTACCCCTATTGAAACCATTTTCACCATCAGCCTTGAAGATCTGAAGTAACTCTGCTATCTTGCCCTATAAAAATTTCCCTTTAGAACTTGATCCTGATAGAACTGCTTGACACATTGACTCCATTAGCCCAATGGAATACAGACCTACATCTATCCATTTGAGTAAGTGATTTCACCACCAAATCAAATGAAAATCCAGAACCAATTTACCGTACATAAATAGCATAAAATCAATTAAAATCAACAAAGATAAATCATATAGAGAGAGCCCTCTCTGAGCATTAGGAAGGCTAGATCCTAAGGCTTAAAATTAGGTTTGTGGTTACCTCTAATATTCTTTAAAATGCAAAAATAATAAAAACTCTTGAGAATGATTAGAGTGATAAAATATTAGCGACCATACTGGGGAACTAACTAATCCTCAGTTTTAAAATAGATCTTAAAGGAAATATTTTTACTTATATTTTCACCTTAAGGTTGTTTTGAAGAGTTGTTAGTAAATTTTCGAAAAAGAAAGAAAAAAGAAAAAACTGTAATTTTGGCTTCCAGAAGAGTCTACTATACCAGGTCCAATCTAGATCCAGAACTTGTTGTCATAGTAGATAATCCTGACAGAATTGTAAAGAAAAAAAAAAGTAGAAAGTTTAGGTAATAAGAATTCATTGATCAAAGCACATTCTCTTCCAAATAAATTATCAAGTTTACAAGACATTGAATTTGATCTATCTTTTGAACAAAATTTGTTTAGAACTAAATTAGAAAGTGACATAAATAATAGTGTAATAGATCCTGGTCTCATTTCATTCATTGAAAGTAAGAAGGAAACTGCTTCAGTAGATTCAGGTGAAAAAGTCTTAGAACTTTATGATAAACTTGATTCTATAAGTGCAACTTTGATTAAGGAAATTGATGAAGCTTATTTACAACATTCAATTGAATAGATTTCTTTATCAACCTATATCCCTAAGCCTTCTACCAGCTATTTAGATACCAGTCATTTAGAATCTATAGGTTCATCCTTATTTACTACCACTTCATCTATTATTTCCACCACACTCCATTCCACAAATTCATTTTTTCCCAAGAAAAATTTTCAACCTAGAGTTTTATTTCCAGCCCAAAATAGTTCAAGTTCACCCCCTAGCATTTCTGCTACTTTTTCCAATACTTCATTCTCATTTCCAAGCTCTTCTTCTAGCATCCCAACTACATCTTCTAATATCCCAATCTCATCTGCAAGTGCTCTAACTACATTTGCAAGTACTTCAAGTTCTTCACCAAGTACCTCAAAATTACCTCCTAGCCAAGCTAGAATCAAATCCATGGCTGCCAGATATGCCCCATTGGTCCTTCAAGCCCCTCTAAATTCCATGCCCCAAGGTTATCAAATAAAAATCCCTCGAGTTGATGGAACAAATCACTACAATGCACAACATCATGTTAATAAAATGACAGACTACTTTGAATTGCATGAATTATATGACGCTGATGTTCAAATGAGACTTTTTGCTCAAACTTTAGCTGGTGATGCTAAGAAGTGGTTTAAAGGTTTCCCTGCTGGTAGTATTGCAGATTTAGCTTCTTTCCATAGAATGTTTCTTAATATATGGGAGAAAAATAAGAATCCATTACAAATTTTGTCTGAAATTGAAAACATAAAAAGAGAACCAAATGAAGCAGTTCAAGACTTTTGTACAAGATATAACAGTATTTACAATGCAATCTTTGCTAATCTTAAACCTCCTCCAAATTCTACCCTTATCAAATTCCCTGATGGATTTGATACATATATGGCTTACCAACTGAGAGAGAGAAACCCATAAACCTTAGAGCAGATGCAAATTAATGTTGTAAGTGTAGAGGAAAACTTGTTTTCCAAGAAAGCTAGATTAAGAAATGAAAGAAGAGTGACAATAAAAGAGGAAACATCAACCTCAGATTTGAAAATAGATAACTTAGAAAAAACATTAGAAAGAATGATGGATAGGTTAGATAACATGGAAAGGAATCCACAGTGGGATAATCAACAACAAGGACCTCAAATTAGAAATCCCAATTTCAAGAAAAACACAAACACTGGCAAATTTAGAGAATCAACACCCGATCAAACAGTAAGACCACCTTTCCAAGAGAACTATGCTGAAAGTTCTCACCAAAATGAAAAATGATGAAGACACTCAGATAAATATAATGGGTATTAATGATGATAACACCATTTTTCTTACACAATAAGAACATGAGTTATATGAATTACAAGAGTTTCAATTAGAATCTAGTGAATCTTTTGATTAAAAACAAGGTTATGAGTATGCAATTAATGAATTTCATAGGCAATATAACCTTAGGAGCAAGAAAAATGTAGAAGCCCCTACTAAGAAAACTGCCCAAACTCAAACAAAGAAGCCAACAGAGGCTCCTACAACTAAAGTACTGCAAATTCCTCCTAGGGAAACCAAGCAAAAATCTAGGTCAACTCATAAGAATTCAAGTCCTAATCAGAAGATTTTTGAAGTCCCAAAATTTCAACTAGTCCTAAAATTGTTGACATTATAGATACTGTTCTTCAAACATCAATAAATCCTAAAAGATATGCTGCTACCAAGACAACAAATTCTGTTAAAATAGCAATTTCAGATCCAAAAACATCTGCTGCTAATCCAAAATTAGCTAATTCTAAAACAACCACTACCAAAACAGTTACTGAAACCTAAAAATCTGGAAAAACTTCCACTCCATCTCAAAATGTCCCTAAAAAGAAAATTAAAAGCAGTCAAATAGTTGAAACACCAACAGAAAATGAAAAACCAATTGTAGAAAGAGAAGATAAACATACCCAAACTGCAGTTACAAAAGAAGAAGTAATTCAGTTAGGAAAATCACAAGCACCATTCAACATCCAAGCTGAAATTGCCAAACTGAAGATACCAATTCCTTTAACAAAACTGGTTAAACATGATCTATACAAATCACATATCACTAATACTTTAAACATGAATGATGGAGAAGATTTAGTTAATTTGAGTGATGATCAACCATAACTAATCTTTGGTCTTGAAGTAAATGGAAAACACTAAGAAGGAGGAGTTCCTCCTTTCTACATTAGCTTAACTGTTCATGATCAGATTTTACATAATCCCATGCTAGATTTAGGCGCGTCACATAATTTAATGCCAAAATCAATAATGGAAACCTTGAATTTAGACATCACTAGACCTTATAAATATCTCTTCTCATTTGATTCCAGTAAAGTCAAATGTCTAGGCTTAATCAAAGATTTATGTGTTACTTTAGTTCAATACCCTGAAAAAAGCATAGTCATGGATATTGTAGTAGCTGACATCCCTCCTAAGTATGGAATGTTGTTATCTCACTCATGGAGAGCTAAACTGCAGGGATCTTTACAACTAGACATGTCTTATGCAACAATATTGGTTTTTGGCCAAACCAAGAAACTTTACAGAGAGACATTGATGAAGTACATGGTTAGTAGTGTATAAAGACCTCAAAACTATCCTATTTATTCTACACCTACTGATATGGACTCCATTTTATGTAATTCTGAAACTAGCATAGAAAACAAAACTGAATTAAAACAAAAACAAAAATACCCAAACAATGAAAACATATTTCATGAATCAATGTGGCATTTAGATTTTGATGGATCAGAGAAAAAATTAGGAGCAGGAGCAGGATTTTGGATACATAACATGGAAAACAATCATGCAGAAGGTCATGCCTTTAGATTAAATTTCAAATGTACAAACAACATGGCTGAGTATGAAGCTTTGATTTTAGAACTGCAGATTGTTAGAAATTTAGGAGCCAAAAGAGTGTTAATAATGGGTGACTCTAAGTTAATTGTGAAACAGATAAGAGGAGAATATTATGTATATAATCCTAGATTAAGCCAATATAGAGAAACAATTTTAGATCTGATTAGTGAACTGCTTGAATGTGACTTTGCTGCAATTCCTAGAAAACAGAACATGCAGCACACAATTTAGCAGCTTTTGCTAGTACCTGTAATCTGCCTTTTCAGTCCAATCATTAATATACAATAGAAGTTAAACACATGCCTACAATACCAGACAATCTAAAATATTGGCAAATTTTTTCACAAGATGAAAATATTTATCGTTTCATGAATGCTGAAGGAGAATTTTAGAATTGTAACATAGACACAGATTGTATAGTAGATCAAACCATAGATAGCGAGATTGATATAAATGTTGTAGATTTAAATAATTTAGAATTCACTAAACCCACTAAATTTACTCAAGTAGAAATAGAAAATTTAGAAAAGGTAGAGATTAAAGAATTAGCTGATGATGATTCTGACATTTTAAACCTTAAGAATAACTTTTTATCTACGGGATTAGCCCCTTTAGAAGATCTTCTTGATTTAAATGATGTTGCAATAAAACCAAATATGGAACCATTAATATTAGATATTTAAGAATGCAATATAGGAACTGAACTAAAGCCTAAGATGATAAAACTTTCAAAAGCCTTACCTCAAGAAGAAAAATTGAAATACATAGCTTTGTTTAAGGAATTTCAGGATGTATTTTCATGGAGTTACAAAGACTTAAAATATTATGACACTATCATAATACAACACAAAATACCCATAAAAGAAGATCAAAAAACTTTCAAACGGAAGCATAGAAGAATCAATCCAGTTTTAACGCCTTTAATTAAAAAGAGGTTAAAAAAATGTATGAAGCCTAGATAATTGCAATAATTAGATATTCTGATTGGGTTTCAAACCTAGTTCCCACTAGGAAGAAGATAGGGGAGATAAGACTATGTGTTGATTTCCAGAATTTAAATAAAGTGTCCTTAAAAAACAACTACCATCTCTCCAATATGGATCACATTTTACAGAGGGTGGTTGGTTCTTCGAGGATTTCATTGCTTGATGGATTCTCTGGATATAACCAAATTTTAGTTCAACCAGAATACCAACCAAAGACTGAATTTACTACTCCTTGGGGTACCTTCATGTATGTGAAAATGCCTTCTGGATTAATGAATGCAAGAGCCACTTTTAAAAGAGCTATGGATATATCTTTTGCTAAAGAAATTCATGATTTTCTTGTGATCTATATAGATGATATAACTGTATTTTCAAAACTGATAATGAACATCTAGATCACCTAAGACAAGTGTTTATCAAATGCAGGAAATTGGGCATTTCATTAAATCCTAAAAAGACTCTTTTTGGACTTGAAGAAGGCAAACTATTAGGGCATATTATATCAAAAGAAGGAATTAAGATAGACCCAACTAGAATAGAGGTGATTCTGAACATTAGTCATCCTAGGAATATTAAAGAATTGCATGCTTTCTTAGGTAAAATCAATTTTCTCAGAAGATTCATTTCAAACTTAGCTGAATTAATTAGAGAACTTAACAACATGTTGAAAAAAGACTTAGCACTTAAATGGAAAATAGAGGCAAAGCAATCATTTGAATCAATCAAACAAGCCCTTACAAAAACACCAGTCCTAATAAGTCCTGATTTCAAAAAAGATTTCATTATTTTTTCCTTTGCTTCAGAACATACTATTGCTGCAGTCTTACTGCAGAAAAATGATCAGGGCTATGAGCAGCCATTGCTTTTTTCAGCAAATCACTTAGAGATTCCACTTTAAAGTATAACATAATGGAAAAGTAGGCACTATCTTTAGTGAAGGCTATTAAAGACTTTAGAGCGTACATCCTGTATTCACATATCATTGATTATGTTCCAAATTCAGTTGGGAAGGACATTCTAACTCAGAATGGGCCTGATGGTAAAAGAGGAAAATGTATTGCCACCATTTTGGAATATGACATAGAAATTAAGCCCACCAAATTCATTAAAGGTCAAGGTTTAGCCAAACTCATGGTTGAATCAAATTGTCATGCTTTAGATATAAATTTTATTTCCCAATTAGATGATCAGGAAGAGATGGTGACTCCAAATCAGTGAAGCCTTTTTAGACTCACCATGGTATGCAGATATCATATTTGTATTACTAAATTTACAAGCTCCTCCTGAATGATCAAGAATTAAAGCTAGATTTTTAAAGTTAAAAGCAATGAAATTTTGTATCATAGACAATGCACTGTTTTGGAAAGATCATGGTGGCTTTTTATTGAATTGTTTGCTTAAATATGAAGCTGATAAAGTTTTGGAAGAGTTTTATGCAGGTGACTTTGGGGGACACCTTTACTGGAAGTCAACTGCAGATAAAATCTTGAGAGCTGGTTTTTACTAGCCTACACTATTTGTAGATGTGAAAAAGTATGTGACCTCCTGCCACAAATGCCAAATCTTTGAAGAGAAGAAAAAGTTGCTTCCTTTACCCCTTAAACCCATCTCCACAGAAATTCCATTTCAGAAATGGGGTCTTGACATCATTAGTGAAATCCACCCTCCCTCATCAACCCAACACAAATGGATTTTGAAAGCCACAAACTATTTCACTAAGTGGATAGAAGCCATACCTTTGAGGCAAGCCACTGATACTGTCATAATATCATTCTTAGAAAATAATATACTGTCTATATTTGGATGCCCCCAGAAGCTCATTAATGATAATGCAGCTGATTTCAAGTCCAAAAAGATGATTGAATTATATAATAAATACCACCTTACCCTTGGACATTCCACTGCTTATTACCCTTAAGGTAATGGTCTTATTGAATCCTCCAATAAAAGCCTTTTGAATATCATCAAGAAACTACTATAAGAAAATAAGAAAACCTGGAAAAAAGGTTATTGAATGCCTTATGGGCAGATAGACTTAACACAAAGAAGTCCATTGGTACATCCCCTTATCATCTGGTTTATGGGATGGATGTTGTTTTTCCATCTTCTTTAGGAGTACCAGTAATGAAAATAATACAAGAACTATACGTAGAAACCAATGATATCCAAAGAAGGATAAATCAAACCATACAATTGCAACAAACCAGGGAAGATGTCTATCTCAAGTCTTAAGTTGTTCAAGAAAATATTAAAAATATATTTGACAAGAAGACTAAGGAACATGA
Organism: Pinus albicaulis; assembly: GCA_034641835.2. NCBI lineage: Eukaryota > Viridiplantae > Streptophyta > Pinopsida > Pinales > Pinaceae > Pinus > Pinus albicaulis. The sequence goes on from CM076572.1 coordinate 856,631,517, forward strand.
TTTTTATATAGGTGACAAAGTTCTTAAGTGGGATTCTAGAAGAGAAGAGAAAGGTAAACATGGCAAATTTGATTTCTTATGGAAAGGCCCTTATGTCATTTATGGTTACAGAGGTGACAATGCATTCTTTTTGAAGGATTTGGATGGATCAGATTTGCCAGGTGGACCTATCAATGGAAGAATGTTGAAGCATTACTATTCCCCAGAATAATAGTAGTTCACTTTGTTTATTTTACTCATTGTACATAACATTGTAGATTTTATCTTGGATTGGATGTTTTTCTAGAAAAGTTGAAGCCCGTAGAGAAGGCCCTAAGCTTTGAAAGACAAAATATCATAAGTATGAATAATGAAAAGCTACTAGTCTCAAATTTCTTGACATCATAATGCAGAGCTACTAGTCTCAAAGTTCACCAAGAAATGCCATCCCCATGTGGAGCCACTATTAGGGTCCTATAATAATAGGATTCATAATTTTGAATTGAATTTGATTAGTCTTGTAATATGTACATACTTTTATTTCTACAAAATTGTTTTCCCATATTAGAAAAACAAAAAACGTAAACAGTGTAAAAGTCCTAAAAGAAAAATCAAAAGACTTGAAAGAAAAAAAAAATAAAAAATAAAAAGGAATATGAAAATGAAACCCCAAACAAAAAAGAGATAAAAATAAAACATGAAAGTGATGCAAATTTAAATGCCACTACTAATTACTTTTAGTGCAAAATAAATATTATGTGCACTTGTTAAAAATTCCACAATCCATGAAGGTTAAACAACTTAATCTTGACCTTTCATGCTTTAAATTTCATGTTATTATATATAGAATAAAGATCTAGCCAAAAAGTTTAATCTGGCATATTAGTAATTAGGTAGAGAATAATAAGGAGCTCAATGGTTTAATCTGAGCCCTTGGAAGAAATAAGGATAGAATTAGTTAGTTTGTTGTTTAAAAGAAAAATGAATAAGGGTTTGCAAGCTCAAATGCACCCATGTAAATGAAGAAAAAAAAATGTTAGGGTAGCACATGGGTAAGAAGAAGCAGTTTTCACAAGCATGGATAACAGATAATTGGTCATTTCATTTACTAATTTCCCTTCAAAATCATTTCCCTTGTAAAAAAACCTTCTCCCCTTTCATTTTTCCCTTTTCTCCTTTTCCCCCTTGCAAAAAGTCCCTTTTCCTAAGTTAAAACACATTTATCCTGGAAAAAGTAAAAAATCCCTTTACTAATTTCCTTTTATTTATAAAACCCATAAAAATGCTTTAACCCTAAGTATAAATGGTTAAATCTATATGTCGGGTCCCACTATAGATATCCCTCCCCGACATAAGTTTTTACATTAGAAACTTAGTGTATTTTTGCAATCCATTTGTACATTATTAACAGTTAACATAACATATTAAATCTCGTTATACCTTTTAAACCTGTTTTATATTAAATCCTTTATATATACATCCCAACCCATATTTTTATATATAAACCAATGGTTTAATTCCCCACATGTTATATATCCCGCACCTAATATGCATTATCCCCACCTATTATAATATTACATTTACCTTAACCCCATTGGTTATATCATATAAATCCTGACCATTTAATATATCTAACCAACCACATAGCATGTACTGGGCCCCATGCCTTTTGAAACACCAATACTCCATCACATCGTCCTAGCCGTCAGATCTTCACTTGCTAGATCCGATAGCCATTATCTCCTATCACGCATTTCATTGCCCAATTTTTAACTTACCTCAACCATGCGAAATATGCATTTTGCAGAGTATCCCTCCCCGCTATGTGGCCAATTCTTATTTGATTACATCGCCACAAATATTACCATTAACCACCTTTGGCGCTTGCGAAAACCGTTGAGCAGTTTTCCCCCGGCACAAACCACCCTATCAGTTCAAATACACCTGCGCATTTAATGTAAAAACTGTTTGTTTAAAAAATGCATATAACCGCCCTTTGCTAATTCTTTCACCACTTTCTGTTACATTTTGCGCTGAAGAAGAACTTCTGACCTATTTTTGAGCAACCAGATCACTGAACCGACCATATTTCAAGCCTTTTCACCTAAATTCAAGACCTCTGCTACTAAAAGACATCACAAAACTAAATTGAAGCGTTTTAAAGACCTTTGAAGCTTCAGAAAAGCCCTCTACTGCCTCTGAAACCCTCCTGCAAAGAAAATCTTCATTTTTCCCAGGTATTATTGAAAGAAAATGCCTGTTCTTGATCTAAAAAGAAAAGTAATCAGTAATTGAATCAAATTAAGATTACTAGCAGACCAAGAAAGCCCTGTTACTTCCTAAAGTTCTTTCTGCAAACCCTGGGCATCTTTTCACAAATTATGAGGCCTAAGACTGTTTAAAATCATAGAGATTGAGTAAATTGAAGAATTTTAAGCCTTTGTACACTTAAATAAAGCCTTCTTATCTTCCAGTCCTTTCATATAGACCCTAAACATCTTTTTGCAGAAACTCTAAAATCCTGAAATTACCTTTTGTTACAGAAAACACAGTTTGATCAATTGAGAAATTTTATACCTTTGCAGACAATAGATAAGCCCCTGTTATATCTAAATCCTCCTACAAACTATTATAAACTTCCAAAGGTTCTCCTACAGGCCTAAATCAGTATTCCTTAAGTCAAAAGAGTAATAAAATTGATAAATCAAGAAAAGTAATGGCTTCCAAAGCAGTAAGATCTGTCAATCCACTATGACCTCCTATTGTATATGTAGAGCACATTCCCTTGGCTGACAAATACTTCAAGATTACTGACACAGTCACAGAATTTAACATTCTTGAGCTACACTATTGGAGACAAGAAAAATCCATTGATCAGGCTGATGAAGTTTTCATCTAGGAGTCTAATTTACCAAAATATGTTGTCCCACAGACCTTCCAGTGCCCATAAGTGATTAGACTCTGTCAATCCTGCTATTTCCTTGATCAGAGAGCCATAATAAACTCTGAGAAATAAATTATGTTTACCATTACTTCTGAGTCAATTAATCAAATGCTCCAGATCCAATCCAGACCAGATGAAGTTCCATTGTCCATTGAAGCTCTCACACAGATATACCTGAATCTGGACTTCCCAAGAGGTTCCAGATATTTCAAAATTTCATGCCTTCTTCTGTATAAATTCCCAAGATAAATCTTCCTTACCCATGAGAAAAATCTTCTGAAAGAACCAAACATATCATTGGCATGTTGTCTTTTATTCTCGGTTATTTCACAAATGAACATGCTAATGTTGCAGTGCTAGGTTTTTTGTCTACTTTCACACCTGGTCAGCCTCTTGCTACCATTTTTAATTTTGGACAATACCTTGTTGATAATATTCATGAATAGTTGGTCAAAATGCTTTCTAAAGGTGTTTTCAACTATTCCTCATTCTTATTCCATATGTTTTTATACTTTTAGTCTAAATTTTTTTCTATAAACCTTTAAAATCTTGATGTTGAAGGAAACCCACAATCAGTCATATTTTGGATTTCATTGATAAGGAAAGACTCCAATGAGTTCACTTATACAGATTTTACTGACTCTTTCATTCATCCTATGGTCAATTTGCTGAACAACAACATGCACCCCAGAATTAGTGAAGAGATTAAGAAGGTCCTACAATTGTCAGAGCATAATAGCATAGGTGATTGGTACTTATACCAAAATCACACTGAGATAAGAATATATGGATCAAGTCTTGTTCCATATAAACTTCCCAAATACCTCCCTATGAGGTTATTTTCCCTTGATTACATAAGGCAGATTATTAATTCAGATGCAATTAATTTCTTGGCAGCAAAGAAAAAGACACACTTCAAATTGAAAAATCAGGTTGGCCCTTTTATCTGTAATAATAGAGATGCAAGTCTAGAGGCTGAAATTTTTTTGGAGGAATTCAAGTTCAGTCACAGTTTTCTGGGGTATTATGATCCTCTTAGAGTTATAAGTAAAATGAGAGTTAAATGCAAATTGACTCCCTATGTACATGAAAAGAAACCTGACATAGAGAAATTATCCAATCAATCTGAATGGTTGGAGAACACCTTGGTAGAGGCAGAGAAGTAAAGCAATACTAGTCAAACTTTGCAAACTCCAACCCAAGAAGACAGGAATGCAAAAAGAAACAGAGAGGAAGGATCATACTTGCAGAGACAACTACTGAAACTAAATTTAATTTGAGATACAGTGAAAAGCCAAAGTTAAATCCTGCCAATAAAGAAGTGGAAACAATAGAGGTGATTGATATAGAAACATTAACACAACATTTAGATGAAGTAAGAAAGTTAGTAAAATCTATGCAGGACATGTCTATTCAAACTAATGAGATTAACAATCTTAAAGAATAGCTTAAAAGCCTTGAATAAGAAAATAAACTTGCTAAAAAAATTCATAAGAATGAAGAACAAAGAGAAAACAGATTAAATGAGCAGTTGAATAAATTAGAAAAATATCTAAAATTGAAAGAACCCATGGCTCAGGTCAGACAACAGCTATGGGCCAATATCATTGAAGATGTCAATGATATTTTCCCATCCATATAGGTCATTTATGAATAGAAAGACTTAGTCAAAGCAGCAAAATAAGTCATTCAAAAGATAAAAGAAGAGCTTGGTAAGAAACCTGAAGAAGCTCTTGAAATCATAAAATTTCTTAATTCCAAAAATAGGCAAGAACTTGAAGAAATTGGAATTAATGACAGAACATAAACCATCCTAGGAGTTAGGAAGGTTATTTCTAAAAATAATTTGATGATACAGCTAGAGGAGAAATGCCAAAACATGGAGGTTTCCATTACACAATTTATGATGAAATTTGATGTCCTAAGGCAGAAAGGCCTTCCAAATCCATTAGTTATTCATGAAAAACTAATGAATTAGGATGGCTATAACAAGAAAATGAGAGAATTTTCCAAGGATCAGGAAAATCTACCTTCCTCACAAGGTATTCCAACAGGGAAGGTAATCTACAAGAATTTTGAGATTTTTTTTTACCTACAACATGAGGTGAAACACATATTTATCAACAAGCCTACGTTCTCAAAATACACTGAAGCAGATGAAATATTCAGGAGGATGATGAAGAACAAGTTGCCAGAGGTAGAACTTTGGGAAAAAATGAGTGATTTACTGTGAAATCAGGTCGCAATAAGCACAGAGCAGTAAACAAAAAATAGAGCACGTTGTTTTTACATTTACATCTATAGTTTTGTATTTAAAATCAGGACAGTAAACAATACAAGAGTATCGGATGAAATATTATTAGTTCAAAGTCAAAGTTTAAATTCAAATAAATAATTACAAAGAAGAGATAAAGCTGGCAGCCTAAAGGACACTTCACTATCTAGCTGCAACCTTTGTTGTACATCAAAGAGAGAAAACAACAACAAATTGAAGACAATAAATAGTAATTTCAATAAAAACAGGGACAACTATCTTTAGTTAGAAAGCTGTCACTATCTTCTTGCATGAAGATATTTCTTGTTCCATAAATAATCCCTATGTTAGTTTTAGGATATTTTGTAATTTTTTTTGTATAAATACTTCTCATTTGGAAGTATTAAGGGTGGATGAATTACTGAACATTTCTATAGTTGTACTATTCTGAACCTAAGGGTGATTGTACCAATTTCTAGTCAACAGACTAGATTAAAGCAATAAAGCATCATATTTCTAGATTCATGTGTTGGACCACTACAGTGAAGTATTTTCACTTGGTTCTTTGTCAATTTCTTATGCTTTTCATCAATAATTGTATGTTGCTCTAAATCTAAATGATAAATCCGGAATATTATTTCAGAATATGTTAAGAGCACTCTATCTTGAACTTATTATCATTTACATGTTTTCCACTGATAACTAGACTAAGGAACCCTTAATTTCTCCCTAGTTTCGATTGACCTCTTCCTTTTCACTCATTATTTGGATTTGAGAACCCTTGATTGCTTTCTTACCCCATTTGAAACCATTTTCACCATCAACCTTGAAGATCTGAAGTAACTCAACTATCTTGCCTTGTAAACATTTCCCTTTAGAACTTGATCCTGATTTGACTACTTGACACATTGACTCCATTAGCTCAGTGGAATATAGACCTACATCTATCCATCTGAGTAAGTGTTTTAACCACCAAATCAAATCAAAATCCAAAACCAATTTACCGTACATAACTAGCCTAAAATCAATTAAAATAAACAAAGATAAATCATATAGAGAGAGACCTCTCTGAGCATTAGGAAGGTTAGATCCTAAGGCTTAAAAGTAGGTTTGTGGTTACCTCTAATATTCTTTAAAGCAAAAAAATAATAACAACTCTTGAGAATTATTAGAGTGATAACAGTGATAAGGCATCAATGCTTCTTTATGAATCTTAGATAATTATGATACCCCTATGCTCAAATACATTGTTATCACCTATAGGTTACATGTTTATGATATGTTTGATTTTTTTTTTGTCATGGCCAGTATGGGTCCGGTCAATTCCTTGATCAAATGTTTGCATTAGTAACATTTTTTCAATTTTAGTAATAATTTTTGGGAGTTTAATGAAGTTATGGAAAGTGGTCTGAGATCTAGCCTTGAAAAAGTGGCTCAAAAGCTTGGGGCGCTAGCTCAGAACTTCCTGGAAAATTCCATAGTCACTAGCATGCCTTGTTGTGGGAGTGATTGGAAGGCCTCAGTCTCATGCATGGCTTGTAATGGGAGTAGTTGAGGGTCCATATCCATAAAATGTCAAGTTCTCTCAAGGGTTGGTCACCTAGAAGAGTTGGGTAGCTCCTGAATGGTCTATAACATCTGTGAAAGGTCATATTGGTTCTGTAATGTTGGTTCCACTTCCTTAACTATAGTTGGGAAGTTGAATCATATTATAATAACTCTTCATTACATTTTTACCTTGGTGGACCGATTAGCTTGGGAAAATCTAGGAGGAGGTGTGTTACAAAGGCCTTGTCATGCATGCGGTTGGGAGCCCATATTAGTAAAAAGGAATTCTAGCTTAGGTTTTGGGTGTTGGGAGTGGTTTTTTCTCCCTTGGGTGCCTTTTAGGTTTTTAGGAGGTTTAGTAAGGTTCTAGTTTATCAATTCCACTTCCTTAATTGTACTTAAGAGGTTGACTCATGTCATAGAAGCTCTTACTCTCATGTTTACCATGGCTTGTCAGTAAAATTTGGTAAAGGTGGGAGGGGGTGGTTACACTATGCCAACCTAGTGGGATTTAATAATAATAATGTTGTTGAGTTATATGATTTATAATTTTGTCTTAATTAATCCATAAAGAATCAAGTATTCAAATTATACACTGAGGGAGACTCTAACCTAATTATATTGTTCGTCGAGAAAATATTTCATAGATCAACACCTAATAAGCTCTCTCATAACTAGTTCCTAGATGGTTTTATATCTCCTGAATTACCATACTTCTCCCAAATATTATGGGAGAGTTAAATTTTAATGTTCACTACAAAGGAAATCAAGTTGTGGGTCATTTATCCAACAAAGGGTCTTTTGATTCTTTCACAATCATCAAGAGTAGATGAGAGACTCTCCTAGACTTATAGGTAAAGGATGATTTCTCTAACTTAGCTAGACCTAGCTCTTCCCCCTTGAATCGGGTGTTAAAGAATGTAACAAAGGTGGTAGGGATCCAATCCACAATTTCCATAAGAAATGAATAAAGCAGACATGGCTAGCCACCCTGAATGCTTTAAGTACTACATGGGTTTAATATCTAATGGTGTGATGAATACATCTGAACACAACTCAATTATTCATGATGTGGGATGGTTGTTTTCAAATAAAAACAACTTATTGCAGGTTAGTGCCTTCTCTTCTCACTTTGGATATCTCCATATTCAACTCTAAATCATCTATGTAGCTAATATTTATTTATGGCTCTCCTAGTTGCATATGTCAACTCTTACCCTCCCTTATGCTCAATGATCGATGATTTTGACTGCTGCTCTAGTGATTCCTCTGTGAGTTCTTTGTTATAGTTTTGCAACCTCAGTGCCCTTTATTTTCTTCTCCACCTTTTCTCCTATGATTATTTTCCCTCTCCATGTTTCCATTCCTTTCAACCAACCTTCAACATGACTGGATAGTGTGATATATGTCAGAGAAGCGGGAAAGGTCACAGTTCACCAAAGAGATATCGAGATTATTTTAGATTCAAATATTCAATGCATTTGTTTTATAGCCAAACTCTACTATAATTGCAACAAGAACTTATGGATATGAAGTATAATTATGCTAAGAGTGACCTTATCACTCAAAATTTGAAGTTTTTTATGAGTTAATTACCTAGGTGCCAGACTTAGGACATACAAGGGGTCAACAAACTCAATTACTTCATACTATCCACTTGTAATGATAGACCAAGTAACTCTTAGGTAAGGTATTTATTATATGCAACAATGTAAGGATGAGATATTATTTGTAGTGGATGTCAACCAAATGCAGCGAAAGGATATTGATGGATGGATCACCCTCATCAAAGAAGAGTTTTGTCTTGGTATAACTCTCTAAGCTAATAACAAATACATCACATGCCAATGATCCATGTAGATATTGGTGGCCACCTGCCTATTCCACTTGGATCTGCACCATTTTTTCTTTCAGTCTTCCATTTTCCTTAATTGTAGCACAATTTATCTATTTTTGGCATTTTTTTGGGTCTTGAACTTCTGGAGCTGTTTCGAGGCCCTAAACGACGTTTTTTGGAAAACCACCTAACTGAAGTTGGCTCTTAGAGGTTGTAGTCCTTAGATATATATTTCTAATGAGGTATCTTGTGTGTCAAATGGAGATCATTTGCCAAAGTTATGACCTAAGGAAATTGATGTACCAATTTACCCCAACGGGGTGCATAGTTTGGCATTTCATCTCCTAGGGTTAGGGTTTTGAATGTTTAGGGTTCTCCATTGTTTCTCAATAACAAATAGGCCCTCGCGCCTCATTGTAAAGCAGTTCAGAGGTCTGTAGCCACCCCATCTCTTCTCAGAGATAGCTACCAGTACCCTAGCTAGTTTTATTTCCATTGTCTGTAAGCAAATTTCAGTTCTTTGATATTAATGAAATGAAGTGTTATTTCCGCTGCATCTCTGTATTTATGGTTATGTGTTTATTCTGTTGCGTTCCTGCATAAATCTGGATCAGTGGTATCGGAGCGGTCTGCTTTTTCTCGATCCTTCTTTGCATGTCCCCAACGAGGTCGGGGTATAAGGAGCTAGGGCTTGATCTGGTGGAACCTTTGCAAGATCAGCCTCGCAAACCTCGACGGACGCCCATGGGGGACGAAAAGAAAGATGAGGGAGCAGGAGATCCTATCAAAGTATTGCTCGAGGAGGCCCTCGAAAAACAAAGGAACGCGATGATGGATAAATTCGAGATTCTATGTACGACTACCCATCGATGATGCATGCATCTAGCGACCACAACGGAGCGCAGCCGCACAGGTAAGTAAAGTTTGACATTCCCATATTTGAGGACCATATAGATGCAAACGTCTTAGGTAGATGGTTGAATCTACTAGAAGGATATTTCTTTGTTCATGACTTTTCCAACCGAGAAAAGATTACTTTTTCACTCCTCAAATCTGCCCCCCATGTCAAGGATTGGTGGGAAACCCATTGTGAGAAAAAGGATGAGACAAAACCCTCTCTGTTCATCCATACCCACTTGTAATTATTTCCAAGATGCTATCAAGGAACAATACTATCCCATGGGGAGCTATGAGGACAAGTAGACATAATGGACCATGCTGCGACAACAAAGGGATCAAGATGTGCATGAGCTGACAAATCTGTTCCATACCCTGCACACAAAATTGGGTATCAAAGATTCAGAGAAACATCTGGTGCTAAAGTATCACAGTTATCTACATAGATACATTCAGGAGGAAATGGATTTCCTCGACATCTCCTCGCTTGGTACGGCATACCGGTATGCTGCCAAGATTGAGCGAAGTTAAAAACGAGAAGAAAGCGAGACTTTGGATGCGAAAATTGCGAATCAAAAGCGAGGAAGAGTGCCCCCAAAGCTGTGGGAACAAAGGAAAAATCCAAGGCGGGGTGGCCCAGGATAACCCACTGAAGCTGCAAGCGAAGAAAAACACCATAAATCCAAAGAAGGACACAAGAAAGTGGTTCGAGGTCCATAAGAGCTCCAATCACAACACAAGTGAGTGTTGGGCCAAGAAGTGACCGGTCGTGGGTACAGAGGCTTCTGAATCGGATGCTAGCTCTAAATTTGAATCAGAACCTGACAAGGGGAGTGACAAAGGGAAGAAAATTATCGATGCCGAGCCAAATACCACCGTTTCCACTCTTACAGGTCAATTTAGGCATCATCCCAAAACACATATCAGTATCCATTAGGGTCTATCATACTCTAAATTAGTTGCTACATGCCCTAAAAAAGTCATACCATTGATTTTTTTCCTTCATGAAAGTTTCACTGCTTAGATGCCAGTTGAAGTGCCCCATTGAGCCACCAACGCACCCCTAGACTGCATTAACTGCTTTGCAGAGCATCTATTCCCATGCAAGGCTACATTGCAAAGGATATAGGCCCACTTTAAGGTGTGTTGGTTGACTGGGAGAGAATTGTTCATTGGATTCCGGGAATCTTCCCAACCTCTAGTGGCTTCTAGAAGTTGTTCCAGCTTTCACCTCATCTGATAGCTTCGAATATGGACATCATGGAGCCATTAAACCTCTTATCCTCCTATTCCCATGAACAAGGAAACCTCTTCACCCATTTTTAGGAAATCCATTCAATGATTCATTTATGTCAAACTACATTCATGTACTTATAAATAGAGCACTAATCATAGTGCACAAGAGATCAAGAATTTTTATTAAGTAGATTTATGCTGGTGAGATCACAACTCTTGGAGGTATTGTGCTTGTATTGTTATGCCGCTGGATTACTGATGTCGGGTGTGATGAGGATGGGACTGAAGCTGGAGGAGTGACATCGAATCGATCAAATGGTTGTACTTCTCCTTCTACTTCATAATAAATACATTTGTTCCTTTCCTAATGCATGTGTCAATGATGTTATAAGTGTATTTACGAATTTAATCGTTTCAATTTGTTTAACTTGAATAGATCATATTGAATTTATGTTGTTTTTCGTCATCTATTTGCTGTTGCAAGTACCAATCAAGCGCATTCAGTTTTATTAAGAGCGACAGATCCACGAAGGGAGGCGAGGAAAAGCGAACAGATTACAAGTAGGTTTTCTTCCCTTTATCTATTTATTTTTAGGAAAGGGTCATATATATATTTTTATGTTGTTCTAAGTGCACCACCACACTTACGGAAAGCATACTTATCCGTAGGTTTGATTTCTGTAAAACAAATTGGCGAACATACTGGGGAAAGATGAATCATCCCTGGTGGGTTTGTCATTATCCATCAGCCTCTATTAGGCTTTGCCCGCTTAATTTCAGTCATTTGAATGTGTCTTAGAAAAATTAGTGTGTTTGATTGATTTTTTAAGAGATTTCTCTGGCACCATCACACCATTGGTCTTGACACAATGATCTGCATAGCACTGCTAGCTTAGGGACAATGCTCTGCAATGCACTGTCTCCCACTCAGGGGTGCGTTTCCCCTGTGACCAACCAAAATCTATCATATTTTGTCTTTTGCAATTCATTTCAGTGTCTTGCTTTCTGAAGTTTTAAGTAAATGATTGCCTCTAGAGACCAGATTGCCTTTACTGTTCTTGCCTCAATTTGGATTTGTTTGATCAATGTTTCTTTTTGTTTTCTTTGTCATTGTTGAATAGTTCCAAAGTTAAATTTTACATTTGACCAATTCATTATTTTCGAAAAGAGGAATTGTCATTTCAGTCTCCGTTTCTCTTGAAAGTTTTGAGTGATTGTTTGTGCATTAGTTTCTTTTTCTTCCATCTAAACTTAAAAGAAATTGAAAAGAAAAGCATGCATTTTCATATAGGGATTGTGAGTGCTACATAGGAATAGTTTATGGAAATTGCATTTAGATGTGCTCATTGTTGATTGCATACAATCTGATTTCTCTATCCCTTGTAGCTAGTTTTTCATTGTCGAAAATCAAATAGAAACGAATGCTTTTCATTCTAATTGAATTCTAGGAATGTTCAATACATCTCGCGGTGAACATGAAAGACAAACTGATAAGCAAGATCAACATAAAATTTAACTGAATTTATCCAAGGAAGTATTATTGCCTAAATCTACCTCTAGGCTGAAAGAAGGTAGAGTTTAGGGTAACATCAAACCACGCTCGGTCACATTGCTTCAGCCCTACCGGATCGGGGCTCTCTAGGGTCCAGTCTCAACAAAAATAATCAATAGGGCTTGAGATGACTTGAAATAAAGGCTAATTTTAGGCTAGGTATATGGATGAAGGAGTTTGATTTTGATTTTGGGGGTTTTGTTGGAAACAAAGGGAAAGGCAGTTTTGGGTTCGGGGATGAGGCCTAGTTTTTGCAGAGTTCTGAATGGGGCAAGGAAGAAAATTGTTTTGATGCTTTGAATTGAATGAATGGATGGTTCAAACTGTTGAGGAGCTAAAAAGAGCAAGAGGATTTCAAGAATCCTCTTCAAATAGATGAAAACATGGAAAATTAAACAAAACTGAAGGTAGAGCAAAGCAATCTAATGAATTCCACCTTTATCACTCATTTGTTTAATTTAAGAAGAAAGGAGAAGGGAAATGATGCACTTAAAACATCAGTGAACTTACAATCACATAGATAAAAAAACCATCAAAACACAGAGTCACATGGATCCCAAAGAGTGCTGCAAACCCTGGTCTATTCCTTTGCCAAAATTGCAGAGATGAAATGTACAATGAAGTGCCAAGCAATCCCAAGTGTCCAACCTCTGAAAATGACTGAGAAAATACAAGATATAGACAAGCCTAACTCATCCCCATGCTTCTAGGGGTCGAGCTCACCATTCTAGGAGTTGTTTCAACCATATCTAAACTAGGAACTGAAAAATAGGCAATGAAACAACTTGCCTCTATATGATAGGAAACTGATTCATTCACTTACATTTCAATTTTTGATGAATGAATCTACTAAGATGAGTAAAAATGTGCCAAAATTACATCATGGTCATGAAATTACATCAAGTTACATCAAGAGCTACATGAAAAAGTTAAACTAGCCAAAAATAGGCGAAATTCTGAGCTGTTGAATGAAAAATAGGCCAAATTTCCCAATGCGTCGCGCCTGAAATCTCTATGCGTAGCACAACTTTGAGGCTGATTTTTAGGGCCTTCCCGAAGTCCAAATTGAGTGCAGGATAGCTCGTTGGAAAGCCTTGCCTATCTACCTTCCAACCCAAGTTGAATTTCTGGATTTGGTTGCAATTTTCCCCTCCAAAAATCAAATCTCCCAACACTGCTTCCTGTGTGTGCAAAACGTGGCAGAAAGGCCATTTTTAGGGTGTTTTTGACCCATTAGGCAACCCAGAACTTGATGAAATCCTTAGGTAATCCATAGGCATGCATAAATTTTGATGAAAAATCCAGAAATGCAAATTTTTCCTCCAGAAGAGTTGCCAATTATAAGCGCGCGCCAAGTGGTGCTACGCGTCGGGCAGAAAAATATGTTTTGAGGCCAAAAAATTCAAAATTGACAAAATTTTTCCCAAATTTCTTCAAATTTGGGCTGAAGGTCCCTCATCAAGAACTATGCTGGGCCAAAGAAGCTTCGGCCAAAATTTGGAGTCTATCATGCCCTTTACGACGCTTTAGTTCCCTCCTTAGCCTCGCTTTCAGGATCTTGATCCTCGCTTTGCAAACATGATTTCATGCCCAATAATGGTTCTTCATGTGCCTCAACATGTTCTTTTCCTTTTTTCTTTCTCCAACAGCTTTTGGTCTCCTTGGTACATGCAATTCGGTTGTAGAGTCACTGTGTTTCCTTCATCTTGGTCACAAGAGGTATCTGTCTCCATGATTTCCAAAGTCTATGTTGTCTTGTATGATAATGAGAACTTTGGTGTTTTGATTTATTGCAAAATATATGTCAAATGGGAGGGGGTATGGAGGAATGGGGCAGTAGGAACAATGAAGTTTTGTCAAGTGCAACTTGCCATTTGAAATCTGTGATTTAGGGACAGCCACTTGAGTTTGGAGAAATTTCACAATTGGGATGGGGAGGGAATGGAAATGGGTAGGAATAAGTAACTAGGGATATAGGATAAATATTGAAATGGGCTATTGTGAGGATACAAACAATGAGGAGGGGAAAAAACTAGGTGGAGAAATGGGAATATTTAGCACAAAAATAATTTCAAAACCCTAAAGGAAGCAAATCCTCAAACAAGATAATAGGGTTTTGTTTTTCGTGTTCAATTCCTCGCAAACAACACCAAATACCTATTCATGGAAATGGAATGATTACTTGGATAAATATTGACCGAGTTAGTTTGATGAGTTGGAAGAAATAGCAAAAAAAATTTCTTCTGCCATGTGCGTCGCGCGCCTAACCCAACGCGCCGCGCCCCTCCAATGCGCCACGCCAGTGTATTTTTTACACTGGGGAGGCAGACCCAATGCACTGCGCTCCTCCGGTGCGTCGCGCTGGCTGCCCATTGCACCGTGCTCCTCCGGTGTGTCGCGCTGGCTGCCTAATGTGCCGCGCACTCAACTTTGCCTAGTTTTACCTCCAAGCTTCTTCCTTCACTCCTCACACCTCTTCTCTTGCTCATTGTTGTCTCTTGGCACACAAATGAAGTTTAAATTTGAAAATATCTTATATTCCAAGGATTTAAATTTCTCATTTGAAAAAATCCACCTTATAATGTTGTAAACTTTGACATTTCACGTTACAAACTCTGTTTTGTTTCCTTTGTGCTTTTGGACTGAATGATGAGCTTTCGCACACTAAACCACCATAAATTCTGAGACAAAATCTTCACTTGCAATGGAAAAAAATCTTAACTTACTTGCACACCACATATTTGAGCACATTTGGAAAATTTGGAGAAGTTTATGGTGAAATTGGGCTTGCAGCTCTATGCGCCGCGCCACAAACCCAATGCGTAGCGCCCTTTTGTAGGAGGATTTTGGAGGCCTTCCTGGTGTCCAAATTGGGCGCAGGATAGCTCGTTGGAAATATTATTGAGTCTAATTTCCAACCAAAGTGGAATATTTCAGTTTGGATTTCATTTTGTATGTCAAAAATCAAATCTCCCAAGACTGGTCAAAATGTGCAAAATGAGGCTGCCTCAAGGCAGAGTGCTGTTGCAGTCAACTTTTGAAGGTCTTCCTCAACTCCAAATTGAGCTCATGATAGATCATTAGAAATCTATTTGTGTCTAGTTATCATTTGAATCATTACAAAAGTCATTTGGCTAACCAATCTAGGAGAAAATGTGATTATCCCAAGGTCACTTCAGAGGTGCATCAATTCTCCTGAGGCAACTATATTTTTGACATTTATCTAAAACCATGACACCTGTGTAAAAAGTGAAGGATTTATTTCTTCCTTGGCCTATTTTGGAAAAAAATATCTCTCATTTTTACAAAATTCATCTTTTATTTCTCATAAACATCATTGGAGTGAAACTTATCCCGATGTGTGGAACAAGGGATTTGTCGAAATGAAGTGAAATGAAGGGGATAAGGGGCTTTTAAATTCTTGAGAAAATTTTGGGAAGTAGGGAGAGATGTTAGGAAGCAGGGGAAAGTGGAATTTCAGAGATTGAGTGAGGGGAAGGGGTCCAAAACGGCAAAACACAGGCCTAGCCTAGAAAATTTCCAAGTTGTAGCAAGAAACTAGGGTTTGTGCAAAAATGAGGAATTTGGGGGATCTCAGTGATGGGAAGTGTTTAATAAGGTACATTAAGGATAGGGGAAGGTGTATGAACATCAGGATACAAGTTTTGATGATGATTTGACCATCCAAGAGAAATTACCTTCAAAACCCTAGGAGAGGGAAATGAACCTTACCTAGGCACAACTGAAGCATGAACAAGGTGTAAAATGACCCTTTGGAACTTGACATGATGATGAAAACCCTCTGAATGATGGTAAAATTAGCTTAATGGTGACATGGACCGACATTTGGACAACTTTGATAGGAGTAAAATCAAACCCTAGACCTAATACCTAGTGACCAAATTTTGCTTGAAGACTCACTGAAATGACAAAATTTGACCTTGACATCTTAAAATCACTTTGTAAGAGCATGTTTGATCACTGGAGGAAGGATGCAAAGGCTGACACTAACATTGGCTCCAATGGGGATGGTAGCTCCTTGGAGGTGCCAAGAACTACAGATCTTTGGAAAGTAGACAGTGCCTTCATTCATTGGGCAATGGAGTCAAAACTCAAGCTGAAATGCATGACTGAAAACTGATGACTTGACGACACAAAATGAATCTCACTCAACTAAAAACTGACTCGATACTTAAAAACAACCAAAAAACTGGAAAATATGCTCAATATGAAGCTTATTCATCAAAACCTACTCTAACAGTTTCATTCATCACCTAATCAAGTGAAATGAAACAAACAATGCAACCAAGTGAGTATTACAGCTGCTGTTTGAATTCTCCACAAGTGCTTGCTTATGAACAACACGAGAGAAATATCGAAAGGTAACTCCCATGAAAATTTGGAAACAGATCCGTTAAATACTATGGATTCTCTATCCGCCTCCAAAAACACTGCATAAGGATCTTGAAGTTCATGCACACTGGGACTTAGCTCATCCAACGGATTAATTTTTTTCTCCTCATACCACGAATACAAACTTTGATTTGAGCTTTGTGACTAGACTCCTGCTAAAAATGACAAAGAGACCGGCTGTCGGATCAAGTTTATATCAATACACATTTCAAGCTTACATATAGTCAATGGAAAAAGGTTTTGATTGCAGACATCATCCAACACATCAGCTATTGGATCGTGAAAAACTTGAAAAGAATGCTGCAACCCATTTTCTATTGTTTCTGATGATATTACATGATTTTCTACAAGTTTCTCATTTGAAGATTTACTATGCAATTTACCCTTCAAAAACTGAAATGATTCAAAACAAAATGGTACGGAATCATCTTGTATCATTTGATCATATGGGCCCGCTTCCAAGTCCTCATCTGCAACTTGAAAATCAATGGTATTCGGGGGCTGCAAATCTGGATATGGGAAGTCTTGAATAAGGTTTTCATTGCCCTCAAGATGGTCCAAATCAAGACTTGTTGACAGTTGATTTCTGATTGCATGGAAGTTTTCTCTGATGAACTGAAACGAATCAAAACAAAAAGGCAAAGATCCTTCACTTACTTCAAAATTTGCTGCACTTTCCTCGTCATTGTCATAGCTGATATGCATCAGTTGATCACTATACTCAAGCTGCTGAAAGTGAACTTCCTCCTTCCAAAAACTAGCTACTGATTTGTTTGCAAGATTAGCTTCTGTTTGGAGAACATAATCATCATCATACTGATCAAACTGAGGAAAATCATCAGTATAAAGCACATCATCAAGCATACATGTCATATCAACAGATCTCTCTTCTCCAAGATGGTCTACAAAACAATCATTATCAGATCTATGACAACTGGGATAAGAAACAAAATGTTTTGGATCAGCAACTTGTTCTTCTTCAATCATCGAGCCATGGGCTTGAAAATTATACTCATTCCTTATGGTGATATTTTGCATCATCTCTTCCACTGCACTTACCAAAATGTCAAGCTTTACCTCTAGAGATGTCAATTTCTCTAGATCTATGTTTTTCATCTCTTCTTCCTTCAACCTTGCCCTTCGGATCAGCAAATGAGCCTCTAAATCTACTGCACTGTTCTGCATCTCTTCAAGTGTTGCAAGATTCCTTTCTCTCAGCTGAAACTCCATTTCCAGATCAAAGGCACCCGGGTATTGCAAGAGAGCAGATCTAGGAGGAGGTCTAATATCAACTAGCATCGAAAAATATACTTTGTTAAATCTGTCAGAAAATTGTTGTACTGTCTCCCCTGTCAGTCTTTTCAGCTGATTATACTCTTCTATAATCAAGAAAGGGTTCTGTTTGATCACCCACTTGTCGAGGAAAACTTTGACAAACTGCTAGAAATCTGAGATGCTCGCATCAGGTAGGGTTTTGAACCAACTCTTCACTTGGCCTTGAAAAGAAAGAGAAAAAAGCCTAATACTAACGTCCTCTTCATCAACTTCAAAAAGGTCAAGAAAAGACTCAAAATTCAGAACATGTTTCTCAGTAGTGATGTTGTTGTGTTCACCATCAAATCTTGGTAGATATAGGTCATGATTTTTAGGGAAAGCATGGGATATAGGAGGTAAAATCAGAGGCTTGTATCGATCTGGAATTTTACAAGGTATAGGGGTATGTACAAATGCTGCAGAATCAATCTTGGTCTCATGAGGCTCATCAATTTGAAGACGGTCATCACAATATTCGGAAGAAAGGTCTTGATCAAGCTCAAAGGCATGCAAATCTTTGGTATTTAAAATATTCAAAGGGAAGGAATCAAATGCAAGCCGAGGATCTTTTCTCAAATACAATATACTTTGCAAAGCCTTCTTGACATTCTTGGGAAAAGAGAAGAAACAATTTACGACAAAGTACAAAATGTCTTGGATGAAATTCCAAATTGAATACCTAATCTTTCCATATTGTCCTTTCATGTTTCTGCTAATCAGGTTCATCCTCCGGTGGAGTCCTTGGATCTGATCTCGAAACTGATTTAGAGTCGCCAGGTGAATGATTTCAGCCTTGCGGTGTCTGATCGTTGTCCACCATCAACCATCAGATCTAACTTGATACATGTACTGGGGAAATTTTCAAATCAGATGTTACGTTTATCAAACTAGACCGTAGATTGATTGAAGCAGCGTTTATCTACTTTCGCTAATGCAAAGCAAGAGCGTTTCGAAGGCTACCTGGATAACTTCAGGCTCCGTCTGTAGTTTATAAAGCAAACAACAAACTTTTCTCCCCAGTATGGTCGCCACTATGTTATAGCCTAAATCTACCTCAGGCTGAAAGAAGGAAGAGTTTAGGGTAACATCAAACCACGCTCAGTCTGGTAGCTAGCCCTACCAGATCAGGAGAGGGCTCTCTCCGGGTCAATCTCAGCAAAAATAATCAATAGGGCTTGAGATGACTTGAAATAAAGGCTAATTTTAGGCTAGGTATATGGATGAAGGAGTTTGATTTTGATTTTGGGGGTTTTGTTGGAAACAAAGGGAAATGCAGTTTTGGGTTCGGGGATGAGGCCTAGTTTTTGCAGAGTTCTGAATGGGGCAAGGAAGGAAATTGTTTTGATGCTTTGAATTGAATGAATGGATGGTTCAGACCGTTGAGGAGCTGAAGAGGGAAAGAGGCTTTCAATAATCCTCTTCAAACAGATGAAAACATGGAAAATTAAACAAAACTGAAGGCAGAGCAAAGCAATCTAATGAATTCCACATTTATCACTCATTTGTTTAATTTAAGAAGAAATGAGAAGGGAAATGAAACACTTGAAACATCAGTGAACTTAAAATCACATAGAGAAAAAAATCGTCAAAACACAGAGCCACATGGATCCCAAAGAGTGCTGCAAACCCTAGTCTATTCCTTTGCCAAAATTGCAGAGATGAAATGTACAATGAAGTGACAAGCAATCCCAAGTGTCCAACCTATGAAAATGACTGAGAAAATACAAGATATAGACAAGCCTAACTCATCCCCATGCCTCTAGGGGTCGAGCTCACCATTCTAAGAGTTGTTTCAACCATTTCTAAACTAGGAACTGAAAAATAGGCAATGAAACAACTTGCCTCTATATGATAGGAAACTGATTCATTCACTTACATTTCACTTTTTGATGAATGAATCTACTAAGATGAGTAAAAATGTGCCAAAATTACATCATGGTCATGAAATTACATCAAGTTACATCAAGAGTTACATGAAAAAGTCAAACTAGCCAAAACTAGGCGAAATTCTGAGCTGCTGAGTGAAAAATAGGCCAAATTTCCCAATGCGCCGCGCCTGAAATCTCTATGCGTAGCAAAACTTTGAGGATGATTTTGAGGGCCTTCCCAAAGTCCAAATTGAGTGTAGGATAGCTCGTTGGAAATCCCTTCTTGTCTAATTTCCAACCCAAGTGGAATTTCTTGATTTGGTTGCAATTTTCCCCTCCAAAAATCAAATCTCCCAACACTGCTTCCTGTGTGTGAAAAACGTGGCAGAAAGGCCATTTTTAGGGTGTTTTTGACCCTTTAGGCAACCCAGAACTTGATGAAATACTTAGGTAATCCATAGGCATGCATAAATATTGATGAAAAATCTAGAAATACAAAGTTTTCCTCCAGAAGAGCTGCCAATTATAAGCGCGTGCCAAGTGGTGCTACGCGTCAGGCAGGAAAATATGTTTCGAGGCCAAAAAATTCAAAATTGACAACATTTTTCCCAAATTTCTTCAAATTTGGGCTGAAGGTCCCTCAGCAAGCACTATGCTGGGCCAAAGAAGCTTCGGCCAAAATTTGAAGTCTATAATGCCCTTTACGATGCTTTAGTGCCCTCCTTAGCCTTGCTTTCAGGATCTTGATCCTCGCTTTGCAAACATGATTTCGTGCCCAATAATGGTTCTTCATGTGCCTCAACATTTTCTTTTCCTTTTTTCTTTCTCCAACAACTTTTGGTCTCCTTGGTGCATGCAATTCGGTTGTAGAGTCACTGTGTTTCCTTCATCTTGGTCACAAGAGGTATCTGTCTCCATGATTTCCAAAGTCTATGTTGTCTTGTATGATAATGAGAACTTTGGTGTTTTGATTTATTTCCAAATATATGTCAAATGGGAGGGGGTATGGAGGAATGGGGCAGTAGGAACAATGAAGTTTTGTCAAGTGCAACTTGCCATTTGAAATCTGTGATTTAGGGACAGCCACTTGAGTTTGGAGAAATTTCACAATTGGGATGGGGAGGGAATGGAAATGGGTAGGAATGAGTAACTAGGGATATAGGATAAATAGTGAAACATGCTATTGTGAGGATACAAACAACGAGGAGGGGAAAAAACTAGGTGGAGAAATGGAAATATTTAGCACAAAAATAATTTCAAAACCCTAAAGGAAGCAAATCCTCAAACAAGATAATAGGGTTTGGTTTTTCGTGTTCAATTCCTCGCAAACAACACCAAATACCTATTCATGGCAATGGAATTATTGCATGGACTTACTTGGATAAAGATTGACCAAGTTAGTTTGATGAGTTGGAAGAAATAGCAAAAAATTTGTCTTCTGCCATGTGCGTCGCGCGCCTAACCCAACGCGCCGCGCTCCTCCAATGCACCGCGCTAGTGTATTTTTTACACTAGGGAGGCAGGCCCAATGCGCCGCGCTCCTCCGGTGCGTCGCGCTGGCTGCCCAATGCGCCGCGCTCCTCCGGTGTGTCGCGCTGGCTGCCCAACACGCCGCACACTCAACTTTGCCCAGTTTTACCTCCAAGCTTCTTCCTTCACTCCTCACACCTCTTCTCTTGCTCATTGCTGTCTCTTGGCACACAAATGAAGTTTAAATTTGAAAATATCTTATATGCCAAGGATTTAAATTTCTCATTTGAAAAAATCCACCTTATAATGTTGTAAACTTTGACATTTCTCTTTACAAACTCTGTTTTGTTTCCTTTGTGCTTTTGGACTGAATGATGAGCTTTCGCACACTAAACCACCATAAATTCTGAGAAATTTTTTTCACTTGCAATGGAAAAAACTCTTAACTTACTTTCACACACATATTTTAGCACATTTGGAAAATTTGGAGAAGTTTATGGTGAAATTTGGCTTGCAGCTCTATGCACCGCGCCACAAACCCAATGCATAGCGCCCTTTTGCAGGAGGCTTTTGGAGGCCTTCCCGGTGTCCAAATTGGGCGCATGATAGCTCGTTGGAAATATTATTGAGTATAATTTCCAAATAAAGTGGAATTTTTCAATTTGGAGTTCATTTTCCTTGTCAAAAATCAAATCTCCCAAGACTGGTCAAAATGTGCAAAATGAGGCTACCTCAAGGCAGAGTGCTGTTGCAGTCAACTTTTGAAGGTCTTCCTCAACTCAAAATTGAGCTCATGATAGCTCATTGGAAATTTATTTGTGTCTAGTTATCCGTTTACTCATCAAGCAAGTCATTTGGCCAACCAATCTAGGAGAAAACATGATTTTCCCAAGGTCACTTCAGAGGTGCATCAATTCTCCTGAGGCAACTGTATTTTTGACATTTATCTAAAACCATGACACCTGTGTAAAAAGTGAAGGATTTTTTTCTTCCTTGGCCTATTTGGGACAAAAACCTCTCTCAGTTTTCCAAAATTCATCTTTTCTTGCTCAGAAACATCATTGGAGTGAAACTTATCCCGATGTGTGGAACAAGGGATTTGTCGAAATGAAGCGAAATGAAGGGGATAAGGGGCTTAGAAATTCTTGAGAAAATTTTGGGAAGTAGGGAGGGATGTTAGGAAGTAGGGGAAAGTGGAATTTCAGAGATTTAGTGAGGGGAAGGGGTCCAAAAGGGCAAAACACAGGCCTAGCCTAGAAAATTGCCAAGTTGTAGCAAGAAACTAGGGTTTGTGCAAAAATGATGAATTTGGGGGATCTCAGTGATGGGAAGTGTTTAATAAGGTACATTAAGGATAGGGGAAGGTGTATGAACATTAGGATACAAGTTTTGCTGATGATTTGACCATCCAAGAGAAATTACCTTCAAAACCCTAGGAGAGGGAAATGAACCTTACCTAGGCACAACTGAAGCATGAACAAGGTGTAAAATGACCCTTTGGAACTTGACATGATGACGAAAACCATATGAATGATGGTAAAATCAGCTGAATGGTGACATGGACTGACATTTGGACAAATTTGATAGGAGTAAAAGCAAACCCTAGACCTAATACCTAGTGACCAAATTTTGCTTGAAGACTCACTGAAATGACAAAATTTGACCTTGACATCTTAAAATCACTTTGTAAGAGCATGTTTGATCACTGGAGGAAGGCTGCAAAGGCTGAAACTAATAGGAAGCATTGTAACATTAACGATAGCATTTGGAGGTCCAGGTTAGAAGACGTGTTCCAGTGTCGTTAAACATAGTATGTCATTAATTGTCTGTGATACATTCCGAGTGTGATACCTCATTCCGCGTGTGTAAATATATCGGAGCTCACCCACTTACTTTTGGGTATATCAGGCGGTGTTCTAGTACCAAAAGTATAAGGGATGCTCTCACTATGCAGTTTCGCATTATACAACACTAATACAGATTGGACCTTCACGTACCTTCACGTATATTTTGGAGGAAAAATTTAGGTTGCTTACCATTGATAGGTAACCGAGTCAGCCTCCTTGTACCTGTGATATACCGAACAAAGCATTTGGGGAGATTGCATGCATGTACATAAGTCCTTGGTTTACTGGGGCAGTATATTGCAGCTCACAGTTGCTTGGTAAACCTTTTACCTAGCATTACCATCTTTTTGTTTTTTTTTTTGGATTAAAATCAATCATCAATCAGGAAGAAGATCAACCCTTTCCCTATCGTTCACGTAGGACAACGAATAAACCACCTTTACCACTAGAAGCTACATCTAGTAGATGAAGGCATGCTTGTCCTACCAATTTTGGTACCTCTAGAACTCTTGGTGCTACATCATATGACATACCAGAGACATATGATCCTTTGAGTACCGAGCCTTGAGTTGTTTCTACTGATCCCGAGTTATATACTACTATCGAGATGAAACCCTCACAGTTACTCGAGGACACTGAAATTCAATCCAGTGAAACAACAAATCCATAACCCAATATTGTTCAACTAGAATTCGATTTGGAGCCCATTGTTCCTTTACCATAACATCTTGATCCCGAAGTTGAGCAACAAGAAGTTGTTTCTGTGCAACCATCTGATCCTTAGTCATCCATAACCATCGATTCTTCCTCTTTACCGCAGAATTTACCTCCTGAAATTTATCTCAGGCCTGATAGTGAAGTACTTTCACCTAGTTTGATTTCGATAGAGGAAGAACTTCAGGAAGAGATATTCCCTTCAAATCCCACTCATTTTGGGTCGGGGCTTCATTTATATCTGTCTTTTCCTCGTTTGACCTACTCTGTTTTTGTTGATCCTTTTCACTCTCAAGTTCCCATAGATTCTTTAGAGTATTTGCTGGGTTATTTAACTATGGCAGAGACATCATCCCATACTGTACCATCTATTATAGCTTCAACAACATGTAATTTTTCTTCATCTTCGATGTTTTCAATGACACTCGAGTCTCATATTTATGGTGCTCCGTCCATCCCACTGGGTTACTAGGCTTTAAATGGAACCTACTCTAGTTTCTCCTCTAGTCCATGGACTTCGCCCATGTCATCATTTGGAATTAGATCTAGTTCATCTCTTATGAGTACTAAATGACCTGATCCTTTATTGACATCATCAAATCAATAGCAGGTTGGTCCATCTAATTACCGTCCATCTTATCCAGTATCTGCTGGATACCCATCATATGAAAGTCAGTATGTGCAATATCCTTATACTCCATATGCGGGGAGGCCACAAATTTTTGGGACGTATGGCAGTACTCTGTCATTTTTAGGTCAATCATATGCTGGAATCCCTATTTGTCAATGGCAGCCTACTTTGCATCTTCAGCCACAAATGGTTGTGTATTAATATCAACTAGTTCAACCTGTTGCATATGTGCCTACTTTGCCTGTTATTTATTCTATGGCTGTTGATCAGTCTGCTCAAGCGGGTCCTTCAACCCCTAACCCTCAAGTTTCAGGTCTATAGACTCCGTCTACTGAGGCTGGTTTTCAACAACCATCTTTATCGGGAATTTCACAACCACATGCTAGTTTAGCATTGTCACAGGCTTCTACTAGCCCTGTCTATTCACAACCGGGTCCAAATTATCCTAGCAAGAAACTGTTTTATCAGATCCCATAGCAGCCACAACAACCATTCCCATAGTATCAAGCTTATCTAGGTCTTGGTCAACAATCCTACCCATATCTGGTTTACCAAAAAAAGAATCCATTTGTTGGTACACAACAACCTATTTCTTAGGCAATTCCATCTTATCCTGGTTATGCTCAGCCTGAACTAAATTGACAGTTGTCATTTGTTGCAAAATTAGAGTTTTCTGAATTAAACTGGCTCAGCAATGATCCCATTCACTGGCTCACCAATGATCCCATTCATTATTTACCTTGGTGGCCAACAATTCCTCATAAATTACCCTTCGACATTCCAAAATTCAATTCAAATTCTGGAGAAGACCCGTCTACGCACTTCTCATTTATGGTGTTCATCTAATTCTTTAAATGATGATTCTGTTAGATTATGTCATTTCCAGCGAATACTTACTGGTCCGGTTGCAAAGTGGTACATTGAATTACCATGAGCTTCTTTTGATAAATTTGCAGCTTTAGCCACTACTTTTTTAACCCACTTCTAGTTACCCATCAAATATGAAACATGAACAGAAATTTTGACCATATTTAAGCAGATAATTGCTACTAATATATCAGATCATATGCATGAGTGGAATCGTCATTGGAAAATGGTTAAAACATTTGTTCCTAATCATATTTTAGCTGAGTGGTTTATAAAATACTTGTTGCCATCTATCACTGAGGATGTGGCCAAAGGCGGTGTTGTCACTGAAGAGAAAGTAATTTCTCGTGCCTAGTATCTAGATTTGATTTATACTTAGTCTAGAACACTCTATGAAAATATTCCAAATGCACCGCGACCAAATTTTAATGTTCCTCTTGCTCCATCTGGTCAAGACATTCATGCTAGCGATGGTGTGATTGGTTCTCCTGGCACTTTGGCAGCAAGTCGACCATTTGTTTCTACACTTGTTGTTTAAAATCAAAATCCTATTGCATCTGATCCTATGTCTTCTTCTAAAATCAATGCCATGTCATCTGACAAAGGTAAATGTGACAAGCAACATGGAAATAAGAAGAAGGGGAAAGATAAGAATAAATACAATTCACCCCCGCACAAAAAATCATCTGATTCATCCGGTTCTTTTCAGAAACCTTGTTACCCTTGCTTGATATGTAATGAGGCGCATTTAATGCGAGATTTTCCTCACCGCCTAGAAGTCCCAAATATTCTTAAGACTTATACCGCATCTACAGTGTTGAAAAATCCTTTTCTGAACCTAGAAACACATATGGTTGCTACGGATCCTGCTTCTAGTTCACAAGTGCTTATGATATCCGCCACTATGCCCAAAACTTCTGTTTTTCTGTCTACTCGAAGTAAATATTACAATAATCTGTTGTCATCATCGAATGGTCAGGCTACATATCAACCTAACACTTAGACTTCAACTTCATCTGACTCGGATCTACCGCCTATCATTCCATATTTAACAATAAAGCCGCTGAAAGGAGTTGTTCATAAATCGACATTCAACCCTCGAGCTCGTGAAGCTCAAAATCACAACGTAGTAGAAGATCTAGCTCAGTCACATTCTGCTATTTCAATGCTTGAGGTTATTTATAATTGTCCCTCCCAGAAGCATGCTTTTTGTCGGTGATTGGTGGAATCGATCCGATGGATTCAAATCTTGTAGTATTTAATCATGCGGGCTATGTGCCACAATTACCAGCACAACTAGAATTATTGATTCAAGTACATGTCTTGAATCGCCTCATTCATTTCACTATCATTGATGAAGGCGCATCTACTTGTATAATGTCTAAGAGTTTCTAGAAGTCACTTGGCTCGCCGAATTCGTTACTATCTCCTACAACGTTGAAAGATTTTGATGGTCGTACATATAAGCCTTGTGGAATTCTTAGTAATTTGCAAGTCGAACTAGGGGGAAAATCAGTTACTATTTAAGTTGAGGTCGTTGACGGACCCCTTGACTACAATATATTACATGGAATACCATGGGTTTATGCTATGGTTGCGGTAGTATCTACTTAATTTCATATGATCATCTTAAATCCCCATAAGGGAATCATCACAGCCATTGATCAACTCTCTTTCTTCGCCTCTAGTTCCCAGGAAGCTAGAAACATTCCATTTGTTCACGGACCCATACCATCTCTTCATAATATTGGTGTAGGACTCCTTAAGGATCCTGTTGTGAAACCAGCTCCAAAAATAGAAGAAATGAGATATCAACGCCTTAGAAATAAGCCACTTCGAGGGGGAAACCTCCAATACATTACATGAATTAAAAATTCTTGGATGATACAAATTACAAAACCTCATTTCTATATATAGGAGTCCATGGGGCCACAATGTAATCCTAGCCGACCTAACAATAATAATTTAAGGACATAATAATAACAATATGGGGGTTACAGGAGTATAATAATAACAATAAGGGGGTTACAATAACAACAATAAGGGACTATACTAGTAATATAGGGGCCTAACATGCCCCTCTCCTTCAAAAAAGTGTTGTCCTCTACGCTTCAGTAGCTCTAGGTGCTTCTGTATAAACTTCTCATCCTCCCATGTAGAATCTTCAGTGGGTAAGTTATTCCACTTGATGAGATACTCTGAAATTGATCGATTCCGTAGCTGTCGAGTTCTTGTTTCCATGATCGCTTCAGGTTCCAATATGATTTTTCCTTCCTCATCAAGTTCTGGCAATATTGTTTGAACTGGAAGATTTTCACCTATAACCTTCTTTAAGCATGAAACATGGAAAACTGGATGCACTCGTGAAGAAGCAAGAAGGTCCAATTTGTATGCCAAAGTACCAATGTTTTGCAACACCTTGTCAGGACCATAGTACTTTGGTGATAATTTATTATCCTTGTTAGCTTGCTTGAGGGACATTTGTTTGTATGGTTGTATCCGAAAAAATACCTAGTCTCCTACATCAAAACTTCTCTCGCTGCGATGTTGATCTGCCTGTTGTTTCATTCGATTCTGTGCCAAATTCAAGTTATCCTTTAAGAGTTGGAGAACTTCTTGTTGATGCTCGATGTGATCTTCCATTGCTTGAACCTTCAAATTTTCTCTTAAATATGATGTGATGGATGGTGGATGATATCCATAAAGTGCCATAAATGGGTTCATTTGTGCTGCAGTATGGAAGGAAGTGTTATACCACCATTCAGCGAGAGGTAACCACTTGAACCATTGTGTTTGTTTATAAAATAAAAAACAACGAAGATATCATTCCAAACATGTATTTACTATCTTATTTTGACCATTGGATTGAGGATGATAAGATGAGCTATGAGCTAATTGAGTACCCAAACAAGAAAATAACTCCGTCCAAAAATTTCCAGTAAAAATGGGACCTCTGTCGCTCACAATAACCCTTGGGTTCCCATGTAGATTTTGAATTGTATCCATAAATGCAGTAGCAACTGTACTTGATTTAAATGGATGAGATAATGCACAAAAGTGTGCATACTTGGTAACTCTATCAACTACCACCATGATGACACTATTTCCTTCGGACTTAGGTAAAATCGTGATAAAATCCATTGAAATCTCCTCCCAACTTTGACTTGGAATGGATAAAGGTTGTAGAAGACCCAGGGTCTTAATTTTCTCAACTTTATTATGTTGGCAAACCAAACGTTCCGCCACAAACTTTTGAATATTAGATTTAAGGCCATCCCAAAAAAATTCTTTCTTCACCTTGTGGTAAGTTTTTAAAAATCATGGTGTCCTCATAAAGGAGAAGTGTGCAATTCCAAAAGAATCTTTTGTTTTAGTTGGGAATTATTACAAAGATATAAGCGATCTTTCTATGATAAGGAATCATTTTTCCAACTAAATGTATAAGATTTACTAGGATCTTGCTGTAACTTTTGAATCAGTGTCCACACTTCTTCATCCTTCTTCCATTCATCTCTTGCTTCGGTTATCCAATCTGGTTGGATACTAGAAATGGCACAAGGAAATGCTTCCACCTCTTCATTCTTTCTTGAGAGTGCATCTGCAACAACATTTAGCTTTCCTTTTTTGTAGATTATTTCAAAGTCATAACCCAACATCTTTGTGACCCATTTTTGCTGCTCTTTTGAAGATAGTCTTTGTTCCAAAAAGTGTTTAAGACTATCATGATCAATTTTTACCTTGAAGTGTCTTCCCATTAGGTAATTTCACCATTTATTTAGT
This sequence comes from Pinus albicaulis, assembly GCA_034641835.2. Taxonomy (NCBI): domain Eukaryota; kingdom Viridiplantae; phylum Streptophyta; class Pinopsida; order Pinales; family Pinaceae; genus Pinus; species Pinus albicaulis. Next base: position 856,660,668 of record CM076572.1, read on the forward strand.
GCATGCAGTATTGCTAACATTTCCTTCTCATAAATAGGTTTCTGTAAATACTTTCCTTTGATTGGACGACTTTCAAAATTAATGGGTCTTCCTTCTTGCATTAAAACAACACCAATTCCATTTCATGAGGCATCACATTCCACAATAAAGGTTTTTGTGAAGTCTGGCATAACTAAGACCAGTGCTAGGCACATTGCCTCTTTAAGATGTTCGAAGGCCTTAGTTTCTCCAGGAGTCCATGAAAATGCATCTTTCTTCAATAATGTTGTTAGAGGTGATGCTATTATCCCATAATTCTTAACAAACTTGCGATAATACCCTGTGAACCCGAGAAATCCTCGCAACTGCTTTATGGTTGTGGGGACTTTCCATTCCTTAATGGATTTAATTTTGTTAGGGTCTACCTTAACACCCTCGTGAGATACAATATGACCCAGATATTCCACATCTTGTACTCCAAAGAAACATTTTGGATGTTTTTGCATATAATTGTTTCCCCTGCAATAGTTTTGAGCACCTTGTCAACATGTTGAACATGATCCTTCCAAGACTTGTTGTAGATTAGTATATCATCAAAAAATACTAGCACAATTTTTCTAAGGAAGGGTTTGAAAATGGAATTCATCAACCCTTGAAATGTAGAACGTGCATTGGTAAGGCCAAAAGGCATGACCAAAAATTCATAATTACCCTCATGAGTTCAAAATGTTGTTTTTGGAATATCTTCAGTCTTCATTCTAATTTGATGATATCCTTAACGAAGATCCAACTTGGTGAAATAAATTGCTCCATGTAATTCATCCAATAATTCATCAATCACGGGAATGGGAAATTTATCTTTATTGGTGAGCTTATTGAGCTCCCTATATTCCGGACACATGCACCATGATCCATCCTTCTTGTGTACCAATACTACAGGAGCAAAGAAATAACTTTGACAAGGTTGAATTATACCCGCCTCTAACATTTCTGCAATCATATGTTCAATTTCACTCTTTTGGACATAAGGATATCTATAAGGCCTGATGTTTGGAGGAATGCTTCCTGGAATCAAATGAATAGCATGATAATGATCATGAATATGTGGGAGCCCTTTGGGAGTTTCAAACACCTTGGAATGATTTTCCAAGACTTTTTGGAGATCTGCAGAAATAGATGATTTTGATGTTGGAACTTCCAGTGAGAATAATTGTGAAATTACGCCTCGTTGTTATTTCTTTAGAAGTTTTTTCATGACATTAGAGCTTATTATCTTTCTCAGCTTCCCTGCAATACCCCGTAATTCGACTTCCTTTCCTTCTAAAAAAAATTCCAAGAAAAGTTATTGAAAATTAAAAGCTACTATCCCCAAAGATTGTACCATTGTACTCCTAGTACAACATCAACACCTCCCATAGGAATGGAAAGCATTGGACTATTCAATACATATTCCCCCATGGTTAGCCTTATATTATGGAATTTTCCAGAGAAATTTATAGTTCCTCCATTTGCAACCATCACTTGACATTCTAGTGCTGGGTATAGGAAATAATTCAATTCGCTTGCAACCTTACAATGAATAAAATTATGGGTGCTACCTGAATCAATCAACACTATTACCTTTTTCTTCTTGATATGTCCTTCTATCTTGAGAGTTTGAGGAGTGGTAATTCCTACCAATGCATTACACGATATGGTCAGACTCATTTCTTCCTCTTCTAGGGTTGGTTCCTGGTCTATATCCTCTTATTGTTCATTTTCTTCTTCCTCTTCACAATCTATGTAAAATAATTTCTTCTCAACGCACTTATGACCTTTAGTGTATTTTCTATCACAACTGTAGCAAAGCCCTTTTGCTCTTTTTTCTTCCAATTGTTGTGGTGTCAACCTTGTCGGTTGTGGAAATCTAGGAGTAGCAACACTTCCATCTTTATAGAAGTGAGTGGTAGGCTTCCTTGTCTCCATAATTTTACATGTTGAAAATGCAGCAATATGATGGAGCTTGGTGAAATGAAGTCGCCTTCACCAAGTGGGCCCACAGGCTATTTTGGCGCAAAGTCTATTTTTAGACTATGTCTATTTTTAGACATATGGATCATGGACCGGGAGCTGCAGTATGCTATTCTTGGAGGATTGGTCATGTTGGTAAAAATATATGGACCTGTATTTTTAGCATTTAGGTCGAAGTCTATTTTTAGACTGCCAGGCTAAAAATAGAACAGTCAAATATTATATACCCTTAATAATATTTGGATTCTAAACTTCAGTTTACTCTCTTGGAGCACTTCAGTTTGACCCCCGGAGGTGGGTCATGCAGCTGCCAGAAGGATTTACGCTTTTCCTATGGGTTAGTTGAGCTAATGCATGGTTGAATTCAGTTAGAGCTCAAGTGGCGGAGTTCGGTGGAGTTGATGCGACAGTTAATGGAGATGGTGTTCTGGTTAACTAGTTGAACTAGTTGTATTTAGTTTAACTGGCTAATACACTAGAGATGAGTTGGGTGAATTAAATATTATTTAATTCACTAATTATTAACTCATTATTCAACTAAAGAACACATCAGTTTAAATCAGTGCATGGACAATTCAGTGGCGACAAGTGAAAGAGGTAGATGAAAGGGTTGAGATAGCTATCAGTTGTGACATTAATTGTGCATGAGATTTGCACCACACTTGGAGGAAATTGCCAATGAGATTTGCGCTGTCAAGCCAAGGAGATTCGAACCTTGGATCTCTCATTCACCAACTTGAACTGCCCAATAGAGGCAGGCATATTAGTGGTTGAGTTTTGAACTAATTACTTGTTCAAAACCAAGCTAGTTTGTGTGTAGCTTTATGAGATAGTACTGAGTACTTGGGAGAGCAGGCCATGTATTTGCCGGTGACAGCACCTCCATATAATACAAAAATAGCCGAGGGTTTTCAGCCATAATCTTCCCCATACATACCGTGTTAATGTGATGAATTGATGTTCTATCGCTTCTATTCTTTCCGCATGTGACGATTAATCGTAGAAGAGATTATGTGTTATGCATGCAATTCGAAATTGATGTGTGATCAGGTTAATCTCGATTGAATAAGTGATTTATTCAAAAAATTTCTACATGGTATCGGAGCTATATTAATTGTCGAGATCTATTACGGTGATTGCAAACTTATTTCCTCGGACAGAGCCTGCATACGGGCCAGATAGCCTCCGGATTCATCTTTCTTAGGAAAGTGAAAGGTCTGGTAAAAGCCCATGCAGTCAATCTCTGATTTGGAAATAATTTGTTCTCAAGTGTAGATCGGAAGCGATTGAGTTATCAGCTGGTGGTGAAATTCGAATTTGCAGATTTTTGTTCTTGGTGCCGCGGCGAAAATGTCTTTCAACGGTTTGCGACTAGAATATGCCTTGGAAGGCAGTTCGAATTATGTTGCATGGAAGGACCGCATGGAGGCTGTATTAGATGATAATGGGCTGTTGGAATTCGTGGAGAAAGAGATTCCAAAGCCTACTTCTACTGATGCTGCTGTTGTCGAAGCATGGCAAAAGAAACAAGCGAAATGTCGAAGGATCCTGTTGGAGGGCGTAAAGGATCACATTGTATCCAACCTGCATGGAAAGGCTTCTCCATATTTAATGTGGAAAGATTTGACGGATCTATACCAAAGCAAGAGCAACCAAAGGAAGCTGGCGCTCAAAGATAAACTCAGAAACATCAAGATGGAGAAAGGCGACAGCATCGCAAAATACCTCACGAAGTTCACTCAATGCAGAGATGAGATGGGAAGTGTGGGGGTGACTGTCGAGGATGAGGACTTGGTTGACCTGGCTCTCCTTGGTCTTCCGAAGGCTTGGCATTCCTATCAGGATAGTGTCAATGGTCAGGAGAAGTTGCTGGGATGGAAGCGACTGTGGTCGGATCTCATGCAAGAGGAGATCAGGAGGACTACCAGGGACGGATCTTCATCAAAGGTAACTGATGAAGAAAATTGCGCTTTGGCTGCGAAAGCAAAGAAGGGGAAGGGCAAGAAAACTTCTCATTCCAGTGCAAAGGGAAAGAAGCAAGACATGGCTAAGGTGAAGTGTTTTGACTGCCATGATCACGGACATTATGCCACAAATTGTCCGAAGAAGAAGAAAAACAAGCAAGCGGGAAGATCTGCAGATGGAGAGGCTTTGGCCTCGTAGTTCGAGCTTGACTTTTCACTGATCGCATGCTTGGTTTCAAGTGTGATGGGATCGGTGTGGTTCTTGGATAGTGGTGCATCATTCCACATGACTGGAGATCGAGATTTGTTTTCAGATCTGGAGGACAAAGATCTCATGCAGTACATCGAGATGGGCGATGATGGCAGATACAAGCATGATCGGCATCGCATCATCCCTTCGTAGGATTCGTAAACCCTTCGTGAAGAAGGAATGCATGTGCCCTGATTGAAGAAAACTCTAAAACTTGATCTCTGTGGCGATGTTGGAAGACAAGGGGTATGATGTGGTCTTCAGCGAAGGAAAAGCCTTCCTGCGCAGTAAGACTACTGGTGAGACCCGGAAGATAGGGGTTCGAACCAAGAACCTTTATCAGTTACAAGTAGATGGTGTAGAGCTATAAAAAGGGTCTCTTTCACCTCTAATTACCTCACATTAATATGTCAATCCGGGAGCGTTTTGTTATTACAAAGAGTGACTCAATCCGAGGCTATCATTTGTCAGAGTAATGCTAGTAGTACAGTGCCTAAGAAATACAAGAGTAAACGGATGCTTGACTGTAATTAAATTACTTCAAAGAATAAATCACACACTCAGAAAACTCAACAGTTTATCAGTCAAGGGTTCGGCAGTGATAACCCATCCCTTCGGAAACTGATGGAAAGGAAACTAGAGCATAGATCACGAGCCTGGGAGCTAGACAGTGACTGCCAATGCTCACTACAGCCTTAGATCATCTCTCACACCAAATCAACAACTGCAAGTAAATGGAACAGCAAAGCGAATAAAGGATTGAACAGCAATTCTGGAATAGAACAGCAAGTCTAAAATGGAACAGCAATTGAAATAACTAAGTCCCGCGGGTTATAACCAAACTCAATCTATTAACTCAAATATACTCTTTGTAATCAAATAACATTCTTTCACTCCAAAGGCAATTCACACAAATCACACTAAAGGAACAGCAATAACGATTAATGAATTATGGAACAGTACTGATAAATTAGAAACGCACACAACACGAACACGCCACGAATTGCCCCAAGAAGAAGAAGAACAAGCAGGCTGCTGGATCTGCAGCTGGTGAGGCTCTTGCCTCGCAATTTGAGCTGGACTTCTCATTGATCACATGCATGTTGTCTAGTGCATTGGGATCGGGGTGGTATATTGATAGTGGCGCTTCCTTTCACATGACGGGAGATGCAAATCTTTTCAGTGACTTGGTGGAGAAAGGTCTCCGGATGCATGTTGAGTTGGGCGACGGTGGACGATACAATGCGACCGGCATTGGTACCATAACCTTTCAGAGGGAGTCAGGTAAACTCATTCTTTTACAAGATGTATTGCATGTACCAGGTCTAACAAAGAATTTGATCTCAGTCGCAATGTTAGAGGATAAAGGGTATGAAGTTGTCTTTAGAGAAGGAAAAGTTTTCCTTCGGCACAAGGCAACGGGACAAGTCAAGAAGGTTGGGATTCAAGCAAAGAATCTCTACAGAATTGAAGTAGATGGGATGTCTACGGAGCTTCCTACTGTTGGGAAGCAGAAGGAAGACATGCAACTGAAGCTTGAGAGGGAGCAAGTGTTGCATGCAGGCGAGAAAGACATGCAATTGATGCTTGAGAGGGAGCAAGTTTTGCATGCAGGTGAAAGTGAACCTCGGGATGTGGAGTAGCCACAAGAGGATCATGGAGTGGAAGAAACCACTCATGCAGAGAAATTTCGTGCCAGACGGGCAGAGGGAGTGCATGCAGCTTGTAAGGTCCCACCTTACCCACCATCAGTAAGATAGAGAAGTAGATGTCACATAATCACTAATACTCATTTGCACAAAATCCTAAAGAATTAGTCACTGTAAAATTGTTTCCAACAAAAGGCCTTTTTTATTTTGAAAGCTTTAGATAATACAAGAAACAACTGTCTTAGTCACACTTCAGCAAATTATTAAATTCATTTTCACATTCATACCAAAAACTTGCAGACATAGGAAGCTACACCCATTAAATAGTTTATTTAAAATTTATAGTAACATAAAAACACAAGAGTAACTAAGAATTTTACACTAACAATTTATATGCACAAAAGCTACAGCCATTCACGATTTTTGACAAACACTTTGGAGACATGCACTCTACACTCATTCAACCCTTATGACAAACACTTTGCAAGCACGCAATTAAAAGTCATTGAGGCATTTTGTCAAATACTTAGCAACAATGAATTTAAGATTATTCTTCAACATATTTATCTCATAAAATTCAGAATTTAAACTGTAAATGTTTCCATCTTAAAACAGAGACTAAATAATCTTAGTTTTTCAGCAAAGACTCAACAACAGGCCCACATAACTCAGAGCAGCAATCTGCCAAATCACCCAAATTTCCGATCTGGGTTCTGAAAAGTATTTTTTTGGAATGAAATCAGGGGTTACATGACCATTAGGCACGGATACCCCCTGATGTTGGGCTGAATCGAATTCAAAACGCCCAGAAATGCGATTCTTGAAAACAACAAAATTTATAGCCTACATGCTTCATTTATGACTTTTGTCAAACATATGGAATGAAAACTTACAACTACACCTCTACATGAGGAAAAACAACCCAAAGTTATGCTACTAAGATATACTCATTGAAATCAAACATTTCTAAATCCACCATATGAGTCCTTAAAACATTTTACCATCCACAAGCTAATTCATATGATTTGACAAGCTTTTTGAACCAATTGTTACAATTTGACAAACACATGGCAGCCCTGAATGCTACAACCATCAAGGTTTTCTATCAAAATTCTGATAGTACTATTACAACAATTTGAATAACAAAACATTGAATTATTAATAAGAATATGAAACATAAGCCATAACTGAAATTTATCTCCAACTTACCTCAAGCATTTGATCTTCCAAACTATATTTTAGTTGCCATTTTTTTTGCATTTTCTTTTAAGGGTTGATTATGTAATTCCTCCAAGTATATTTTGGATACATGTCCATTTTCTTACTTCTACTGTAAGCTGCAAGTTAGCACTTATTCATGCATAAATAAATTGATAACATTACTCATTCACAAATTTTGTCAAACACTTTGCAAACTATCCTAAAACCATTTATAAAACATGCATCTATTAATTATTTGAAACAAAACCATAAATCATGAAATACTTACCCAAGTCCTTTGGAATAAATTTATTGCAATTACCTTCAACAATATTTGGTTTTCCTTTTTCAAATGCTACAATACCAAGATTAGTACCATAAAATACACCAATAATAACTCCAATATTGATATCTAAACATCCATACATATAGATTAATCTACTCTTCATTTTTAACTAATCAATAATATTTTAGATAACATAAGCCTAAACCAAAATTAGATGCTTACAACAATTTAAATGTCTACCTTTTATTTTATGCTAAATCTATACTATAATTTTAGGACTATGGAAATTATACCTGAAGAGATATTCAGCTCCAATCGTTGAGAATATGATCCACCTTCGATCCCTTAACCAACTCAATTGAACCATCCGGTTTTCCACCCAACCATATCCAGGGAGAACTCCTCCCCCTGGAACCCCCGAGCTGTAAAAGCTCACAAACAGTACCAAAATACAGCAATAGAGAGAGAGATGCAAGGAAAACTAAGGAAGATAGTTTTCACTTCCTCTAAATACCACTCATGTTCAACCTCAATAGATACTTAGTAGATTAGTAAGAAATTCAGATTTTTGTTTTGGAAGTAATTGGATACTCTCCATATCTTTCCCTCTCACAATATTCCTCAAGTCTCTTTCACTCTTGGCATTACCTCCTTTCCCCAAATGAGAATACATGAGACTCATATATAGGATGAGCAACAAATTCTTGTCATAAAGGAGCAGTAATATGCATGCATTGTATTCCTTTTAGAGGAGTGTAACTTATGCCATTAAGGAGAGGTATGCATGCCTTATTTAAGGAGAGTGTAACATATGCATTAAAGTGAGTGTAAAAGGAATATTTTATGACACATATTTAATGAGTGTAAGAATACTTTATGACATATATTTAATGAGTGTAAGAGGAATATGCCATTCCTTGATGAGTGCACAAAAGAGAGTGTAATGTAATATTTAAAATAGAGAGAGTTACATAGAGCCATGAGAGTCATGAAGGAGAGAGGTGTGAAGTGATTGAGGAGATATAATTTCCTTTTAATAATATTATCATAGTCTCATAAAAGATAATAATAATATTAATAATATTAATAATATTGAGGATTAAGTCGAGATTGAACTATTATAATTGATTAATCATAATTTAAGTGATTTTCCTTGAAGTATACTTGTTTACCCATTGATTGGAGGTGATTTACTATTTTTGGAAAGTCATACTTGAAATGGTAGACACGACTTTCTATTTTTAGAAAGTCACTCCAAAATTGTTAGGAATTAGATTATTAAGGAAATTCATCTACGAGTTGCCCATGAGTGGTATTTTTCTTCTGGATAATAGGGATTCCACACCCCTATTGTATGCATCTTCATGCCTTAGTAGATTGAGGACTCCGCGCCCTGATCTACTCTAAAGATCCAAGATTCCACACCTTGATCTTTTTAAATATTCAGGACTCCGCGCCCCAAACATTTCATTATAGATTCAAGACTCCGCGTCTTTATATTTCATGGATTTAGGACTCCGCGTCCTAATCCTTTTATCATATATCCAAGACTCCACGTCTTTATATTTCATGGATTTAGGACTCCACACCCTAATTTCCATGGCTTCTCATCTATTCTGATTTGAAACTCCGCGTTTCACCTTAAGGTACTGATTGTGAGCTTATACCCATCTGATGGTTCGTTGGTAAGGTCTTCTTCCAAGACCTGCACACATCACAATCTCAATGATGAAATCAATCAAATGAATTTCATAATTAACTTATTCAAATTTTACCAAATATTGTGCATGACTTCCACAGTCATTTTGGTTTTGGAGAAATGACTTCCGCATTCATTTATAACTTGAGCATCCCTGTTGGCAATGACCAAGTCCCCTGCCACATCATGCTTAGTACGAGATTATGCACATATAATCATACAAATCATGTGTCATCCATAAATCATAATTAACCATATGTTCCACATAACCATGATCGTCCATGGATATGTGTCTCAATTCTAAATCACCATTCACGTCATACACCTATGTCCAAAATAGGATACCAAAAGAGAAAACATCGCTAATATTCTCTTAACCAAAATCAATCCTTGTGCACGCAACCATAGATATTATCATAAGCACACAACAACCAAGTGACCCAACCCAGGTCATAGCATATAAGCATGTACATAAGTCTTTCATACATAATATTATATCAAAATCACCATCCCTAAGTGTCATCAAAGCTATCTCACTAATAAGGGACACTACATACTCCCCCTCTTGGGCTAAACTTGGCCCGAAGTTTTTCCTACGGTCATAAGATACTTAGTTCTTTTAGATTCTCCTATCAATAAGTTGTTAACCTTATGTATTTGATATATATATATATATATATATATATTTTTCTTCATGCCAATCCATAGTTTGGAAGCAACTCCATGAAAACTAAACATACCATTCTTAATCAAGTAGAAAATATATCCACGCCATATTAGACATGTGTTGATATAGAATACCAAATATTTCTATATCAAAACCAACCATACAATTTATAGTACCATATAAAAATACTATTGTATGTAATTGATATGATATATACTTAATTTATCTATAATAATTTGATATTCTACATGTTCTTCTTTCTCATAGTCTATATGAATCCCACATGTGTCATCTTCTTAGTTCTGTAGGATGTTGAGCTTTCCAAGCTATAAATAGAACACACATTGGTTGTACAGACAACAATGATGGTCCATACCATATCACAGTCAAATTGGCATAAAATAATCCACATACAATTGTGAGTGAAATTATGCAACAAAACATGATGTTATATATAAAACCCACTCTTACCCGAAAAAACATGACGTTATATATAAAACACACTCTTACATCCTACTTGCTTTATGTCTTTTCAATCCAATTTTCCTCTTTTCATTCCATAAGACATCCTTGCAATCGAAATATCTAGGATTTATCTTTAATTTTTACCAAACGTTTACTCTTTAGGAAAAAAATACAATTTGAGGTTCAAGGCACCATTTTTGTTTTTTTTTGTTTTTTTGTTTTTTTTTTAACTAACAACCTAAGGTTAAATACAATCCTCATTGACCCACTTATGTATTATAGATCATTCCTTTAGTTTGAATAATCTTCATTATTATTCACTTCTCTAACTTGAGAATCAATTATGAAATGAATCTATTAGAAGATCTTCATCTAAAAGCAGATGAATGATATCTTTTTGAAAATGACTTTTAATCAAGAACAAATCTCATAATTATGCAAATATGGTATCTATATTACTGAATCTACCTTGATAACTCTAAGTCAATTTGTTTTCCAACTATGAAATCGCTCATGATTTCTATTCAGTAATTAATCGATTCATTTGCTTTCATGTCTTATCCCTTACTATTAATACGTACGCAACAACAAACTATGAAAACCATAAATTTCTCAAAATGTGATGAATCTTGTCAAATTTAAATAAGATTTAGACTATCACAAGGGAATTTCTAGCCTAAAGTTAAACCCTTTCGCTTTAAGGAGAATTACCACCCTCTCAAATTATTACAACATTCTGTAGGACTAATAAATACTCATACAACTATACATCCCAACACAAAATTCCTAAATCAAACAATCTCCCCCATTCCACATACAATACACTCATCTTAGGCTTCTAAATCATGCAAGAATTACAATTCATCAAAATGTGATCTCACTCTCCTTCAATTTCTCCCTCACAAATATCACAAGCACATATTCTTGTAAAACAAGAACTCAACTAGGCTTTTAATTAATCACATGCGTTTTTTTTTTTTTTTCATTAATTTCAAATAAAACAAGTTCTCACCACATAAAATATTTACCTTCTAAACATGTTATTCTCTTCACAATTTATAAATAATTTGAATTTTGACACGATCGCCTAACTAACAATAGTTTAGAGAAATACATGAGTTCAATCCTCATAATTTCTCTAATTAATTTGGTTAAATAGAATGCAACCAATATTCAAGTGATAAAATCATTAAAGAGACTATTATGGTTTTCCTAGACCTAATTTGTCTTAAGCCAATATAAAAGTTATTTCATGAACTTATCACAATAATCTTTTTCTACATTTCAAGAATTTGAAAGACATTTTAGTTCTACCTAAATTCAATATATACAAAAGGATTACAATACTAGAGGATAGATATCTAGTTCACACTTCCATATATCAAGTCAATTATTCCAAACATTCTAAACCACCTAATGGTGTTTAGTATACCAATCTTAGTACCTTCATCTGTAATAATAAAAATAATGGATTTAAAGCTCAAGCAAATTTGTGTTACAAATCTCTATCCATTTAACTTTAATTACACATAATCATTCCTTAATCATGAATATCAGATTCCATCAAAATATTCTAACTAGACGAATTACTTAGCTCATAGATATATTTTACTTTGGATTCCACACCCATACCTTACCTCATTACTTATCTCATAGATATATACTAGTATGGATTCCACACCCAAACATTTTCTCATAGATATATGCTAGTATGGTTTCCACACCCATACATTAGATCATAGATATATGTTAGTATGGATTCCACACCCATACATTTTCTCAAATATATATGCTAGTATGGATTCCACACCCATACATTAGCTTAAGGAAAACATAACATTCAAGTGTTCCTTAAAATGGCTTCCACAACCCATCATGCACCAATCATTTAAGCCTCTTGTTTATTAGGAAGTTCATACCTCAACCTAGTAATTGAGTAATTTAAAGCTATTTGATGCCTAATGTCAACCCAAAATACACAAAATCATGTCAAAGAAATCAGAGAAATTTCATTCTTACTCATTAAGAATGTATTCCCAAATCATATTTTAACACATCTAATTAATACACATACATTACTCTTGAATCTACATTCACAGTTAAAAGTGACATCCTTCGAGGTAGATTTTAGTTAAGTTTCTTTTAGTGTAGGTATGAAAGATTCAAGATTATCATGATGACCTCAATCATCAAGTTAATGGAATCTCAACCTTACACTTGTTACTCATTCCCAAAGCATACACACCAAGGTCATCATACTATAGTCCAAATTAAGCCAATATTCTTCTTGGTAGATATGATTTCAGCTAGTAAAGATGGCTACTAAGCCCATATCACATTGAAAATGATGCATTAAAAATATATGAAACCATGCATGCACTCCACCTATCTCACTCATTGATTGAAAATCAATTCATTCACATACTTGGGTTTAACCCAAACTTTCTCAAGCACATCCTTTCCCAGCATGTATTTAAGCATTTTAACATATTGTTGATAATATGTCTTAACAAAAATATAAAGGAATATCAGAAATATATATATATATATATATATATATATATTTCATGAGTTTCTAAATGACATAATGATAATAATATCCTCTATGCAACCAATATGCTTCCAAGTCAAGATATACAAGAACTCAACTCGCATGCAAAATCAACATTCATACATCATCAAACTAGAAATAAGCATGTTGGCCCATTAGGCCTAGTGTTGTAACTGGCTCTGATACCATATGTAAGGTCCCACCTTACCCACCATCAGTAAGATAGAGAAGTAGATGTCACATAATCACTAATACTCATTTGCACAAAATCCTAAAGAATTAGTCACTGTAAAATTGTTTCCAACAAAAGGCCCTTTTTATTTTGAAAGCTTTAGATAATACAAGAAACAAATGTCTTAGTCACACTTCAGCAAATTATTAAATTCATTTTCACATTCATACCAAAAACTTGCAGACATAGGAAGCTACACCCATTAAATAGTTTATTTAAAATTTATAGTAACATAAAAACACAAGAGTAACTAAGAATTTTACACTAACAATTTATATGCGCAAAAGCTACAGCCATTCAAGATTTTTGACAAACACTTTGCAGACATGCACTCTACACTCATTCAACCCTTATGACAAACACTTTGCAAGCACGCAATTAAAAGTCATTGAGGCATTTTGTCAAATACTTAGCAACAATGAATTTAAGATTATTCTTCAACATATTTATCTCATAAAATTCAGAATTTAAACTGTAAATGTTTCCATCTTAAAACAGAGACTAAATAATCTTAGTTTTTCAGCAAAGACTCAACAACAGGCGCACATAACTCAGAGCAACAATCTGCCAAATCGCCCAGATTTCCGATCTGGGTTCTGAAAAGTATTTTTTTGGAATGAAATCAGGGGTTACATGACCATTAGGCACGGATACCCCCTGATGTTGGCCTGAATCGAATTCAAAATGCCCAGAAATGCGATTCTTGAAAACAACAAAATTTATAGCCTACATGCTTCATTTATGACTTTTGTCAAACATATGGAATGAAAACTTACAACTACACCACTACATGAGGAAAAACAACCCAAAGTTATGCTACTAAGATATGCTCATTGAAATCAAACATTTCTAAATCCACCATATGAGTCCTTAAAACATTTTACCATCCACAAGCTAATTCATATGATTTGACAAGCTTTTTGAACCAATTGTTACAATTTGACAAACACATGGCAACCCTGAATGCTACAGCCATCAAGGTTTTCTATCAAAATTCTGATAGTACTATTACAACAATTTGAATAACAAAACATTGAATTATTAATAAGAATATGAAACATAAGCCATAACTAAAATTTATCTCCAACTTACCTCAAGCATTTGATCTTCCAAACTATATTTTAGTTGCCATTGTTTTTGCATTTTCTTTTAAGGGTTGATTCTGTAATTCCTCCAAGTATGTCCATTTTCTTACTTTTGATATAAGCTGCAAGTTAGCCCTTATTCATGCATAAATAAATCTACACCCTAAATTCTATCAATTTATCTTCAAAGCTACCAAGTTCAAGGTTTATCAAGATCCAAAAAAATACAACCATAATACTTGCTTCTCAAGACTAAAATCACCTTTAAAATATAAATTGTTTAGTGGGATGAATAAATGTCAACCTTTATGAACCACAATTTACAATAAGCTAATTGTTAATTCCGTTGTAATTAAATGTGTTCAAGAGTGACTAATAACAGGCTTATGAATTATTTTCTTAAAAGGATAATTTAAATTATATAGAGTTGGCATCCCATAATTAGGAATTCATATGTGAGCTGATATTGCAACAAATTACTTACTGCAATTTTGAATTTTCAGCAAGACCCTTTAACTCAATGAGTTATTACACTAGAAATACCTTGATTGCAAATCTTAAATTAACTTAAGCCTTTTGTTTTATGGATGGTTCATAAACGTAATTAGATGCAATCATTGAACATTATGAAAACCAATTTACAAGTATGGAATGTACAGCCATTAAGGCATTTTGTCAAACACTCACAACCATTATCTCTTTAAGGTGTTTTCACAACAATTAGCTAACATGAATCCAAAGTTACATGACTTCATTTTTTTTGTAAGTAGTGTCAATAATTTAACTTAAGATATTAGTAGACTATCAACCATATTCATTGTTGAATCTACACCAATGAATACAAATATTTAGAAATTTCAAACATAACTCACAATATTGTAAGGTATAGCCATTGAGGAATTTTGACAAATAGTTGGCAGTCATAAAACAGGTTGCCGTAAGGTTATTTAAATTTTCAAATTATTAACCATTTATACTTTAAAAACCATTTCCAAGTGGTTACCCTATATCAGATTCATCACTATAAATTATCAGGTAGTTCCAATATAAAAAGAACCAAACAACAAAACAAAACAACAGGCGGTTCCACATGCAACAACAAATCTGCAAA